>CM023192.1:2400000-3600000 GCA_013167095.2 Daphnia sinensis | reverse complement strand
TTAGGAAAATCATTCTTACCTTCGTAATTTATGCTTTCACTACGGGGTATTGGCATTGCTAATACTACAATTGGCGGCGTATTTTTGTAAGTTTTATAATTGTTTTTGCTTACTTGGCGGTTATTTCATTAATCATTAGAATTAAACGCACAATGTTCAGTACTTGTTTTTGTTTCGAGTTGAATAGTTTTCTTTTAATATAACAGCTAAAGTTTGAATCAAATGAGCATTCCCAACAAACCGTCTTACGACAGGAGAGTCGTCCTTCCTAATACTGCATATGCAACCTATTTTTGTTCATTTCTATTTATGTTTACTCTTCAATATGAAACGAGTGGGATTTATTTAATCAGTAGAATATTACGCACAATGATCAGTAATTGTTACTGGTTTTGATATTAAAAGTCCTAGCTTAATTTAAGAAAATCATTCGATTATTATTAATTTATCCTTTCACTACAGGGGTATTAGCATTGCTAATACTACAATCTGCAGCGTATTTTTGTAAGTTTTGTAATTGTTTTTACTAACTTGACGGCTATTCCATTAACCAGTAGAATATTACGCACAATGATCAGTAATTGTTACTGGTTTTGATATTAAAAGTCCTAGCTTAATTTAAGAAAATCATCCGATTATTAGTAACTTATCCTTTCACTACAGCGGTATTGGCATTGCTAATACTAAAATTGGCAGCGTACTTTTGTAAGTTTTATATTTGTTTTTACTAAATCGACGGTTATTCCATTAATCAAAAGAATTAAACGCACAATGTTCAGTACTTGTTTTCGTTTCTAATTTAATAGACCATTTTCGCGTTGCGAAAAGCAGTATTCATGTAGTCCGGCAACCCTGCAATCCGCCACTTGTAGTCTTACTTAGCCTTTTTCATGTGGATTTAACATAGGCTAACGACTTTGAGGACTGATTTCTCCCAATAATTTTGCTACCAGGAGCAAAATTATTGTGGCACGTTGTACGTCAGGATATTGCCAACATTTCAAGTGCCAAATTTTCAAGAATTCGCTACAACTAGTACTTCAAATCGTCGTTAGAGTGAAGGGGTATCAATATTTGAAACAATAACAAACAGTCAACAACAAATGGTAACTTGAAAAATGTGTAATTTTCTTATCCCATGTAGTTCCATGTATTTCCATTCATTTCCCATCCCATGTATTTCTTCTTATCCCACCCGTTTCAAATTCAAGAGTAAACATAAATAGAAATGAACAAAAACAGGTTACATAAGCAGTATTAGGAAGGACGACTCTCCTGTCGTAAGACGGTACGTTGGGAATGCTCGTTTGATTCAAAGTTTAGCTGTTATATTAAAAGAAAACTATTCAACTCGAAACAAAAACAAGTGCTGAACATTGTGCGTTTAATTCTACTGATTAATGAAATAACCGTCAAGTAAGTAAAAACAATTATAAAACTTACAAAAATACGCTGGCAATTGTATTATAAGCAATGCCAATACCCCTGTAGTGAAAGGATAAATTACGAATGTAAGAATGATTTTCTTAAATTAAGCTAGGACTCATTATGTTCTTCTTTTCCAGTTATTTCATTCCGTCGCCGCAAAATTTATTTATCTTGCAATTGAAGCGTGTTTTTTGGCAGGGTATTTTTTTTCCATTGTCCGAGTTTATACTTTCTTACCCCTATTTTTTTCACTCAAACTTTCTTGTGTTTTCCGTTATGAGTAACAATCGAATTTTACCGAGCTCTCGAACAAAGAGGCGTCGGATTCAGAAAGATTTACAACAACTTCGTTTAAGTTTACGTAATGTTGAGGATATTGAAGTAATAAGGGAGTCGTCGGACGAAGAGCGTTTTCCAAATGGTAATAATGGCATAGATTTTGCTGAGGAAGAACAAGCTGAAGATCCTTTCAGTGGTTTCGACGACGAGGTGTTAGCTTCTACCGAAGACGCATTTTCTATCGATAGCGAAGTTTTTCCGGATTCTTTTGAATCAGAACATGGTAGTGATTCTGAATCGACAGTTGACAAGGACAATGGTGCACAACCTGATGAAAGTGATTACCATGAGGAACACAACGATTCGCAAAATTTACGTCATTTGCTTGCTTTATGGGCAGTAACATGGGGGGTTCATCAAAACGCAATTGATGCATTGCTAGCCATACTCCGTTTATTTCAATGGGGATTAGATTTACCAAACACCTGCCGAACCCTTCTGAAAACGCCTCGCAATGTCAACGTAAAATCACTTTCTCCCGGCAAGTATTACCACCATGGAATTTTAAAAGGTCTGGAATCAGTTTTAAACGGTATGCCGGCTTGTAGTGCTCTTGATCATGTCGACATTTTTGTAAATATTGATGGTTCCCCCATTTCCAAAAGCAGCGGTGGGCAGTTTTGGCCAATTTTAGGGATCATCACCAATGCTAAATGTAGAAAAGTATTTCTTATTGGACTTTACCATGGTGATGCCAAACCTGATTCCACAGAAGAATACCTTACAGACTTTATTTTGGAAGCTAAGGCTTTAAGTGAAAGTGGTTTTATTTTTCATGGCCGGCGCTTATCATTCAGAATATCAGCATTCATATGCGACGCGCCTGCGCGTTCGTTCATTTTAAATACTAAAGGCCACACAGGTTATTTCTGTTGTGGGAGATGTATCCAACAAGGGGAGTTCGAAGGAAGGGTAGTTTTCTTGGAAAGAAATTCGACTCTGAGAACTGATTACTCCTTTAGAAACCACGTTTATGAGGAGCATCACCATGGTGATAGCATTATTGAGAACTTAGATTACCTTGATATGGCGAGGGATTTCCCAGGTGATCCAATGCATTTAATTGATTTAGGGGTGACGAGAAAGCTTTTGTTGACGTGGATTAGAGGTCCACTCCAAAGAAGACTTCACAAAAGTTTAATAGACTCCATGAGCTCCCGCCTGGAAACTTTAAGCAAATTTATTCCAAGAGAATTTGCACGACGTACGAGATCATTGAAGTTTGTTGATCGCTTCAAGGCTACAGAATTTGGGTTATTTAATAGCTGTGTTGGTCCTGTGGTTCTTTTGGGTATTTTGCCTAGTCGATTGTATAATAACTTTATCGTTTTTCATGTTGCAGTGCGAATTCTGTCATCATTTGCGTATTGCATAACGCACAATGATTATGCAAGGGAATTATTAGATTTATTTGTTAGGGAGTGTGAATCAATTTATTGCACATACTTCTTGTCCTACAATGTCCATTATTTGATTCACACTTGTGATGATGTTTTGCGTTTTGGTGCTTTGCCAAACTATTCAGCCTACGCTTTCGAAAATTATCTTTTTTCCTTAAAGAATCTTTTGCGCAAGTCAAATCAGGCATTGCAACAAGTAGTTAAACGTATTCTGGAAATAGGACAATTCCAGAATGCGTGTTCCAATGCAAAATCATCTGAAACTAGACGTTTTTTTAAACAACATGATAGTGGCCCTTTGATTCCCCACCTCGTATTTTCTAAGCAATTTAAGGAAATGCAATTTGGTCCCTGGTTTCTGAGTTGTAAGAGACCTGATCATTGTGTTTATCTAGATTCTTCTATTGTTTTGGTTGAAAACATCATTCGCGGCATGAATGGTGATTTCATTATTGGCAGGCGTTTTCAAGTAAAACGTTCCCTCTTCTCTTATCCTCTACCGTCGTCATCGTACGAAATATATAGGGTGGGGGCTATATCAGAATTACTTGAAGCTTGGCCAGTGGATGAAATTAAATCCAAAGCGGTCATGTTGCCCACTTTTTCGGGAAACACTTGCGCAGTGGACGGTACGTTTTCGGTGTTTCCTCTTTTGATGGAGGCACACACTTAGGAAATGAAGCAATTGGGGGGAAGGGGGAAGAAGGAACTTTATTCTGATTTTACTTTTCTTTTATTTAGTCTAAATATTTTATTTTTCCTTTTTTATTGCGCAATACTCTTTAATTCGACCGGTGTAACGATACACTTCCACTAAGAGTAGAATAAATGTACCATGTTGCAAAACATAGGGTGGTGCTATGAGCTGGTGAGCTACACCGTCTGTTTTTTGTTTTTTTTTGTTTTTTGTTGTGGAATACCACCATTTCTTATTATTGCAAGGGACGGACGACGATCCGTGGGTGCAAGCAGTTCCTACTTCATGGTACGACAATGGATTCTGCTGGTGGCCTCCTAAGTCCAAGTCTAAGGATGTGTCCCGTTTTATAAACTTAGGCTACGAACCTAACAAAAAAACATGGGATTCTTATCCAGCTAGGGTCAGGAAAACATACGGTATTTTTTTTTATATTTTATTTTTTTCTCTACTTTTCGTTAATTTTGATAAAATTAGCAACATATGCTGAAGCTAGAAGACATGAAAACAAAGTAGTACAAAATGAGGATATCGCAACAACAGAAGATGAAAAGGACAGGAAAACCCGGAGAACTAGGAAGATCAAACTCCCGTTCGACAACAGTGTTTCCCCTCCCCCTTCGAAGGCCAAACAGTTGAAGTAAAGATATAGGGAAATTGTGTCTTCCTCGGATGACGACAGTTGTCCTATTCCTCCAGTTCCTCCATGTAAAATAATTTTAAGTAGGTTAATTAATTTTTACTTTTAATCAACTCTGCGTTTATTTCAATGTAATATTTTTTTAGATAAATTGAGCGTTGCTGGAAGACTTGCCAATAAAAGTGGGAATGGTGGGAATGCTCTACCAACGTGCTCTGAGCTTATGCTTCCCCACTCAAATTCCGATGCGCAATCAGATGATAGCATGGACCATTATTCATCTGCAAGTAATATTTCGTTTGCTTTATAATAATTTGATTAATAAGAAATATCAATTTTACGCTGTTTTCCTTGTTAAATGAAAGGCACATCCAAGTCCATTACATTTACAGCTCCACCTGTTTCTGTAGTTCCAAAAAGTAGCTCCACTACGACTAAAAGGAGTAGCTTTGTCGAGATCAGAAATGGAGGTAAGCTTTAAAGTTTAGATTTATATTAATTTCATGTACATATTTTAAATATACTTTTAGAATCCCGCGACGAGTTTCTTCAGCGTGGAATTATAACCATAGGCCATGACACACGCGACAACAACGTCATCGGTGCAGCTTTACTGGAACGTCTCGATCGTATTGAGACTGCATTTGTCGCCATGAAGAAGTCAGATGGAGATGCCGACGAGGATTTCATGCAAATGCTGCCCCTCAACTCTATGTATGATTTTGACATATTCAACGATTTGAAAAGCAAATCCATGTCACAACGTTTGGTAATTTTTTTTTATTTTAAAATTTCAATTAAATTTAACTTCAGCTGTTGTCTGTTTTTTTTTCATTTTTCTAGAAAACCCACCTGATCGGAATAGGGGGAAACTCCCCAAGAACAATTGTTAGATCAATCGCCCGGCGGCTTATGACCAACGAACTAGGCAAGTCTTTCAGCTGGTTTGGACATCGTAATAACAAAAAGCTAGCCGATACCAACATCGGAAAAGTGATAATTGGTATTTATTTTAAATATTCATGTTATCCGTTTCATTCGTTTATATGTATTGATCTTTCAGCTGCATCGGTGCGTAACACGCCATTGATTACAGAGGCAGATGTTAAATCAACCATGATTGACATGCTGCGACACTGTAAAGACAAACGTCGCACGGTACCTGTCCTATGAGTCCCATCATCATTCCATTCATTATCCATTGACAAAGAAAAAAATTTTTGTTTGTTATGTTTCTCGTGTATATTCACAGTCGGTCACAGTCACACAGACACAGTGAGTCCGAATAATGTTGAAGCAATGTTTTGTTTTTGTTTTTGCAGTCAGACAAATGATTTCTTTATGAATCTGTTTTCCTTTTTTTTATCTGCATATAGTTGTGCAACACAAGGTTTCTCATGTTCATTAATCTGGTCATATTTCAATACAAAGATCAAATAATAACAACAGTCTTTTCTATTTCACGATTTTATTTTAATAATCGATAAAACGAATGAATATCCAGATATCCCTTAGATGTCCTAATTTTAGCCGAAAAAAGTCCGTTCAGATGTCCTTCGGATGTCTGACGGCACTGTTTTGGGCGGTCAAAACCAAAAAAAAAAAACATCCGTCGGACATCCAAATCGGATTTCGGGCTGTCCGTCGGATGTCAACAGGATGTACCTTATATCCGACCTCGACGTCTGGCGGACATCCCACGGACAGACTTGTGCTATGTGGGGCGGTTACAGACCAACGAATGAAATGGTAAAGGGAGGCAGTGAAGCCGGTAACATATTCATATTTAGACTGTGTAAATATAGTTACTAATTTTATTGTTTCTCTCAATTCATTACATTACACAATTTATCTATACAATTTCAATTAATACTGTAACTGTCAACTGTATATATTAATGAAAATGGTGATACCTCTGTTGATGTTGTATCTCTTCATTCTTTGATATCGAGTAGAGTAGTTGATGTCAAGGTTAAGTAATGGTGTCTATCCAAAGTTGTCCACATCATGGTAATATGATGGTTCACCTACAAACATAGTATATAGTTTTCTTTCTTAATTGTAAATGATAAGTTATAAATAATAATTACCCGAAACAAAATGTTTATGACCCTTCTTTTTGAGGTATCCCTCATGAATGTGTAATCTACTTAGCCACAACGACCTTCTTTCACTAAGAATATTAAAATCATCCGGGTTTCTATTGTCATAAGAAAGTGGGATTGAAAATAGCAGAACATCACTGGCATGTTTTGAGTGACAGCCACGGACAATACAGTTTCGGACCATTACACCCTCCATTGTAACGACGATTTGAAGTACTAGTTGTAGCGAATTCTTGAAAATTTGGCACTTGAAATGTTGGCAATATTGTAAAGAATCAAAACAATTTATCTTTTCTCTTTTACCTATTACGTAAACTTAATTTTCATACGCCCCACTTTTCTATGTGATTTCTCCTTTAGACGTCCCACGAACGGACTTACCCTTCAAAAAACGTTTCCAAGTCATACTTTTGTATTTCGACCTTCACTAAACCCCATCTATAAAAACTTTCTGATCCTTAGGAAATAGTTTAGACATACTTTACATTTCAAACCTTTTTAGTCTTGAGTTTTTCATCGAATCATTTGTGCTTCAAACAAAATACACCGCTCAGGTTTAAAGAAACGACATGAAGAAGTACGTTAAAAAGACTAGATAACTTACATTTGGTGGCAGCGGAGTCGAACTCGGCTTACGTATTGAATTAAAGAGCGTGTGTTTTTTTGTATGTTTTGAATTTTGTTTTGGTAATAAGTGTTACTTATTGCCTTCACCTTGTTTCCCAGCTTCTTATCTCTTTCAAAAAATTCTTTTTTTTTTAGTTTTAAAGAATTATGCTAAACTAGCAATTAGTTCGTTATAAAAGATGAGGACAAACGAGGATAGTGGTTTAGAAACTACTTTTGAAAGAAGATATGTAAGAAAAGGGCCGCTTATTCAAAGATTTGTTCGTTCTGTACGTGATAGGTTCAGTCCCTTACGATCAGGAGGCGAGTCGCCGTTAATTTTGAGAAATAACGAAAATCAGAGTGTTGAATAAGTTAATGGTAGTCCACATCAATCTGACATTGATCTTCTTGATTCCGACGAAATTAGAGAATTGAGGAATAATGATCAATGGAACGAAGTACTTAATATGCAAGTAGAGTCACAGGAAAACGAAACCGTAGTCGAACCCCTGATAGGCGATGAGACTAGAGAATTGCTATCATATAATCAACTCCTAGAACAGGCTCGGATGATTACAAACGTTGAAAATACAGCGAATGGGGTAGAAAACACGAGAGAGACCTCAACAGATTTCCAAAATCCAGAATTAATACAAGAAGACAATCAAGAATGGTTTTATCATCAATACGGGAATACCAGAATAACAGAAATCCCAGTCGACGATCTTATTTTCGAATTGCAATATTTGCTTCGTAACGATAAAAAGATAGAGTTGACTAACAAAGAAGTAGGAACCGCTTTAAGAGCATTACTCTTAACTGAACCCACAATTTTGACTC
Organism: Daphnia sinensis; assembly: GCA_013167095.2. NCBI lineage: Eukaryota > Metazoa > Arthropoda > Branchiopoda > Diplostraca > Daphniidae > Daphnia > Daphnia sinensis. The sequence goes on along the minus strand of CM023192.1, from coordinate 3,591,942 downwards.
CAATTCAACTCTTTAAGCACTGTGGACTAAAATCCTTCTACGAAAATACCGATTCAGAATACGAATCAGTACATTCGGAAGAACAACAAGATAGCCTAGAATCAGACTTAGCACCACAACTTGCAAAAACACTTGAAAAAACAGAGGAGGAAACTCCTAGAAAAAACATACCCACTAAAACAGTAAGAGCGAAAATCCACACGCAAGTTGAACAGGTTCCTTTAGATAATGTCATAACAACTCCTACAACCAGTTACCCGGGAGAAAAATATTCGCAGTCAAGCGTAGCTACGCAAACTCCCCAAACACAGTTAACATTAACTCCGTGTAACTATTTACCTCATCAAGGACTACAAAGTCGAAAAGTCTCTTTTACTCCGACGTCGACAGTTAACCAATCAAAAACTGTGCAAAACAAACCATTAGAACCAAAGGATATGTCTGTTAAGATATTCGTAAAAGTATTAAGTCGCTTGATGGAATCCGGAATGGATTATGAGGATGCTTCTAAAGCAGCTGATTGTATCGTGCAACACGTTCTCACGAACACCAAACGTTGTACCAAGCCTTCTATGGTAACTTATCTTACCTCAATCCCTTTACAAACACAACCATTTGTGACAAGTGAGCAAAGCGTAAAAAGTCCAGATATGTTCAGTAAGAAAAGTAATAACGGGGCAACTCCAAAATACCTAGTAACAAACTCTATTTCAAATAAAAATCCACTGTTAATGACTCCATCAAAAGTAAACGGTATGGGAGACACAGATCATTTTGTTTCTAACGTTTTCGATAAGAATAAAAAGTTACAACAAAGTCAAGCAATGACTTTATTTAGTAATGTTGGAATTTACGTAGACCGCGAACGCTCTGGTCGTTTTGATGACTGGCTCGCACATCTGGAATCAGTACTAGTATTAGGTGATTTTGAGGAGTCACGAAAAATTGTTTTACTACGCTCCAAACTGTATGGTGAAGCGGCTGACGAATTTGATAACTTTAAGCTTGAAAATCCAATTAGCGCACAGATTTGACAAAGTGAAGGAGCGTTTAATTAAACTTTTCCACTCTACAGAGACCAGGTCTAAGCAAAGTGTAGAATTTCATAATATGAAAAGAGAACCCGAAGAAAATATGAGACATTATGCGAACCGTATACGCAAGGCCTTCAACTTAGCGTATCCTATGAATTCCGTAATAAATAAAGCAACAGCTTTCTCTAGAGAACAAATCATGATGGACAGGTTTCTAGAAGGGTTGTCTTTTGATGTCCAAACCAGATTAAAGTATAAAGAATTCGAAAGTTTTGAGAAACTCATAGAAAAAGCTGAAATGACGGCTATGGCAGTAGAAGATCCCCAAGTTGGGTCTAGATTAAATGCTTTTCAGGCAAAGTATGCTGAACCGAATAAAGAATTGATTAAAGTAAAGGAGGCTTTAGACCGCCTTAGCACAAAGGTAGAATCAAATTCCCACCAAAAACATTTAGAAGAAAACATGGAGAAAATGCAAAGGCAGTTATCAAAGAGAAGAAACGTGAGTTTTTCACAGCGTTCATCACAGTCTATTCCTCCAATCAACAAAACAGGAGACTTATATTTCTGCGATTTTCATAACGACTGGGCTATCACTCAGCAAAAAATTGTAAAGGAAGGGAGAGTCAAACTAATGATAAGTGCTTCCGTTGTAAAGAAATAGGACACCGAGCCAATTTTTGCCCCCAGATAAAAAATCAGAAACCTAGTCCTCCAGAGGGTTATGATGGAAATGGAAAAAGACTCACTTCATTTGAAGAAAGGGGAAACTAAAAACTATCGATGTAAGCGTTGGGCCCCTCGGTGGAACTAAGAAAAAGCCCCGGCATCATATTAATAGTTAAGCATTAAAAACTTCAGTTCCTAGAATTAGAATTAAAATAGGGAATTCTTATGTAAATGCGTTGTTTGACACTGGAGCTGAGAGAAGCGTTATTAGTGGTATGTTTTTTCATAAGCTTAAAGAAGAAAAGGAAGAAATTAATTTCACTAAAGAGGTAGATGTGGATCTTTTCAGCATAAATGACAGGCGCCTTGTCACGGAAGGCATGATTGCCGTTAACTTTTTTGTGGTAGAAGAAACGCCACGCCAAGCACTTAGGCAGAAATTCATTATTGTAAATGGAATTGTTGAAGATTGCGTTTTAGGACGTGATGCACTCTGGAAACATCAGTTTGTCTATAACGGAAGACAACAATCCATCTATAGAATCCCTGAAATTGATCACTTTCAGGAATCAGAATATCCCTTTGTGATTAGCAAATCTTTGAGAATTCCTCCAAATTCTACTAGTCTACTAGAGACTAGGGAAGAGGAAACTCACCCTTTTAAACCTTTCAACACTTGTCATTTCGTTAAATGCTGTAATATTCCGTCTGGGCTAAGCTTAGAAACCTACATCTCTACGACACCAAATCGTTCGTTCCGTGTGGTGGCTGTTAATGGAACAGATAAAACATATTTTTACCTCGCCTTACAGTCTTAGGAACCCTTTATATCTCCAAAACTTCGAAAATGCCTGTCGAAATATTAGCTTCAACTAAAGTAACTACAATTCCAATCGACAAAGCAGCCGTAGAGTCAGCTCTTCCAAACATCGATGAGGAAAATAAAGAGAAATTGCGCAGATTAATCATAGATAATTACAATAGTTTTGCTTTTAAAACAAGTGAATTAGGCCATACAACTTTAGTAAAACATGTCATTGACACACAAGGGCAAGGTCCTATTCGTCAAAGGGCGTACCGTACGTCTCCCAAACAAAAGGAGGTAGCTCAAAAAATCACAAAGGAACTAATGCAAAATAAAATAATTCGTTATTCTATGTCGCCGTGGGCAGCCCCGATAGTATTAGTAAGTAAGAAAACAGGGGATGTCCGATTATGTGTAGATTTTAGAAAATTGAATGCAATCACAAAAAAAGACTCGTTTCCTTTACCTCGTAGAAAAAGCGCACTTAAAAATGAAACTGTCAAAATGTAAATTTTTAGCGCAATCTGTCTCCTATCTAGAACACGTAATAACAGATGAAGGGATAAAACCTGGCCCTACTAAAATTGAGACCCTTGTAAATTATAAAAGACCTAGTACAGTCAAAGAATTAGAATCTTTTTTGGGATTAGCTTCTTACTACAGGCGGTTTGTAAAGAATTTCTCTACAATCGCTCACCCCTTGTTATCACAAAATAAAGGAAAACCCACTGATAGCGTAACTTGGAATACAGAAGAAATTGCAGCTTTTGAATACTTGCGATTGTGTTTAATATCAGAACCCATCTTAATCTATCCGGATTTTTCGAAAGAATTTCTAATTTACACAGACGCAAGTAATTATGGCTTAGGAGCCGTCCTTTCTTACATGAAAGACGGAAAGAACCAACCCATAGCCTATGCAAGCAGACATCTCAATAAAGGGGAAATCAAGTATTCCACAATAGAAAAAGAAGCTGCAGCAGTAGTGTTCGGGATAAAACGTTTCCGCCATTACTTGCAGGATCAACCTTTTATTATTGTAAGCGACCATAGACCCCTCCAATTGGTTGCAGACTTTTAAAGACGAAACAGGGCGACTAGGTAGATGGGCGATTTTGTTATCTAATATGAAGTTCAGTGTTCAGTACCGACCAGGTCGAGTACATGAAAACGCTGACTTTCTTTCAAGAATACCGATGAATCTAATATCTGTCACTCCCGAAGATAACAACGTAATGTGTCAAGAACAGCAGAAAGACTCTTTGTGTAAAGCGATCGTTACGTTCTTGGAACAAAATGAACCTTGGAAAACGGAAGATGGCCCGATGCCTTCTTGGGTCAGTGAAATAGATTATTTCTTTGTTGAAGTTGGTCTATTGTGTAAACATTACGAACCTTCATCAGCGAAAAGAAGAAACTTTGAACAGTGTCAAGTGGTTGTTCCGCTTTCTCTTAGAAAGCAACTTTTGCAAGAATACCATGATTCCCCATTGTCAGGACATATGGCAACCAGGCGAACATTCCTTCGTCTAAGGGATAAGTACTATTGGCCTACTAAGTTACGGGATGTTAAGGAATATTGTACTTCTTGTGAACCTTGTGCACTGGGACGTCGAGTGCACCGTGCGAAAGCCTATCTCAACCCGCTAGACCTCGCTACAAGACCTTTTGAAGTATTAGGTTTAGATTTTCTGGGTCCAATCAAACCTTGTTCAATTCAAGGAAACAATTATATATTAGTAATCACGGATTACTTTTCTAAATGGATAGAAGTCATTCCTCTTACCAACTGTACCGCACTCAGTACTTGTAAAGCTTTAGTAGAACGAATAATTTTGCATCACGGTCCCCCGACAGCAATAGTTACCGATCGCGGCAGTAATTTTACTTCTGAATTATTTTCCGCACTTTGTAAAGCTTTAAACATTAAACGCATGAAAACAACTGCGTATCACCCTCAAACTAATGGACAAACAGAACGATTCAACAAAAATGTTGTCGAAATGATAAGGAAATATTTGGAGAATGGATTCGAACGGTGGGAAGATATTTTAGGCCCCGTTGTTTTTGCTTATAATAATTCTGTCCACTCGTCAACACTTGAGACTCCATATTTTCTAAATCATGGTCGTGATCCAGTCATGCCGATTGATCAGTTCCTTCGTCCTCTTCCTCCAGTAATAATTACACCCTCAGACTACAAAAGTCAAAGTATGAAACGCTTACATGAAGCATTTCAGCTTGTTAAAAGCAATCTTTCCCAAGCCCGTGAACAACAAAAAACACAGTACGATAAACGCGTAAAAGTTTAATGTAGGAGATAAAGTTTTATTAGACATGCGAACGCCCTTAACAGGAATTAGTAAAAAACTCATTCCACGTTTTATAGGTCCTTTTCGAATTTTGAAAGTAAACAACAATAGTACTGTAGAAATACAACAAGATGTAGGAAAACAAACTCAGCTTGTACATGTAAATAGAATAAAACCCTTGTTTGAATTAATGATCTGGAAAGACGAACCCGGTGTCGACTTTTTAGATGTAAGAATTGAGAAACAGGATGAAAAACTCCTGCAAAAAACAGCAAACGAACTCGAAATTTCTCCTCCACCCCTAGAAACTAACCTCCAATCTGAATTAGAAGAAATCCCTTATGAAGAAGAAACTCCTACTCAAAACTTGATGAGCTCCCCAACTTCAATTATTCCTACTCCAGATTTAGTTATTAACTCTCCAACAATTTTGTTACCTTCCAGCCCGATTCCAGAGACGTTAACTTTACCAATACGACCAGAACGTCGTTTCGGTTTACGTCCTTGGAATCTTTTAAGACCGGCAGTCAAATTCTGAAATTTAATTGCGGTTATTTCAGTAAATCATGTTAGAACTACTCTATGCTTAAACCGAGTTTAAATTCTTGTTATCGAAATTTCTTTAAACATCTAGTAATCGTTAAAGCAATTTTCCTTTAGTTCGTTCTGTTGAGAACCTTATATTAACAGCTTTCATAGTTCATAAAATGGATCCTTCAAATAATTTTTTTTAAATATTTTTTCTCGTAGATTATGTCTTCTATCTCTCCTCATCAATCTGTTTTTTTGTCACCTCAATCCCCTTAATGTCACTATCTGTAATTGCACGGCTTCTCAGCCAAAAGGATTTTTAAAATTCACCAACGATGATTGTGATTATCAAATAAGCCCCCTTTCCGCTATTCCAGTATATTACGATGTCTATTCTACTCTTCCCCAAATTACCCGCTTCGTTGGCCATTCTTGTACCATGTGGTTGGAAAAGAAACACATCTATACCGATTTCTGGGGATGGCAAACTCCAAGTCAATCAAGAGTCCCGATAGAAGTCACCGCACATGAATGTGAAAAAATTCGAGATTCCCGATCATGCCATGACAAAAGCATGGACTACTTAGGAAACAATAAGTGGTCGTTCGAGCGTGTTCCAAACGTGCAGGGTAGCTGGCTTCAAGTCACAGCTGATCAGCTGATCAACTGTCGATTAGAAGAAGTAACTCTAGAAACTGAGTGCGCTAACTGCACGATAAGCTCACCCATCGGTGACATACCAGGAGGGATCAATGGATCCGTTTTCCACAACTTAGTGACCATTGTGTGGAAAGAATCGTTAAGAGAAATTCAACAGTGCAAACTAAGACAGGTATCGCTCAACGTTACCTTACTAACAACAGTGAAATAGAAAGAATTCGTGACATCGAACAACAACTTGACTTTGTTTACAATACAACCAATCAAAAATATTGTAATTCATCAGAACATGGCTACAAACAAGTAATCGGGATGGAAAATGTTATTTTACGCTTACATCCTTTAACTGACACTGACGCTCATCCGAGTAAACCACTGAAGGAAGACCTCGAAAAAATTGCTGACATCATCCGTGCCGAAATCAGTGGAGCGGCACATTCACAATACGCACGAGACCGAACTACCGATGGAATAAATGGAGTAGCTCGAGAAATTCGAGCCCTTCAATGCGAAAATCGCTTACTGGCACACAAAACTGCGATCGCCACAGCACAACACAGTGGATGGCTTGCTGCCAGTTACCTAAATTTACCGATTTGCAGTAAACTGATAGCCACTGGTGAATCAATCAGCGTCTATCAATGCTCCCCAACTCACAAGCTGTGGTCCTGAACCCAAACTCGGTGACTACACTTTAGATACTGAAGGATGGGAGCTAGCGCCTTACAACCCCTGTTACTGGCACAAAAACTACGTCAACATTAACGGGAGAGCATATTTTTACAAAAATAGTTCTTGGCATCCTATTGTCCCGGGTGTAATAATCCAAGGGCATAGTTTGATCAACACTCTACCGTACGAAATCGATAAACTACTCGCACTAAGCTTACACCCCGCGCTCACCCCCCACCCAATGAGCACATCAGCTGCAATCGCCGAAATAATTGCCGCTGTCAAAGAAGAACATAGCATCGACCTTGGGAATCCCTTTCACTTGAGCACTCTTCTCTCCACGCTCAGAAAAGAAGAAAACGTTTCCCTATTGTCGAAGATTTTTAATTGGTCAAGTAGTATTTGTAGTTTCTTAGGAATGGGCTTTATTGGTTTCGTTGTTTTTCATTTTTGTGGAATAGGCTCCCTTATAGCAAGATACATACCTTGTTGTTCTTTTCTCAGTGCTTGTAACCCTTTCACTTGTTTCACCAAAACATCTGAAAATAATATCGAAGTAGGCCACCCTACGTCATCAAATCCCCCAAATCAATCCCATCCCATCACTATTGTAAACGTACCCACCTCTAATCAACAACCCGCCCCGGAATTTTTTGCCCCATCAGCCCCTTTTCTTCAAGGAGAGCCTCAAAGGAACAAATTCCACCAGAACGCGCTAAGACAAGCGCATAGAGAAGCAGCTGTTCTACTGAATTAAAATAATGTTATTTTCTTGTCCATCAGTTTTGGCTTACTTTCTATTCCGTTCCAAACTTGACCTTGGTCGATTACGAGACGCAATCTTTTGGAACCGGATAGCTATGTAAAGAATCAAAACAATTTATCTTTTCTCTTTTACCTATTACGTAACCTTAATTTTCATACGCCCCTCTTTTCTATGTAATTTCTCCTTTAGACGTCCCACGAACGGACTTACCCTTCAAAAAACGTTTCCAAGTCAAACTTTTGTATTTCGACCTTCACTAAACCCCATCTATAAAAACTTTCTGATCCTTAGGAAATAGTTTAGACATACTTTACATTTCAAACCTTTTTAGTCTTGAGTTGTTCATCGAATCATTTGTGCTTCAAACAAAATACACCGCTCAAGTTTAAAGAAACGACATGAAGAAGTAAGTTAAAAAGACTAGATAACTTACAACATAACGGGTAACAGCTCTGTCCATTTTAGGCCAATAAAATCTTTCCCTAGCCTTTTCCAGGGTCTTTCCTTGCCCCAGATGTCCTGCCGTAGGTTCATCATGAACCCACGACAACGCTTCCTTCCGCCGCTCCGGAGGCACACAAAGGCGGTCAAATTCCTGACCGAATCTGATCGTCTTCAGGTACAGTAAGCCTTCCTTCAGCATAAAATTTCCGTATTGCGTGGCCCCGTTCTTGCTCATCACCTGCTTGATCCATCGCCACTGCTTCACCCGGTCTTGGCCTTCCGCCCAAGATCCTATCCAAGCCTATAGCCGCTACTGGAAAGGCCGCAGCTTGCGCCTCTTCTTCCCTTTCTTGTATAGGGTACCGCGATAGGGCGTCAGCGTCTTCGTGTAAACTTCCTTTCTTGTAGCGGATAGAGATGTCGTATTCTTGTAACGCCAGATTCCACCTCTTCAACCGGCCACTGAGTTTCTGCTTGGTCATCAGCCAACACAAGGCATGATGGTCGGTTTTCACTACCACCTTTGTACCCCAAATGTATGGCCTAAACTTCTTTATAGCCCATACGATGGCGAGGGACTCCTTTTCCGTTATCGTGTAGTTCTTCTCCGACTTGTTCAACACTCTGCTCACGAAGCAAATCGGCATGGGGTTCCCGTTTCTTTCTTGCATAAGCGCCGCCCCTATACCATAGTCACAGGCGTCGGGGTGCACTTCAAAGGTCTTCGAATAGTCCGGATGAGCAAGCTTTGCTGCCTTCACCAGCGCAGCTTTCAACTCGGCAAAACTGTTCCGTTCCGGTTCTCCCCAACGAAAAACACCCTTCCCCTCCATCGTTGTAAGTGGGTACGCTACCTGGGCGAAATTCGGCACGAACTTCCGGTAAAACGAACAAAGGCCTACAAAGCTTTTGACCCATTTTCTCTTTGCCTTCTCATTGGCATGGAGGTTTGGTCCCGGTAACATTTCAATGGCCTTACAGTGGTCCGGATTCGGCTCTATTCCGGCCTTGCTTACCACGTGGCCCAGCATTCTAACACGCTTGTTCCCAAAGGCACATTTTTCTACCTTCAGCTTCAAATTGGCCTTCCGGAAGCAGGACAAGACTTTTCCCAGTCTCTCCAAATGTTCCTCTGCGTCTTTTCCAAAGATGACCACATCATCCATGTAGACCAAACAATCGGTCCACTTCAATCCTGCCAACACCATGTCCATCAGTCGTTAGGAAGTGCTCGGAGCTGAGCATAATCCAAACGGCATCATTCGGAACTGGTAGAGGCCATCCGGTGTAACAAATGCTGTCTTTGGCTTATCAGCTTCCGCAACAGGCACCTGCCAATATCCGCTTTGTAGGTCTACCACACTAAACAAAGCTGCTCCCTCCAGTTTGGATAGCGCATCGTCTATACGTGGGAGTGGGTACACATCCTTCGTTGTCACCTCATTAAGCCGCCTGTAATCAATGCAGAATCGCCACTTTCCGTCCTTTTTCCGCACTAGGACGACTGGTGACGACCAAGGGCTTTGGGCCGGCTCTATAACTCCCTGTTTGAGCATTTTGTTGACTTCCTCCTTAATCAATTCTCGCTCCCTCCATGCCCGTCTCCTTGGCAGCTGTTTAATCGGTGATGCTCCACCTGTTGGAATAGCATGTTCGAGCACATTACACTGGCCCAGACACTCCCCACTGTCCGCAAACACATCTTGAAACTGTGTGAGCAGATCAATCAGGTCGTTCCGATCTTGCGCCGCTAGAGTCGACACTACACACTGATCAAACACCGCTGGTTTCCGCGGTTTTCCCGACCGGCCCCCGACCTCTCCAGCTGCATCCCTCTCCTCGCTTTCTTCCAACGAGAGATTGCTCGCCTGGTCAATCGGCATTAGATGGCCGATGGAAGTTCCCTCGACGATCACGTGATCCACATGGTCAACATTCATCACGTGAACCACTGCTTCTGGCTTCGAGCAGTCGATGAGAGCGTGACCCGCCGAAAGTCCACTATTTTGCAACAGCTTCTTCGATGGTCTCAGTAACATAATAGCGTCATTTCCTCCTTCAGGGATGGACACTTTTACTGGCACCGCACTTCTCTTCGGCATCGTCACACACACCGTCACTGTCACTTTCTTCACTGTTTCTTTCCCACCGCTTGCCTCCATATGGATGGCTCCCAGTTCCACTATTGGCGGGTTACTAAAACAGATTTTCAGCTCTCGAAAAAGCTTCAGTAAGTTCCTCCCCATGATAAATTCTGGCCCAAATGTCTTCAGTACCAAGGCTTCACCCTCCACGGACGCGTTTTTATTCGTGACCGTGAGGGGGACCTTCCCCCTCGGATTCATCGGCTGCCCATCGGCCGTCACGACCATCGGTCCTTCCCACGGGACTATTTTCAATTTCAATCTACTCGCCAACGATGGTGAGATAACTGAAATTACCGCTCCCGTGTCGACCAAAGCATCGACCGGCCGTCCACCAATCCAAATTTCTTCGGTCGGCTGACGATCGCCATTGGTCATTTCCGAAGACTGGTCTCCGCCAATCACCGCACAGGCCGCCTTAGGCTCCTCCCCCTCGGGTTTCTTGGTTTTCGCTGCACTCTCCTTCTTCTTTTCCTTCTGACAGTTTCCCGCGATGTGCCCTTCTTCATCGCAATTAAAACAGCGAAATGGGTTCTTCTTCTTCGGCTTTTTGTTCCAATCGCTTTTCCCGCCTTCTTTTTCGTTTTTCTTCGAGGGATCCTTCGCCCGGGCTAGCTCGTCCCGCAACTCTTGGATCTGGCGCCGTAGGTCTACTGGCGCCATTTGGTCGTGGTCTACTGCTCCCACGGCAGGCTTCTCCCGCTCCCTACGCCTATCCTCATAGCCCCTCTCGTAGGCTGTTTTGACGGCATCCACGTGCAGTCTCGCCTCTTCCAAGAAATCCTCACACGTCTTGATGCCCAACACGTAAAGTCTCTCATAAAGGGTTGGGCTCAACCCCCTGAAAAGGTGATCTATGCGCACTTCTTCAGCCATATCCGGCTGGACAATGCGGCACATATCCAGGACATCATGGTAGTACTCCGTGACGTCCTCTCCCTTGCCTTGGACTCTCATCCGCAGCTTCCTTTCCGTCTGCCGCTTCAGATTTACCGCCACGAATTGTTTGAGGAACAATGTCTTGAGCCCTCGCACTTCTCTGTAGTGCTCCGGTTCGTCATCCGTCTCGGCTATGCGAATCTGCTGGCCCTCCCAGTTATCTGGTCGGGCGTTTCTCGCCTCAAGGCCTACAATCCATTTGTAGGCAGGTCCCTCTAGCGAGACGTCAATGGCGCTTGCCAGATCGTTATTGGACCAGCGATTATGGCGGCCGATCCTTTCAAATCGGTCTATCCACTCAATCGCATTCTCTTTCGGCGTACCACGGAACTTTTCGGGCTCCTTGTAGTGGAACATTGGACGTTCCGCCGTGTCTTCCTCTACTTCCAAGAATGGATCCCAATCTAGTTCGGGCTCCTCCAGAGACTGTCGGCTCGGCGATCCTCCGACGCTTAATCCGCTTCGTCCCTCTCTCACTGTTGTCGCTTCCTGCGGAGTACTGAACGCTCTAGGTCGTAGGCCTTCGCGCGGTTTTCTTCCTCCCAAGCCTCTCGCCTCCCTCGGCTGGCTGCTATGGGTACCCGACGAACTCTTGATGACCCCAGTGGTATCCGCTTCCACGCCAACTGCGCTTCTTACGCCGGTCACGTCTTCCGCCCGCGCCGACGACCGCCACACGTCCTGGCTCCCGGTCAGTAACCCCTTCGTTCCACTGGAATTTGGGTCACCCGACTTCCTCCGCTGCGACTGTGATACCTGATCGCCTTCGACCGTTTCCGCCTCCGCTGAGACGACCTTTACACCGGTACCTTCCTGGACACTGGAGACTATCACCTGCGGAATGAGTGACTCGCGGTCGTTCGCCTCTGCTTGACGTGATCGTGAACCCTGATCACGATCAATGACCCGCCCTAGTTGTCGCTCTTCGCCTCCCGCCCTGGTCCGTGCGTTTACTCTTTTGTTCCCTACCTCCCGAGCTTCTTCGTGCTGCCTACGTGCAGCTATCGGCCCGTCCGCCCCTTCTGACGCACCACTCCCTGCTTCCGGATTCCCAGAATCCTGGTAGCCCTGAGCGTCCTGAAATTCCTCGCCCTGTGGCTCAGAATCTGACTGAAATTGTGCCGGATCTGGGACTTCCCGCGGTAGGGACACTTCACTGAGCACTCACGCACATTTCTGTCCCGGACTGAAATCACTCACTCCTCCAGGAGGGCCTCTTGAACGACCCTTTGCTCTTACCGCTGTTTCGTTCACTACCTGCAATCCAGCTGAAGACCGTGCTAGGGGTGTTGCCGCCTTCAAACCCGAGTAATAGGTCTGAATCTCCATGGCTGTCTCTTCTGCCGCCCGTCTACGGCTTCTCTCTCCAGCGTCTGTGACCACACTTCTCCCGTGTGACATTCACACAGGGATCCACTGTGATCCCACTGCTAAATCCACGCTTTCCCCCAGACCGTTCCTGTGGCCTCAAGCCCGGTAATAAATTACCGAGTTCGATTTCCAGAGACCCCTCACAGCGAACGCCTACCCGAGTTATAACGTGTAACTTAGCAGTGAAACAACAGGAGCATCTCCACCATGTAACAGGTTGCCTGGATGTATTCACTCGTAGACAGGTTACAGCTTTACACACCAGCACTACACGACAACAGCACTAACACAGCTTACAGCTACACAGACTTACTACACTGGACTGCCCCTCCAGCCGGCCGCAGACGGGCTCTTAAGGCCTCTGACATCCGGCCAGATTGGCAATCCATTGAAATTGCACATTTAGGCCACTTAGCATCTGATGCTCAAGAGTATATCTTGTAGCGCCAAAGTACATTGGCGCTACATTATGCAACCTGTTTTTATTCATTTCTATTTATGTTTACTGTTCAATTTGAAACGAGTGGGATTAATTAAATCAGTAGAATATTACGCACAATGATCAGTAATTGTTACTGGTTTTGATATTAAAAGTCCTAGCTTAATTTAAGAAAATCATTCGATTGTTAGTCATTTATCTTTTCACTACAGGGTATTGGTATCGCTAATACTACAATTGGCAGCGTATTTTTGTAAGTTGTATAACTGTTTTTACTAACTTGACGGTTTTACCATTAAACAGTAGAATTAAACGCACAATGTTCAGTACTTGTTTTTGTTTCTAGTTGAATAGTTTGCTTTTAATGTAACAGTTAAACTTTGAATCAAACGAGCATTCCCAACGTACCGTCTTACGACAGGAAAGTCGTCATTCCAATACTGTATATGCTACTTGTTTTTGTTCATTTCTTTTTATGTTTACCTTTCAATTTGAAACGAGTGGGATTAATTTAATCTGTAGAATATCACGCACAATGATCGGTAATTGTTACTGGTTTTCATATTAAAAGTCCTAGCTTAATTTAAGAAATCATTCGAACATTCGTAATTTATCCTTTCACTACAGGGGTATTGGCATTGCTAATACCACATTTGGCAGCGCATTTTTGTAAGTTTTATAATTGTTTTGACTAACTTGACGATTATTCCATTAATCAGTAGAACTAAACGAACAATGTTCAGTACTTGTTTTTGTTTCTAGTTGAATAGTTTTTTTTATTATAACAGCTAAACTTTGAATCAAACGAGGATTCCCAACGTACCGTCTTACGACAGGAGAGTCGTCATTTTAATACTGCATATGCAACCTGTTTTTGTTCATTTCTGTTTATGTTTACTCTTCAATTTGAAACGAGTGGGATTAATTTTATCAGTAGAATATTACGCACAATGATCAGTAATTGTTACTGGTTTTGATATTAAAAGTCCTAGCTTAATTTAAGAAAATCATTCGATTATTAGTCATTTATCTTTTCACTACAGAGGTATTGGCTTTGCTAATACTACAATTGGCAGCGTATTTTTGTAAGTTGTGTATCGAAGGCCTACAAATATATCAATTTATTATGCCACATTATTATCCTATATTTACTCCTTTTATCTTTTATTATATTCGCATTTTTACTCCTTAGCAACACTTATACATGTATCTTCTTATTTGGTATTGTTCCGAACAATTGCGCGTCGCAGAGAATATTATTAGTCATCGACGCTTTGTTCTGCTCTAAATGAACACCTGCATCTGACGTATGTGTGATGCGCATATCACGCGACGAATAAGATCTTCTGATTGGCTGCACGTGTCGATTGTTCATTTGCTATAATTATTTGGTTCACTCCCCAAATGCAAGGTTTCATGGTTAACCCACAAATTGAGAAAAGAGGAGTTCGTTCGTTTGTCTCAAGACGTTAAGTTGTAGAACCTTTTTCTCTTCATAAACTCTTGAATTTCACTCTAAGTTTTTGCATTAAAATTGTCTTTGAAATTATTCTAAACTTGTACTTTTGTGAGCACTTTCCGTGCTCTTATTCTATCTTAAATTGACCATCCTTTTACCGCCGTGCCCTCGCTACACGCTCGAGCTTCATCGGTAAGCTTTCATTTATGTTACTCCAATGTTATCCTTAATTGGACTTATATATTTGTTTTGTGTCTTATTGTATGTCATTTCCCGTGTATTACGTACGGCCTTAAATTAGTTAATACACAGCATTCATTGTGGGTAAAACACGCCTCCGAGTTCAATATATATCAAAATTAAGTACATTTACTTGGTAGTATCATTCCCCTCATACGGGAATGTATTACATAATGGTGGCAGGGCTTTTATGTTATTACTGGAGGGTCAAAACATGCACGTACTCCTATAGAGATACAGTATGTTCCTGTTTGTATTGTTTCCGATGCTGATGTAGCTAAATCTCTAAATTTTGATAACATAGTGCCCGTACCTAGTAAAATATCGCAAAATAACGTTAAGATAGACGTTAAGTCTTCTGAGACCACGGCAGAAGCTATCAGTAGGTCTACTTCACCTGTTTTTGATTCAAATGTTCCCACAGCTAGTCCTCAATTAACAAAGTTAAGATCGAACACTGCATATGTTGCAGTACCAGGGCTTGATTCGTCATCCTTACGTAGAAATCACGCAGGCGCTATAACTAAAATTGCGTCAGAAAAACATTCTCCTTCCATCTATGATAGAATAGCTGCACGCCTTTCGCCTAGGAAAACTCCTCAAAAACCTTCGCAAAAATCCTTACCAAAACCTAACTCCCTTACCAACGCAATTTTGGGGTTTTTCACGAAAAAGGGCACGCCCAATGGAAAATCATCTGAACCAGAGCCTACGTCACCTAGCCAACGAGATCAAAGCCAATCGGGACAAACTTCTCTTGTTACCAACCAGCCAACTTCCATACCTGATCCTAGCAGTAAAGAACCTACAGGAGACGAAAGCGGATTTTCAGTCATCCAACCCGGAGATCTGGGAACAACTTGTCCGGTTGATGCACGATGTTCGAGTAAAGACCTTTCTGAAGGAGACCCCGCAGGAACCACTGGACCTGAAACAAGCAACGACATTTCTGAAGTATTTTACGTCGATTCTAGCAGTGAAGAAGAGTGGATTGATCAAGAAGACAACAACGAAGAAGACGACGGAGAAGATACACCTGCTGGAGACGGAGATAGTGACGATATTCACAACACATGTCAGGGAGTGCCTGACAACTCTAATTGGGCACACGTACAGCATCGACGAACTGCTGACACTCACACCACCAACGGGGGAAGATATTTTCAACTTCGTACCAAAATAGGAAATAATCGACACGGACGAGGAGGGAGATTATTGCCCCTTCACGCTAGAGGTCTCCGAATTCTCAAGTCATCTAGAGGAAATACTGTTAGGCTTTCAACAAACGTTTCTCACGGACGTCATCAACATAGCAGTGTACCTACGACGATTGCAGTCGGTAGCCAACTTGGAACCAGTAAAGCCAGAAATACTGTCTCTTTTGCAAAAACTATCCAAATTACCGGGAGCACCACGGCTGGGCTACGATCAGTTAGTCAACAAAATCAAACAATTAATCCCTCAGGCCAAATGGGAATTAAAACGGCTACTGTCGTCCATTCTAACGCCCCAAACCAGCCAACCGTCAGCGCCACTGCAGCACCAATTGCTACAACAGGGACCCAGACGACCCAGACAACAACGGCAACTGGAACTAAACCTAAATCGGCGCCCAATTCGTCGGTCGCTCAGTCGATCCCCAAATCGTCGACACCCATCTCCGGAAGTACAACAGGATCAACTAAATCCAATCACGGAATTGGAACAGTTCCGCTTAGCGTTCCAAAACTCCCTCAGACGGCACAACAGGGAATTGTAAACCTTCCATTACCTAATCCAAATAATACCATGGCTCACTCTCTTCCTCCCGCCGGAGCAGCAACAGTTGGGATTTAGACAACTTTCAGAATAACCAACACATTTTCTCTCGTTTGCAATTACTTACTTCTTTTAATGGTAGTCCCATTACTCGTTTTGATACTTGGTTGGAATCTTTTGAAAGCATTGTGGATGGATCAAGATGGTCAGATGACAAAACTATCCAAATGCTTCGCGCTAAATTAACCGATAGAGCTTTTTCCGTCAAGCAATTTTGAAAACTAATCCAAACAACTATGTTGCCATTAAAGAAGCACTACTTGATCATTTTCACGGCGATGAAAACGCTGATTTATATCTTAAAAAGTTTGACAAAGCTAAACGTAAGCCAGGCGATAAAATTGTTGATTACGCACTTCGTTTGCAGGAAATTTTTAAACGTGCCTATCCTGTTGGTCACACTGAAAGATCTTTTGTAGTTATTCTCAAACAAAAATTTATCGACGGCTTATTACAGTCAAAAGTAAAATATAAAGAGTTTCCAACTTTTATCGAGCTCGTTGCTGCAACACGCATCTATGGCCTAAGGCTAGAATCAATAGAGACAGACCGCGAGAAGCAGGAATTTATTCGAGCTATTGATGGGTCATCTGACACCAACAGTGCAGAATTAAAAGAAATCAAACAGATGATAATAGATCAAAGAGAAATAGTGAATAATGCGGTAGCTAACATACGTCATGGTTCTAGACCTAACAAAGAGGTAAAAACAGAGAAAGAAGAAATTAAAGATGTCCTTCAGGAGCTCATGCAAACGATGAAAAATCTCCAACTTGAAAGGAAAGATGTCAGTCCTCCGCCGAACACGCAATATAGGAAACAGGTTTCTTTCCAAACACCGAACGCTCCCCAAGACAGGAATTGGAGACCACCTCCTGCGCGTTTAAATAACAATAATGGCGCCCAAGTTTTTCAAAAATTTCAAAATAGGACTTCAGCTTTTCCTTATCAAAGACCAGCAAATAATTCTAACTATAGACCTACTCAACCAGCAGTTACATGCAATTTCTGTGGATTTCAAGGCCACATTCAATCTAACTCTCACAAATTTCAGCGTCATCAGTTAGAACAAGCACAGCCTCCTATATGTTATTCTTGTCGTGACATCGTTAATAAATCTAATAATTGCCCTAAGTCTAGAAGTACCAATCGACCAAATATACCAGGTCCCCCACAGCACCAGGGAAACCAATAGATATCAACTGTAGCTTCGGGTCAGTTGATGTAAAGCCTTCTTTTAAATCTCGACAAGTCGCAAAATTAACAACCATAACGAATGAATCTACACCACGAATTCCATTAAAAATTTTCCAGGTCCCGCTACAAGCATTATTTGATACAGGCGCGTCCAAAAGCATTATTCACGAGAGATTATTTAATAAATTGCCCCCTAGAGGTCAGGTGGTCTGCAGCCAGCTTGATTTCGATTTGTATGATGTAGGGGAGAAAAAGTTACATACACTGGGAAGAGTGACATTGCCCGTTAAATACGGAGAGTCATTGTTAAGACAATAGTTTATTATTACAAATGGTGTTTCGGAAGATTGTATCCTTGGATGGGACGCAATCCAAAAACACGGATTTCGGCTTGATGGAGAAGCCAAGAGTATTTATTTAGCGAGAGATGAGCAGGGCCCTTTAGCTATCTCTAAGGTTCCGGACATGGCAATTACAACGGTCAAAAAGACGACATTATCTCGTCAGACGTCGATGGTAATTGCAGCGCAAGTGACAGGTTCATTTCCGTATGTTCCACCCTTTTCCGCATTTATGTTTACCCCAGTTGAAGATTTGCCGGCAGGAATTTATATTGAAGAATTTATAGGAAACGTATCGGGAGATGGAACGTATCAAATTATAGTAGAAAATCATTCGTTAGATCAAGTCAAAATACCAAGAAATACCACTTTAGGCGTAATTGAAATCATTAACCAAGTGATCAGAAAAGTAGCGTTAGATACATTAGACGTCAAGCCATTAAACCCACGAGAGCATATTGTAATTTTGGAAGTCGACCCAGAATTTCAGGCACCGCTCTCTCAATTATTAAATGACTTTCACGACTTGTTTGCTTCAAAAGATTCAGAATTAGGGAATACCAATCTCATTAAACACACAATAAATACAGAAGGAAGAGGCCCCATTCGACAATGCCCTTATAGAGTTACTAATAACCAACGGAAAATATTGGAAGACAAAGTGCAGGAAATGTTAGAGGCAAAAGTAATAAGATACTCGCAGCAATCCCCAAGGGCTTCTCCTGTGGTGCTTGTAGAGAAGAAAGATGGAGAAGTAAGATTTTGCGTCGATTACAGGAAATTAAACAGCATTACAAAGAAAGATTCCTTTCCCATGCCACGCATCGATGAAACTTTAGACAAATTATATGGAAAGAAATTTTTCACTACTCTTGATTTAGCTTCAGGTTACTGGCAAATTCAAGTTCATGATCCAGACATTGAGAAAACAGCTTTTGTTGTAGAAAATAACCTTTACGAATTTTAAAGAATGGCATTCGGTTTGTGCAATGCACCAGCCACTTTCCAACGATTAATTAATTATGTACTGAGAGATGTCTTAGGAAGTAAAGCGTTAGTTTATTTGGATGATGTCATTATCTTTTCGGACACATTTAAGAATCACTTACGTGATATTCGAGAACTATTTGATTTATTAAAAGCAGCACATTTAAAATTAAAACTTAAGAAATGTCAATTCATTAAACGTTCAGTAAGTTATTTAGGCCATGTTATTTCAACGAAGGGTATTAAACCAGATCCGAGTAAAATTGATAAAATAGTAAATTACAAAGTACCAACTTCTGCTGACGAAGTCAGATCCTTTCATGGACTTGCCGGTTATTATAGGAAATTTATACAAAATTTTGGCTCCCTAGCTCAGCCGTTGACCCGATTAACGCATAAAGATTTAATTAAGAAACCATTTACGTGGGGAAACGAGGAACAAGTTGCCTTTGAGAAACTGATCAATTCTCTAGTAACTCCTCCAGTTCTTGCGTACCCAAATTTTAACGAAAAATTTTTACTTTTTACCGACGCATGCGATTATGGCATAGGAGTAGTATTATCTCAAATGCAAGATGGACAAGAACATCCACTGGCCTATTTCAGTAGAAAGTTAAGAAAAGCTGAGATGAAATACAGTACAACAGAAAAAGAAGCGTTAGCTGTAGTAGAGGCGATTAAACACTTTCGCCATTACCTTTTGGACAAACCTTTCGAAATTATTAGTGATCATCGACCCTTGCAATGGCTTAGAAATCAGAAAGATAATAATGGTAGACTGGGTAGATGGGCTATATTGTTAGCATCGACCAATTATGAATTAAAGTATAGGCCTGGACGCATCCATCAAAATGCAGATTGTTTATCCCGATTGAAAGTAGCTAGTATTCAACCGGCATCGAATAACGTGAAATTGATTTGTGAAAAACAAAGTAAAGACGAACTTCGTATAGCCATACATAATTATTTAGAGAGAGGAGAACTTGAGGAGAAATTTAACCAGTCTAAGCCAGATTGGGTTAAAGAAATAGCATATTTTGAAATAATAGAAGGTACACTTTATCGACATGAATTACCTTCGAAAGATAGTAAACGTAATGAAATTAATCATCAGTTAGTTTTACCGTACTCTTTACGCCATCTAGTGTTGAAAGAATTACACGATGCGCCGACGAGTGGACATTTAGCTTTTTATAAAACTTATTTGAAAGTCAAAAACAATTATTATTTGCCGGGAATGCGAAAAGATATTCTTGAATATTGCCAAGCTTGTGAAATTTGTATAGCTAATACGTCGTCATCTTATAGAGCACTTTTGCACCCACATGAGCTTGCAAAAGCACCTTTTCAAGTAATAGGCATGGATTTTTTAGGCCCTATTACTCCCGCTTCACCTAATGAAAATAGCCATATTTTAGTTATTACTGATTATTTTAGTCGCTGGGTAGAAGCAGTTGCATTGAAAGATCAAATTGCCCAAACCACAGCTGAGTGCGTGTATAAATCAATTATTGTACGACATGGAATGCCTAAAGCTATTGTATCCGACCGAGGAACAAATTTCACATCGAAATTGTTTCGTTATTTTTGCAAGAAATTAAATATTGATCAAAGGCTCACCACTGCGTATAATCCTGCTAGCAATGGTGAGACGGAGAGATTTAATCGAACTTTAACGTCTATGTTAAGGAAAGAATTAAAAGATGGAAATCATGTTAACTGGGAGGATATGCTAGACGATGTTTTATTTGCATATCGTAGTTCTTCCCACGCATCAACACTTGAAACCCCTTATTATTTAGTCCATGGTAGAGACCCAAATATTCCAATAAATGAATTTTTAGATGCTTCCCCACAAATTTTTAAATCTGCTACCGATTATGTAGGCAATTTAGCTGATCGTTTACGTTACAGTTTCCAGCGAGTTCGAGAACAGAGTAAGAAAGCGCAGAACAGTCAACGTGAGCAATATAATAAGCGAGCTAAAGATCGAAAATATATTGTAGGTGATAGAGTCTTATTAGATATTCGTGTAGTTAAAGATGGCGATAGTAGGAAGTTTACTTCGAAGTATAAAGGTCCTTATAGAGTAGTAAAAGTTTATAATAATAATACGGTAGACATAGCTGATAATTCTTATATATGTCAACGCACCCATGTAAATCGTTTAAAACCCCTGTATGAGAGCATGTTATGGAAAACAGAACATTGTCCCCCAATTGAAAGCCCTTCCGATTTTGAAAATCGATTCCGAAAATCGATTTCAACTCAAACAGAGCATTTCTCTGAACATGACATTGTCATGGAAACTCAAGAAGAAGAAATGGAAAATTATAACTTTAATAATGACTCAGAGCAAATTAATGATTGCCTGACCGAAGAAAATCTTTCACAACAAGAGGGAGGTGTCGTCGTCTCTCCTCGACCTTCTTTAGAAGATAATGTTTCAACCACTGAAGCATCGGACAACGAAATACCCTCAAATCAGCATGATGCCATTATTGAAGACAGCTACGTACGAGTTGAGAGTGAATCCGAGGAGCGTCCATCACCAGAGCCCGAAGGAAATGTGTCAGCTGAAAAGTGAGATCAACTTCATGACACTGGACGCCCAAAACGCAATCGTCAAAAACCTATGCGTTTCCGAGATGGAGCCCAATATTTCATAACGAATAACACATTACCAAAATATTTCCATATATAAGCCCAGAAAAATCTCCATCGAACCACAGCCTTGCTCATTAACAATTGTAATTCCGACGGTGCATCAGTGTCCGTAGAGAAAAAGAAAAGAACCGAAGACAAGATGGAAAACGGCCACGAGTACCAAAATGGTGACATAGAAGAAGGATTGTCACCACCAAGCCCAAATTGGCCGCAGCAACAACAGCCAGCAGCCAACGACGACTGGGGCCTAGGTAATGCTCAACCGCAACAGCCGCAGCCACAACAACCGCAACCCCAACGGCCACAACCACAACAGCCACCGCAACAACAGCCGCAACAGCCAAATGCTTCAGGTTTTGTGGAGCCTCGACGTCCAGCCGTACGTCCCGGAAATCATCCAAGAAATAGCCCCTGGATCAGAGGTCAACAACGCTACGAGGATCAACTACAACAAGAACGATCCGTCTCGCTAACCAGCTCAACAGAGAAATACTGGATGACAACTGGAGGTCAGCAGTGGACACACTAAAACTTATCCTCGATTTGGATCCAGCAAACAGACATCCACCGCTGTATGGATGGTTTGCATCTGCGTGGGACATCCCACTCCAACGTTCAGATACCAGGAGAGGATATTGATAATCAACACCTGGATTCTACTCTGAAGGATAACGATGAAAACAAACAAATTTCCTTTTCCTTTTTCCTTTTTGCTAATTCTTTTCATTTACAACTATCATTTTATCTTCTGTTTCTTTCTTATTTCACTTCTCTCCCAAACATATGCGAATGCATTTTCCCTTAAGTAGTTAAAAATATAAAGTAGTGGCGAAGACTCTGAAATATGTCAATTATGTTTTAAATCTTTTAGGAAACATGAAAAAGATAGAGAAAAAAAGGAAAGGGTAGAAGGAAGCAATGCTCAGCAGCACTGTTGAAAATAAAAAGGGGGAATAACACAAGAAAACAGTGAAAAT
The DNA here is from genome assembly GCA_013167095.2 of Daphnia sinensis. Lineage (NCBI taxonomy): Eukaryota > Metazoa > Arthropoda > Branchiopoda > Diplostraca > Daphniidae > Daphnia > Daphnia sinensis. The sequence goes on along the minus strand of CM023192.1, from coordinate 3,569,470 downwards.
GAAATGCGTTTCAATATTAGTATTAAAGTAACTTAAACACTTCGTTAAATTAAAAGAATTGGTTTTAGAACATTTTAACGTCAATAACATTAAGATTATGAAATAAAAAAGCAAATTAATCGTAGGAAGTGGTGTAATCGTTTGTGTATTTAAATTACAACTTTTAAGATAAAAAAACGTCATGACCCACCTTCTGTACACAACACCGACGCGACTGTCCCGTTTACTGACTCCCCCGGGATTCGAACCCAGGTCCCCAGAATAAGCAATCTAGCTTGCTAACCATATACCTATGTATGGGTATGCGCCAGTCACATATACAGCAACGTTATTCCATTAACTAGTAGCGGCCGTTCCCTCACTACTAACTCTAGGAAAAACTTATTTGGTCGAATAAAATGAAAAAGTGCAGTCTTACGCCATCTAGCGGTCAAATTTACACTACTATTTTAGAATTTGCTTATAGTCATAAGAAAATAAGAAAATTATATTAGACTTACCGTAGTAATAATTCAGCTCCAAAATCTCTCCTTATTTCATTCCCCTGCGATTTTTTTGTTTCACTTTTCTTTTTCCCACTGTCATTCGTTTCACACTCTTAAAAACAATAAAATTGCGACTTGTCTTCGCCATCCCACTTGTTGTAATGCGAACCCCCTTCGAAAATTCCAACAAGCCACCGAAGGATTCTCCGTTTGCATCATAAGAAGTCGAAAAAAATTTGACTCCGTCGAGGAAAAAGTCTGAGAATATTTATCTCAATCCTTCGACTGCTCGACACTAGTAAAGTCGCAGAAGAAAAACCAAGAAGCCAAGTAAAATTCATCGAAAATGGCAGCCTCCAATCGACAGGTGTACTACAGTACCCGATGGGGTGTTCAAATGCTGACTGTTACAGTTTCCGGAGATTCACCGCCACAAGGAATCCCTACAGAAGCCTTCCAACTGGTTGCCGTCTATTGTAAAAAAATATGTAGACTGGCGCGAAGAAAAAATTGCCCGAGATTTACAAAACATCCGTGAAGGTGTGGAAAGAAGATTCGACGAAGGAGATTTCGAAGAAATGAAGACGGAACAGGATCAAGATCCTGAAGAACAATAGATCGCCCCGAAAACATCATGTCGACACTCTGTTGTTTTGTAAACAAAAAGAAAAAGAAGAAAATTTATGTTATTCATTCCTTCTCCTCCTTATTTTGTAGTCCCTTACCCCATAATAATAAAATGATTTATCGAAATTAAAATGTTTGTATTGATTTAAGCAAAATTAAACACAACAATAATGATACAAAAAAAACCATATAGACAACCGAGAGAGGAACAACAAAATAAATATCGATTGAAAAAAAATTTAAAAATGAAAATGACAAGAATACTGATACAAGAAAACACAGAAAAAAAAAGTACATGAACTCTCACAACAAATGTCATTTCAAAAATATAGAAACAAAATCGATCGAGAAGAAATTAAAAGTGAAAAAAAAACACCTTCACTTATCTCTCTCGTCATACAGAAAAATAATTTTCACAATGTTTACATGTTACTCAGTTTCCCACTTCGACTCTAAAATGAAATATAATTCTATATTATGTTAATGTTACTCTATGTATTACTTACCTTATGAAATGTTTCATTGTCATGTTCTTCTTTTTCCTATTCTGCCTAAAAACGTAATACTTCGGTAAATTTACTTTAATGTCAAACACTGTATGAGATTAAAGCTGTTTTCCGATAGGTGAGTGTCACCTAGTCACATGCACTTTACCCCAAACCTCTTCCTAACTACACGTAACTAATCACTAACACCTAAAACACTGTCTTATTTGCTTTGTTTTTTTAACTAACAAACTTCTTTTGACACAAAGGCGTCATTTACACTATGCATAAAACAGCGCCACCGCTAGTGCCACACCCAACGCGAGAAATATATATTTTATTTTTCTTCTCTTGCTATAGTTTTTCCAATACCCCAACAATGAAAAATATTCTGAGTCTTTTTTTTTTGCCATCGGTAATCTATTCCTTTTTATTCTCTTTTTATTCCCCTCCGTTTTTTTCCCATCCACACTTCCCCCATGTATTGGACTTAAAAAAGAAACACAAAAGGCACGTGACCTTCACGGCAGCTGAGTTTTGCCGTGAAAATTTTTGAACGTTTTGTTTCTTGTTGGCGCTTCCACTTGAATGAAATTCTTTTAATTCTTTCTTTCCGATAATTAAGATCTTTATCCCCTCGTTTCAACGGTACCAATGTCTTCTAAAAATTTTAAACGCTTTTAGTAGAAAACTTTGTTAGGATATTAGGCCCTTATTTTTCTTGTCTCTTTTGCCGTCGGAAGCTGAGAAAGCCGACGGGAAAAATAATGTTGACCTTTCAAGCCGTCGAAATATTTTCATTTTTCTTTCTCTCATATATATTTTAACATTTATACTTACTTTTTCCTTAATTAGAATTAAGAAACCCACATGATGAAGTAGAATAGTTGGCCATGATTTTGTTTTGTAAACTTTCCCTATGTATTGTTTCCCCTTTATTTTGCCTTTAGAAATGTCACCAAGGTCATTTCTTCTACTGCTATGTCTTTTATACCGGCGCGCACACGCATTTGAAACAACCGTATGCGATTGCGCTGAGCCGTTAAATATTGGAATTGTTCAATTTCCTGATGCTGATTGCCAGCCGAAAATGAATACTTCAACCGCCGTTCCAGTGAGATATGTCATCTATCGTGACGAACGCGCCGCTGAAAAATTTCCGGGTTTTATTTGCGCTCGTTGGAAAAATGTGCATCGAGTGACCATGAACTTTTTCGGGCAATTAGTGATCGTACCCGAGAAAATTCTCATGGATGCAACGGCAACCGAGTGCTACAATATGATTAATAATAAAAGGTGCGGAGAACATGAAATGATTCCGACAGAAGACAAATTTGTGTTTTTGCACGAGCCACAAACTATCGGCTATTGGATGCAAACTATCGATTGGGAAATTTTAAATTGTGTGCTAGAGCAGGTTCAGCTGCATCAACTGATGGAAGATGAAGATTTTTTAACACCAATCGGAAAAGCTTCTGCATTGTCTGGTGCATTGTCACATAATCATCTTACGTTAGTATGGGATACAAAATATACAGTTGCATGTGAGTTGCATCAGGTTGAAAATGGAACCGGAATTCTTCTGATGAAGACGGAAAATAGTAAATATTTTCACCTTTTAGACAACGACCGTCAATTGGATTTTCATTTGACTCTTCAGCCACCTTGCGATCCAAAACAGACTTCCTGTACAAATCGTACAACAAGTTTTAACATGGTCGGCCAAGCAAAACTATTGGTGATAACGGCGGCCATCATGGAAAAATATCCACCCATCACCGTCAAGTCGGCAGCTGTCATAGGAAAGGCACCTCGCACTACAGTAGAGAACTCCACGCCATCTAGTGATCCAGAGTTAGACAGTGCGGCTAATAAACAATATCTTCAAGACCTTTCAACAGATCGTGATATTAAATTAGGCCAACTTTTTCAATCAATCGAGTGCGACGTTCGTAAAGCTAAACACGAAAGAGCAATTATCGCCGCTCAATACAATGATTGGCTCGCTGCCTCATTATTAAAATTACCCTTGTGCGCAAAGTTACAAGCTTTTAGACAAACAGCTGTTGTGATTCAGTGCAAAGTCATCAATGCCACATTTGAAACAGTTATCACGTCTTGTGGACCGCAACCAAAAGTTAAAAACTACACAATTAATCTTGATGGTTGGGAATTAGTAAAATATTCTCCATGTTACTGGACCAATGGTTTTGTCAATTTCAACGATAAACCATACGCTTTTCGTAATAACACTTGGAAAAGAATTGACCCAAATATTATACTGCCAGAACGTACGCTAGCGCATTCTTTCCGTTATGAAGATGTGAAATCCTGTAAATATGACCACCGCAGCAACCCTGCTTATAATGATAATCTACTCAACCACATGAACGTCATGGCTGATATAGTAGCCGCCATCAACGGGCATCCACCTTCTGATTTTTCGTCAAATCATCACCCTAGCGTCAGTTGTGTTTTGCTGACATCAACAGGAATCGAAAAATACACCAGCTAGTGGGAGATCATCAAAATCTCGTTGACCATCGCCTTCATTTGCATTTTCATCCTTATCGTTCTACGCATCAGAAATTCTCTTGGCTTTTGCAAAACTAAGCCAAAATCAGCAAAACCTTCTGTAAACGAAGTCGGTATTCTTCTTTCCGAACTTGCCGCCATACATGAAGTCTAATTACGGGACGTAATCTCACGTCGCCGGGAGCGATGTAACGAAGGCCTACAAATATATCAATTTATTATGCCACATTATTATCCTATATTTACTCCTTTTATCTTTTATTATATTCGCATTTTTACTCCTTAGCAACACTTATACATGTATCTCCTTATTTGGTATTGTTCCGAACAATTGCGCGTCGCAGAGAATATTATTAGTCATCGATGCTTTGATCTGCTCTAAATGAACACCAGCATCTGACGTATGTGTGATGCGTATATCACGCGATGAATAAGAAATCACACGATTGGTCGCAAGCGCGCAACAATCAATCTCTTAAGTAAACATCTTCTGATTGGCTGCACGTGTCGATTGTTCATTTGCTATAATTATTTGGTTCACTCCCCAAATGCAAGGTTTCATGGTTAACCCACAAATTGAGAAAAGAGGAGTTCGTTCGTTTGTCTCAAGACGTTAAGTTGTAGAACCTTTTTCTCTTCATAAACTCTTGAATTTCACTCTAAGTTTTTGCCTTAAAATTGTCTTTGAAATTATTCTAAACTTGTACTTTTGTGAGCACTTTCCGTGCTCTTATTCTATCTTAAATTGACCATCCTTTTACCGCCATGCCCTCGCTACACGCTCGAGCTTCATCGGTAAGCTTTCATTTATGTTACTCCAATGTTATCCTTAATTGGACTTATATATTTGTTCTGTGTCTTATTGCATGTCATTTCCCGTGTATTACGTACGGCCTTAGATTAGTTAATACACAGCATTCATTGTGGGTAAAACACGCCTCCGAGTTCAATACATACCAAAAGTAAGTACATTTACTTGGTTATATCATTCCCCTCATACGGGAATGTATTAGAGTTGTATAACTGTTTTTACTAACTTGACTGTTATTCCATTAAGCAGTAGAATTAAACGCACAATGTTCAATACTTGTTTTTGTTTCTAGTTGAATAGTTTTCTTTTAATATTACAGCTAAACTTTGAATGAAACGAGCATTCCCAACGTACCGTCTCACGACAGGAGAATCGTCCTTCCTAATACTGCATATGTGTCATGTCTTGCGTTAACTCTGATATAAAGATGCTCTTGATAAATGAAGATTAAACATTGCCCGATCGGGCGTCGGTGTTAGTCACTTCGAATCTGTATTTCAACTGCCTTCCAGCGTTGCCCGCTGGTGGTCAGGATACTACACCTCCTCCTTGTTTTAGATTAGAAAGCCTCTGTGTTTACATTATCACTTAATTTGATGCCTGAGGTGGACATTATGAGTTTCCACAACTAGCATAAGTAGGCCTATCCGGATCGCATAAGCAGAATAGACGTACATAAAATTGAATGGAATAGGTCTAATTGTTTACACGAGTAGAGAGTTTTCGTGGAGACTAACTAATTCTTGGGTCCTCCCAAGCGACAGTACACCAGGCGATCTGGTTCTTTTCTGGTTCTTTTGTCTTTTTGCTGTTGTTGCGGTCCGGTCGCTTGGGTTGTCACTGCGGATGGTTCTTCTTCTTCCTCTCTGGCTGCTTGAAAGTTTTCCTCTTCATCTTCTTCGTTTATTGTCTCTTCGGGTAGATCTTCTCCAGCGGCTACTTTGGTTTTGTTGTTTTCACCATCCGCCTCTTGATTGGTTATTTCCACTGCCAGTATGTTCGGGTCAGCTGCTGGAGTAACAGATTCCGAGTTTGGGATATCCAGTCCTCCCGGGGCACCCTTTCTTCCGGGTCTGGTTTGTGTTTCTGGTTCTGAGTCAAGGAACGGGTCGCCTCGTATCAATGGCCGAAAGAACAACACGTTTTGGGTAATCGTTTTGCCATTACGTTCGGCCTTCACCATTGCGCCTTTTTTTTCTAATATTTTGTATGGAATCGGATCGTACAGCGGTTTCATTTTGTTTGGCAACAGGGTTGGCTGATGTAACAATACTTGATCGCCTTCCCTCATTGATGGCGGCTTCACCTTTTTATTGTTGTCTGCATACTTTCTGATGTCCTCTCTGCGTTTTTCTTCGTGACTTCGGGCTGTGTCATGGTGTTTTCCGCCTGGCTGAGTCGGAGGGAGTTCTGGGAGCTTCGTCTTGATATCTCTGTTGAAAAGCAGCTTTGCTGGTTCCACTCCTGTGGTGCTGTGTGGTGATGCGCGATAGTTTAGTAAAAATTGATGTATTCCCGCCTTCCAATTTTATCCTGCCACTGTCGCTGTTTGAACTCTCTTTTTTAGCGTCCTCATGAACCGTTCCACCTGGCCGTTGGCGTTGGGCTACAGTGGCATCACTCGTCTGTGTGTAATACCCATATTCCTGCAAAAATCTTCGAACTCCTTTCCATTGAAGGGTGGCCCGTTGTCGGATCTGATGGTTTCCGGCAATCCGTGCCGTGCAAAGATAGTGTCCAGGATGGGACATACTACTTGTGCTGCTGTTGACTTGATTACTGCTAACTCCGGATATCGGGAGTAGTCATCTGTTACTATCATGGCTTCCTCTCCTGTGGGCAGTCCATAGAAATCAATGCTAATGCTAGTCCACGGTGCTGTCGGCAGAGGGGTCATCAAAACTGGCTCTCTTGTGTTAATTTTTGTTACAGCTTGACACGGGATGCAGCGCTTTATTGTTTCCTCCACCCGAGAGTCAATCCCTGGAAACCACACTTTGTTTCTAAGAAGTTGTTTTGTCTTCGTGACTCCTAGATGTCCTTCGTGTGCTAGTGCGATTGCACGTCCATGGAGTGATCCTGGCAGGCAGATTTTGTGTTTTTTTAGAAGGATGTTGCCTGTGGTTCCGACTTATAATTGGTCTTTGTTCTGCCAGTAGGGCGAATGCTTCAGCGTTTTCCAGTGTCCTGTTCTGACGGCATTGGTGACCGTTTGTAAGAGGTCGTCTTGTTGTGTCAGTGTTTCCACCTCTTTCAGGGTTAGTGCGGCAGGTACTGCGGTTTTGGCTATAAAGTTTACGTGTTGTTCTGCTGTTCTTGCGGCCGAACAGGTAATAGCTTGCTTTTCAGGATGACGTGATAGATAGTCGGCAGGGTTGGTAGCTGCGGGTATGTACCTGATAGTTACATCATACATGGTCAGCTTCATGGCTAGTCGTTCCAGGCGGATATTTCGATGTCCTGTTGCTTCGTTAAATATTTGTACCAGCGGTTTGTGGTCTGTTAACACTGTCACTGGTTTTCCAAAAATGTAGATTTGGAAATGCTGGCATCCCCATACCACCGCCAGGGCCTCGCGTTCAAGTTGGGAATAGCATTGTTCTGTTGCTGATAGGGCTTTGCTTGCGAAAGCAATTATGTTGATGCCATCGGCTGTCCTTTGTGTTAGAATAGCTGCCAGGCCTAGTGGACTTGCGTATACTTCTATTTCGGAAGGGATGTTGAGGTTAAAGTAGGCCAGAACTGGTGGTTTAGTCAGCGCCATCTTGACTGTATCGACGGCTTGTTGACATTCTGGGGCCAGGCAAATTCAGTCGCTTTTCTTGTCAGATTTCGTAGTGGTTCTGAAATGTGTGAGTATCTTGGGATGAACCTGCTGACATAATTTGCCATGCCGAGGAAACTACGCTCCGCCTCTTCCGTTTTCGGGTTGATTAGCTTTACGATTGCTTCCGTCTTTTGGGGGTCTACTTGCATCCCGTCTTTTGAAAAGATAAATCCATAGTATTTAAGGGTACTTTTTTTAAATAGACATTTTTTCGAAATTTAGTGTAATGTTCCGTTCCTCCAGTTTCGTAAGAACAGCCTCCAGCCTAGCGTCGTGTTCGGTTTCCGCTGTGCCCCAGACCAGAATGTCGTCACTGGCGTTGATTACACCGTCAAGTCCCGTGAGAGTTTGCCATATTTGATCTTGAAATACTTCACTGGCCGCATTGACACCGAAGAACAGACGTTTATAACGACGCAATCCCAGGTGTATTGAGAATGTGGTTATGAATCTGCTGCTTTTATGCAGCTCCAGCTGATGATAGCCGTGGTTTAGTTCAAAGGCCGAGAACATGACCGCTCCGTTCAGGTCGGCCACAATGTCTTCTAGGGTTGGTGTGATGTTTCTTTCTCGTTGGATGGCTCTGTTAGGTTCTTTCATGTCTACACAAATGCGGATTTTCGACGGGTCACGCTGTTTCGTTGTTACTATGATGGGAGAAACCCATGGTGTTGGACCATCGACCCGTTCGATAATGTCAAGGTGTTCAAGCTCTTGTAGCTCCTTTTTCACTGCCGCTCGCAGATGCAAGGTGACCCGTCTATGTTGGTTGGCTACCGGTTTGATGTCTTGGTTGATATGCAGACGAATCTTCACCCCTTTAATGCATCCAATCCCTTCGAACAGCTTTGGGCGTTTCGTTCGATATTGTTGGGCTATATGATCCATTTTTTCCTGACTTCCGGTTACAATACTGTTAGCAATATGGACGAGCCCGAGGTTCGAAGACATTTTACTGCTTAAAATGTTGCCTTCACTTCCTTTTGTGACAAGCGCTGTCCCTGACACGCTTTTCCCATTCGCCTTGTTTGTTACTGCCATTTCTCCCTCCAGCGCCAATGGTGATGATGAACCATATGTGTAGACTTTGGCAGAAGTTGGGCTTAGTAAAGGTTTACCAAGCTTTTGGAATGTGGGGCGGTCGATTAGTGTGACTGATGCTCCCGTGTCTGCTAGAATGTTGGTCAGTGTTCCATTTATGTTAACAGTGAACGAAATATCGTCTTGCTCCTCCGAGGTGAGCTGAAACACATTGTAGGATGCGTCGTCGTCTGATGAACTTGCAGTGAGATGAAGGTTGATGAAACAGTCCCTTTGCTTGACTGTGGGTTGGTGTGTTGGAGTCTTTTGGGGTTGAAAACGATTGAGTGGCACTTGTCTCTGGTTGCTTAAAGGCAACTCTTTGCCCCTGATTCTGAAGAGCCCATGGCAAGGAGTGACACATGGATTCCAAGTGATGGAGTTTTCGGCATCATGGACATTTGTGGTTTCGAGCCGGGCACTCAAATAGTCTAATATGATAATCGCCCCCACAGAAGCTGCAAAACTTTTTCCCGTTGTCATTCTGCTGACCTGTTTGTCGTTGGTATAGATGGTTTGTCGTGGCACCTTGCTAATTGCGTTGCTGATGTTGAGTACGCTGGTTGAACATCTTGATTTCGTTGACCTGAGGAGAATGACCCATGCTGTTGATATTGCGACTGCTGCTGATGTAGTTGTACTTGTGGTTTGTATTTGTTGGATATGGCCATAGCATGTAGAGATTGACGTTGTTCAATCAGATTGGCTTGTTGCGACGCAATTTCTAGCGCGCGGCCTTTGGTTCTGACCTGGTCTAGTGTGAGTGTCGGCTCTTCTAAAATCTTTCTACGTAGTTCTGTGGAATAACAGCCTTGTACAATTTGTGCTTTGACTTCCTGATCTTTTAATATAACAGCTAAACTTTAAATCAAACGAGCATTCCCAACGTACCTTCTTACGACAGGAGAGTCGTCATTTTAATACTGCATATGCAACCTGTTTTTGTTCATTTCTGTTTATGTTTACTCTTCAGTTTGAAACGAGTGGGATTAATTAAATCAGTAGAATATTACGCACAATGATCAGTAATTGTTACTGGTTTTGATATTAAAAGTCCTAGCTTAATTTTAGAAAATCATTCGTTAGATCAAGTCAAAATACCAAGAAATACCACTTTAGGCGTAATTGAAATCATTAACCAAGTGATCAGAAAAGTAGCGTTAGATACATTAGACGTCAAGCCATTAAACCCACGAGAGCATATTGTAATTTTGGAAGTCGACCCAGAATTTCAGGCACCGCTCTCTCAATTATTAAATGACTTTCACGACTTGTTTGCTTCAAAAGATTCAGAATTAGGGAATACCAATCTCATTAAACACACAATAAATACAGAAGGAAGAGGCCCCATTCGACAATGCCCTTATAGAGTTACTAATAACCAACGGAAAATATTGGAAGACAAAGTGCAGGAAATGTTAGAGGCAAAAGTAATAAGATACTCGCAGCAATCCCCAAGGGCTTCTCCTGTGGTGCTTGTAGAGAAGAAAGATGGAGAAGTAAGATTTTGCGTCGATTACAGGAAATTAAACAGCATTACAAAGAAAGATTCCTTTCCCATGCCACGCATCGATGAAACTTTAGACAAATTATATGGAAAGAAATTTTTCACTACTCTTGATTTAGCTTCAGGTTACTGGCAAATTCAAGTTCATGATCCAGACATTGAGAAAACAGCTTTTGTTGTAGAAAATAACCTTTACGAATTTTAAAGAATGGCATTCGGTTTGTGCAATGCACCAGCCACTTTCCAACGATTAATTAATTATGTACTGAGAGATGTCTTAGGAAGTAAAGCGTTAGTTTATTTGGATGATGTCATTATCTTTTCGGACACATTTAAGAATCACTTACGTGATATTCGAGAACTATTTGATTTATTAAAAGCAGCACATTTAAAATTAAAACTTAAGAAATGTCAATTCATTAAACGTTCAGTAAGTTATTTAGGCCATGTTATTTCAACGAAGGGTATTAAACCAGATCCGAGTAAAATTGATAAAATAGTAAATTACAAAGTACCAACTTCTGCTGACGAAGTCAGATCCTTTCATGGACTTGCCGGTTATTATAGGAAATTTATACAAAATTTTGGCTCCCTAGCTCAGCCGTTGACCCGATTAACGCATAAAGATTTAATTAAGAACATCGTCGGAAATCCGCCAAGGTAAGTGAATGCCGTTTGATTCGCTAGTACACAAGACTACTCTTGACGAGATAACACATCACCACCACTATATCCCGTGTTAGAAAATTCTGATTCCGTTTCGTAACTCAAAGTTAAGCCCCTATCGAGAAAAGTTTGTAGAAAATTGGAAAAATCTTATCGACTTAGAGCACCAAATAGAATTAGAGAAGGCTAAAAAATATCAGACAACTTCAACAACTGGGAACATCGAACAATTAGAAACACAGAAAAAGGAAGCAAGCTTAGTTACACAGAATTCGTTACATTTGTATATTTACCAGTCATTACAATCAACCCTTAGTGCGTCAGATGGGATAACAGCTGAGGTTATAGAAAACTGTACCGACACACTAAAAAAAGAAATAGTCGCACAAGGAGTAGATATCGGGAAGTTTAACGATTTAATCCGACTAAAAAATACAGTACATGGGAATGAAAAGGAATTTTTGTTCGGTATCATAGAAGTGTTGAAAAAAGAGTCAGCACTCGCAATAATCGAAGAAAGGACACAAACAGCTGCCGTAAAAACTGAACTTTTAAAAATTCAAAAAACAGTAGAAGGCGATAAGAAAAAATCAAAAAGCTCCAAATATACATTAAGCAGCTCATTAGAAGAACTACAGGAAAGAAACGAAACCCTAAAAAATTCCCTTGAGAAGGCGCAAAATCGAATCACTGAGCTAGAACGCAACCTACAGACAACCTTGGCAACAGAGCAACAACTGCAGAGCCTTTTAAAGAAAAAGGAAGAAACTAATGTCGTGATTGAGACTGAAGGTCAGGAAAATATTGCCAAACTTGAAGGAGAAAAGGTTGAATTGATCCGGATGCTTCAGACAGCAGAACAGCAAACTAAAAAGGCCGTAGAAACAACCCAGCAGCTCCAGAAAAAGATAAAAGATTTGGAGGACGAATACGAAAAGGTCATCCTAGAAAACCGAAACACTAACAAAAAATTAAAGGACGTCACTACAAGAAATAATACACTAGAAGAAGAAGTAGGAAAGCTCATCTCACGCATACAAGAACAACGATTCCAGACCAATCGGCGACGAATCCGAAGACATCTCTAACTTTGTGGGTGGAATCATCGACAGTACCTTACCAACAGACAAATCACTCCACTACGAATTGGAGGTAGAGCAGACAGGCGATTTCGATCAGACCGTTGAAGACCTCAGAAATCAGATAGAATTATTAAACAAGACAATAGGCTATCTGCAACAAGAAAACCAAAAACTAAGCAACAAAATCAACATGGGTGTAACGCATGACGAAGACAGCACAACCAGCGCACCTCAGCAATGGGGAGGTAGCACACCATCTGAAGCAATCCCACCTACAACATCTACAAGCCGAGGACTTCCACGGCAATTCCCCAATACAAATCCCAAGGCCCACGTTACCGACCCTGACGAAGAAGAAGCCATCAAGAAAATGACAAAATTCGTTACAAGCCCAATCGTAAAGGCAATAGGAGATCTATTTTCTAGAGAAGATAAAAAAGAAATCCCAACCTACTAAGGGAAAAGTACAGACAAGTTGATAACCGAATGGTTAAAAGGAGCTGAGCATGTTGCACGAAATAACGATTGGAACGACGACCAGAAAATACGATTCTTTTCGGACAGATTGAAATGTGAAGCTTTTGAATGGCACGAAAATTACGCCGAAGAAGAAGGAGACAACCTCAACTACCCAGACTGCAAAGAAGCTATTATTGCAAGATTTCAAGACAAAGTAGACTTAGCAACATTGGAAAATAAATTATCAAAGTTAAAACAAAAACCAGAAGAAAACTGCAGGGCATTTGTGTCTCGACTAAACAACCTTCATGATACCATAGAAGGAAAAGAAGAAAAATCTGACCATAACCAGACTATCGTTGAAGGTCAGTTGCTGAATAAGTTAAGGAAAGTACGAGACAAAAGAAAGAAAAAGGTGCTATTGCGAGGACTACTACCTAAGTATAAAAGGGAACTCTTCCTACGAATGCCCGACGACCCAGAAGACTTTGACGCATTATGTAAACAACTTTTCCTTTCCGAAAAGATTTTACGTACAAAGGAAGAAACCGAAGACGATGATATGTCTGCTGTTATAGCAGGAATAACTAAACATCAAGACGAAAAATTTCAGCTGCTCGAACAAAAATTGACCGTATCCCTTGCAGAACTAAAAATTGTCTAATACCAAATGTGGATCCTCACAGGACAAGCTAACCATAGCTGCAGTTGATCAAAGCGATGGAAGAAGATCAAATTCACGGGATTCACGAGTAAGATTCGCTTCAAGCCGTGAACCCAGTCGGGAGCGGAGTGCCAGCAGGAACAGAGACAACAGCCCCTATCGGAGAAACTACAATACTTCAGAGCAACGACATCAAAATCCTTCTGAACGACAAGACTACAGGCCTCCAGAAATACAAAATTATACTCCTGCGGGATATATACAACCAAGGTACCCTTCTGATCAGCGAAAACCATATAGAAGTAGTTATCCAACGAGACAAGGGAATTACAACGGACCGAGTTTCCCAGTAAATAGCTACGGACAACAAGGCTACCATCAACCACAACAATCTCATCTAGCCAACAACCCTAGAGGATTTGAAAGAAGAGTTATAACTTGTTACAAGTGCAATAGAAAAGGACACATAGCAAGAGAATGTTGGACGGATTTGGCCCGTGTCAACAGCCAGGGCCCTCGTTAGCTGCGCAAAATATTCAATCTAATACGCTACCTAATCTAATTCGTATACCCATCAAAATTTTTAACAAAGAAATCCGTGCTTTAGTAGACACTGGCGCCGCAGCTAGCTTAGTATCCGATGAAATTTTTAATACTTTAGAAAATAGGGATTACATAAAGAGGAAGAGTAGTACAGATTCCCCAATTTTTAGAACGGTGTCAGGGCAAGTACTAAAATCAATAGGAAAGTATGAATTTATCATTACAATTCCCAATAACCATATGATTAATCATTACTTTTCTGTTATGAAAAATCTTAATGAAGAATGTATTCTAGGATTAGATTTTCTAACCAGCAATGACGTAAAAATTAATACTAGAAATCGACAAATATGCTACGATTGCTACGGAGTAGAACATTGTTTTAAGGAAATTAGTTTACCAATCTATAGTGTTACATTTGGCAAGGCAGGAATCCATATTCCACTAATTCCAATTGATGACAAGGGAGAAGATGAGCTAATATCAGAAGACTATCGCAATTTAAAAACCTTTGTCCAAAAAGATTTTAACACAAATTCAGAACAAACCGATAACTCTATTGAAAACCAAATACCCAATGTATCAAGTAAGTTGAAAATTAGAATTGAGATTCTACTTAAAAAACACGCTGAACTATTCGCGGATAAGGAATCCGATTTAGGACAAGCAGCAAGTGCGAAACATCACATTAACACAGGACATCACGCCCCAATTAATCAAAGAATGCGAAGAACACCAGAAGCTCTAAAATTAGATGTTAAAACTAAAATTGAGGTAATGTTAAGTAACAAAATTATTCGAGAAAGTCACAGCCCATTTTCAGCAGCCATCGTAATGGTCCCGAAAAAGGATGGGGAAATGCGTATGTGCATCGACTACAGAGCTTTAAACAAAATTACTGTAAAAGATTAATACCCTCTCCCTAGAATAGATGATACCATTGACGCTTTATGTGGAGCAGTCTATTTCTCAACATTGGATTTGCTAAGCGGATACTGGCAGATAGAGATAGAAGAAAACGATAAGCATAAAACAGCTTTTGTCTGCGAGTTTGGGCAATACGAATTTAATCGCATGCCGTTTGGTTTAACAAATGCACCAAGTACTTTCCAGAGAGCAATGAATAACATCTTGAAAACGATATTGTACAAATTCGCATTGGTCTATCTAGACGACATTATAATATTCAGTAAATCAATCACTGAACATGTGACACATTTGGAAACAGTTTTTAAACTGTTAAAACAAGCAGGTTTAAAATTAAAAAGAAAAAAGTGTGAGTTTTTCAAGGAAGAATTAGACTACCTAGGATATATCGTTTCAAGAAAAGGGATAACACCGAACAAAAAGAAGTTAGAAGCAATCATTAAATACCCAGCCCCCAAAAACGTTAAAGAACTGAGTTCATTTTTAGGACTAGCTAGCTACTACAGAAAATTCATACGGGCTTTTGCTGATAAAGCCCATCCACTAACTGCGCTCACTAAAAAGTCGGCGGAATGGAAATGGGGGGAGGAACAAAGGGACGCCTTTGACTGTATAAAGAATTGTCTCATTACTAGACCTATTCTAGGCTATCCAGATTTTTCGCGCGAATTTTTCATCTATACGGATGCCTCAGGGTACGGAATAGGAGCGGTCTTGGCACAAGTACAGACTCCACCTCAATCAGCGGATTTTGCGGAGTCCGACGAACAGGAACTTCGTGAATCGGACGGCGTAGAAGTCGTCATCGCGTATACCTCTAAACATCTGAATGACCGCGAGGCCAAGTGGTCAACCACAGAGAAAGAGGCATATGCCATCATCCAGGCTATTGAAGTTTTTAGAACGTACTTATACGAACGTAGGTTTACCGTCTACACAGACCACCGACCTTTGGAATGGTTAATGAGTAAAAGAGAACCAACAGAAAGGTTAGCTAGATGGGCACTAAAGTTACAAGAATTTGACATCGTAATTGGATATCGGCCAGGAAAGTCACACCAAAATGCTGACACTCTTAGCCGTACACCAATAGTGCCAGTAGCAAAAATAGAAACAAGGTGAACAAACGCGAAAACAAAAACGGAAGTAAAGTACGGAAAGACGAAAGAAGAACGGAACAGACCTTGTACAGAAAACATGGAAATAGATAGGTGGATCAACCATCAAAACGAAGATGAGTATTGTGGGGAAAAAATCAGAGAATTAGAAACAGGAAACCCAAGTGAAGATATTAGAAGAGAATTTGCGATTAGTAGTAGCGGAATTTTAATAGATTCACAATGCAGGAGAGTAGTACCGAAAAGTATGGTACGTGGATAACTTGAAGTTAACCACGATTCGCTATTAGCAGGACATCTAGGAATACAAAAAACGATAGATAGGATCCTAAGACAGTATACATGGCCGAATTTAGACGCCTCCGTTAAAGAGTATGTTAAGAGCTGTTTAATTTGTAGCAGGAGAAAAGCCATAAGAGGAAACAGAGCACCATTGCTTCCCCTACCTCCAGTCTAAGGAGTGTGGGAGAGAATTGCAATGGATGTAGTGGGGCCAGTTCAAGAAAGCGCTAAGGGATATAGGTATATTTTAGTTCTTTCTGACTATGCCAGCCGATTCGTCTTTACATATCCAATGAGAAACCAGACAGCCCAAACAATAGCTAAAGTATTGGTTAACAAAATTTTTACTAAGTATGGCTCTCCAGAAGTAGTACTGACAGATCAGGGTACTAACTTCCTATCCAGTTTGATAGAAGAAGTGTGTAAATTATTCAGGATCCGGCGTATAAGAACAACAGCGTACCATACCCAAACCGATGGACTGGTGGAGAGATTCAATCGCACTCTCTGCGACATGCTCGCTTGCTACGTCGCATGAACCAGAAAAATGGGATAAATATCTACCCTTTGTGACCTTCGCCTACAACACAGCTAAACAAGCTTCAATCAAAGAAACACCATTCTACCTGTTTTTTGGACGAGAGCCGATAATGTCCAACGACATCAAGATCAACAGAAGATACTAGTATGATGTATTCACATCAGTGGGAAAAAGCCCAAAAATTGGCAAGAGAACATCTCTTCAAAGCAGCAACAAGACAGAAAAAATATTACGACAACAACACGAAAATGGTGAAATACAACATTGGCGACTACGTCTTGCTGAAAGCACCACCAACAGCAGGAAAATTAATACTACGATGGAATGGACCATTCCAAGTTACTCGCAGTTATTCAGACGTTAACTACGAGATTCAACATGTAGAAAATAAAAAACTAAAGTCTATTGTGCACGCCAATCGCCTAAAACTCTATACACCGAGGAAAGAAGAAACAACGAAAAAAGAAATAACCAATAACCCAACAACCGTACCAGAAAAATTCGAACAGACTGCTGCTCATCAATTTCAAAAACGTCGCCCGGGAAGACCGAAGAAACAAAATCCGAACGTCAACATAAGCACACATGGAACAACCCTAGAAGAAACAACCAATAACTTACTGCACACCACTCAGGACGGAAAATCCGCATCACAACCAATAAGAACCCAACCTTTCCACGATGACAGAACGACAACCTACAACTTACGAAGTCGTAATTTCAGACTACGTTACTAAATCTCGCATTTTTCCACAGATGGATGCAACTCCTAAGCTGCAAACGTCGCTTTCGTCAATTCAAACAATTCTACTAACACTTTGCTTACTTCAATATATCAACCCAACTTATCCTATCTACGCCACGGTTTGTGATTGCAATAACGTAAAAACTGCAACAATAACGCAATGGAGAAACAGCACTCAACAAGAATACCGACATCGTACACCTTAATCACCAACCAAAAGCCTGCAGCGACCTGGAAAGGATGGACATGCCACCAGTTGACAAAGACAAAGAAAATAACGGGGTCTTTCTGGATTGGGTCTTTTGACACCATATATTTCCAAGAAACAAAACTGATTACACCACTAGAATGTCGGCGAATAGTGAATGATAAAAAGTGTGGCGAAAATAACATGCAGACAGGACCAACAAGCATCAGCTTCACCGCAACACCCACAGGTGAAGGAAAATGGTATGCCATAAAAGAATACCATACCCTCAACTGCATCGCGGAACAGATAACACTTCGCCAAGAAAGACCTGACCAACCCATCGAGAGCCCTTTTGGACTACTAAATACAACTCAACAGGAAGGACAATACTTCATCAATCAAAACGTCATCGTATGGGGTGAAAGGACGACGAACCACTCATACTCTCAAACACTATTAAAAGGAAAAGGTTACCTAGAGATCCCTCGTGCACCGGAAATCAACAACTCCAGTCGTCTATACGATGATATTCGACAAATAGAAATTTCTTTCTTAAACAAACCTGATAAAGACGTAGAAGCAACTGGATTCAAGGTAACAGGGATACCTCTGACGTACCTCACATTTCCTGCAGGAACAACAAAGATATTGTATGAAACATTCAAAGCCACAATCAACATTTGCCTCAAGAAAACCAACCTCATTACGTCAGTTTGCGAAGAATACAGAGATCTACATAAATCTAGACCACAACGTTCTCTTCTTCAAGAAGTGCAGTTCTTGTTTAATACTCCCATCAAGGACGAGCAACTTGGAATTCGACTCTACAACATATCCTATGCCTGGGGAACTATTTGATTGGTACACAAGAAAACAAAAGTTATCTACGAAGAAGGAAAAATATCACAAAAGAATGCAACACTCTACATCTTTTACCAGCCTAGAAGCAGCAACTCACTAACCACATACCGACAATTATCAGCAGACGAGGTATTACCATCAGGAACGGAATTCGAGTATATCGTCGATCACACAATAAGAATACAAAATTCCAACATCTGTATTACGGAAACAACAAATAATCATGTATTTGCAGCCACTTGTTCGGAAGACTCGACCAAATGGATACTTGAAAAAGACAACTTCTATATAATTTCACAAGAGTCAGAAATGTGTCTAACCTTAGTGAGTGATGAGATTCTGAAACTAGAACAATGTTCTATGGAAGAGGAATCGTTAAGGAACCAGCAGTGGTATTTCCAGACAATAAACACCAATCCAGAAATTGTGGAAAATTTCCCGGACATAACACTTCAAGAGATTCGAGAAGCAAAAATGGAGCAAAGAAAAACAATAACGACTACAATAAACTCACCCATTTTTGGTGGAATTCTAAAAACGAATCACGGCACCGGAAATATCATCTGGGATATGATTGTCTGGGGATTACTGAAGAATGGACAACACCCCAATGAAAAATGTGTAACGCACCATGGACTGGATAAACCACTCACTCTGCAAGATTGCGACACACATTGGACGAAATGCCAAGAAGAGTTAAAAGAATACATCACGAGTAACGATCCTTTGGTGAAAACACAAGTATCAGTAGGAAACTGTAGCAGAGCAAACGAGAAAGGCCAAGCGTTCGAATATACATCCGATTTCACCATAAGACCATTCAACACTAACAACTGCATCAAAGCAAACACAACTATGCTTGTTCTCCAAAAGTGTGCCAACACAAGTTCGATTTGGGGAACTTTCGAACATACAGGACAGCTCATGGCAACAGATAGGACTGGGCTACACTCACCAGCGTCAGACAGAAAGTGTCTTACATTAAAAGTAGGACGTCTGAGTCTTGGACATTGTCGTGGAGCAACTAGCATCAAACAGCAGTTTAGTTTCGAATATTGGAATACACACCAAGTAAGGACACTCTCAGCAGCAGCTATTATGGCGTTGAGTGCTCAACAACCGTTGGATGGAAGGCAACTGCCATCCATTCCACTACTAAAAGAACGAGAAGAGAAATTGAACAACGAAACGAGGTCCACTACAGCCTTAACAACTTCGAGTACAACAGCAACAGAAAAAACCACTACAAAATTAACTTCGACAACTATAAAAACGACGTTGTCAACAACTACTTAACCGACCACTACATCTACAAACCCCACTTCTACAACCACAAAATTGTCAACTACAAAGCCTACAATACTAACAACAAAATCTACAACAACAACTGCAAAGCAAACAACAACAACTAGACCAACGACTACGACGACTAGAGCAACAACAACAACTAGACCAACGACGACAACAACCAGAGCCACAACTACGACCACGAAAGCAACAACAACGACGAGACCTACATCAACTACAACATCGAAGTCTATAATAACTCCTTAATTTGAAACTCCAAAAACTACAACGACCTCGACGACGACTACAACAATTCGAACAACGACGACAGCCGCAACAACAATTCAATCAACAAGTAAAACAAGTGGAGAAATAATTCAAATAAATCAGAATCCTACAGAAGAAATAGGCTTTGAAATCATTGAGGACAACGAGCATCCAATTCAACAAGAAAAACCAGAGGCAGCATCCCTAACGCTAGAAAAAGTGCCGGAAGAACCAACACAAGAAATATCCCAAACAAAAGAGAAAACACCAGAAAATGAAGAGAATGGCTTACCTAAAAACATAAATGGGTTCGAAGAAAAAGTCACATTTCAAATCAATTAGCTACACGAACAGTATAAAATAAGGATTGAAACTGAACACGAAAACAAGCTCGCGAAAGAAATTAAAGATGTGTATTGCCAACTTTCTAAAATAAAGAGAAATCAAGCAGTAATTTTGGCTTAAGGTAACGGCATCCTCGCTGCGTCAACTATCGGAATACCAATTTGCTCAAGGCTACAAGGTGCTGGACAAGCACTATCGCTACAACAATGTGAGGCAAAAAGAATTTTCGTCTCTGCAAAGGAATCCAAATGTGGGTTCCAGCCATTTTCACCTATGAAGATAAAAATTGCACAATTGGAATAGACGGTTGGTCAATCCATCCGTACTCCGATTGTTTCTGGAAATCTCACTTAGTAAACCTAAATGGATTCACACACATTTGGGAACACGACAAATGGAGATTGGGTAAAGCAAAAACCAAGCATCCACATGCCAAATTTGGACTTAATTACAGAGTTTGAGGAACTACATTTAAACGACTTCGATTACGGCCTTAAAAGCCACCAAGCGCATGAAAAAATGGAAATGGAACAACTAAACATCCTGAATGATATAGTAGGTAGAATGCAAGAATCTGAAGCAAATTCAGTATCAGATATTATAATGTCAGAAAAGCAAAACAATCAAATAGGAACCATGTTTTCATGGTTCGACAGTCTAAAAATCCTAAGTCTATCGATTATTGGTTTCATTGCATTTTTAATATGCTTGCGCAAATTCCTCATCTGCAACCCATTTGAGAAGTTCGGAGATAAAATTCGACAAACAAGAAGATTACGGAACTATGGAATGGAAGAAGCTCACGAGCTAACATCAATGATTACAAATTCCAACACCCAAGCAACAGACGAAATCACAGAACCACCATTTACAAGAATGGTAGCACCAGCACAACTTACCTCCGAAAGAATGCTACAAACCCGTCCAACTCAACCAAGTGCACCTAGACAACGCATGTATTCAACGGTGGAAGAGAATTGGGAAACAGAAACAAATCGCAGATGTACGGGAAAGCACACAACATGCACCTACGTTGTAGGGTACGGAATGGTTTGGGAAGATCTTTGCAGATGCTCAACGGAACCTGAAACAAAAACGAACTAAAACTAACAAATCTATATATATATATATATATAGATATATATATAGATATATATAAAAATAAATATATAAAAAAAAAAAAAAAAACAAACAAGAAAACAAGAAAAAGAATAACAAAACAATAGGAAAAATACTAACAAACTAACAAAACATAGTAGGAATGTATTGTAGGTCAAGGGAAAATAGGGGGGGAGCAAAAATAATAAAATCCAAAATATCTTTAAAACACTCAACAGTACTAAAAAAGCCACCGACGAGTCAACTAGCACCAAAATGGAAGTTTTCAGTGTAATAGTCAAAGGTATAGAAATCACAGTGAAACATACAACCGAAGGCTCTTCATACGGAGAGAGAGAAAGTGAAATCGAAAGTGGGTCAAAAAAAAAATCAGTCGGATTCCAGCTTGACAGCAGTGTTAACAAAAGTGATGAACTTGGTGAACAAATCAACGGCTATGAACAACCAGATAAATATTCAATGGAACGGTACGAAATAGCTGCTCCGATGAGTGATAGTGAATACGAAAGTGACAGTGATACTCAACGGGAAAATGATTTCGGAGATTGGTTTTGGTCTTGGCCGCCAACTATTCGATACGACCCGAATTTGGCTAAAAGCACAAATCCAAGACAATGCCAAAACTGTGCTAGGAAAACGATTCCCACACTATAGGCAGCAAGAGCTGATGCTGTATGTAGAAGAGTAAGAGCTACTACACGACTGAGTAAGGGAGAAGTTTTTCTCGATCTGGTAGACGCTCCACGAGAAGAGATACGGAAATTCATACTGAAGAAACTGGGGCCAACTGAAGGACATCAGCGCCCAAAGGCAAAATTTCTGGATGGGATAATGAACGGACGAACGCTGCTACATCGAAGCGTTGAAAAGGAGAAACTCGATGTAACAGATTTATTGTTATATTATGGAGCTGACCCAGACATAGAAGAAGACGGCCAGACTATCGCACACATCGCAGCGGCTGAAAACAACAAGCTCCTTTTAAGGATATTGAGGATGCACGGGTGTAGATTTGCAAAATATAACAGTCTAGGCGAACACCATTAATGGTGGCCATCGCTTATGGCCATGAAGACATCGCTAAATATCTATGGCGAGCTTCTAATGTAGCACAAATAGCTAAAGACAACAGCACTGTTCTTTATTATGCAGCAAGATATGGAAATAAAGAAATAGCCAAATCAGCATGTCGGGAAAAAAGAATTGACATTAATCAAAGATGCATACCTGGTAACTATACGGCGTTACACATGGCAACAATATTCCGCCACACGGATGTAATGAGTATCCTGATACAACATAACGCCGAGATGGATGAACGACACATAACTGGAAGAACACCGCAAGAATACGCAACTGGCAAAAAGCGAAGAGAAGTGTTTGACTACTGGGAGAAGAATAGTAACAGAAAGCGTAAAGCATCGGATAGTGAAGAATATTAAAACAAGGCAAATAACATTTTAAATTTTTTATTATTTCCAAATCTAATACAATAATACAGTAATCTATAAATGACTACGAAAAAGAAAGTAAAGAACACTAATCACTAGCTAACAACGTAATAATCTCTAAACAAACGTTTTCGCGAAGACTCTGATTAACTTCAAAAAATTCTTCGGTTTCTGGATATTCTGAAGAAGTGCAGTTGAAAACATCACAAGGATCCGGTTCGAGACCAGCAGCGAAGTCTGCAGCAACCCGATCTTCGGATAAAATGCGTAACCATACACGGCGTGAAAAACGGTGGAAGTAGGAAGAAACGCTTAAACGCTCGGGCCGAATATCAGTAACACCTTGAGAGGGATAAAACACATAAAAACCAGAAGAAACAAACAACAAGATGCGAGAATCATTCAGAGAATACGCACGACGAAGGCGCGCAAAAATTGGGTATTTCCTAGAAATTGGACATTAAGGTCATTAAAAAAGAAAAAAAAACTATAAGAAAGGAAGAAAATACTTATTATAATAGGACCACTCGTCGGCCTTCGAGAAAGACTCGGGATGACACATAGGATAGATGTCACCGCAGTCAGGATAAAGAAAATAAAAACACGGCACGATGTTGCTCAGTAAGTGGCTCTGAGGAGAAATACATGCACCACCCGTCACGTAACAACATATACCGGACATGGAATAACGCAAAATGTACGCGGCAGAGAGAGGAAACTACTGATGTCATCGTGGAGTAAAAACGGGAAGGATCTTAAACGTATCAACACTATTGCAAGAATAAATCTGCAGAAAAGCAACATTTCCAGACAAAAAGGCAATCACCTAACCAAATAACAAATTCAGAATGCTGCATGCCCAAAGGCAACGTCGGCAAAAACAAACCAATGTCTCCAAAGCGAGACATCCTCAGAATATTTAAAGGCTGTAGACCCAACAGCCAGACACAACAAAAAAAGGAATTCTTAAGATTAACCTACGGCTAGCGAAAGGAAAAGTCAAACGAAAATAAAAACTTACATTAACAAATTTTATTTTCACCCCAAAGCACAAAAAAGAATACAAAAACACACTAACAAATAAATCCCAACACCAGTAATTCATCATCACACCAGTAATTCGTACCCAGTAGGTGGAGCGAATGGATTGTTCGCTAAAGAAAACAACGAACAAAGTTCGACAAACAACACTTTAACACTTTGTCGTCAGGATCAAACCGAGTAAAGAACTGATACGGTTGGAGAAACAGGACACTTTCTATAACTTGCAGCACTTGCTCGAAATTCCCGCGATGACGACGCAGGAATTCAATGGGGGGTGGCTCCATATCCATTTGGATTAGCAAACAACAACGACGACGGAAACAACCGGCACAAAAGATGGCAGAAACAAAAGTAAGACAAAAGAAGCGCAAAAACGGCAAAAAAGCAAAAGCGAAAAAGACAGAAGAAGAAGAAAAAGAAAGTTAAAAAAAAAAAAAAAAAAAAAAACGTAGCATTCCAATATAGCATAGCAGACTAACCAATAAACTAAATAGCCCCAAGCATCTATTAGCCAAAAAGGAAAGGTATTCTGCATCCTAACAATAAAAGAAACGGCGAAGGAAACAAGTAGGTCAAACGGTAACCTATAGGGATGAACAACATGCAAGACATTGGAGGACCAATTTATTTTCCATAAGAGGGGGAGGAATGTAACAGTCAGCAACTTACCTAGAAACAGCAGCAGCTAGCAACCGGCAGCGACACACGCAACCAGGAAGCTGTCACATCGGCAACCTTCCCCGAAGACAGTCGATTAATCTGAAGACACTGTAACCCCTCCCCATTTACCTTCAATGATTAGTATAAAAAGACCCTATTGTTGTAACATAAAACACAGTTGTATTTGACCAATAAACAGGCTGAAATCATTACACTGGTTTTGATATTAAAAGTCAAAGCTTAATTTAAGAAAATCATTGGTACATTCGTTATTTATCCTTGCACTACAGAGGTTATGGCATTGCTAATACTACAATTGGCAGCGTATTTTTGCAAGTTTAATAATTGTTTTTACTATCTTGAACTGAACGCACAATGTTCAGTACTTGTTTTTGTTTCGATAACAGCTAAACTTTGAATCAAACGAGCATTTACAACGTACCGTCTTACGACAGGAGAGTCGTCCTTCCTAATACTGCATATGCAATCTGTTTTTGTTCATTTCTATTAATGTTTACACTTCAAATTAAAACGAGTGGGATTAATTTAATCAGTAGAACATTACGCACAATGATCAGTAATTGTTACTGGTTTTGATATTAAAAGTCCTAGCTTAATTTAAGAAAATCATTCGAACATTCGTAATTTATCCTTTCACTACAAACGTATTGGAATTGCTAATACTACAATTGGCTGCGTATTTTTGTAAGTTTTATAATTGTTTTTACTAACTTGACGATTATTTCATTAATCAGTAGAATTAAACGCACAATGTTCAGTACTTGTTTTTGTTTCGAGTTGAATAGTTTTCTTTTAATATTACAGCTAAACTTTGAATCAAACGAGCATTTACAACGTACCGTCTTACGACAGGAAAGTCGTCCTTCCTAATACTGCATATGCCACCTGTTTTTGTTTATTTCTATTTATGTGTACTCTTCAAATTGAAACGAGTAGGATTAATTTAATCAGTAGAATATTACGCACAATGATCAGCAATTGTTACTGGTTTTGATATTAAAAGTCTTAGCTTAATTTAAGAAAATCATTCGAACATTCGTAATTTATTCTTTCACTACAGGGGTATTGGCATTGCTAATACTACTATTGGCAGCGTATTTTCGTAAGTTTTATAATGGTTTTTACTAACTTGAAGGTTATTCCATTAATCAGTAGAATTCAACACACAATGTTCAGTAGTTGTTTTTGTTTCGAGTTGAATAGTTTTCTTTTAATATAACAGCTAAACTTGGAATCAAACGATCATTCCCAACGTACCGTCTTACGACAGGAAAGTCTTAATTCCAATACTGCATATGCTACGAGTTTTTGTTCATTTCTATTTATGTTTTATTTTCAATTTGAAACGGATGGAATTAATTTAATCAGTAAAATAGTACTCATAATCATCAGTAATTGTTACTGGTTTCGATATTAAAAGTCCTGCTTAAATTAAGAAAATCATTCGATTATTAGTAATTTATCCTTTCACAACAGGGGTATTGGCATTGCTAATACTACAATTGGCAGCGTATTTTTGTAAGCTTTATAATTGTTTTTACTAACTTGACGGTTATTCCATTAATCAGTAGAATTAAACGCACAATGTTCAGTACTTGTTTTTGTTTCACATTATATAGTTTTCTTTTAATATAATAGCTAAACTTTGAATCAAATGGGCATTCCCAACGTACCTTCTTACGACAGGCGAGTCGTCCTTCCTAATACTGCATATGCAACCTGTTTTGTTTATTTATATTTATTTTTACTCTTCAATTTGAAACGAGTGGGATTAATTTAATCAGTAGAATATTACGCACAATGATCATTAATTGTTACAGATTTTGATATTAAAAGTCCAACCTTAATTTGAGAAAATCATTTGAACATTCGTAATTTATCCTTTCACTACAGAGGTATTCGCATTGCAAATACTACAATTGGCAGCGTATTTTTGTAAGTTTTATAATTGTTTTTACTAACTTGACGGTTATTTCATTAATAAGTACAATTGAACGCACGTGTTCAGTACTTGTTTTTGTTTCTAGTTGCATAGTTTTCTTTTAATATAACAGCTAAACTTTGAATCAAACGAGCATTAACAACGTACCGTCTTACGACAGGAGAGTCGTTCTTCCTAATACTGCATATGCAACCTGTTTTTTGTTGTTTTTGTTTTAATTTCTATTTATGTTTACTCTTCAATTTGAAACCAGTGGGATTAATGTAATCAGTAGAATATGTTAGGAATTTATTCCCAACAACGACGACACGGTCGGGGAGATGTATCCGTCTCCCCCGACGTCTGCAGTCGTACTACTTGTAGGGCCTCCGCAAGGGGACCCCATTCCTTTGTATTCCTTTTCGCACTTATAGAATTTGTATCCCTCCGCCGTATGTAATGTAAATTCCCTTTTTCAATGCCAAGTTTCAGCGCTCTTCATTTTTTCATATTAAAGGTAAGAGTTTGGTTTGAGCACACCTAAATTAACTTCTAATCCTTTCATGGTCCTTCGTAAACTCTAAATTTTTCCAGTAAAAAATTCCTTCTTCTTGTGTAAACTTTCTTAATATTTAGCGCTATCACTAAGTCATACACACCTTATTCAATTTTTTTTTCTCTCAGCTTATTCCCAATTTCTCTTTTAGTTAGGTTTAAGTGGACTACTAGCAATAGCCTCCAACTAATTCTCCCAATTGTGTATGACATCGTGAGGGCAAATTTCTGAATTTTCTTTTTCTCTTTCTCCGACTACTCTCTCGACCACCTGGTTACCCTTCCCCCCTTAGCGTGGTAACCACGAGGAGACCCCTTCTCACTAGGACTCATATTCTTTTTTTTCTCTCTCTCTCTTACATTTACCACATCTACTTTCTCCCTTTATTAATTTAATGCTTTTACGCTTTGCTCTTTCATACCTTCTGCCTTTCAAATCTCTCTTTTCTGCAACGCTTTCCCTCTTTCAGAGAAGGACCTTTGAGGTACTCCATAACCACTTTCAAAATAGGGAAGAAATCTCAGCGAATTCGTCGGGCGTTGCAGTGTCAGGAGGGGATCCTATCTCCCTGGACGGGGCCCATTCGTCCAAGGGCCCCTCAGAACACTCCTGAAGGCAGGGCCACATTGAGAGAGCTGCGTGGCGGGATCCCGACAGTAGTCGATACAGCGAAAGCCGCAATCGACAATTTCCTGCCGATAGCCCTTCAACATTTATCGGTCGAGGAAATAAGGGAGGCTTTGCGTCCGAAGTACTGCGGAGACATACGGTACCGACCCAGGGATCCCTATCAACTTACACCAGAGATCCCACAGTCAACACCAGCGCCTCCAGCAATCCAGCCTCCAGCGGAAGCGGGATCCAAGGAGCCGACCGTGAGGAAGGCTCCAGTGTTGCTCTCCAGCAGCGAATCAGGTGATACGTACGTATCATCTGACGAAGAAGACATCGTCGGCGTTGCGGCCCAAATACTAGCAGCCGCCAGGGGAGCCACTGGAAGGGGCCACGGACGTTACCCGGACCCCACTCGCCCTACTTTGCCAAGGCCCGCCAGGGGGAGAGCCTCAACCAGAGGTAGAGAAATTCGCGACTAAGTTTCGCTAAAGTAAGCTTGTAACTTAAAATGTTTCAATAAATACAAGCCTTGAAACCTATTCCACCTCTCTTTTCTTTCTCTCTCTTGCAAAAACAAAACCCCCCCAAAAAACTTTCTTACATAGAAGTAATACCTCTCTCATTTACAAGCGCAGGTGTCTCACAACGCCATCTAGCGCGCAAAATTTAAGTTCTTCAAACCCTTGAAAGTAGATGCCAACATTACAGAATTCTCTCATTTTCTTTAACTCTCAATCTAATTTCTAATTAGAAATTCATCTTTCCTCAGTTCTCAAGTTCCAATTGCAAACATTCTCAGTTAATAATTGTCTTCTCAGTTATTCCCTTTCTCAGCTAGGAGCTATTTCAGTTTCAATCTCCATTTCTTCACACAAGAATTCCGACATTTTCCTTTTTTTCTCTTTCTCTCAACGTAGATGCCCCATTACGCCATCTAGCGTTCAACTTCTCATTTTCTCATTATTTTTCTCTCTCTCAATTGTCCTTCTCATTTTAAAAGATTTTCTTCTTCTCCCTCATGCTTGACAATTAACAAAGCATACCTCTCACCCTTTAGCAATGGATTTCGCTCTTTTGCAATTGCCTCTCTCGTGTTTTACAAAAAGTCAAACACATTTCTCAATCTCTCGTGCTTGTCCTTGTAGGAGCAAGGAAATAAATCCTGCTTCATAATTCCAAAGTTTTTTGGTCAAATTTTAGATAGCGTTGGGGAATAAAGCAGTTATTCAACCCTCGAGTTCAAACAACCATCCGAACGTGAGCAAAACCCTCTTGAAAACATATCGCGTCATCGGGAGCGCCCTCTATACCAAAAGGTCAACTAACAAGACAAGTTCAAGCACATCTCACTCAACTCTCATCTCATCTCAAGAAGCTCCATCTCTCTCTCATTTCAACTCTCCAGATTTCATCTTAAAGATCATCTGTCATCCAAAAAATGACTCCATCGGCAAAAGCAACCAGAGCGGCCGTTAAAGGACACATCACCAGGATTCTCCAAGCTATTAAAGGATACGAGTCATTAACCATGTCGGCTCGGATCTCCACGATCCTTATCGAACAAGAAAAAAGGTTGAAAGAAAAGTTTGTTACCTACAAGTCACTCTCACTGAAGATTCAAGATGACATGGAAACCCTCCAGACTACACAACAAGAATAGGACACTGAATACGACACCATCTGCCAAACGGAAGACTAAGTCAGTGCAGCAAGGATAATATATAGGATAATAATCGTAGCCATAAAATAACAAGAATGGCTAGAAGAAAAGGAAAAACAAAAGGAGGCGGCCAGGGAAAATTTTTTTCTTTACGTTCTCCAACAACAGCAAATCCAGAATACTGCGCCCATTCAGCAACTTATGGCTACTACTCTTGCACAGGCAGCTCAATCAACGAGCTTGCCTCAAAGGCAAATCAAGCCATTTAAAGGGGACATCCTCGAATGGACCCCATTCTGGGAATTCTTTAAAGCTGCAATCCATTCTTCCTTGCTCCCAGCGGTACAAAAATTTGATTACTTGAAAAAGTACCTAAAGGGAGAGGCGTATCTCTTCGTCGAAAATCTAGAGCTGACCGACGCCAATTATGCCATCGCCATCGACGAACTCAAGAAGACGTACGGCCAAAAGGACGTCCTCATCGATGCGCACCTCAACAAGTTGGACACCCTTCAACCAGTGAAGGACGCAAACGACGTCGCAGCCCTCAAGATCTTCTACCTCAACGTTCAGTCTCATATCAACGCCCTGGAGACATTAGGAGTCGCAAGAAACACGTTTGGCGGACTTCTAGGATCCAAAATTATTAAACTGGTTCCTCACAAGCTGCAAGCCAAATGGGCAGAATCTTCCGCCAATGTTTCGACGAATCTAGATGGAGTGATCAAGTTCATCCGTGAACAAGTGGAGGCAGCCGAAAGACTAAATCGGCTGAAACAGGAGAAGCCAAAATCTCCTATAACACCACCACCGCAGAGACACGTCGTGCCAACGCCAGCTACAGCATCTCAACTAGCGGCAGGAGCCAAACAACATCCGGCTCCAAATTCCAAACAGTATTATCAGGTTAAAACCTCCTATCCGCAAAGCCAAGGCGCACGGTCAACCACAGAATGCAATCGACCATGCATCTTTTGCGGAGAAATTCATTGGCCTTCCAATTGCCCGAAAACTCTTAAAGAAAGGAAGCACATCATCCAGACTTTGAAGAGATGCACAAACTGCTTTGAAGACAAACACAATGTCTCCTCGTTCACCTCAACGCGCAATTGCAACAGATGTAAGGCAAGGCACCACACGGCACTCTGCGATAAAAGAGAGTTCCGATTCTCAAAGGAGACAACCTCGTCTCCCAACCACACAGTCGCTGGAATTTCTATTTCAGCCACCTCAGCATGCGCTAGCACGTTCGGACAGCTAATGCTCAAAACCGCCACCATAATTGTTACTGGCCAGAATGGCAAAGAATTAAAAGCCATCCTATTTGTAGACGACGGAAGCCACAGAAGCTGGGTACTCAAATCCATCTCCAATCAACTAAACCTGAAAGTTGGGGCGATAGAAAATATCGGTACCAGGGTCTTCAAGAAAAAAGAAGCAAACCCACCAGAAATAACTAAAGCCGTCGAAATGCAAGTTAGGGGACTTGGAAAGGTGTCCCAAAAGTCAAAATAATTGCGCTGGAATCGGAACACATAGCTGATACGGGTCCTTACGTCGCATCGCAATTCGCCAGGCAACTCTGGCTTCAAAATAAAAAAATGACGGACGATCGCTTCGAGAACGGACATCAAGAAGAGCCGGTGGGAATTTTGGTCGGAATGGACCAAATGTTCTATATCATGCAAAACGAGCCTGCAATTCAAAGCTCGTGCGGTCTCCGCGCCTACAACACTCATCTTGGAAGAATGCTGGCCGGTCCATCAAAGGAGACCAACTCCAAGATGGGACAAAGAATTATCAAACAGATGATTTCTCGCCACAACTGCTCATCGCCAGAGGTAACATCGTCGTTAACGACAAATTGTTGCAGCTATACAAACGTCAACCCAAGTTCGTCAATCAACCTGATAGAAGAAAAGGATACTGAACCCTCCAATATCCAGCGCCCGACGAAAAAAGGAGCATCAACCGAAGATACTCCGGCGGAACCTGACGGAACAAAAGACAAAGAAAAACTTGAAAAAGACGAGCTGAAAGCAATAAACTTCGACCTCTCCTTATTTTGGAGAATAGAAGATCTCGCTAACCTGGATGGCGCGCAAGCAGTGGAGCCCAAGGATCACCTTAGCTCCTTTGAAAACGAAATCACTCGTCTACAAGATGGCCGTTATTGTACTCCGATACCATGGACAACGGATAAATGGATACTACGTCGAAACCTCCAGTTGGCCACGGGAAGGGTAGAAAACACGCTAAGAAGACTGCGGAAAACTTTCAAGGATCTAGCGGATTACCATAAGGAGATCCAGCTCCTAATCGATCAACAATTCGTCGAAGAGGCAAGCATGGATTACGACGGGCATCACACATACCTTCCTCATCACCCAGTCTACAGAAAAGACATATCGACGACGAAAATTCGACCTGTCGTTGACGGAGCTGCTAAATCCCATGGACCCAGCTTTAACGATGTCCTATATGACCCAATCTCAACCCCGATCTCCTATCGGTGTTGATGCGATTCAGGATGAATAGAATCGCCTGGGTTGCGGATATTGAGAAAGCATTCCTCAATATCGCGCTACAACCAGAGGACTCTGAAGCTATCAGATTCCTATGGCCTAAAGAGCTGGAAAAAATCGGCTCTCTGTTGATCGCCTATAAATGGAAAAGAGTACCCTTCGGTCTCAGCTCCAGCCCTTTCCTATTGAGGGTAACGATTAAAAAACACTTGAAAGCGGTTAAGTCTCGTTTCCCAGAGACCGTAGAGCAGCTTGAAAAACAACTCTACGTGGATGACTACCTCGGCGGCGCAGAAAACACTGAAACCGCCAAAAAGACGGTCCAAGAAACGATGACCCTGTTTTCAGAAGCCCAACCCAACATGAGAAGCTGGGCAACAAACGACGAAGGTCTACGCCTCCATCTAAACGAAAAAGGCCTAGCCAACCAAGTTGTCGGCATCCTCTCTCCAGCCTTAGAGAGCCAACAGAAGGTGTAAGGGATCCGGTGGGATACCGTATCCGATTCATTCCAATTCAACCCTACTGAAATAGTCCAAGCAGCGGAAGAAGTAGGAGAGCTGATCACGAAGAGAAAAATTCTCAGCATCTCGACAAGAATATTCGACCCTATCGGATTTTTAGCTCCAACCACCCTACTGCTAAAAGTGATATGCCAGAAACTTTGGGAAGACGACATCGGTTGGGACCAAGCCGCACCAGAAGAAATACAAAAGTCGTGGACTCTTGTGATGAGCGGCCTAACTGAGCTAACCCAGGTGCAAATTCCACGCTGGACAGGATTCTCAAACGAAATAATTTCGAATGAAATCCATATTTTCGGTGATGCTTCTGAATCGGCATACGGAGCCGTCGCTTACGCCCGGCTCCAGAAAAGGGATGAAAAGGCCTACACCATTTTCCTTGCGAGCAAGTCAAGAGTTGCTCCCCCACCTAAGAAAAGGGTTTCTCTACCAAGACTAGAGCTTCTCAGCGCTCTTCTAGCAACTCGCCTAGGGGAAACAATCAAAATGGCGCTTCAAATAGGGCATTGAAGAACCACTTACTGGTCGGACTTCTTAGTCACCTTAGGATGGATCAGAGGAGAACCAAACCGATGGAAGCCGTTCGTCCGCAACCAAGCAGAATCCATCAAAAAGGTCTCAAAAATAGACTGGTGGAAACATTGCCCAGGTCTGCAGAATCCTGCCGATCTTGTTTCGCGGGGAGCGCCAGCGCAGTCGCTGGTTTACTCTCAGCTATGGTGGGAAGGTCCAACATGGCTGAGAGAAGGAGAAAACGAATGGCCGGATTCTTAAGAAGCAGAAAACCCATCATTGGTTCAAACACAAATTGAAGCGGAAGCAAGGAGCTCAACGATCAACATGACTTTAGCCATGGCCGCTCCAAACCAGCCAATTGAATGGCACCTCGACAGGATCTCAACCTGGAATCGACTTATAAGAAGAACAGCATGGATCTTTCGGTTCCTAATCAAAAGTCGCAAAAAATCACAAGATCCTGAACACACATTTGAGGAAAGCATCAACGTCTATGGAAAGGAGATAAAAATCGCTAGACTCTCCAGACAAGAACTAGATGAAGCGGAGCTGCTCATCTACAGGCAACTCCAGAGAGAACGCTACCCAACCGCGTTCGAGTCCCTTCAACTCGGCCGGGAGATTCATCAGAAGGAAAAGATAGCATCTCTTTTCCCTATCTGGGATCAAAGAGACCGTCTCATCAGAATCAAAGGCAGAGTTGCTCTAGCTCTGAGGGATCGAAACCTCGAACCCCCTATTCTACTACCTGCAAGCCACGTCGTCGTATCATTATTGAAAACTGACAAACACGAAACACTAGCGCACGCAGGTGTCAAGACTACACTTTCAGAGCTAAATGAAAAATTCGGGATAGTCAAAGGCCGACAGCAAGTAAAAAAGGTGTGGTTCGCGTGCGTACCATGCCAGAAGCTTACATCTCCGCCTTTTCAAGAAATCGCTTCACCTCTACCACTCAACCGACTCCACCAAGCTCAAGCGTTCCAAATCACGGGTGTTGATTTTGCTGGACCGCTTTTCTACAAGCCTGTGTCAGCTAAAAGTATAAAAAGGATAGCAACCCACCAACGCACCAGGATCCGCCAGCCAACCCGGATCCACAGATCAGCCCGGATCCTCAACCGAACAACGACCCGTCTACCACGGAAAAGGAGCCTAACCAGGAACCAATCGTGGAAATGGAAACTCCAATAGAAGCGGACGTTACCGAGCAAAATTCTGCCCAAAAGAAGGGTAGCAAAACTAAGCACCCCAAAAGCTACGCGTGCTTATTTACATGTGCGGTAACGCGAGCCGTACACCTGGAGCTGACAAAAACTATGTCAGCGCGCTCCTTCCTAGCTGCTTTCAGAAGGTTTGCGGCTAGACGAGGCCCAATATCCGTCATGTATTCGGATAATGCTCAAACTTTCCATTGTATCAACCAACACTTAAGGATGCTGTACGCGGACCCGGACATCCAAGATTTTCTCGCCATGAAGAAAACTTGTTGGATTTTCTCTGCAAGCCTCGCTCCATGGTGGGGGGAATTCTGGGAACGCATGGTGAGGAGCATGAAGGATGTGCTCCGTCGCTCCAACGGCAGAGCGTGCCTAACCTATGAGGAGCTTGAAACCAGTCTCGTCGAGATCGAAAGTGTTGGAGCATACATTATCCAGTAGTGGGAGAAACGACTGATAGATGGCGCAGGCTAACTATCCTTAATAGTCGGCCTCTATTCTCTACTCTTAAAGTTACTTTTTTAGCCTCATCTCTTTCTCCCACCATTCTGCTAAAAGTCTCGTGACGACCACGTTGTAAGTAGGTTCTCTCAGCAACCTGTACCGTCTTTCAACTCTCACTTTTGCTTCGTCTTTAACTGGTAATTATTCTGATTTGATCAATGTGTAACTTGGCAAATATATCTATCATTCTGTGTGTGTACGTTATCGTAACACGCCTCACCCAATCTGCCACGTAACATATTGCATGATGTGCCACTCTATCCCCAATGCCATGCTCAAAATTCATGACACCCTGTTGATTCAGAAGCTCCACAAGATAGAATGATTTATCCTGTTTATTAATATACAGAAGCCTCACACAAACTGATTCCATTGTTTCTGTTTCAAAAACCAACAGGTTATGGGCCCAGCCTGATGAAGTATTTATCTTTTTCATCACAAATTACCATCAGACGTTAATTTCTCTCTTTCCTCCTTATTGTAACAGAATGTTAGCAATGAAGGAGAGATTACTAACGAATTACAAATAACTGATTGGATCAGACGCGACATTCTGGCCCGAAACTACCTCGTTGCAACCATCGAAACGGAACAGCAAAGATCGCTAGTTAACTGCACCAACGCACACGAGATGTGGGTCCGCCTGTCAGTACAACATCTTCAAAATGCCGGCGAGAACCAGCACATCTTGCAGCAGCGCTTCTTTGAGTACCAGATACAACCTGATCATGACGTTATGTCCCACATAACTGAAATCGAAACGATGGCCATTCAACTTGAAGATGTTGGTGCGCCAGTCAGTCCTCTCCAGATCATGACAAAAATCATTTGCACTTTACCTCCGAGTTATCGTAGCTTCACCACAGCCTGGGACAGTATACCAGCCAAAGAAGACAATTGCTTTGCTCACATCTCGGTTACTCAAAGAAGAGACCATGGCAAAACGCTTCAACAGAGGACAGCAAGATTCACATGACGCCGCCTTTTTTGCTTCAAATCATTCTCAAGGTCCCTCGGAATTCCGCTCATCCATACGTGGACGAGGAGGTCGCGGAATCAAACGCGGCGGATCATCAAGACATCATCCTTATCAGAAATGCGGTTATTGCGACAAACCTAACCACAAGCAAGAAGTATGTCGTAAGCGACTTCGAGATGAAGCGGCAGCAAAACGCTTTTCAGACAGCCTTGTCGCGTCAACGCCCCAACAACAAGACAAGGAAGAAAAAGGGTACATGTCTACATGCTCGACGACCTACTGTCCAACCCAATGGTTTGCAGATTCCGGAGCTAACCAGCCCATGTCCAATCAACGATCATGCTTCAAGAACTTCATTCCAGTTAAACCAGGTTCATGGGCTGTAAGAGGCATTGGCAATATTCGTCTCTCAGTTCATGGTTACGGAAGCGTGGTTTTCACAGCAACAGTTGGCAGCATCCAGAGCAATATAATCATCAAAATGGTTTTATATGTACCTAATCTAGGAACCAACCTCTAATCCATTGCAGCAGTCACGGACGTTGGTATGTCAGTACATTTTGTTGAGTCCTGCGTCAGTATTTTTGACAAAGATGTGGCCGTATTCATTGGAAAACGCGTCGGCCGGACGCTCTACCAACTAGCAATCACGACCAACCATCAGGAAGAAGTGGCCTGCATATCATCATCGACACCACCATCTATCGTCATCTGTCATCACCGGTTGGCACATGCCAACTACAAAACTATTTCGAAGATGGCCAACCAACAACTTGTCGATGGTCTCTCACTACCAACTAAAAGTTCTACTCCAGAAACCCCTTGCGTTGGTTGCATGTTTGGCAAAACGCAGCGTATACCTTTCCCGATTGGAAGAACTCGAGCTACAGAGATTGGCCAGCTAATAAATTCAGATGTATGTGGCCCCATACATGTTACATCACCAGGAGGCGCGAAATTTTTTGTTCTATTTACAGATGATTTCAGTGGATGGCGAACAGTATTCTTCCTAAAACAGAAGTCCGAAGTAGCTGACCACTTCAAAACCTACGCCAATCGCATCCACACTGACACTGGAAAAGCCGTAAAAATCCTCAGGACTGACAATGGCGTAGAATTCACCGGACATTCCTTCCTAGCTTGGCTATCCGAAAAAGGAATTC
This sequence comes from Daphnia sinensis, assembly GCA_013167095.2. NCBI lineage: Eukaryota > Metazoa > Arthropoda > Branchiopoda > Diplostraca > Daphniidae > Daphnia > Daphnia sinensis. The sequence goes on along the minus strand of CM023192.1, from coordinate 3,532,658 downwards.
GTCTTGAAACATCTGCTCCACATACACTAGAACAAAAAGGCGTATCCGAGAGAGCCAACCGAACAATCGTCAAAGGAAGTCGGTGCATTCTACATGCCAAACACCTAACAATTGAATTGTGGGCTGAAGCCATTGTCTACACGCGAAATCGTGTAATCAGCAAAACCTCGCCTGTCACGCCTTTTCAAAGATGGTATGGAACCAAACCTAATATCTCAAATTTAAGAATTTTTGGCTCCACAGCTTTTATACACGTACCAAAATGCGAACGAAGAAAGCTTGAACCCAAGAACATCAAATGTCACTTCGTCGGCTATTGCTTAACCCAAAAAGCCTATAGATTCTGGATACCTACCACCAGAAAAATCAAAATCAGTCGCGACGTCATTCAACGAAAATCATTCAACGAAAATTTGGCTTACACAGAAAACCCCGTGTCTCAACGTAATATCTCGGATCTCCTCACAACTCAAACTAATTTTCCAGTTTCAACTTCTACAGTGGACCGAAAATTTCCCAATCCACCTTCTCCTTCCCTAGTGGATGCCCCGGACGCTGATCTGAACAATCGGGATGTTATCTCATCCGATGAATCGGAGCACTCAGACGAGGAAAATCCAGTGCTTGAAGTTCCACAACCTGAAGCTCCAAACCAGTCAGATGCGAATCAACCCGAAAAGGAGCCACGGAATCCCCCTCAGCTAGCTGAACGAACTCGGTGAACTGAACGAACTCAGCCACTTTCTTTCCATGGACTCATCCAGCTTAGGGCAAAATAAATCAAACGAACTGTCGAAGACTGGCTTGAAATTAAGACGCAATGCTTTGGCCTCGCTGTCAGGTAAGCCCTGAACTAGCCACTTACGAACTTGACGGGATTTAGAGGCAGAAATGTTAAATGTTTTTTCAGCGGCAGCAACCACGTTTGGCGAACGGCTGCGAGACCGAATCCTGGAAGCTGAGCGTGTACGCGACCGCGGGTTGGAACGAGACCGTGATCGGAATGGGCTACCACGCTGAGTTGAGTTGCTACGAGCATGGCTATCACGTGGACGATTGTCTCGATCGCGCTGATTTGGGCGATCGCGTGAGTTGCTACGAACACTATTAGGCAAAATAGATAAAATATCTTAATCAGGAACAGATACACGAGAATCGATAGGTGTATTCCCACGTTGAGGATTCGCCGAAGAAAAAAGAGCACGTTGGCGTAGAACTGAAGCACTAGATTCAATCGAAGCAGCAGACATTTTTATGTCGTCACTCAGGAGGAGCTAAAAGAGTTCTGAGGTATTGACGGGTATTCTCCCGTATGCTGGCGATGGCGCTGCTATCGCTTCAGTATTCTTGGGAGGAGCTAAATACAGTGTTCCACACCGTTAAAGTGAGTATTGTATTGGGAGTGTAATTAAACGCACTATGTTCAGTATTTGTTTTTCTTTCGAGTTGAATAGTTTTTTTTAATATCAAAATTAAACTTTGAATCAAACGAGCATTTCCAACGTACCGTCTTACGACAGGAGAGTCGTCCTTCCTAATACTGCAGATGCAACCTGTTTTTGTTCATTTATATTCATGTTTACTCTTCAAACCGATATGAGTGGGATTAATTTAATCAGTAGAATATTACGCACAATGATCAGTAATTGTTACTGGTTTTAATATTAAAAGTCCTAGCATATTTAAAGAAAATCATTCGAACATTCTTAATTTATCCTTTCACTATAGGGGTATTGGCATTGCTAATACTACAATTGGCAGCGCATTTTTGTAAGTTTTATTATTGTTTTTACTAACATGACGGTTATTTCGTTGATCAGTAGAATTAAACGCACAGTGTTCAGTACTTGTTTTTGTTTCGAGTTAAATAGTTTTTTTTAAATATAACAATTAAACTTTGAATCAAACGAGCATTTCCAACGTACCGTCTTACGACAGGCAGGTCGTCCTTCCTAATACTGCACATGCAACCTGTTTTTGTTCATTTCTATTTATGTGTACTCTTCAATTTGAAACGAGTGGGATTAATTTAATCAGTAGAACATTACGCACAATGATCAGTAATTGTTACTGGTTTTGATGTTAAAAGTCCTAGCTTAATTTAAGAAAATTATTCGATTATTTGTAATTTACCCTTTTCCTACAGGGGTATTGGCATTGCTAATACTACAATTGGCAGCGTATTTTTGTAAGTTTAATAATTGTTTTTACTAACTTGACGGTTATTCCAATCAGTAGAATTAATCAGTAGAATTAAACGCACAATGTTCAGTACTTGTTTTTGTTTCTAGTTGAATATTTTTCTTTTAATATAACAGCTAAACTTTGAATCAAACGAGCATTCCCAACGTACCGTCTTCCGACAGGCGAGTCGTTCTTCCCAATACTACATATGCAACCTGTTTTTGTTCATTTCTTTTTTTGGTTACTCTTCAATTTGAAAGGAGTGGGATTAATTTAATCAGTAGAATATTACGCAAAATGATCAGTAATTGTTACTGGTTTTGATATTAATAGTCCTAGCTTAATTTAAGAAAATCATTCGAAAATTTGTAATTAATCCTTTCACTACAGGGGTATTGGCATGGCTAATACTACAATTGGCAGCATATTTATTTCAGTTTTATAATTCTTTTTACTAACTTTACGGGTATTCCATTAATCGGTAGAATTAAACGAACAATGTTCAGTACTTGTTTTCGTTTCTAGTTGAATAGTATTCTTTTATTATAACGGATAAACTTTGAATAAAAAAATACAAATGAAAAAAATAAAATGAAAAAAAAATACGATACCAATTGTATGGTTTATGATTGATCAATTGTTTATGCTCTATGATTTCGTCTGTTGCTTGGGAGTTGCAATTTGTAATCATTGATGTTAACTCGTGAGCGTCTTCAATTCCATAGTTCCGTCATCTTCTTGTTTGTCGAATTTTGTCTGCAATCTTCGCAAATGGGTTGCAAATGAGGAATATGCGCAAGCATATTAAAAATGCGATGAAGCCAATAATCGATAGACTTAGGATTTTTGTGTGAGTAGTGTGGAACCATTAAAACATGGTTCCTATTTGATTGTCTTGCTTTTCTGACATTATAGTGTCTGATACTGAATTTGCTTCAGATTCTTGCATTCTACCTACTATATCATTCAGGATGTTGAGTTGTTCCATCTCCATTTTTTCATACGCTGGATGGCTTTTTAGGCCATAGTCGAAGTCGTTTAAATGTAGTTCTTCAAACTCTGTAATCAAGTTCAAATTTGGAATGTGGATCCTTGGTTTTTCTTTTACCCAATCTCCATTTGTCGAATTGTGTTCCCAAATGTGTGTGAATCCATTTAGGTTTATTAAGTGAGATTTCCAGAAACAATCGGAGTACGGATGGATTGACCACCCGTCTACTCCAATTGTACAATTTCTATCTTCATAGGTGAAAAATGGTTGGAATCCACATTTGGATTCTTTTGCAGAGACGAAAATTCTTTTTGCCTCACATTGTTGTAGCGATAATGCTTGTCCGGAACCTTATAGCCTCGAGCAAATTTGTAGTCCGATAGTTGACGCAGCAAGGATGCCGTTACCTTGGGCCAAAATTACTGCTTGGATTCTCTTTATTGTTGAAAGTTGGCAATATACATCTCGAATTTCTTTCGCGAGCTTGTTTTCGTGTTCAGTTTCAATCCTTATTTCATACTGTTCGTGTAGCTTATTGATTTGAAATATGACTTGTTCTTCGAACTCATTTATGTTTTTAGGTAAGCCACTCTCTTCATTTTCTGGTGTTTTCTCTTTTGTTTATTGTTTTTCTTTTGTTGGTTCTTCCGGCATTTTTTCTAGTGTTAGGTATGCTGCTTCGGGTTTTTCTTGTTGAATCGGATGCTCATTGTCCTCAATGATTTCAAAGCCTATTTCTTCTGTAGGATTCTGATTTACTCGAATTATTTCTTCACTTGTTTTACTTGTTGATTGAATTGTTGTTGCAGTTGTAGTCGTTGTTCGAATTTTTGTAGTCGTCGTCAAGGGCGTTGTAGTTTTTGGGGTTTCAGATTGAGGAGTTATTTTAGGCTTTGATGTTGTAGTTGATGTAGGTCTCGTGGTCGTAGTTGTTGCTCTAGTTGTTGTCGTCGTTGGTCTAGTTGTTGTTGTTGCTCTTGTTGTCGTAGTCGTTGCTCTAGTTGTTGTTGTCTGCTTTGCGGTTGTTGTTGGTTTTGTAGTTGGTATTGTGGGCTTTGCAATTGGCGATTTTGTGGTTGTAGAGGTGGGGTTTGTAGATGTAGTTGTCGGTTTAGTAGTTGTTGACAACGTCGTTTTTTTAGTTGTCGAAGTTAATTTAGTAGTGGGTTTTTCTGTTGTCGTCGTACTCGAAGTTGTTGAGACTGTAGTTGACCCCGTTTCGTTGTTTGATTTCTCCTTTCGTTTTAGTAGTGGTAGAATGGATGGCAGTTGCTTTCCATCCAATGGTTGTTGAGCACTTAATGCCATAATAGCTGCCGCTGAGAGTGTCCTTACTTGGTGTGGATTCCGATATTCGAAACTAAACTGCTGTTTGATGCTAGCTGCTCCACGGCAATGTCCAAGACTCAGACGTCCTACTTTTAATGTAAGACACTTTCTGTCTGACGCTCTGGTGAGTGTAGCCCAGTTCTATCTGTTGCAATGAGCTGTCCTGTATGCTCGAAAGTTTCCCAAATCGAACTTGTGTTGGCACACTTTTGTAGAACAAGCATAGTTGTGTTTGCATTGATGCAGTCGTTAGTGTTGAATGGTCTTATGGTGAAATCGGATGTGTATTCGAACGCTTGGCCTTTCTCGTTTGCTCTGCTACAGTTTTCTATCGATACTTGTGTTTTCATCAAAGGGTCGTTACTCGTAATGTATTCTTTTAACTCTTCTTGGCATTTCGCCCAATCTGTGTCGCAATCTTCCAGAGTGAGTGGTTTATCCAGTCCACGGTGCGTTACACATTTTTCATTCGGGTGTTGTCCATTCTTCAATAATCCCCAGGCAATCATATCCCAGATGATATTTCTGGTGCCGTGATTCGTTTTTAGAATTCCACCAAAAATGGGTGAGTTTATTGTAGTTCTTATTGTTTTTCTTTGCTCTATTCTTTCATCTCGAATCTCTTGAAGTGTTATGTCCGGGAAGTTTTCCACAATTTCCGGATTGGTGTTTATTGTCTGGAAATACCACTGCTGATTCCTTAAGGATCCTTCTTCTATAGAGCATTGCTCTAGTTTCAGAATTTCATCACTAACTAAGGTTAGACACATTTCTGACTCTTAGGAAATTATATAGAAGTTGTCTTTTTCAAGTATCCATTTGGTCGAGTCTTCCGAACAAGTGGCTTCGAATACATGATTATTTGTTGTTTCCGTAATACAGATGTTGGAATTTTGCATTCTCATTGTGTGGTCAACCATATACTCGAACTCTGTTCCCGATGGTGGTGCCTCGTCTGCTGATAATTGTGAGTATGTGGTTAGTGAGTTGCTGCTTCCAGGCTGGTAGGAAATGTAGAGTGTTGCATTCTTTTGTGATATTTTTTCTTCTTCGTAGATAACTTTTTCTTTCTTGAGCCAATCGAATAGTTCCCCAGGCATAGGATATGCTGTAGAGTCGAATTCCAAGTTGCTCGTCCTCGATTGGAGTATTGAACAAGAACTGCACTTCTTGAAAGAGAGAACGTTGTGGTCTAGATTAATATTGTTACGGACTCCGTCGACTGACTAACGACATAAGCGTAGGGACTCCGTATGTTCCTAAAGAAGATGAGAGCGTAGGGACGGGTGGAGAAGAAGAGGATAGTCAGTCAGCTTTTAGGCTACGGAAGAAAGACATGGTGTTAGTTTCCTAACGCCCTTAGTACGCTATTTCCCAGTTATTGTTATTCCCCCTCTTGCTGTGAGCGTGTAGTGTTCAGACCGTCCAGGTATTTATGTCGCTGGTATAGACGGTCTGGTTGTTGGAGACGGTCCCGTCTGTCTCCTTACTCCACCTATGAGTCCCTTTCTGTATTGTTTGGGTGCCCTGAGGGCCCTTCTGATTGTCCCTTGTGGACGTCAGTTTGCGTGACTGTCACGTAAGCCGGCCGGCGCACGAGAAAGACGTCTAGACCTGGCGTAGCAGTTGAGACAGGTGTGTCTCGTAAGTCTTACTGTCGTAAGCAAGTTTAAGAGAGAGCTTTGGCCAATACCTGGCTCCTTCGCGTGCATTGTGTTTCTTGTGTTTAATATATTCGTGTAAGCAGCCTAATTCATTTGTCGTGTATTCGTGTAATTTAACCAATCTGATTAGTCGAATCCGCTCGTCAGCTGAGCAGATTGCAACATGGTGTCTTTTTGTTGTGTTCAGACCGTCCAGGTATTAATGTTGTTGGGATGGACGGTCTGGTTTTGTTCTAGAGCAGGACGTCGGTAAAGACGTCCGACGATGCTCGCTAGGTTAGCATTGTTAAAGTGTATTTGGGGAGCTGCTGTTGATAATACATCCAGGAGATTGACCCGCCATTTTCGGAGTTGTAACATTGGTGTCAGAAGCGGGATGAGGTTCTTTGAAAAGTCGTATTCATACGGCTATTCGAACTGAACCTACGAATCAAAATTTTTATTATAATTTTTAATTGATCGTAACATCATTTTTTTTGTTTCCCCAAATCTGAGTAATCCCCAGCAACGATTGACAACTTTACTCGGATTTTTAGGTATAGTATCATGCTGTCGACGTTTTATTGATGGAGTTAGCTTTGCTTGCCGCATCACTGTATGACCTTCAAAAGGAAAAGTACGCCTTGGAAATAGAACAGATACCGAGCCCTGGCTTTTCAAAAAAAAAAAAAAAAGTCCTACTGGCTAAGACTAGGAGTGATTCTAATGCAGCTGACTACAGCGGACTTTCATTTAGTCATCTTACATCAGAAGGATGTAATTTAGGTGTCATATCCAGTGAAAAACTGTTAGTGAGAAACGGAGGAGAAGTTTGCAGTAATATCACTGAAAATCCATTGACAATTGAAAAGACAAAGACAGATAGCTCATTCATCGAAAAGAAAAAAAAGAGAGAAAAAAAAGGGGGACATTGAAAGGAAGAGACATAGTTTGATGAACTAGAATGTCTTGCTTTAGAGTGGACTTATTCGAATTATCGTCACCCCATCTACTTGGTGACGACAGTCTGATTTCCACATGAACGACAGATTGCATGGCATCAAACTGAACGGATCAAGAATCATAGAGAATTTTGTCATCACATCAGTCAATTGTGACACTTCAAAACACTTCAAGAGTTCTACCTTATAGCACGGTCAACCAACAGTATCGTCGACCTGAGAACATGCTAAATGGAAAACGCCGGTGTTTAAAACACAACGACCTAGGCCACATACAAAAAAAAAAAAAACTTTCGAAAAACTACATTTTCTTCTATTTTGCCCTTACTAATTATTTTCATTTCGGTTTTATAGTAATAAAACTCGAGTCAGGAAAGGCCGTGTTACAGATTCCGTCGACTGACCAACGACATAAACGTAGGGACTCCGTATGTTCCTAAAGAAGATGAGAGCGTAGGGACGAGTGGAGAAGAAGAGGATAGTCAGTCAGCTTTTAGGCTACGGAAGAAAGACATGGTGTTAGTTTCCTAACGCCCTTAGTACGCTATTTCCCAGTTATTGTTATTCCCCCTCTTGCTGTGAGCGTGTAGTGTTCAGACCGTCCAGGTATTTATGTCGCTGGTATGGACGGTCTGGTGTCTTGTTGTTGTGTGCAGACCGTCCAAGTATGTTGTTGGGATGGACGGTCTGGTTTTGTTCTAGAGCAGGACGTCGGTAAAGACGTCCGACGATGCTCGCTAGGTTAGCATTGTTAAAGTGTATTTGGGGAGCTGCTGTTGATTATACAGCCAGGAGACTGACCCGCCATTTTTGGAGCTGTAACAATATAGATCTCTGTATTCTTCGCAAACTGACGTAATGAGGTTGGTATTCTTGAGGCAGATGTTGATTGTGTTTTTGAATGTTTCATACAATATCTTGGTTGTTTCTGCAGGAAATGTGAGGTACGTCAGAGGTATCCCTGTTACCTTAAATCCAGTTGCCGCTACGTCTTTATCAGGTTTGTTTAAGAAAGAAATTTCTATTTGTCGAATATCATCGTATAGACGACTGGAGGTGTTGATTTCTGGTGAACGAGGGATCTCCAGGCCCTACCATATCCTTTGCAATTCTCTCCCACACTCCTTCAACTGAAGGTAGGGGAAGCAATGGTGCCCTGCTTCCTCCTATTGCTTTTCTTTTACTACAAATCAATCAGCTCTTAACATACTCTTTAACGGAAGCATATAAGTTTGGCCATGGGTATTGTTTAGGATCCTATCTAGCGTTTTTCTACTCCTAAATGTCCTGCCAATGGTGAATCGTGATTTTCATAAAGTATTTCACGAATTCTTTTCTAATTCCTTTACGTGGGTTTCCTGTTTCTAGTTCTTTGATTATTTTTTCACAATACTCGTCCTCGTTTTGATGGTCGATCCACCTATCTATTTCCATGTTTTCTGTACAGGCTCTGTTCTGTTCTTCTTTTGTCTTGTCGTACTTTACTTCTGTTTTTGTTTCCGCTTTTGTCGACCTTGTTTCTATTTTTGCTACCGGCATTATTGGTATACGGCTAAGAGTGTCAGCATTTTGGTGCGACTTTCCTGGCCGATACCCAATTACGATGTCGAATTTTTGTAACTTTAGTGCCCATCTAGCTAACCTTCCTGCTGGTTCTGTTTACTCATTACCATTCTAAAGGTCGGTGATCTGTGTAGAAGGTAAACCTACGCTCATATAAGTACGTTCTAAAAACTTCGATAGCGTGGATAATGGCATACGCCTCTTTCTCTGTGGTTGACCACTTGGCCTCGCGGTCGTTCAGATGTTTAAAGGTGTAAGCGATGACGACTTCTGTGCCGTCCGATTCACGAAATTCCTGTTCGTCGGACTCCGCTAAATCCGCTGATTGAGGTGGGGGATGTTATTCATTGCTCTCTGGAAAGTACTTGGTGCATTTGTTAAACCAAACGTCATGCGATTAAATTCGTATTGACCAAACTCACAGACAAAAGCTGTTTTGTGTTTATCCTTTTCTTCTATCTCTGTCTGCCAGCATCCGCTCAGCAAATCCAATGTTGAGAAATAGACGGCTCCGCACAAAGCGTCAATGGTATTGTCTATTCTAGGTAGAGGGTATTTATCTTTTACAGTAATTTTGTTTAAAGCTCTATAGTCAATGCACATACGCATTTCCCCATCTTTTTTCGCAACCATTGCGATGCCTGCCGAAAATGGGCTGTGACTTTCACGAATAGTTTTGTTGCTTAGCATTACTTCAATTTTAGTCTTAACTTCCAATTTTAGAGCTTCTGGTGTTCTTCGCATTCTTTGATTTATCGGAGCGTGATGTCCTGTGTTAATGGGATGTTTCACACTCGTTGCTAGTCCTAAATCTGATTCCTTATCCGCGAATAGGTCAGCGTGTTTTTTAAGTAATATCTCTATTTATATTCTTGCTTCACTTGATACATTGGGTACTTGGTCTTTAACAGAATTGTAGTTTTGTTCTGAATGTGTGTTAAAATCTTTTTGAACAAAGGATTCTAAATTGCGATAGTCTTCTGGTGTTAGTTCTTCTCGTTTGTCATCAATCGGTATGAGGGGAATATGGATTCCTGCTTTGCTAAATGTAACACTATAGGTTGGTAAAGTAGTTTCCCTAAAACAATGTTCTACTCCGTAACAATCGTAGCATATTTGTCGATTTCTGGTATTAATCTTTACGTTATTGCTGGTTAGAAAATCTAGTCCTAGAATACATTCTTCATTCAGATTCTTCATAACATAAAAGTAATGATTAATCATATGGTTATTGGGAATTGTTATGGTAAACTCATATTTTCCAATTGATTTTAGTACCTGCCCTGACACCGTTTTAAAAATTGGGGAATCCATACTACTCTTTCTCTTTGTATATTCCCTATTTTCTAAATTATTAAAATAGTCATCGGATACTAGGCTAGCTGCAGCGCCAGTGTCTTCTAAAGCACGGATTTCTTTATTAAAAATTTTGATGGGTATACGAGTTAGATTGGGTAGCGTATTAGATTGAACATTTTCCGCGGCTAACGAGGGCCCTGGCTGTTGACCCGTGCCAAATCCGTCCAACATTCTCTTGCTATGTGTCCTTTTCTATTGCACTTGTAACAAGTTATATCTCTTCTTTCAAATCCTCTAGGGTTGTTGGCAGGATGAGATTGTTGTGGTTGATGGTAGTTGTAGGGGCCTTGTTGTCTGTAGTTATTTACTGGGAAATTCGGTCCGTTGTAATTCCCTTGTCTTGTGGGATAACTGTTTCTATATGGTTTTCGCTGATCAGAAGAATACCTTGGTTGTCTATATCCCGTAAGAGTATAATCTTGTCTTTCTGAAGGCCTGTAATCTTGTCGTTCTGAAGGATTATGATATCGTTGTTCTGAAGAATTGCAGTTTCTCCGATAGGGGCTGTTGTCTCTGTTCCTGCTGGCACTCCGCTTCCGACTGGCTTCACGACTTGAAGCGAATCTTACTCGCGAATCCCGCGAATTTGATCTTCTTCTATCGTATTGATCAACTGCAGCTATGGTTAGCTTGTCCTATGAGGATCCACATTTGGTATTAGAAAATTTTAGCTCTGAAAAGAATTCGGTCAATTTTTGTTCGAGCAGCTGATATTTTTTCGTCTTGATGTTTAATTATTCCTGCTATAACAGCAGACATATCATCGTCTTCGGTTTCCTTTGTATTCAAAATATTTTCGGAAAGGAAAAGTTGTTTACATAGTGCGTCAAGGTCTTCTGGGTCGTCGGGCATTCGTAGGTAGAGTTCCCTTTTGTATTTAGGTACTAGTCCTCGTAATAGCACCTTTTTCTTTCTTTTGTCCCGCATTTTCCTTAAGTTTTTCAGCAACTGACCTTCAACGATAGTCTGATTATGGTCAGATTTTTCTTCTTTTCTTTCTATGGTATCGTGAAGGTTGTTTAGTCGAGACACAAATGCCCTGCAGTTTTCTTCTGGTTTTTGTTTTAGCTTTGATAATTTATTTTCCAATTTTGCTAAATCTACTGTATCCTGAAATCTTGCAACGATAGCTTCTTTCCAATCTTGGTAGTTGAGGTCGTCTCCTTCCTCTTCGGCGTAATTTTCGTGCCATTCGAAAACTTCACCTTTCAATCGGTCCGAAAAGAAGCGTATTTTCTGGTCGTCGTTCCAATCGTTGTTACGTGCAACATGCTCGGCTCCTTTTACCCATTCGGTTATCACCTTGTCTGTACTTTTTCCTTTGTATGCTGGAATTTGTTTTTTATCTTCTCTAGAAAATAGATCTCCTATTGCCTTTACGATCGGGTATGCAACGAATATTGCCATTTGCCCGATTGCTTCTTCTTCAGGGTCAGTAACGTTGGCCTTGGGATTTGTATTGGGGGATTACGATGGAAGTTCTTGGCTTATAGATGCTGTAGGCGGGATTGCTTGGGATGTTGCACTGGTAGTGCTGTCTTCGCCATGTGTTTCACCCATGTTGATTTTGTCGCTTAGTTTTTTATTTTCTCGTTGCAGATAGACTACTTAGTTGTTTAAGAATTCTATCTGATTTTTGAGGTCTTCAACGGTCTGATCGAAATCGCTTGTCTGCTCTACCTCCAATTCGTATAGTAAAGTGATTTGTCTGTTGGTAAGGTACTGTCGATGATTTCACCTACTAAGTTAGAGATTTCTTCGGATTCGTCGCCGATTGGTCTGCAATCGTTGTTGTCGTCGGTCTCGATGAACGGTACTTGTAGTTTACTTGAAAGTTTCTTGTAGTTTTTCACTCGATCTTCTAGATTTTGTATATCACTCTCTTGTTCTTGTATGCGTGATATGAGCTTTCCTACTTCTTCCTCTAGTGTATTATTTCTTGTAGTGATGTCCTTCAATTTTTTGTTAGTGTTTCGGTTTTCTAGGATGACCTTTTCGTATTTGTCCTCAAAATCTTTTATCATTTTCTGGAGCTGCTGTGTCTTTCTACGGCCCTTTTAGTTTGCAGTTCTGCTATCTGAAGCCTCCGGATCAATTCGACCTTTTCTCCTTCAAGTTTGGTAATATTTTCCTGACCTTCAGTCTCGATCACAACATTAGTTTTTTCCTTTTTCTTTAAAAGGCTCTGCAGTTGTTGCTCTGTTACCAAGGTTGTCTGTAGGTTACGTTCTAGCTCAGTGATTCGATTTTGCGCCTTCTCGAGGGAATTTTTTAGGTTTCGTTTCTTTCCTGTAGTTCTTCTAATGAGCTGCTTAATGTATGCTTGAGCTTTTCGATTTTTTCTTATCTCCTTCTACTGTTTTTTGTATTTTTGAAAATTCAGTTTTTACGAAAGCTGTTTGTTTCCTTTCTTCGATTATTGCGAGTACTGACTCTTCTTTTAACACTTCTATGATACCGAACAACTCCTTTTCATTCCCATGTACTGTATCTTTTAGTCGGAGTAATTCGTAAAGCTTCTTGGTATCTATACCTTGTGTGGCTATTTCGTTTTTTAGTGTCTTAGTACAGTTGTCTATAACTTCGGCTGTTATCCCATCTGATGCTTTAAGGGTTGATTGTAATGACTGGTAAATATACAAATGTAACGAATTCTGTGTAAGTAAGTGTCACCTACGGTGCTGCCCTCACGGGCAGGGCTGTAGGTGGCAAGGGCCTCCTTCATTGGTGTCAACGTGTGAAGTAGCCCTTGCCCCTTTTGTTCATTGTTAATCAAGTAACGAAATAATCAAGTACCCCAAATCTCTCTCTTTTGTCCCAAAATCAGTGAATTGTAGCCTCCTCATTTCTCTAACACCGAATAAAGCTGTTCGTTTTTCCCTCAAAGTCATTTTCATCTTTCATTTTTCATCCATCATCCCTCATGCTTCTCTGTTGCGACGTTACGTGCACGTTAACGTACGTAACAAATGGTGCCGAAACCCGGGACTTAACGAACACGTGCATTTCTCTTGTTACCCTTAGTAAAAACTTGTTAGATTCAGTAAAAATTGTCGGGTATTCCCTGTTGTATGCCTTTGACATACGTCCACGCTATCCTGTAGGCAAAGCCCGGTCTACCACGCCTCACGTATCTGACTGTATCGTCGCTGTATCTACGTGAATCATCGACATCCGTTTACGTGTGACTACTTCCTTGTCTTTGAACGTTTCTACGTCATGAGTGAAGCCGTAGCAAAAGCCGAGAGTATTGAGTCGGCCGGCAATATCTCCGTTGGAGACGAAATGAACTCCAACCTGCAGCCCTTGCCCACCTCTTGGGGACGATGCGTCTTCGGACACGACCCCTGAACCCCCACCTGCCACTGGCACTTCCATCCATTCTCATGGCGGATGCTGTAGTCGTCCACGTACCCCGAGCTTCACGATCCAGCCGTTCGACAAGAACCCGAAGAATTACGCCCGTTTTAAGGCCAAATTTCGAGCATTATACGAGAGCGAATATAACGGTTCTCCAGCCCTACTCTTCATGTTGGAAGAGCTGCTGTCGAAGGAGTTTCGGAACGAGATCGGCGAATGCCTCGCCGATGAAGCGATGTACTCCGTGGTGTGGGAACGTCTTGATGCAGTTTACGGCCGCACCGAAGTCATGGACCAAACGTACCTCGACGACCTACTGCAAATTCCTCCTCTGAAAAACCAAGATGCTGCAAATCTGAAGACGTTTGCAAACCGGTTGCATGGACGATTGGGTAACAGTAAAATCCATGAGTAAACGACATGGTAAAAACGTATTTGAGTCCTTGCCCACGTCGACGTCCAAATCGATACGGTTTGACGATAAGAAGCCAGTCAAGAAATCGACCGCTACTCATACGTCAACCATTGGACACGTTACGACAGAGGAAGGCTCTAAAGCAACTGCATCATCTCCATCATCAGCCGTTCCCATGGGACGACGACCGAAGACGGAAGAAAGGGCAGTAAAGAAGACTGACCAGTGGAGGTGCCTAGCCTGCAACGGGAGGGCTCACAACCTGGACAGCTGTAACGTATTTATGTCCTTCACGCCCACGAAACGGGCTGAAGTCGTGTTTAAGTCCGGAAGGTGTTTACTATGCCTCACCGGCAAACATGAACGCAAGGAGTGTCCCAGGGACATCAAATGTACCATGGGTAGATGCGCTGGATCAAGACACCATCCCTTGCTTCACGGGTCAGAATTCATCCCACTGAGGAAACTATCGGACCTAACGTCGCCCGCAGCGTCTACATCGACTGCATTTCTTGGGACACTAACCCAGAGGCAAACAGTAAAGCGACGTGTACGTTTCAAGATCGTACCCGTTCGTATTAGTGTCGGTACAAGATGGGTTGACACTTTCGGGTTCTTGGACACCGGAAGCGATACTACCCTGATGCGGAGCGACGTAGTAAAGAGGTTGGGATTAGTTGGACAGCCTAAACGCATCAACGTTGTTTCTTATGATGGATCCACGTCGAACGTTCAAGCATCGGTTGTGAACTTCTCCCTATCTTCAGTCGACGGAACAAGCCGGTTTGAAGTCAAACATGCCTACGCCGTGGATAACTTGAAGGTTACGCCAAACGCCCCAATCAACCCTCGTCAATTGGAGTGCTGGACACACTTACGTGGTATTGATGTCCCGAACGTACAACCCGAAGACGTTGGGGTATTGATTGGACTGGACGTTGCAGAGGCCAACGACCACATAGATTCCGTCAAGCCGCCGGTTGGAACAATTGGGCCTATCGCCTTCAAACACCGTTTGGTTGGTGCCTGGGTGGTCAAACGGGCCCGCCACAAGATGGACACCCGTTCATCGCTCATCTAGTAGCCGAGGAACGTCCCGAAGGCCTCAACGAGTTAGTCAAGAAATTCTGGCAGCTGGAGGCAAAAGACGTAGACGTGGAGCAGCCTGTTCTCTCCGAAGACGATCTACGCGGACAAGTTATCCTTGAGTCAACAGTAAAAAATATCGGTAACCATCAAGTCGGTCTTATGTGGAAAACCGACAACGTCAACCTTCCGGACAATCGGGCAACTGCATTAAAAAGGCTCTATTCCATGGAGAGGCGATTTAAACGAGATGAAGACTTCGCCCGGAAGTATGATGCAGTTGTTAAGGAGTACATCAGCCTGGATCATGCTAGACTCCTCACGACCGACGAGTTACGGAACAGATCCAGTAAGACGTGGTATTTACCACACCACGGAGTCGTAAGCCCTTCCAGCTCTACGACGAAAGTTCGAGTTGTTTTCGACGGGGCCGCTGAGTATGGAGGAACGTCAATCAACCAGAACCTGTTACGTGGACCCAATCTTCTCGTAAGCCTACTCGGTGTGCTCTTACGTTTCCGAAGAAACCTGATACCAGTGGGAGCGGATATTGAGAAGATGTTTCACCAAGTGAAGGTCCCAGTTGAAGACCAGGTGGCCTATTGGTTTGTTTATCGAATACCTGGCAGTAATCAAGCACCGTTAACGTACCAAATGACAGTCCACGTCTTTGGATCGGTATCCTCTCCAACGACCTGTATTTTCGCCCTCAACCGGACTGCAGACGATAATCGCGACCAGTATCCGGAGGCTGCAGAGAGCGTTCGAAGGAACTTCTACGTTGACAACTACCTCGATTCCTTCGATTCCGAAGACGGGGCAGTCAAACGGGCCCGCCAAATGAAGAAGCTATTGCAACTTGGCGGTTTCAACCTAACGAAGTGGACGTCCTCATCAAGGAAGATTATATCGGCTCTACGGGAGTTCGGTTTGGCCTCAACAACCTTGGACCTTGATTTGGAAAAGTTGCCCATCGAGCGAACGCTTGGAGTAATGTGGAACGGGGAAACGGATATGTTAACGTTCAAGATACGTAAATAGCCCAGCCATGACGTTCTCACTAAAAGGAGCTTCCTTAGCATAATCTCCAGTGTCTACGACCCGTTGGGACTCGTCGCTCCAGTTGTCTTTCTAATGAAGACACTTCTACAAGACATTTGGACGTACGAGAAAAGAATCGACTGGGATGATCCTATTCCCGAAGAATTAGGCCAACGTTTACACTACTGGTACGAGCATCTGGAAAACCTGGAATTGCTGATGGTACCAAGGTGTTTTAGACATCAACGTGGACGTTGGACGCAACAGCACCTGCATGTATTCTCGGATGCAAGCATAAAGGATATGGAGCTTTTGCGTACTTCCGCTATGTCTTCGAAGACCAGTCGGTCGACGTATCCTTCGTCGTGGCAAAAAACTCATGTAACACCTGTAAAAGGCCTTACGACCCCGCGATTGGAGTTGCAGGCTGCCGTGGAAGGCCTAAACATTGCTTTGGTGGTCTGTCGAGAGTTAGAAATCGATTTACGTGAAGTCACTTTCCACACCGACTCGCAAACCGTCCTACGTTGGATCCATTCCCGCACCTGCCGATTCGAAACTTTCGTGAACAATCGGATTGGCAAGATCCTCAGAAATACAAATCGAAGGCAATGGCGTCACGTTTCCGGAATCAACAATCCCGCAGACCTATGTAGTCGTGGCATCGACCCGAAGAACGTTGAAGAGATGGTGAAATTCCACGAAGGCCCTCCGTTCCTGAAACTCGATCCGTCGGAGTGGAATACTTGGGATGAGATCGCGGAACCAGAGGAGAGTGACGTAAACGTGCTTCGAGTCTTCGCTGTCAAAACGGAGGAAGAAAATCACTCGATTGATGACTGCGTAAGAAGATTTTCTAGTCTCCTGAGGATCCAGAGGGTCATCGCTTGGTGCCGGAGGTTCGCGACAAACGTCAGAGTGAAGATGGGAATTGGCAAGCCCACCGTTGGAGAGTTGACGGCCGAAGAAATGTTGGCGGCCCTCACACTTTGCGTAAAACGTACCCAAGAACTGGCCTTTACGGAAGAAATCTACGCCCTAACGAAAGGTTTAGAATTGCCTCTGAAGTCAAAGCTTCGCACGTTCAGCCCTTTCCTGGATGAAATCGGACAGTTGCGTGTAGGAGGACGCATATTGCAAGCTCCAGTAGATTATTCTACAAAGCATCCCATCCTGCTTCCAGCTGATCAGCTTACAACGCGGCAGATTGTATGGGATTGCAACACGCGGAAACTACACATCAAGTCCGAGAGATTGCTGACGGAGTTACGTACACGTTACTGGATAATCGCTGGACGTAACGTCATTAAATCGGTCGTCAACACTTGCTGGCCTTGTAAACGCAGATCGTCAAAACCAATTCCTCCGCTTATGGCATCATTACCCGTACATCGTCTCACTCCCTATCTTCCACCTTTCACCTACACTGGAGTCGATTACTTCGGCCCGCTAACAGTACGAGTCGGTGGAAGAGGATGTAGGCACGAAAAACGCTGGGTGTGCTTGTTTACGTGCCTAACAACTAGAGCCGTTCACCTAGAAGTCTCCGATGGCCTCAGTCTCGAAGAATTCATGCTATGTTTTACCCGGTTCGTGAGTCTACGTGGGAAGCCGAACGTTGTTTACAGCGACAACGGAACTAATCTCGTCGCTGGGGAACAAGAACTCCGCCAAGCGTTAACGGAGTTAGTGAAACAACATCAGGAGTTGCGGTCGAAGATGGCATGCCAACAAATAGAGTGGCATTTCTCCCCTCCTCACGGACCCCATTTCGGCGGAGTTTGGGAGAGGCTCGTGCAATCGTGCAAACGAGCTATGAAGGTCAGCGTCGGAAATCGGTTAGTCACTGATCGGGTCCTAAGAACGGTGATCGCAGAAGTAGCAGCCCTCTTGAACGCTCGACCTCTAAAGCACCTCAGCATGGATCAAGAAGATCCCGATCCGCTAACACCAAATAATTTTCTCCACGGAGGAGCCCGTCCTTACGTTCCACTAAAATTGGGAGACGCGGATAACCTGGACGTCACAGCTAAACAGTTCCTTCAAAGTCAGGCCATCTTACAACACTTCTGGAATAGATGGCTTCGCGAGTACGTTCCTCACCTGACAGAAAGGAGAAAATCGACGGAAAATCGGCCAAACGTTACCATCGGAGACCTAGTACTCGTCATCGAGCCGAATACCTTACGTGGACAGTGGCCGTTGGGAAAAGTGTTAGAGGTTCTTCCCAGTGAGTCGGATAACGTTGTACGAGTGGTGAAAGTGCAAGTTAGCAACCACAAAAACCCTTGTATTCGTCCAGTGAGCAAGCTCTGTGTTATGGCCACGGCCAAAGAGCAGGACGTTTACGTAAAAGGTGAAAATATGGGGTTGTCACAGGAAAATTCGGGGTCGTCAGGTCAACTTTAATGTAAATAGTCGATTGTTGTAAAAGAAATCTTTGTATAAGAGTAAAATGGGTGTAAATTGTAAAAAAAGTATAATTTGTAAAGGGTATAAAATGTAAAATGTCAAAAAGGTATCAATCGTAAAATGGTAAAAGGTATAAGTCGTAAAATAGTAAAAAGTAAAAAGTATAAAATAGTAAAATGTAAAATTGTAGAATGGTAAAATGTAAAAGGTCAAAATTGCAAAATGTCAAATGTAAAATGTCAAATTGGTTAACGTATAGTCAAATGTAACAATGTAAAAATTTTTGAGCCCAAAAATTCCCAATGTAAATTGTCCGATCGCAACGCCACCTATAACAAGTTCAAAGAGCAAAGAAAAAAAAGGGTCGCCTACCGTTTAACCCTTGACCGATTAAAGAAACTGTTTAGCATCACGAACGGTAGGAGACAGTTGCTCATTGACTTCAGTTTGTGTAGCACGTTAAAGAAAACTCCTCCTCTCAACAAACCATTATGGAGCAAAATCCACCCGAATCCGTTGCATCCATCAAAGAAAAGTTAAAGAAGTCACGTGAAAGGGAAGAAGAATGTGCAACAAATCTTCAGTTGCTCAGACAAGACCTGATAAAGGCCCGGACGGCCGCTATCGACGTGGTCATGGCCCACCAAAAGGCAGTGGTCAAGCTAGACGAAGAGCTTGAAGAAAACACCAAGGACCTGAAGAACGTGCACGTACATTTCCTTTCGGAACGTGAGGCCCTTCTTAGCAGTTTCGTCGGCTCCCTTTTACGCAAGGAGAAAGCCACTGGAAAAACCCCACCTCAGCCCGAAGCCCCACGGTTTGTCGCTCCCCTACACACCCCGACCATCTTATGCTTCCTAAGGACTCACCTCGGCAAACCGGGTATGCTGTCCTGCGGCCGTAACCCCTCGAGTGTGAGGACTTCATGCTTAAAACCAATCGGGAGCGGATGGAGCTTCTGTTCGCGCAGCACCGGTGCTTTGGGTGTTTTCTTCCGCTCTCCGTCGCCGGGCATCTGAAGCTGTCCGATTGTCCCCATCCACGCTATTGCGCCATATGTGATAGCAAGGACCATCACCAAATTCTGTGCGCACCCAGAAGAGTGTACCAAGGAGTCATTCCCGAATAAACGTGGACGTTGGCCTTCCTATGGAAAAACTGAAATCTCGCCTCCTTTGTTTTTTTTTGTTTTTTTGTTGCTTATGTTTTTTTTGTTTGTTTTTGTTTGGCAGTTTGGGTCTCTGTAAATCCCTGTAAACAGGTGGGCCCGCTGTCACCTACGGTGCTGCCCTCACGGGCAGGGCTGTAGGTGGCAAGGGCCTCCTTAATTGGTGTCGACGTGTTAAGTAGCCCTTGCCCCTTTTGTTCATTGTTAATCAAGTAACGAAGTAATCAAGTACCCCAAATCTCTCTCTTTTGTCCCAAAATCAGTGAATTGTAGCCTCCTCATTTCTCTAACACCGAATAAAGCTGTTCGTTTTTCCCTCAAAGTCATTTTCATCTTTCATTTTTCATCCATCATCCCTCATCCTTCTCTGTTGCGACGTTACGTGCACGTTAACGTACGTAACAGTAAGCTTGCTACCTTTTTCTGTGTTTCTAATTGTTCGATGTTCCCAGTCGTTGAAGTTGTCTTATATTTTATGGCTTTTTCTACTTCTAGTTGATATTCTAAGTCGATAAAATGTTTGCAATTTTCTACAAATTTTTCTCGACGGTGACTTAGGTTTGAGTAACGGTCAATGGAATCAGAATTTTCTAACACGGGGTATAGTGGTGGTGATGCGTTCTCGTCAAGAGCAGCCTTGTGTTCTAGCGAATCAAACGGCATTCGCTTACCTTGGCGGAGTTCCGATGTTGCTGGTTAGAAGACTTGTGGGTTGATTTTTGAAGATGGTAAGAGAAGCACAGAAAAAGTTTTTAAGAGTCTCGTAGTCTCGATGTCTCAGAGTCTCGTTGGGACCTCCAAATGTAATGGTTTAAGCCTGTGTATTGGTCAAATACAACTGTATTTTACGTTACAACAATAGGATCTTTTTATATTGATCATTGAAGGTAAATGGGGAGGGGTTACAGTGTCTTTAGATTAATCGACTGTCTTCGGGGAAGGTTGTCGATGTGACAGCTTCCTGGTTGCGTGTGTCGTTGCCGGTTGCTAGCTGCTGCTGTTACTAGGTAAGTTGCTGACTGTTGCACTAGGACTTTTAATATCAAAACCAGTAACAATTACTGATCATTGTGCATAGTATTCTACTGATTAAATTAATCCCACTCGTTTCAAATTGAAGAGTAAACATAAATAGAAATGAACAAAAACAGGTTGCATATGCAGTATTAGGAAGGACGACTCGCCTGTCTTAAGACGGTACGTTGTTAATGCTCGTTTGATTCAAAGTTTAGCTGTTATAATAAAAGAAAACTATTCAACTAGAAACAAAAACAAGAACTGAACATTGTGCGTTTAATTCTACTGAATAATGAAATAACCGCCAAGTTAGTAAAAACAATTAAAAATTTTACAAAAATACGCTGCCAATTGCAGTATTAGCAATGCCAATACCCCTGTAGTGAAACGTTCTTCTTCGCGTTAAACAGCAAGTTTTCAACTATTAATTAAGATTTTTCCCCTTTTTTTCCTAGCAGTGGGTATTCTCTTCATTTTTTCATTTCCTAATTTTTTTTCTAGCCCCAGTTCTACCTAGTTTATTTTTTTTTTTGTGTTGTTTTAAGTGGCTCGTCTCTTTTAGCCGAAGAATTTCGTTTGCTGCCAGAAATTCGTCTGCTACAAGGGATGAGCAACAATCCATTCTCAAACAATAACTTATTAAAAATAGAGATAATAGAAAAAAAATAGAAATAGAATAAAAATAATTAAAATAACTAAAAAAACGAGAGGAAGAAGTGGGAAAGCTCACATCACGAATACAAAAACAAGAGAGTGATACACAAAATCTAGAAGATCGAGTGAAAAACTACAAGAAACTTCAAGTACAATTCATCGAGACCGACGAAAACAACGATTCCAGACCAAATGGCGACGAATCCGAAGACATCTCTAACTTACTAGGTGGAATCATCGACAGTACCTTACCAACAGACAAATCACTTCACTACGAATTGGAGGTAGAGCAGACAAGCGATTTCAATCAGACCGTTGAAGACCTCAAAAATCAGATAGAATTCTTAAACAACTCAGTAGTCTATGTGCAACGAGAAAATCCAAAACTAAGCGACAAAATCAACATGGGTGAAACACATGGCGAAGACAGCACTACCAGCGCAACATCCCAAGCAATCCCGCCTTCAGCATCTACAAGCCAAGAACTTCCATCGCAATCCCCAAATACAAATCCCAAGGCCAACGTTACTGACCCTGAAGTAGAAGCAATCGGGCAAATGGCAAAATTCGTTGCATACCCGATCGTAAAGGCAATTCGAGATCCATTTTCTAGAGAAGATAAAAAACAAATTCCAGCATACAAAGGAAAAAGTACAAACAAGCTGATAACCGAATGGTTAAAAGGAGCCGAGCATGTTGCACGTAACAACAATAGGAACGACGACCAGATGCTTCTTTTCGGACCGATTGAAAGGTGAAGCTTTCGAATGGCACAAAAGTTACGCCTAAGAAGAAGGAGACGACCTCAACTACCAAGATTGGAAAGAAGCAAGGTCATTGCAAGATTTCAGGATACAGTAGACTTAGCAATATTTGAAAATAAATTATCAAAGCTAAAACAAAAACCAGAAGAAAACTGCAGGGCATTTGTGTCTCGACTAAACAACCTTCACGATACCATAGAAGGAAAAGAAGAAAAATCTGGCCATAACCAGACTATCGTTGAAGGTCAGTTGCTGAATAAGTTAAGGAAAGTGCGGGACAAAAGAAAGAAAAAGGTGCTATTACGAGGACTACTACCTAAATATAAGAGGGAACTCTACCTACGAATGCCCGACAACCCAGAAGACCTTGACGCACTATGTAAACAACTTTTCCTTTCCGAAAAGATTTTGAATACAAAGGAAGAAACCGAAGACGATGATATGTCTGCTGTTATAGCAGGAATAACTAAACATCAAGACGAAAAATTTCAGCTGCTCGAACAGAAATTGACTGAATCCTTTTCAGAGCTAAAATTTTCTAATACCAAATGTGGATCCTCACAGGACCAGCTAACCATAGCTGCAGTTGATCAATACGATAGAAGAAGATCAAATTCGCGGGATTCGCGAGTAAGATTCGCTTCAAGTCGCGAACCCAGTCGGGAGCGGAGTGCCAGCAGGAACAGAGACAACAGCCCCTATCGGAGAAACTACAATTCTTCAGAACAACGACATCTTTATCCTTCAGAACGACAAGATTACAGGCCTTCAGAAAGACAAGATTATACTCCTGCGGGATATATAACACCAAGGTACTCTTCTGATCAGCGAAAACCATATAGAAACAGTTATCCCACAAGACAAGGGAATTACAACGGACCGAATTTCCCAGCAAATAGCTACAGACAACAAGGCCCCTACAACTACCATCAACCACAACAATCTCATCCTGCCAACAACCCTAGAGGATTTGAAAGAAGAGATATAACTTGTTACAAGTGCAATAGAAAAGGACACATAGCAGGAGAATGTTGGACGGATTTGGCACGTGTCAACAGCCAGGGCCCTCGTTAGCCGCGGAAAATGTTCAATCTAATACGCTACCCAATCTAATTTGTATACCCATCAAAATTTTTAACAAAGAAATCCGTGCTTTAGTAGACACTGGCGCCGCAGCTGGCTTAGTATCTGATGAAATTTTTAATAATTTAGAAAATAGGGACTATATAAAGAATAAGAGTAGTATGAATACCCCAATTTTTAAAACGGTGTCAGGGCAGGTACTAAAATCAATAGGAAAATATGAGTTTACCATAACAATTCCCACTAACCATATGATTAATCATTACTTTTATGTTATGAAGAATCTGAATGAAGAATGTATTCTAGGACTAGATTTTCTAACCAGCAATAACGTAAAGATTAATACCAGAAATCAACAAATATGCTACGATTGTTACGGAGTAGAACATTGTTTTAGGGAAACTACTTTACCAACCTATAGTGTTACATTTAGCAAAGCAGGAATCCATATTCCCCTCATACCGATTGATGACAAACGGGAAGAACTAACACCAGAAGACTATCGCAATTGAGAATCCTTTGTTCAAAAAGATTTTAAAACACATTCAGAACAAAACGACAATTCTGTTAAAGACCAAGTACCCAATGTATCAAGTGAAGTAAGAATATAGATAGAGATATTACTTAAAAAACACGCTGACCTATTCGCGGATGAGGAATCAGATTTAGGACTAGCAACGAGTGTGAAACATCCCATTAACACAGGACATCACGCTCCGATATATCAAAGAATGCGAAGAACACCAGAAGCTCTAAAATTGGAAGTTAAGACTAAAATTGAAGTAATGCTAAGCAACAAAACTATTCGTGAAAGTCACAGCCCATTTTCGGCAGGCATCGCAATGGTTGCGAAAAAAGATGGGGAAATGCGTATGTGCATTGACTATAGAGCTTTAAACAAAATTACTGTAAAAGATAAATACCCTCTACCTAGAATAGACAATACCATTGACGCTTTGAGAAGAGCCGTCTATTTCTCAACATTGGATTTGCTGAGCGGATGCTGACAGATAGAGATAGAAGAAAAGGATAAACACAAAACAGCTTTTGTCTATGAGTTTGGTCAATACGAATTTAATCGCATGACGTTTGGTTTAACAAATGCACCAAGTACTTTCCAGAGAGCAATGAATAACATCCTGAAAACGGTATTGTACAATTTCGCATTGGTCTATCTCGGCGACATTATAGTGTTCAGTAAATCAATCACTGAACATGTGGAACATCTAGAAGCAGTTTTTAAACTATTAAAACAAGCAGGTTTGAAATTAAAAAGAAAAAAGTGCGAGTTTTTCAAAGAAGAATTAGATTATCTAGGATATATCGTTTCAAGAAAAGGGATAACACCGAACAAGAAAAAGTTAGAAGCAATTATTAAATACCCAGCCCCCAAAAACGTTAAAGAACTGAGCTCATTTTTAGGCCTAGCTAGCTACTACAGAAAATTCATACGTGCTTTTGCTGATAAAGCCCATCCTTTAACTGCACTCACTAAAAAGTCGGCGGAATGGAAATGGGGGGAGGAACAAAGGGACGCCTTTGACTGTATAAAGAACTGTCTCATTACTAGACCTATTCTAGGCTATACAGGTTTTTCGTGCGAATTTGTCATCTATACGGATGCCTCAGGATACCAAATAGGAGCGGTCTTGGCACAAGTACAGACTCCACCTCAATCAGCGGATTTAGCGGAGTCCGACGAACAGGAATTTCGTGAATCGGACGGCACAGAAGTCGTCATTGCTTACACCTCTAAACATCTGAACGACCGCGAGGCCAAGTGGTCAACCACAGAGAAAGAGGCGTATGCCATTATCCACGCTATCGAAGTTTTTAGAACGTACTTACACGAGCGTAGGTTTACCTTCTACACAGATCACCGACCTTTAGAATGGTAATGAGTAAACAGAACCAGCAGGAAGGTTAGCTAGATGGGCACTAAAGTTACCAAAATTTGACATCGTAATTGGGTATCGGCCAGGAAAGTCGCACCAAAATGCTGACACTCTAAGCCGTACACCAATAGTGCCGGTGGCAAAAATAGAAAGAAGGTCGACAAACGCGGAAACAAAAACAGAAGTAAAGTACGACAAGACAAAAAAAGAACAGAACAGAGCCTGTACAGAAAACATGGAATTAGATAGGTGGATCGACCATCAAAACGAGGACGAGTATTGTGAAAAAATAATCAAAGAACTAGAAACAGGAAGCCCACGTAAAGGAATTAGAAAAGAATTCATGATTAGTAGTAGCGGAATTTTTATGGATGCTCAGTGCAAGAGAGTAGTAGCACAAAGTATGGTACGTGAAATACTTTATGAAAATCACGATTCACCATTGGCAGGACATTTAGTAGTAGAAAAAACGCTAGATAGGATCCTATGACAATACTCATGGCCAAACTTATATGCTTCCGTTAAAGAGTATGTTAAGAGCTGATTGATTTGTAGTAAAAGAAAAGCAATAGGAGGAAGCAGGGCACCATTGCTTCCCCTACCTTCAGTTTAAGGAGTGTGTGAGAGAATTGCAATGGATGTGGTAGGGCCTGGAGATCCCTCGTGCACCAGAAATCAACAACTCCAGTCGTCTATACGATGATATTCGACAAATAGAAATTTCTTTCCTAAACAAACCTGATAAAGACGTAGCGGCAACTTGATTTAAGGTAACAGGGATACCTCTGACGTACCTCACATTTCCTGTAGAAACAACCAAGATATTGTATGACACATTCAAAAACACAATCAACATCTGCCTCAAGAATACCAACCTCATTACGTCAGTTTTCGAAGAATACAGAGATCTATATTGTTACAACTCCGGAAATGGCGGGTCAGTCTCCTGGCTGTATAATCAACAGCAGCTCCCCAAATACACTTTAACAATGCTAACCAAGCGAGCATCGTCGGACGTCTTTACCGACGCCCTGCTCTAGAACAAAACCAGACCGTCCTTCCCAACAACATTAATACCTGGACGGTCTGAACACAACAACAAGACACCATGTTGCAATCTGCTCAGCCGACGAGCGGATTCGACTAATCAGATTGGTTAAATTACACGAATATACGACAAATGAATTAGGCTGCTTACACGAATATATTAAACACAAGAAACACAATGCACGCGAAGGAGCCAGGTATTGGCCAAAGCTCTCTCCTAAACTTGCTTACGACAGTAAGACTTACGGAGACACACCTGTCTCAACTGCTACGCCAGGTCTAGACGTCTTTCTCGTGCGCCGGCCGGCTTACGTGACAGTCACGCAAACTGACGTCCACAAGGGACAATCAGAAGGGCCCTCAGGGCACCCAAACAATACAGAAAGGGACTCATAGGTGGAGTAAGGAGACAGACGGGACCGTCTGCAACATTCGGCCCTTCCTGACTCGATTTGACACAAATATTCAAATACGACAACAAAACTATTTACAAAAGACACCCATACAATTTGTCAAATCGAAACAAACAAATAAATAGTCAATACGAGATTGGGGACCTTAAGGCTAACCCTTCCATTCCCTTACTTCTATCTCACCCCCCCCCCAAAAAAAATAAATATAAAAAAAACTAAACTTATGGAGATGGATGGGGGGGGGGGGAATAGACGGGCAAAAGCTATTAAGCTAACAAACAAAACAGAGAAAAAAAAATTATGGCAAAGCCAAGACAACAAATACGAAATGCTTCAGGGTTATTTTACAAAATTTTTCAACCAACTAGGGGGTACTATTGTCCTTCCAGCTCTCGTTTTCGTTGGAGGGAGAGGAGCCACGACTTCATTCGGCGGATCGATTAGTGAAATGGCGAGTGATGGTGCCACAATGTTATCTTCCTCATCCGCTTGCTGGATCAAGCTTTCATCTGGATCGTCCGGCTCGTCTGGCCAATCGTCCCACTCAGGATCCTCTCTTGGATGGAACTTGCGGATTTGGGCGACATGAGCGTTAAAACGACGAAACGTCTTCTTTTTTCGCCGTGCAGGCAGGTCTTCAACCAGATATGTAGTAGGGCACACCTTTTTAACGACTTGAAAAGGACCAACGTACTTTGGTAACAGTGTCTTAGTTTTGTTTTTCTTCTTCAACTTCCTACGAACAAGCACCAACTCTGCTGGGCAGAGATCCTTCACTGCTCTGCGTCGAAGATCCACCAGGCGCTTCACTTTCTCCTGTTTTTTTTACTATGTTCATTCGGGCCGCGTCTCTAAGCTCCTCAACTCGAGACAGGAAGACGTCGAAAGATTCTGGTCGTTTTTTTGGCCACGGAAACTCGTTCTCTAAGGCAGTTAAGGGCAGGCGGCCATACACCAGTTGGAACGGTGATATCTCGGTTGTACTTTGCCTTGCCGTATTGATGGCGAAGATTGCTGCTGGCAAATGGCGATCCCAGTCGTCATGGTCCATGTTAACGTAAGCAGCTAATGCGAGCGTCATCGTTCTGTTGACTCGCTCAACAAGTCCAGATGTTTGTGGATGCTCTGCGGTTGCAAAAACGTGCTGGGCCTTCCACTCGTTGACTTTCTTTTCCATCAGATGAGAGGAAAAGGCAGTGCCTTGATCACTGATTATTCGAGTCGTTCCACCATGTCGAAAGTTGATTTGGTCTCTCACAAAGTCTGCAACCAATGCTGTCGACGTGTCGGCCACTGCCGCTGCTTCTACATATTTCGTTAAATAATCGATAGCCACTATAATATGCTTCTTGCCTTCCGCCGTTGACTTAAATGGCCCGAGATGATCCATACCGACGGTGTGAAACGGACGATCTGGCGGTGGAATGGGTTGGAGTGGACCAGCGGGTAATCCAGGGATACATTTATGAAATTGACAATAATTACGAGACATAACTTATTTACGAACGCTTGACCGAAACTTCGGCCACCAATAACGTTCAGACACTCTTGCAATTGTTTTGTCTATTCCCATATGGCTAGAGGACGGGTCATCATGCGAAAACTCTATTATCTTCCTCCTTAAAATTGACGGAACACAAAGCAAAAATTTACGCCCCTGGGAGGGATTTCTCCTATACAAAATTTTCCCATGAATTTTAAACTGTTCTGCAATTTTACCCGGTACTTTTGAATTAAGACAGGTTATAATGGGACGCAATTGGCTCTCCAGTTGTTGTTGGAATGCCAATTCTGTATTAGTCATGCCCACAGGCCATCTACTGTCAAGTACACAAACTACATGACCGACCGCGGAGCCACTGGTTCCAATACAGGATTCATCAGGGTTACGCGATAGGGCATCAGCCACCAAATTATTTACTCCTTTAATGTGGCGAATTTCAAAATCGTACTCTTGAAGAGCCAAAATCCATCTGGCGAATTTGCCAGTAACCTCTTTCTTAGACCATAGCCAACGAACAGCTGAGCTATCTGTACTGACACAAAATCGTCTACCATACACATACGAACGTAATTTTTTTAATGCCCAAACAATTGCTAAACATTCTAGCTCATTAGCATGATACTTACTTTCCGCGTCGTTAAGTTTCTGGCTGATAAACGCGACTGGACGTGGTCCATCTCCGGCATCTTGCATTAAAACGGCCCCAAGGCCCATCAGACTGGCGTCTGTTTGTATAACTACATCGATGTTTTGGTCGAAGTGTGCCAGTACAGGGGACGACACCAAACGGTCAACTAAATCAGCTTTTGCAGACTCTTGGGATTCTGTCCAGCACCATACGGATTTCTTTTTTAAAAGGCTGTGCAGCGGATGTGCTACTGTAGTAAAATCTGGAACAAAACGACGATAGAAGGACGCGAGGCCTAGAAAGGCTCTCAACGTTTTAACGTTATTAATTTTAAAGTTAACTAGAGCTCTAATTTTTTCCGGGTCTGGCTGGATTCCGTACTCATCAATGGTGTGACCTAAATGAAAAATTCTGTTTGTCGCAAAAATACATTTAGAAACGTTCAAGGTTAATCCAGCTTTCTCCAAAGCCATTAGGACACACTCAAGTCTTTTCTGATGCTCGTCGAACGTTCTTCCAAAAACTAACACATCGTCTAAATAAACGAGACACATATGCCACTTAAGGCGAGCTAACACTCGATCCATCAACCGTTGAAATGTGGACGGTGCATTATTCAGTCCAAACGGCAAACGAAGAAACTCATACAATCCATCTGGAGTGACAAACGCTGTTTTACACGTATCTTCTACAATCAAGTTTGATTTACTTTTCAAAATCCAATCTACTCCAAGAATCAGTGCAAATGGACAATTTTTAACTACAGCTACTTCATTTAACTCAACCACTTTATTTTCATATTTTACTTTTAATGAGCAAAAAGAATCAACAATGACTTTTTTATCATCCACCCCAGTTAGATTTACAAAAGGTTTCTTACGATTAGGATCCAAAACATTCCCTACTACACTAAGTCTTATAGCAGACAAACGCCTGAATCAACCAGGCCAGTCACTTCAGCAATATTTTCTATGAATACCTTAACCAGTGGAAGCTGGGGACGACAAGGAATGCGTGCATAACCGGTTAGCATAGGCCTTGCTCCTAACTTCCGGTCGGTCCTTTTCCCGTCTTTGCTGGGCAGTGACGGGAGATGTGGCCAACCACCCCGCAGTTGTAGCATTTCCGTTTGCTAGGGTCGACCCATCCTCCTCCGCTACGATCACTCCGCTTCTTCCACCACGATCACCTCCGCCTCCTCCACCACCGGTACCACGACTCCCTATTGTCATCTTGTTGAACTGTGCAGTCAGTTGGTGAACCAGCTGGTTGCCAAATGCTGTTAGAGTGGCGTTTAAATCAGGAGCGCTAGATGGCGCCATTGGTGGGGTTGCTGTCGGAGCCGCTGGTGGAACCACTGGTGGAGCCCAAGGTGGCGCCCCTGGTCCATGTGCTGGTGGAGGTACCAAGCGAGACGCAACGCCAAGAGTCTCTAGTTCCCTTAACCTCTGAATAAACTACGTGACGTTGGCTGGATGGTTCGCTGTCATGGCGGCCACATGTTGCCAACTTGCGAGGCCATCTATCAAAAATGCAACCATCATCTCCTCGTTAAGTGGGATTGGGGCAACACGCAATACCTTATGCTTGTCCAAAGCGTACTCTATACCCGACTCGCCGTTTTTCTGCCGCCTATCTTCCACTAGATGGAGCCATTCACTCACGTGCAATCGAGGTGAAAAATTCGCCTTGAATGCCTGCGACCAATTATCTCAAGTTGCGTGGGTGTGGCCTATGTGGACGTGCCAATCCAAAGCTGTTTTTAGCAGACGTCTTGCTGCTACTTGAATGCGCTGCGCATCTGTCCAGCCCTCGACCACGGCTACTCTATCAACGAAATCAACAAAATCTTGCAGAAAATCCATCAGCTTACCTTCAAAGCATGGAATGGAGTCGACAGCCGCATTTGCTATACGTGGAATGGGTAAAACTGGAGCTTGGGGAAGATTGTGCTGTTGCCG
This sequence comes from Daphnia sinensis, assembly GCA_013167095.2. Classification (NCBI taxonomy): domain Eukaryota; kingdom Metazoa; phylum Arthropoda; class Branchiopoda; order Diplostraca; family Daphniidae; genus Daphnia; species Daphnia sinensis. The sequence goes on along the minus strand of CM023192.1, from coordinate 3,502,179 downwards.
CTGATTCTGTCCGGCTGCTGCATTGTTGGCCAGCTGTTGCACCAAGTTCGCCGATTGTTGACGCTGTTGGTCCAACGCGTTCAAAAGACCTGCCGCCTGAGTTTTTTGTTTTTTGGGCAGCTAGTCGATCTTGGCCCATTGCCGTCGTGAGATTTCTCAGAGCATAAGATAGATCCTGGGGCAGCGCCATGTCTGGTACCCTTGAAACTGCAGTTGCTGAAACTGGTAAATTATAAGTGAGCCTACTCACGCCACCACACAGGGACGGCGACGGAACTTGTGTGGTCGGCAGTACTACTCGTGCTTGTTTCAACGGCGTGGCTACCGTCCTGGTGCTTGAGCGCGTTGCTATTTGAAATGGCACTGAAGAATCCGTACGCTTAGGCGGCATATGATTGCCCAAGACCTATCGATAGGACTCCACACACTTACTTACCCAAATATTGGTTAAATATACAAAAAAAAAGAAAAGAAAAAAATTAATAAATAAATAAACGAAGTACAGATACGGGTGGTGGTTGTCGTTACGCCACACGACAACAACTCTGCTCAGTACCGGAGCAAAAGCGTATTACCGCGAAAGAGGGGAAAACAAGAAATGGAGGCTATCACTCAGATTATATAAGCCACACATACACACACATACACACACACACACACACACACACACACAAAATTACACCAATTATTCCCAGGCCTCAACGGGCCACGTGGTTTGACGCGCGAAAAGTTGGGGGGGGGGGTTGGGGGGGGGCGTTTAAAACCCAAAAAAAGGGATATGAAAAATTTGGGGGAGGGGGCTGGTGACGCGACACGGAGAAGAAGAGAAAAAAAAAGGAAGAGAGAGAAGAAAAAAAAACCTACGTGAATTCCGCACGGGCAGCTCTCACAAAGAAAATTTTACAAAGAGAGAGAGGAGAGGAGAAAAAAAAATGAGATGATGAACCAGACCGTCCATACCAGCGACATAAATACCTGGACGGTCTGAACACTACACGCTCACAGCAAGAGGGGGAATAACAATAACTGGGAAATAGCGAACTAAGGGCGTTAGGAAACTAACACCATGTCTTTCTTCCGTAGCCTAAAAGCTGACTGACTATCCTCTTCTTCGCCACTCGTCCCTACGCTCTCATCTTCTTTAGGAACACACGGAGTCCCTACGCTTATGTCGTTGGTCAGTCGACGGAATCCGTAACAATATAAATCTAGACCACAACGTTCTCTCCTTCAAGAAGTGCAGTTCTTGTTCAATACTCCCATCGAGGACGAGCAACTTGAAATTCGACTCTACAGCATATCCTATGCCTATGGAACTATTCGATTGGTACACAAGAAAGAAAAAGTTATCGACTAAGAAGAAAAAATATCACAAAAGAATGCAACACTCTACATTTCCAACCAGCCTGGAAGCAGCAACTCACTAACCACATACTCACAATTATCAGCAGACGAAGCACTACCATCGGGAACAGAGTTCGAGTATATAGTCGACCACACAATAAGAATACAAAATTCCAACATCTGTATTACGGAAACAACAAATAATCATGTATTCGCAGCCACTTGTTCGGAAGACTCGACCAAATGGATACTTGAAAAAGACAACTTCTATATAATTTCCTAAGAGTCAGAAATGTGTCTAACCTTAGTTAGTGATGAAATTCTGAAACTAGAGCAATGCTCTATAGAAGAAGGATCCTTAAGGAATCAGCAGTGGTATTTCCAGACAATAAACACCAATCCGGAAATTGTGGAAAACTTCCCGGACATAACACTTCAAGAGATTCGAGAACAAAGAATGGAGCAAAGAAAAACTATAACAACTACAATAAACTCAACCACTTTTGGTGGAATTCTAAAAACAAATCACGGCACCAGAAATATCATCTGGGATATGATTGCCTGGGGATTATTGAAGAATGGACAACACCCGAATGAACAATGTGTAACGCACCATGGACTGGATAAACCACTCACTCTGGAAGATTGCGACACAGATTGGGCGAAATGCCAAGAAGAGTTAAAAGAATACATTACGAGTAACGATTCTTTGATGAAAACACAAGTATCAGTAGGAAACTGTAGCAGAGCAAACGAGAAAGGCCAAGCGTTCGATTACACGTCCGATTTCACCATAAGACCATTCAACACTAACAACTGCATCAAAGCAAACACAACTATGCTTGTTCTACAAAAGTGTGCCAACACAAGTTCGATTTGGGGAACTTTCGAGCATACAGGACAGCTCATGGCAACAGATAGAACTGGGCTACACTCACCAGCGTCAGACAGAAAGTGTCTTACATTAAAAGTAGGACGTCTGAGTCTTGGACATTGCCGTGGAGCAACTAGCATCAAACAGCAGTTTAGTTTCGAATATCGGAATCCACACCAAGTAAGGACACTCTCAGCGGCAGCTATTATGGCATTAAGTGCTCAACAACCATTGGATGGAAAGCAACTGCCATCCATTGTACCACTACTAAAACGAAAGGAGAAATCAAACAACGAAACGGGGTCCACTACAGTCTCAACAACTTCGAGTACGACGACAACAGAAAAACCCACTACTAAATTAACTTCGACAACTATAAAAACGACGTTGTCAACAACTACTAAACCGACAACTACATCTACAAACCCCACCTCTACAACCACAAAATCGCCAATGCAAAGCCCACAATACCAACTACAAAACCAACAACAACCGCAAAGCAGACAACAGCAACTAGACCAACGACTACGACAACTAGAGCAACAACAACAACTAGACCAACGACGACAACAACTAGAGCAACAACTACGACCACGAGAGCAACAACGACGACGAGACCTACATCAACTACAACATCGAAGCCTAAAATAACTCCTCAATCTGAAACCCCAAAAACTACAACGCCCTCGATGACGACTACAACAATTCGAACAACGACTACAGCTGCAAAAACAATTCAATCAACAAGTAAAACAAGTGAAGAAATAATTCAAGTAAATCAGAATCCTACAGAAGAAATAGGCTTTGAAATCATTGAGGACAATGAGCATCCGATTCAACAAGAAAAACCCGAAGCAGCATACCTAACACTAGAAAAAATGCCGGAAGAACCAACAAACGAAAAACCCTAAACAAAAGAAAAAACACCAGAAAATGAAGAGAGTGGCTAACCTAAAAACATAAATGAGTTCGAAGAACAAGTCATATTTCAAATCAATAAGCTACACGAACAGTATAAAATAAGGATTGAAACTGAACACGAAAACAAGCTCGCGAAAGAAATTCGAGATGTATATTGCCAACTTTCTACAATAAAGAGAAACCAAGCAGTAATTTTGGCCCAAGGTAACGGCATCCTCGCTGCGTCAACTATCGGACTACAAATTTGCTCGAGGCTATAAGGTTCCGGACAAGCATTATCGCTACAACAATGTGAGGCAAAAAGAATTTTCGTCTCTGCAAAAGAATCCAAATGTGGATTCCAACCATTTTTCACCTATGAAAATAGAAATTGTACAATTGGAGTAGACGGGTGATCAATCCATCCGTACTCCGATTGTTTCTGGAAATCTCACTTAATAAACCTAAATGGATTCACACACATTTGGGAACACAATTCGACAAATGGAGATTTGGTAAAAGAAAAACCAAGCATCCACATGCCAAATTTGAACTTGATTACAGAGTTTGAAGAACTACATTTAAACGACTTCGACCATGGCCTAAAAAGCCATCCAGCGTATGAAAAAATGGAGATGGAACAACTCAACATCCTGAATGATATAGTAGGTAGAATGCAAGAATCTGAAGCAAATTCAGTTTCAGGCACTATAATGTCAGAAAAGCAAGACAATCAAATAGGAACCATGTTTTCATGGTTCGACACTTTAAAAATCCTAAGTCTATCGATTATTGGCTTCATCGCATTTTTAATATGCTTGCGCATATTCCTCATTTGCAACCCATTTGCGAAGATCGCAGATAAAATTCGACAAACAAGAAGATTACGGAGCTATGGAATGGAAGAAGCTCACGAGTTAACATCAATGATTACAAATTCCAACACTCAAGCAACAGATGAAATCATAGAACAACCATTTACAAGAAGGGTAGCACCAGTACAACTTACCTCTGAAAGAATCCTGCAACCCCGTTCAACTCAACCAAGTGCGCCTAGACAACGCCTGTACCCAACGGTGGAAGAGAATTAGGAAACAAAAACAGTTCGCAGATGTACGGGAAAGCATACAACATGCACCTACGTTGTAGGATACGAAATGTTTTGGGAAGATCTTTGCAGATGCTCAACGGAACCTGAAACAAAAACGAACTAAAACTAACAAATCTAAAAAAAAACTAACAAATCTAAAAAAAAATAGGAAAAACAAAATAATAATAACAAGAAAAACAAGAAAAAGAATAACAAAACAAAAAAAAACAATAAGAAAAATAATAACAAACTAACAAAACATAGTAATAATGTATTGTAGGTCAAGGGAAAGTAGGAGGGAGCAAAAGTAATAAAATCCAAAATTTTTAAAATACTCAACAGTACTAAAAAAGCCACCGACGAGTCCACTAGCACCAAAATGAAAGTTTTCAGTGTAATACTCAAAGGTATAGAAATCACAGTGAAACAAACAACCGAAGGCTCTTCATACGGAGAAAGTGAAAGTGAAAACGAGAATGGGTCAAAACAAAAAGTAATCGGATTCCAGCTTGACAACAGTGTTAACAAAAGTGATAAAATTTGGTGAACAAATCAACGGTTGTGAACAACCAGATAACTATCCAATGGAACGTTATGAAATAGCTGCTCCGATGATTAACAGTGAATACGGGAGTGATAGTGATACTCAACGGGAAAATGATTTCGTAGATTGGTTTTGGTCTTGGCCACCAACTATTCGATATGATCCAAATTTGGCTTGAAACACAAATCAAAAGGACAATGCCAAAACTGTGCTATGAAAACAATTCCCACACTATCGGCAGCAAGAGCTGATGCTGTGTGTAGAAGAGTAAGAGCTACTACATGACTGAGTTAGGAGAAGTTTTTCTTGATCTGGTAGACGCTCCACAAGAAGAGATACGAAGATTCATACTGAAGAAACTAGGGCCAACTGAAGGACATCAACGACCAAAGGCAGAATTTCTGGATGAGATAATGAACGGACGAACGCTGCTGCATCGAAGCGTTAAAAAAGAGAAACTTGATGTAACAGATTTGTTGTTACATTATGGAGCTGACCCAGACATAGAAGAAGACGGCCAGACTATCGCAGACATAGCAGCGGCTGAAAACAACAAGCTCCTTTTAAGGATATTGAGGATGCACGGATTTAGACTGGTGGCCATCGCCTACGGCCATGAAGACATCGCCAAATACCTATGGCGAGCTTCTAATGTAGCACAAATAGCTAGAGACAACAGCACTGTTCTTCATTATGCAGCAAGATATGGAAATAAAGAAATAGCCAAATCAGCATGTCGGGAAAAAAGAATCGACATTAATCAAAGATGCATACCTGGTAACTATACGGCGCTACATATGGCAGCAATATTCCGCCATACGGATATAATGAGTGCCCTGATACAACATAACGCCGAGATGGATGAACGAGACATGGCTGGAAGAACACCGCAAGAATACGCAACCGACAAAAATCGAAGAGAAGTGTTTGAATACTGGGAAAAGAATAGTAACAGAAAGCGTAAAGCATCTGATAGTGAAGAGATTAAACAAAGCAAATAACATTTTAAAAATTTTTATGTCCAAAACTAATACAATAACACCGTAATCTATAAATGACTACGAAAAAAAAGAAAGTAAAGAACACTAATCTTTAGCTAACAACGCAATAATCTCTAAACAAACGTTTTCGCGAAGACACTGATCAACCTAAAAAAACTCCTCGGTTCCTGGATTTTCGGGGGAAGAGGCGTTGGAAACATCACATGGATCCGGTTCAAGACCAGCAGCGAAGTCTGCAGCTACCCGATCTTCGGATAAAATGCGTAACCATACACGGCGTGAAAAACGGTGGAAGTAGGAAGAAACACTTAAACCCTCAGGCCGAATATCAATAACACCTTGGGATGGATAAAACACATCAAAACCCGAAGAAACAAACAGCAAGATGCGGGGATCAATCAGAGAATACGCACGACGAAGGCACGCAAAAATTGGGAATTTCCTAAAAAGTTTAAAAAAGTAAAAAAAGAAATGCAAAAACAATAAAAACAATAGAAAATACTTATTATCGAAGACCACTCGTTGGCCTTCGAGAAAGACACAGGGTGACACATAGGATAGATGTCACTGCAAGAACCCGAAGATAAGTAAAATAAAAACACGGCACGATGTTGTTCAGTAAGTGGCTCTGAGGAAAATTACCTACACCACCCGTCACGTAACAACATGATTCGTACATGGAATAACGCAAAATGTATGCGACAGAGAGAGGAAACTCCTGATACCATCGTGGAGTAAAAACAAATGAGAAGGATCTTAAACGTAGCAACACGCTACTATCGCACACTATTGCAAGAATAAATCGGCAGAAAAGCAACATTTCCAGACAAAGAAGCAATCACCTAACCAGATACAAAAATCAGCAGAATGCTGCATGCCCAAAGGCAACGTCGGCAAAAACAAGCCAATGTCTCCAACGCGAGACATCCTCAGAATATTTAAAGGCTACAGACCCGACAGCCAGACACAACAAAAAAGGAATTCTCCAAATTAACCTTCAGCCATCGAAAGGAAAAGTCAAACGACAAAATTACATTAACAAATTTTATTGTCACCCATAAACATTAAAAGAATACAAAAGCACACTTACAAATAAATCCCAACACCATTAATTAATACAAAATGAAACACTAATAAAAACTACTGATCAAAAAATAAATCTTCCTCTTCGGAATCCGGCACAGAAGTTATATCTTCTCGCAGAACCTCAGGCATGAAGACGGCCGATCGGGAAGATGGATAAAAAATATCTTCTCCGGACTCCATCCACCACAGAAGACGCGCCAAATGCTGGGGATAAATGTCCCGATATCGCGCGGAACCAGGATGAAAACTGAAAGAAAAAACAAAAAGAATGTTAGAAAAGCATAAATAAAAATATAAAACAACGGAACTTACGCATAGTAGAAATCCCCAGGCCAGATGGGTCGATATCCTAAGTCGTATCCGGAAGGAGGAGCGAATGGATTGTTCGCCAGAGAAAACAACAATAAATTAACAAACAACACTGTCGTCGGGATCAAATCGTGTGAAGAACTGATGCGAATGAAGAAACATGACAGTTTCTATCACTTGAAGCACTTGATCAAAATTCTTACGATGACGATGCAGGAATTTTATGGCTGACGGCTCCATATCCATATCCATTTCGAGAGAAAAACAACAAGGAACGACGTAAACAACCGGCACAAAAGATGTCAGAAACAAAAATAAGGCAAAAGAAGCGAAAAAACAGCAAAAACAAAAGCGAAAGAGACAATGGGATGAAGGGATGAACAACACGAAGGACATTGGAGGACCAATTTATTTTCCATAAGAGGGGGAGGAGTGTAACAGTCAGCAACTTACCTAGCAACAGCAGCAGCTAGCAACTGGCAACGACACACGCAACCAGTTGAAGCTGTCACATCAGCAACCTTCCCCGAGGATAGTCGATTAATCTAAAGACACTGTAACCCCTCCCCATTTACCTTCAATAATCAGTGTAAAAAAACCCTATTGTTGTAACCTGAAACACAGTTGTATTTGACCAATACACAGGCTTAAACCATTACAGTTGAATCAAATTGAAGAGTAAGCATAAATACAAATGAACAAAAACAGGTTGCATATGCAGTATTAGGAAGGATGACTCGCCTGTCGTAAGACGGTAGGGGAGAGCGGGGTCAAACTGGACAAAAATCGTTTTTCGCGTATTTCTCCTGAAGTAATCGAAGCTTAGGTGGAAAAATTTTATAAGGTTATTAAGCGTAAGAAAATCTATATCCCCTTTTTTTTCATTGCTATGAATTAAGTAGTTAAGTAATAAACGAATTACGAAAAACTTGAAAAAATTGACGGGAAAAAAAATGGGGGGGGGGACTGGAAAGGCAGTGGAGCCAGTTTAGACTTGGTCTATAAAACAAAGAATATTCAAAAAAAAAACTTAAAAAAAAATAGTATTGTCTTCCCTATTCATTAAACTATTTATGTATGCGTGAAAAAAATTTAAAAATAAACTATGTAATATAGAAATCCTCTAGTGATCGACTGGGGGGTGGGGGGTTGAAATGGACAGTGAAAGTTTGAGCCGGTTTTAATATTTTATCGATAACTACACAAAGTAAATGATTGAAACTTCATCCCCATATGCGGGATGGATTTCCACATCTTACAGTATTTTTTTACATCCATTTCATTAATGAAATTAAGAGTTATTGCGGTTGTCCAATCTAGTACGCGTCCTGTTTAACCCCGCTCTCCCCTACGTTGGAAACGCTCGTTTGAATCAAAGTTTAATTGTTATATTTAAAAAAAAACTATTCAACTCGAAACAAAAACAAGTACTGAACATTTTGCGTTTAATTCTACTGATCAATGAAATAACCGTCAAGTTAGTTAAAACAATTATAAAACTTACAAAAATACGCTGCAAATTGTAGTATTAGCAATGCCAATACCCCTGTAGTGAAAGGGTAAATTACGAATGATGGAATAATTTTCTTAAATTAAGCTAGTACTTTTAATATCATTGTGTGTAATATTCTGATGATTAATTTTATCTCACTCGTTTCAAATTGAAGAGTAAACATAAATAGAAATGAACAAAAACAGGTTGCATATGCAGTATTAGGAAGGACGACTCGCCTATCGTAAGACGGTACGTTGGGAATGCTCGTTCGATTCAAAGTTTTTCTGTTATAATAAAAGAAAACTATTCAACTAGAAACAAAAACAAGTACTGAACATTGTGCGTTTAATTCTACTGATTCATGGAATAACCGTCAAGTTAGTAAAAACAATTATAAAACTTACAAAATACGCTGCCGATTGTAGTATTAGCAATGCCAAAACCCCTGTAGTGAAAGGATAAATTACGATTGTTCGAAAGATTTTCTTAAATTAAGCAAGGACTTTTAACTTCAAAACCAGTAACAATTACTGATCATAGTGCGTAATATTCTACTGATTATATTAATCCTACTCGTTTCAAATTGAAGAGTAACTTGAAGAGTTATCGATACGTACTGACTTTGACGTTGTAGGTAATTTCGCACTCTGTATTTATTTTACGAGCACGTTAGCTCAATACTGATGTTTTACAAGTTACAATATTATACGGGAAAACGAGTGACGCGACTGTAACTGGCGAATTTTTGTCTTTAATATGTCGCGAAAGGGGTGATCTTCCCTTCTCGTTGCGTCGTCTACGTTCCCCTGCCTCCGTTTTCGCCTATGGCACACTACCGTTTTCAATAAAGCCTCTTCTAACTATTTCGGGGCTGTAGGATTCGGAACATAACCAGCCCTGCGTTCGTTAGCGGACGCACCATCCGCATCCCAAGACTCTAATAAGCAGAGTTTTACAGCTGGGCGATGAAGTTCGGAGGTTTTGGTGGCCGAACGAAGGTGAACGATTGCGGAACGGACTACGCCATCTGGTCCAAAAAACACCTTGACGACACGAGCGATTGGTCATTCTCCATGGGGTGTATCTGGCTCGATAACGATCACGATGTCGCCAACGTTGAGATTCTTTTGTCCGTATAGCCATTTCCGTCTTTTCATAAGGCTGGGCAGATATTCCCTCATCCAACGTCTCCAGAAACAATCCGTGAGGTACTGAGCGATGCGGTACTTACTTTTGGTCGTCATGTCGTTTTCGCAAACATGTCGAAGGGTACGTACGGATTTTCGTGTCCAAGGAGAAGATGATTTGGCGTGATGGGTTCGGGATCCGCCGGGTTTACGCTTACATACGTTAACGGGCGGCCGTTGAGAAGTTTCTCCACTTGAATTAACGTGGTGACTAGGGTATCGTCAGTCAGGGTTTGCTCGTTGAGTACAAATCTTAAGGCAAGTTTTGACGACTGAACTAGACGTTCCCAAGTTCCACCAAAATGTGGCGCGGCAGGTGGATTGAAACTCCAAGTCACGGTTCTTCTTTTTCGCCCATCCTTTATGGCTAGCTGTTCCATCCGACAAAGACACTCTGAGAATTCACGTACAGCTCCAACAAAGTTCGTGCCATTATCACTGTGATAATGTTGCGGAGTCGTACGGCGATCTTCGAAGCGACTGATGCAGTTGATGAACGACGAAGTGTCATGAGAGTATGCCATTTCCAGGTGTACGGCTCTTGATGACATGCAAGTTAACAAGCAGGCCCAACGTTTTACTTTGCGTCTGAATATCTTTACGTTGTACGGGCCGAAATCTACTCCGGGGTGCGTAAAGGCGGGGTGGAAAGGCTTCGGACGGTAACCGGGAAGGGCGGCCATTATCGGGCAAAGTGCCTTTGCGTTGTGTTGCTTGCATTTAAAACATTTGCTGATAATTCTTCTCACCGTTTTTCGTCCACGTTGAACCCAATAGAGCTTCCGTAATTCGTGAAAGGTTCTCTCTGTAGTAGAGTGCGCGAAATCGAGGTGGAGACTATAAATTAGCAACTTCGTGATTTTTTCATCAGCTGGAAGTATGTTCGGATGGTGAGCTTCAGGTGGAGCTGGAGCATTTTCAATTCGTCCTCCAACACGTGAAACTCCTTGATGGTCGATGAATGGCGTTAACGTGATTAGGCTTGAACCAGGATCGAGCTGCTTTCCCTCCTTTAAATTGCTATAATCTTCTGGAAAGGCAGACATCTGAGCGCGCCTAAACAGTTCCGCTTCCGCATTCTTGACTTCGGTTTCCGATAATTTGCCGAATTAACGATGAGTTTTTTCTTTACGAGCGTTACTGATGAAACGTTTGACGTAGCCGACAACGCCGACTAAAAACGGATAGCGGGAAGTGTACGTGGTGAGCTGGTCGATGGAATCGTTTACGTGTAGAATCGCACCAACCCATCTCGTACAGCGAATTTCCGGATCCTCTGTTTCGTCAATTCCCTGTTTTACATCGGGGAAGGCCGGCCAATTTTGCGGTGATTGGCAGAGGAAAGACGGTCCGTCTTTCCTCTGCCAATGGTGGTAGTGATGAAACGATGTTTGATGGAAAATTCGGATGACGTGACGCCGCGGCTGACGTCATCTGCTGGGTTTTGAGCCGTATGGACGTAACGCCATTGGCTACTTTCGGACAGCTCCAATATTTCGCCTATTTGGTTTCCGACGTAAATATAAAACCGATAGTGTGGGGAGTTGATCCATCTCAAAACCGTTGTCGAATCTGACCTAAATGTGATTTGGTCGATTTTCAGTCGAAGTTCACTGACTTGATCACTGATGCTAGGCGGGCGGCGAGTAATGCTGCACACAGATCAAGTCTGGGTATCGAAACGTATTTGATGGGTGCTACTCTTGCCTAGGCTATAACAAATGACACGTTAACGCCGTCGGGGTTGTCGAAACGGAGATAGGCAATGGCACCAAACGCTGATTCGGATGCGTCAGCAAACAGACGAAGTCCCACACCTCGCACCTTTGCTTGGTCTGGGTTGAAACATCGTGGGACGTAAAGCGGGTTTAGCTTCGAGCGGGAGACGGCCCAATGTTGCCACTCATCGACGGTTGTCTGGTCTAGTTTATCGTCCCAGCCAACCTATTTTCTGCATACAGCTTGCAGGATAAGTTTGGCGTGCAGCAACACCAGTGAGAGAAACCCAAATGGGTCGTAGACGCTTGACGTTTCTCGTAGTATTTCACGTTTCGTCCTTCCATCCAGTTTAATACTTGCGCTCACTGCGAACGAGTCGCTACCATAGTCGAGTAAGAGGCCCAACGTCTGTTATGGGCATTCCGTGTAGCGCTAAGTCGATAGACGAAACTGGATTGCCAGGTAACGACAGCAGAAACTTCGGGCATGATGAACCCCACTGGGCGAGCTCGAATCCTCCACGACGTAGAACGTTTGTCACCCCTTTCGCTTGCTGAATAGCTTCTTCGGTGGTTGGGAATGACGTAAGCCAGTTGTCTGCGTAGAAATGGTCGATTACTTGTTTCGTAACGTCGGCTGCATCAATCCCACCGTCTTCGGCTGCTTGACGTAAAACGTGAGCACAAATTGTCGGAGAGCCAACTGCACCGAAGGGTTGCACGTTCATTTGGTAAACGGGGGGCGGTTCCTGTATACCCGGGTCGCGATAGAAGAAGCGAAGTGCCGGCCCGTCTTGTTGCCGCACTTTCACTTGATGGAACATCTTAACGATATCCGCGCTCAACGCTGTCGGATGTTGCCGGAAACGTAGCAACACACCAATTAAGTTGGTAAGCAGGTCAGGTCCTTTCAGCAGGGCAGAGTTCAGTACATTCCCTTGTAGTACGCGTAGGCATGAAAGACCAGACGGCATTTCACCGACTGGTGAGGCAGAAACCAGGTTCGGCCAGCTGGATGATAGTTGACCTCCTCGGCTGAAAGTTTCGGGCGTAACCAAGGCTGATATACTCGTTGATTGCGGCGGAGTATCTTCTACCAAGATTTTCGTCGGCGATGAGTCTTCGTTCTAGCTTGAGGAAGCGCGCTAGTGTAGACTGGCTGTTGTCGGGGAGATTCGGATTTTTTTTTCCAGAGGAGTCCCGACTCGTAACGATCGCTTACGAATCTTGTCGTTTCGTTTAGGATCTTGTTTGCACGTAATTCGTCGTCGTTGACCGGCACCTTGACACCTGCTCGGGCTTCGTAGGTCTCGGTGAGTAGAAAGCGATCAATCGCATTCACAAGATCTTGATCGGGTGGGAGCGTTAATGAGAGCGAGTTGCACTGCACTTGTGCAACGGCGGCCGGAGAAATCGGCCCGGCTATACACCATCCAAAGGCTAATCGGAGACCTCGCGGAGCTCGCTCGTTCAACGGATTTTGATTTCAAGGACTTCTTGAGCCATATCACACGAGCCGATCAGCACGTTCACGTCCACGGAGTTTTGGGCGGGAACTTTTAATCCAGCTAGATGAGGCCAATCCTTGACAATCTTCTTTAGATCGACGTTTTCGTTTTTAATTTTTAAGACGGGAACGGCGTAACAGTTCGGGATGTCGAAAGAACTGCTTTTGTCCGACGAGATTCTGAAGGACACCTTTGTCGTGTGTGCGGTTGGATCGCAGCCGTGGTACGTTCCGATTCTTGAAATTGCTTTCTCGCCTTGAAGTCCCAATTCGTTTGCAAGCGCGTTGGTTATCATTGAGATTTGGCTTCCGGGATCCAGCAATCCATACCCTGTCCAGGTTCGGCCATTAGCTTCGATTACCATGGAAACGATAGGCAGCAGGGTCGTTTCGTTTTCGTAGCCGTAGGAAACCGCGCCGTTAAACGGACTCTTCTGAGAAAAGGGTGAGGTCGGGCTCGGTCGTGGCGGTTTCGGGTACATCCTCGGTGCTCCGTGGAGAAGAGGGTGGTGAAGACGTTTACAATCTTCCGTTCCACATTCCTTTTCCCTTTTACACTCGGAACTTAGATGGCGGTCGTCGAGACACCGGTAACAGCATCTTTTTTCTCTTACGACTTCTGATCTTTCCGCGGGGTTTAGGGCCTTAAACTTCTCACAGAGGTAAAGGCGATGAGCACCGTCACAATGTGGGCAGGATGCGATGTTTATGGTTGTGGAGAAGACCATAGGGGACGTGGTCAACTTCTTCGGTTTTTCGTTAGACGATTTGTGTACGTTTTCTCGAGTCTTCGGATGATTGCCTTGATGATTGCCTGGCTGGGGTGTGGGGTTGACACCAACACGAACGAAGTATTCCGCCATCGTAACGTCATCGAGCCACGTGTCCAGGTCGAGTATCGTAGGCAATCTATCTTGGATTCGATAGCTTACTTTGGCCCATTTACTGCGTAGGTTGGGCGGCAATTTTCCAACCAATTGAGCCAAAGTGGTGCTGCTATGTAGCTCCAATTCATATCCACCCAGTTGCAAAGTTGCGACGACTGAACGGAGCGTGGACGAAAACTGCTTTAACGATTCGTAGTCCCTATCTTTAAACGAAGGTAGCTTTAGAAGCGATGAAGAGCAAGCCGTTGATACGATTCTTGGATTTCCGAACTTCCGATGCAGCTCTTTCAATGTAAAGGAGTATAATCCAGGGTTGAGAAGAACTTCGCCGAGATTTTTCTGAATTTCGGTCGTCAAGCTTGCACGTAGGTGATGTTGACGTTCGGCATGTATCGTGAATATGAACCTTGAATGACTGGATAAACATAGGCCAGTTTATCGGGTTGCCATCAAACTTCGGTGGTTCAGCTTTCGGCGGTCTCGATGATGAACGAAATGTCGGAGGTGCGTCATGACGATTTACGGCGAATATCAAAGAATCAGGGGAATACACCGTTGTTTGCGAATCAGGAACTGGTCTTTGAGACGGGAACGTTTGTTGCGTAAATCGGTTGTGTACGGGAGGCGCCGACATCGTGGTTGCTGGATATGACGGCGGACGTGCGCTGGAGTTGATTTGCTGAGCTACCCGATCGAATATGTTTGTGGGTGCGTAGCTTGTGGCGTTGACGTTCAGGTTAGGAATCGACGAGATGGCTGGTCAAACGTAAACGGCTGTTGGGATGCAGCCGGCCCGTATTGAGGGCATGGTTGCGTTGACGTTGCTGGCCTGTACGGCATGCGGAATTCTGGAACAGGCGTAGCAGGTGGTTGAAATGGGACGTTAGAAGTTTTCCAGACATCTGTTTTATCAAACCCGGACGTTTCAATTTCATCCGTCTCTTCGGTTTCTGCTAATTCGTCTGCGAGTTGTTTACGTAACAAGGAGCTAGTGTAACGTTGCTTCTCTAGCTCCATTTGCAATTGTAGTTCCTTACGCGCTGCTTCAACCCGCCTTTCTTCTGCCTTTCTGGCGGCTTCGAGCTGCTCTATACGTTCTTTCTCCGCCTTCCTGGCCATCTCGAACAGTTTTATACGTTCTTCCTTATCGGCTTGTTGTAAGGCTTCGGCTTTTTCTTGTTGAATCCTTAATTGCGTTTCCTTTTCTAACCGCTCGGCCTCCTGAAGTTTACGTCGTGTCGATGAGGTTGATGAACGGTTGGAAACACTACTGCGACTGGAACCTGCAACTGATCTTGTGCGGGCCTCCAAGGAGTCGATGTAGTTGCCCATGTCAATTAACGCCCTCGAGTGTTTGATGGAAACATCAATTCCCCAGCTGGTTTCTCTGTCTAGATATTTGCCGTCGAACTTGCAGACTTCCACGTAGCGACGGCGAATTCTTTCAACGATGTCGTATGCATGAACCAGGCTTCTTCACTCAATCTCGATTGTTCAACATCTTCTTGCATTCGGACGGCAAGGAGAGCTTGATTGAGTGCCATCGTGTGGATTCTCTTAGCCTGCGTACGGTGCTGTTTTAGCTGAGCGGGATCGTTGGTCCTTTGCCATTCTTCTTATTCTTCCTCCGGTTCTTCTTCTTGAATAGCTTCAAGGGGGAAGGCGTCGTTGGCCATGCTTGAATGACAACGGATGACGTACGGAATCAGTTTACGCAACGTGTTACGTGATCTGCCACGCGGGACTGATTTGCGAGTATGCACTTTAGACGTTATTTAAAGGCACGAGCTTGTCGACGAGACGGGTACAAGCTAAGGTTTTCGACAATCAAGTTATTAGGACAGTACTTCGTGCGTAGACGATTCAATGTGCTATAGGGGCGAGCACATGTGAACGTAAATCGTCTAATTAAGTTTTGTTCTAAAAGTAACGCTTCATAGGAGACAACGACAGCATGAGTTTTCGTGCTGTAGCGTAAACGATGTGGACGATACAGAGCGATAAGACGACTGCAATTTATGGATCAGTTCGTTGGGATTCACGATTCCCAGTCGACGCGTCAAAATGTTATCGATACATACTAACTTTGGCATTGTAGGTAATTGCGCACTCTGTATTTGTTTTACGAGCACGTTAGCTCAATAATGATATTTTACAAGTTACAATATTTTACGGGAAAACGAGTGACGCGACTGTAACTGGCGAATTCTTGTCTCTAATATGTCGCGAAAGGGGTGATCTTCCCTTCTCGTTGCGTCGTCTACGTTCCCCTGCCTCCGTTTTCGCCTATGGCACACTACCGTTTGCGATAAAGCCTCTTCTAATTTTTTCGGGGCTGTAGGATACAGAACAGTAACATAAATAGAAATGAACAATAACAGGTTGCATATGGAGTGCTAGGAAGGACGACTCGCCTGTCGTAAGACGGTACGTTGGGAATGCTCGTTTGATTCAAAGATTAGCTGTTATATTAAATGAAAACTTCTTTCAAATCCTTTCACTACAGGGGTATTGGCATTGCTAATACTACAATTGGCAGCGTATTTTTGTAAGTTTTATTATTGTTTTTACGAACTTGACGCTTATTTCATCATTCAGTAGAATTAAACGCACAATGTTCAGTACTTGTTTTTGTTTCTAGTTGAATAGTTTTCTTTTATTATAACAGATAAACTTTGAATCAAACGAGAATTCTTAACGTACCGTCTTACGACAGGAGAGTCGTCCTTCCTAATACTGCATATGCAACCTGTTTTTGTTCATTTCTATTTATGTTTACTCTTCAATTTGAAACGAGTGGGATTAATTTAAGCAGTAGAATACTACGCACAATGATCAGTAATTGTTACTGGTTTTGATATTAAAAGTCCTAGCTTAATTTAAGAAAATCATTCGAACATTCGTAATTTATCCTTTCACTACAAGGGTATTAGCATTGCTAATATTAAAATTGGCGGCGTATTTTTGTAAGTTTTATAATTGTTTTTACTAACTTGGCGGTTTTTCATTATTCAGTAGAATTAAATGCACAATGTTTAGTACTCGTTTTTGTTTCTAGTTGAATAGTTTTCTTTTATTATAACAGCTTAACTTTGAATCAAACGAGCATTCCCAACGCACCGTCTTACGACAGGAGAGTCGTCCTTCCTAATACTGCATATGCATCCTGTTTTTGTTCATTTCTAGTTATGTTTACTCTTCAATTTGAAACGATTGGGATTAATGTAATCAGTAGAATATTGTCGCGGGTGAAAAGGGATAAAACATTTATCTCTTAACACAGATGATTCACCCGCTCGTTGGACTATGTTACGAGCGTGGGAATGATTCATCTTTAGTTTATCTATGCTAAAGTAGATACGGAGACATGCGCTCCGGAAAAGGCGTATTTTTCATTTCGGTATAAATACCTGTATAAAATTCAGCTAAAGATGAGTTCCCAGGAGTCTTCCGACCATCTCTGAGTTTGAGTATTGTTGTCCCTTTTTTTTTGCTAGTTAAGAGTGAACATTGTTTAGAAATTAAGTCAACACTTCTTGTATTGATTCATATTCGTGCAACAACACAAAGCCAGTGTGACAATTGGTGGAGATACAGTCCGTTACCCGTGAGTAACAAAATTGTGCTTTGAGTGGCGATTGTTAAAAACGCAGCTCGTTACCAGCAAGTGACGAATTCGTGCTGCAGTTGTGGTTAGCTGATGTCGACGAAGAAAAACCCACGACTACCTAGTTGCCCAAGAAGCCCCAGCCGGCGATTACACCCACTTCGAGAACTGTCATGCGTTCCCCAAGAGGCTTTACCTACCCCAGACTCATCGTTGGAGAGTGGAACTTCCGTTGTTGGTGAAGCCCAAATCTTGAACATACCGTTTCAAGATAGCCCTTTATTGAAGAAGCTGACAGCCAGGGTGAATCAGCCGAGACCGAAGATTCAAACTCGGATCCAGAAACCGAGGTCGTATTGAGAGCTGCAAGTCCAGTTGTTCCAGTCGGCGGACAACAAGTTATAGCGCCATCAAGGCATATTGAGCAGCAGCAAAGACAAGCTATGACAGCTGTCAGAAAATTCATTAGCCCGCCTACCTTTCGAGGTAGTCCGGATGAAGATGCGCGCCAATGGATGGAGCGTTATGAGACGATTTCTGCCCATAATGGATGGGGTGACGCTGAAAAACGTAATAACTTCAGCATGTACTGGGATGATACCGTAAGAAACTGGTTCCTGTGCGCAAGAGTCCCGAACGACTGGGATGATACTGCGGCTCAACCTGCGGCAGGAGGAAACCCTGCCACACCTGCAGTTACCGGTCTTCGTTCGATGTTTTTAAAAGAGTTTCAACCGGATAACTATGGTCTTTTTCAAGAGACAAGACTAAGGAGCAGAACACAAGGAATGGATGAGCCAACCGTTAGATACTACTACGAAATCCTCAACCTTTGCAGACTGGTCGATCCCAATATGTCGGAAGCACACCGATTGGAGCATCTTTTTCGGGGACTTCGACCAGCTCTCCTTAGAAAAATTTATCCGATGAAACCGAAAACATGTGAAGAATTTTTGACACTTGCAAAATCGTATACGGAAGCGTCGCTCATGTCCGAAGCAAGAGGATGGAAGGATACAGCAATGGAACCACAGAAACCTCATGAGCAGTCACCGAACCTTTCCGTTGTCTATCCAGACCAGCAGGCAGAATTTATGAAGTCAATGCGCGAATTGATCCAAGAAACCTGTGAGAAATTAATGGCAAAGGAGAAAAATGAGCAAGGAAAAGCAAAAGTGTCCTTTAAGCCTAAGGCACGTACCATTGACGGTAAACCAAACTGCTTCCATTGCAAGAGGGACATATCGCCCGGCACTGTTTCAGAAAACCGGAATCTCCAAATTACAAAGCCCCGAAACAGGACGGAGCATCAGCAGCGACACCAACGGTGAACACAGCAGTTAACCTGGCGACTCAAGCCCCTAACGTACAAGAAGAAAAGCATCTGTTAAATTTCGATGGAACCAATTTGATTAAAGAACCTGTGTTTTGTGGTTAGGTGAAGACAACGGCAGTAATTGACACTGGTGCAGCTGTGATAGTGATCTCTCCCGAATTATTAAAGAAAACACAATTTGTTCAGCAGCCGTGGGATGATTCCGGAATTATTCTCGCAAATGGATCACGAGTAATGCCCTTAGGAGCAGCCGAAATTCTCGTGACACACAAAGACATATCTGTGAAAGGAAAAGCAATCGTTATGGCAATGTCAGGAATGGAACTTTTAATGGGAAATGATTTCCTCAAACAATTTGGATCTATACGGATTAATTACCAGGCAGAGAAACGTCTTCTCACCATGGGTGATTTACCGCTTGCGGCTATCTCTCTTCCGGCCAAGGAGGAATCAGAAGACACCGTGTTAGTGTCTAATGAACGTCAGGAAATTCCTGCGTATTCAATTAAACCGGTTTCAGCAAAAGTTTCGAGCACAATGGAAGGTGCTTGTGTCTTGAAACCTTCGGATTCGCTGATGGCCACAACAAGTCTGTCAACGGGACACGCCATCGTGCAAAACGACCTAGAAAATATTCCCGTGGCAAATCTGTCTCCAAATGAGTATGGCTGGAAAAAGGTGTAACGCTGGGGACCTTAGACGAGTTCAAAGAGATGGCGAACACCGAAGAGTCCAATGAAGCTTCTGGAGAAGCTGCGGAAGAAAAAGGTGATCAAAAAGAAGAAAAATTATTGAATAATTTGAATAGCAGAATTGGAAAAAACCTGGATGACAATAAAAAAAGTGAAGTGTTGAAATTCCTCAAGAATTCCATCAGTTGTTTCCTTTAGTGAAGACGATTTGGGGCACTGTACGTTGGTGGAGCATGACATTAACACTGGAGTTAACCCTCCAATTCACCAGCTTCCTTATAAGAGTACCTGGAAGGAACGAGCAGTAATCCAAACGCAGGTGGAAGGAATGCTACGTCAGGGAATAATTGAACTCTCGGACAGCCCTTGGTCTTCGCCTGTGGTCCTAGTAAAGAAGAAAGATGGAACTTGGCGTTTTTGTGTGGATTATCGCAAACTTAATGCTGTTACCGTGAAAGATTCCTATCCGCTGCCTCGCGTAGCTGATACATTGAGCCGCCTGAAGGGCGCTACAATTTTCTCCAGCATGGATCTTCAAGCCGGATATCATCAGGTTCCAGTTGCCAGCAAGGAAGACCGAAGACAGCTTTCGTGACTGCAGATGGATTGTACCAGTTTCGCGCTCTTCCATTTGGATTAACCAATGCCCCTGGCACTTTTCAGCGGGCAATGGATATTATTTTGGCTGGACTTCGATGGACAACGTGCTTGGTGTACCTAGATGACGTCATCGTTTACTCAGCAACGCTTGAATAACATTTGGAGCGACTCCAATCAGTACTGGATTGCCTTGCGAAGGCCAATCTAAAACTAAAATGGTCAAAATGTTCATTTGGTGAGAATACACTAAAAGTATTAGGACACGTCGTTACCCAGGAAGGTGTTGACCCGGATCCTGAAAAACTGGAAGCGGTAAAAAATTTCCCATATCCAGCAGTCGGCCATTCAACAGCAAACAAAATCAAACGTGTGCAAAGTTTCCTGGGATTGTGCTCTTATTATCGACGTCACATCCAGAATTTTGCAGCCATCGCATGTCCGCTCACATCGCTAACAAAGAAAGATATTCCATTCATTTGGGGATAAGATCAAGTTAAAAGTTTCAACGCTCTAAAGGTAGCACTTACATCGGCTCCAGTGCTCGCTCATCCAAACTACGATTTGCCAATGAAAATTCTACCATACGCCTGTGGTTTTGGCATAGGAGATGTGTTAGCCCAACGCATCGATGGAGTCGAAGGACCAGTAGCATACGCAAGCCGGTTGCTATCTAAATCAGAAACAAATTATTCAATCACAGAAAAAGAGTGCCTTGCATTAGTGTGGTGTCTTACCAAGTTCAGGTGTTTTGTCTGGGGCTGCCAAGTGAAAGTGATCACCGATCATCAAGCATTGTGTTGGTTGATAAGCAAACGGGACCTCGCCGGACGTCTAGCACGTTGGAGCCTTTAACTGCAGGAGTACGATATAACTATTGTATATCGTAGTGGAAAAGTTCACGACAATGCCGACTGCCTCTCACGAAACCCACTTCAGCAGGTTGAAGAAATGGAAGATGACCGTTGCTTCATCGTAGCAGCCATTGAATCAGAGGCACCAGACATCGTTTCTCCCGAAGACGATGATTCAGTCATCAGCAAACAGAGAGCTCATCGTGAATGGAACGAAAAAATCTCGAAGCTACAGGATGGAAAGGAAAGAGTGAATAACTTTGTGCTGTGCAATGGAAAAGTTTACAAAGAAACTTTTAAAGATGCAAAAAATTACAGAAGATTATGTGTACCTGTGGAATTTCGTGAAAAAATTTTGCAAGCTTATCACGATGACATTGTTTCCGGCCATTTGGGTATCAAAGGGACTCTCCAAAAAATTTGCAGTCGATTCTTTTGGCCAAAAATGAATCTTGACATAACTCGCTACGTTCAGAGTTGTGTGAGCTGTCAAGGAAGGAAAGGAGTTCCAGACCGACCTCCGGGATTACTGCAATGTATTAAAGTGGAAAGACCTTTTGAGAAATTGAGTATGGATCTGCTAGGTCCATTCCCTTTGTCTCATAAGGGTAACAAAATGATAATTGTTGCAGTGGATTACCTCACTAAATGGGTCGAATTGAAGGCTATGCCAACTGGCAAAGCAGATGATGCTGCGGAATACTTCGTTAACCAAATTTTTCTACGCCATGGAGCTCCAGAACAAATCATCACCGACCGAGGAAAATGCTTCGTTGCTGAATTAACTCAAGCAGTGGTAAAGAAGTTACACACCAACCACAAAACGACATCCAGTTATCATCCTCAGGCAAACGGGGCTGTGGAAAGAATGAATCATACGTTAGCAGCAATGCTTTCTATGTATGTTAGTACCGACCAGCGTGATTGGGACGAGACCCTGCAGTACGTGTGCTTCGCATATAACACAGCTAGGCAAGAGTCCACAGGATACTCCCCATTCTTTCTTCTCTATGGACGTGAGCCAAAATTACCGATCGACTTGGAGCTGGGTGCTGATGCAGACCCATTACTGACAGAAGATGGCGCCACTTTAGACTACGCCGATCGTCTATTAGTCGAATTATCAACAGCTAGAGAAATAGAGAAAATTAGAATGGAAGAAGTGAAAAATAAACAGAAAGAAAGGCATGACTCACATCACCGGGATTTATCCTTCCAAGCAGGAGATTTAGTGCTCGTGTACAAGCCGTTCAGGAAAGTGGGAAAATCCGAAAAACTCCTTCATCGATGGTTAGGCCCCTTCAAGGTGTTAAGGAAAACCACACCGGCGAATTATGAAGTAATATCAGCGACGGGACGAGAAAAACGGATATTGTGCACGTCATCCGTATGAAGCCATTTTTTGAAACTTCAAAGGAATGGCAAAGTCCACCAGAAACGTCTCCGAACAATTCGGAAGAGGTCGCTGAAAAAGAACAAGAAGAAGATAAAGGAATCGAATTACAAGATGAACCTGTTGTAACCGGCCGGCAATCAGTAGCAGACAACGAAGAAACGGTTACCGCACATCCCACACCAAATGGCGCTGCGGTAGCACCTCCTGTTCCGAGCGAAGAAACGCCAGCAAGAAGACCCATCCGTAACAGACGACCACCTACTAGGTACCTAACTTGATTGGTACCATTCCTGGTGCTCCTGGTGACAGTTTTTAATCCACCCATGGTTACGGCACTCATCCTGCGAGAAAACACAATTTTCAAGGAACATGTAGATGTCGTTTTCCGTGAATCTGCATGGACGATTGTTACTGACCTGGATTTAGGGCTTGCCGGAGCTGCAATGGCTTATTTGCAGCAGAAAATTCTTCAACAGTAAGCAGTGGCAGAAAAATGGAGGCTGACTGGTTCTCGACCGCAAAAAATAGCAGCCAAAAGGATTTTCAGCAAGTTACGAAGCTTCACGAAGGATCTGGAAAGCGTGACTGAGCAATTCACGACCGTGAAAGAAGCCTTAAACACCAGCCCAAGAAACCGACGTAGTCTCATCGACGGAGGCGGATCGGCTCTCAAGTGGCTTTTCGGCGTTTTAACGCAGCAAGACCTAGAAGAACTAAACGGTCATGTGCAACGTGTTAAACTAAATCAGAAGGAAATGGTGCACATTATGGAAAAACAAGCTACCGTGCTGAATGAATCACTATGGGAATCCAGAGGTAATGCTCAGTTGATCAAGGTGCTCCGAGGACAATTCGCAAACCTGCAAACTGTTACAGCACAAATATTGGAATGGAATTCAAAATTGGAAGAACTTGGCTTAGACCATTTTGAGTACTTCTTCCAGCTAGACGACACCTTCGAGGCAATGAACCAGATCCTACAATGGTTACACCAACTCGCTGGCAGCCTCAATATTGGATTCAGCCTATTAGCAAATGGACATTTAGCTCCACAAATCATCGCCCCAGCAAGATTCAATGCAGTTATAAAAAATGTTAACAGACAGTTACCTAAAGGATGGTCTATTTCCAGCGATGAGCTTTGGGTCGCTTATCGGGAAGCCACCGTCACGGTAGCAGCACTGGAACATCAATTCAAAATTTTCATCCAAGTCCCTATCTTCGATCACGCTCAACAATACAAATTATTTCAAATTATTAGCCTGCCGGGAGCTGCAGATAATGGAACGCATAGTGTGAGTTTTAGCAACTTACCCGACTTTCTTGCAGTGGCCGCCGACCTCGAGACATTTTTGGAACTGTCCAAGGATGATGTCCGGGAGTGCAGCAAAATCGGCCGGCCGTTGTGTAAATTCCATACGGGCATCAGCAAAAGGAACGGCCGCAAGTCCTGCGCCATAGCGGTCTTCATGAACGACATCCCACGAATCAAGACGCAGTGCAGGAAGAAATTTGCAGACTAGCGAGGGCCCGAAGTCGTGTACATTGGAGCAAACCAATGGGCATTTTCGGCGACGAAACCACACGACATTGTCTTCTCATGCCCAGCAAGTGTTGGACAACCGCCCCTACGAACAATCACATTACCGGCAGTTGGAATTTTTGAAGTACCTTTGGGATTTACGGCAAGAACGGAGGACTGGGTATTTCCAGCCAGCATGGAGGGAAATATTGAAGCACCGGATCTACAAGCTGCGGTGCTGCCATCTGTCAACGTTTTCTCCCAGGATCCAACCAGCAACAGCAGCAGGAAGCACATCGTCATCGGGATTCCGCGGGAGAATACAAGCTCTATTGACAAAATCAGCAAATTGCTCCGACGTAATGACCGCGCCAGGTTGGCAGCGGAAATGACAGGGGAACAGATCCATACTCTCTGTGGCCGAGGTGGACAAACACACGGATGCATCTCCCGCACGATACCCCTTCGAAATGATAATAGCAATGTTATTATTAAGTATAGGAATAGCACTATTGACTTATAAATTCTACTTACTTAGTGAGCGGTTAGCAGCTCACGAACAGCTCGATGTCGTCAGTCTTCCACCCGGAGACCGCGGGAGGGAAAAACTAGAGATGCAAAACCTATAAGAAACTCATCCTTGCAAACCTATTATGTAGAGTATAGTTAGCTTATTGTCTAGTAGAAAAAACAAAAAGGGAAAAAATTCTGTTCGAAAACAAAATGTATTTGAAAAAATACCAGTATACAAAACAAATTATTCAGCGGCATCTGGCGACCGCAGGGAATCCAGCACCTCCAGTGCCACCAAGCGAGCCTCCAGTCGAGACTGCACGCTGGAGTACAGGATCTCGGGGTAAAAATCCGAACGGTGCGGATGAGGATGGTAAACATCCTCACCCGACTCCAGCCACCATAGAACCCTTGCGTAGTTGTGGGAGTAAAAATCGCGATACTGGGCATAGCCACGATACGTACTAGATGAGGAGAAAAAGGCGAAACAAGATATAAGTTTCCCAACGAAAATAACAAAAAACTTTAATAATAAATAAAAAAAACTTACCTATAGTAAAAGTCACCTAGCTCCCAAACCTCTCCAGAGAAGGGAACTTTTCAATTTATCCTTTTTTCCCCTTTTTTTCCGCACCTGCAGAGTTGTCATGTTTTCATATTCAGGGTGTTGTTCTCCCCATTGGGTTGGGAGACAAAACATCAACGTGTTTCATGAAATGAGCAGAAAACACCCGGAATATGAATACGCGACAACTCTGCAGGTGGGGAAAGAAAGGGGAAAAAAGGAAAAATTTATAAGTTCGATTTTCAAATCAAAATTCATTGGGTTAAATTTTAATGAAAAAATTTGAAAATGATGTATATTGTAGAACTAGTGTAGTTCTTTTTTTGCATCTTTTCCCGTAGTTTTATTACAAATAGTTCACTAATAATAGGTCGCGAAAGTAGCCACATTTCCATAAGGCTCTCTCGCGTGTTCCCATACTTAGGGCTCGGATTAAAAACACCCCTTCCCGTAATAAAAAAATTCTAAAAAAAAACACCTAACAGCTGACCCCTATAACTCCCTACAAAAAAAATTGGTCTCTTTCCGACGAATACGCTGTATTTGGAAGCGTCGCGAAAATCGCCTTTTCCCATAAGGTTCTCTCGCGCGTTCCCATACTTTAGGTAACCACTGTAAGTCAACACTTCTTGTATTGATTCATATTTGTGCAACAACACAAAGCCAGTGTGACAATTGGTGGAGATACAGTCCGTTACCCGTGAGTAACAAAATTGTGCTTTGAGTGGCGATTGTTAAAAACGCAGCTCGTTACCAGCAAGTGACGAAGTCGTGCTGCAGTTGTGGTTAGCTGATGTCGACGAAGAAAAACCCACGACTACCTAGTTGCCCAAGAAGCCCCAGCCGGCGATTACACCCACTTCGAGAACTGTCATGCGTTCCCCAAGAGGCTTTACCTACCCCAGACTCATCGTTGGAGAGTGGAACTTCCGTTGTTGGTGAAGCCCAAATCTTGAACATACCGTTTCAAGATAGCCCTTTATTGAAGAAGCTGACAGCCAGGGTGAATCAGCCGAGACCGAAGATTCAAACTCGGATCCAGAAACCGAGGTCGTATTGAGAGCTGCAAGTCCAGTTGTTCCAGTCGGCGGACAACAAGTTATAGCGCCATCAAGGCATATTGAGCAGCAGCAAAGACAAGCTATGACAGCTGTCAGAAAATTCATTAGCCCGCCTACCTTTCGAGGTAGTCCGGATGAAGATGCGCGCCAATGGATGGAGCGTTATGAGACGATTTCTGCCCATAATGGATGGGGTGACGCTGAAAAACGTAATAACTTCAGCATGTACTGGGATGATACCGTAAGAAACTGGTTCCTGTGCGCAAGAGTCCCGAACGACTGGGATGATACTGCGGCTCAACCTGCGGCAGGAGGAAACCCTGCCACACCTGCAGTTACCGATCTTCGTTCGATGTTTTTAAAAGAGTTTCAACCGGATAACTATGGTCTTTTTCAAGAGACAAGACTAAGGAGCAGAACACAAGGAATGGATGAGCCAACCGTTAGATACTACTACGAAATCCTCAACCTTTGCAGACTGGTCGATCCCAATATGTCGGAAGCACACCGATTGGAGCATCTTTTTCGGGGACTTCGACCAGCTCTCCTTAGAAAAATTTATCCGATGAAACCGAAAACATGTGAAGAATTTTTGACACTTGCAAAATCGTATACGGAAGCGTCGCTCATGTCCGAAGCAAGAGGATGGAAGGATACAGCAATGGAACCACAGAAACCTCATGAGCAGTCACCGAACCTTTCCGTTGTCTATCCAGACCAGCAGGCAGAATTTATGAAGTCAATGCGCGAATTGATCCGAGAAACCTGTGAGAAATTAATGGCAAAGGAGAAAAATTAGCAAGGAAAAGCAAAAGTGTCCTTTAAGCCTAAGGCACGTACCATTGACGGTAAACCAAAATGCTTCCATTGCAAGAAGTCCGGACATATTGCCCGGCACTTTTCAGAAATCCAGAATCCCCAAATTACAAAGCTCCGAAACAGGATGGAGCATCAACAGCGACACCAACGGCGAACACAGCAGTTAACCTGGCGACTCAAGCCCCTAACGTACAAGAAGAAAAACATTTGTTAAATATCAGTAGAATATTACGCACATTGATCAGTAATTGTTACTGGTTTTGATATTTAAAGTCCTAGCTTAATTTAAGAAAATTATTCGATTATTCGTAACTTACTCTTTCACTACAGGGGTATTGGCATTGCTAATACTTCAATTGGCAGCGTATTTTTTTAAGTTTTATAATTTTTTTTACTAGCTTGACGCTTATTTCATTGATCAGTAGAATTTAACGCATAATGTTCAGTACTTGTTTTTGTTTCGAGTTGAATAGTTGTCTTTTAATATAACAATTAAACTTTGAATCAAACGAGCATTTCCATCGTACCGTCTTGCGACAGGCGAGTGGTCCTTCCTAATACTGCATATGCAACGTGTTTTTGTTCTTTTCTTTTTTTGTTTACTCTTCATTTTGAAACGAGTGGGATTATTTTTAACCAGTAGAATATTACGCACAATGATCAGTAATAGTTACTGGCTTTCATATTAAAAG
The DNA here is from genome assembly GCA_013167095.2 of Daphnia sinensis. Classification (NCBI taxonomy): domain Eukaryota; kingdom Metazoa; phylum Arthropoda; class Branchiopoda; order Diplostraca; family Daphniidae; genus Daphnia; species Daphnia sinensis. The sequence goes on along the minus strand of CM023192.1, from coordinate 3,474,583 downwards.
TTCTAGCTTAATGTAAGAAAATCATTCGAACATTCGTAATTTAAACCTTTCACTACAGGGGTTTTGGCATTGCTAATACTACAATTGGCAGCGTATTTGTGTAAGTTTTTTAATTCTTTTTACTAACTTGACGGCTATTCCATTAATCAGTAGAATTAAACGCACAATGTTCAGTACTTGTTTTTGTTTCTAGTTGAATAGTTTTATTTTATTATAACAGCTAAACCTTCACAACGAACCGGCGTTAGACTCTTTCCTCTCCCCGAACAATTCTCATTAACGGCACTAGAGCCAGTAGCTCCTCCGATCCCTGTCGTAGCACCTCGCGTCGTCCCGGCCTTCGGCCATGGAGCGTCCTGAGACACCCACCCCCCCAATTGCCGTGATACGTAGCGCATGTTCCCCGTAGAAGGTAAATCTTCTAAATATTCGATTCGAGTAGCCATTATAAGAATAAAACACCACCCGTAGTTAACCGTGTGTCTTAGCCCCCGTACCGTGCCGTAGACTAGTACTTTCCTTTTTTTATCCTTTCCTTTATGTTTTCTCACTATGCCTCCTGCTCCTTTTTTGTTTTGTTAAGTTGCTGTTGCTTACCATGTCGTATATTCACCTGCATAGATTATTTGTAATGTCCCTTCTCGCCCTCCTGTCCCTTACCCCCCTGGCCACATTTAACGCCACAGGGTGAAACTGCGACGGTGCGGTGAACCTGGGATCTCTGGAGTTCACAGAGGAAGACTGCTCTTTCGAAGCCGCTCCTACTCCACCAGTACCCATTACCTACGCAATCTACTCTACACTACCAGAGGTCAAACTCTTTGCTGGTCACATGTGCAGCATGTGGGTAGCCACCACCACGGTCTACAAGGATTTCATGCAATGGAATCCAGTCTTCCACGGTTGCCAACCCATCGAAGTGGACGCGGCTACATGTCGAAGGATGAGAGACTCGCGACAATGTCGAGGAGAAGCGATGGACATCACAGGTCCCAACTCATTCGCCCTGGAAGGATACACGTTCGTTGAGACAAGTTCGCTTCGGACCGCGACGGAGAAGATGACTAACTGCCACCAGAAGTGACTCTACAGAGCAAATACTACGAGAATACGCGAATTCTCTACGAGCTAAGGGTTATCGAAAAAGGTTTGGGTGTCAAGTACTCGACCGAAAACGACACTACCTTCCGCATTCGAGACCCAACAAAGCAGCTTGATTTCATCTACTCAACACAAAACAGCTCCGTCTGCGGAGGAGGAAATCTTACCACCTACCACTCGGTCCTAGGTATGGACAAAGTCGTCATCGCAGTACGAAAGACCGCCCAAGCAACCGACCTCGTAGCGATGAAACCCGCTAATGCGGACGCCGTGCTAAAATGGCACTGTCTGAACTGACACGAGCGAAGATTGAATATGCCAGTCACACGCAATACATTAGGGACTTTGCAATGGACATCTCTAACCACCTAGCTCGCGAAATTCGCAACCTGCAATGCGAAAGCCGGAACTGACACGAACGAAAATTGAATATGCCAGTCACACGCAATACATTAGGGACTTCGCAATGGACATCTCTAACCACCTAGCTCGCGAAATTCACAACCTGCAATGCGAAAGCCGGAAGACAGCCTACCACGCCGCTTCCACGACCGCACATTATGATGGATGACTAGCCGCTAGACATCTGGACCTTCCGTTATGCACCAAGCTACTAGCGGTAGGAGCATCCGTATCTGTACTACAATGTTCCACCAGTAACGTCACCTTCGACACGGTCTTCACGACATGTGGCGCCCAGCCTCGGTGGGGCAACCAGACAATCAACATAGAAGGCTGGGAACTCACGAAATATTCCGAGTGCTACTGGCATGCAAACTTCGTCAACTTCAACGGCAAGACCCACACCTTCAAAAACAACACCTGGATGCCAATCAACCCGAATCTAGCGATAAAGGGTCGCCGCTCCATCGACATGATGCCCCTTGAGGTCGACAACTCCTTGGGCATGATATTGCAGCTTCCCCTGACTATAACTTCGCACCCCCTAAGTGCATCAACCATCATGGCCGATATCCTGGCGTACATCCAGATGGAATATGTCACTGAAATGTCCGGGGAACGCCACGTTAACACTGTCCTCGTCCACCCTGGACAGGCAAAAGACGTTTCCTTTATGGCCAGGATCGGATACTGGATTCGAAGCTTCGGCATCATGTCGGGAGTAGGGGTATCCATTGCCCTGGCTTTCCGATTCTGTGGACTCGGTTCCCTCCTGGGCCTTAATATCCCTTGCTGTCTGTACTTTAACCCGTGCAGTTGGCTAACGCCACCTCATCCTGCTCGTCGAGACATCGAATTGGGACCCCAAGCAGCCACCAACTTGACCCCAACTGCCCCTGTCACCATTGTCAACATTCCCCCTCCTCCAACACCCGCCGGATCCACAGGGCGACTAGGGTTAAATCCACAATCTTACCTCAATCCACCCACCTCATATCCTCGTAGCCTGACCCAACATAGAGAAGCAGCAGCCCTCCTCTCGCGCCCCTTGTAGTAAAACCCCATCGATCGGCTGTCCCCTATATTTTCCCACGTATAATGCAACGCACCAGACCTCATCCCTCCTCCAATCAACTGAACACAGGAGTGGCACAAGGGAAAATGATGCTGCGTGGTGGGGCTCCGACACGAATGACGAGGACATTCTGTATTGCGCAGATTACCCCCCCCCCCCCCGAGGCCGATGACAACGGACATCACCAAGTCGCTTCTTGAAAACCCCTCATCTCGAGACGAGCTGGTAGACGAATCTTCTCTAGACTAGCTGGTAGACGAATCGTTTCTAGACGAGCTGGAAGACGAAGCATCCCTCGACGAACCAGAGGACGGATCTTTCTCATCTGGCACCTCGACGCTCCATCTCTACCCTGCCGGCGACGATACCTCCGATAACAGCATGTCGATTTACTGTTGGTCGCAAGCCAGCACCTATATTTGAGCGAGGCGTCCATAGGGCAGCGCTAAATGACAGCATCGCAAGCCTTCACCGCGGAAGATGTGAGGTTAGTGTCGTCAGCAGCCATTACACGTTTGACTCCGACGACGATGACATGGCATGGGCACGGTATGTCGAACGCACCTACCGGCTACCTTCGCAAAAGGAATCGGAGTATGGATGGGAGGCTGGTGAGATGGACATGTCCGGAAATCATTCGTGGAGCAGCGAAGACGAGCCCTGACCGAGGTCATCTACCCCTTGTGGCGGAAAAGGTACCGCCGAAGAATAACTGACCCCCCTCATGACCCGCTCCCCTTACGTAATAGTGATTGCGGGACGCAATCTTGCAGGAAGGGGAGCTATGTAAGAACTCCCGCTAGAGTTAAGTTACTGCATTTAAGATTCCCATGCATGCACGCTTTTATAGTTCAATTAGAACTAAGTTAACTGCACTTAGTTTAGTATTTGCCTTATTTTATATTCTTCCCCCCCCCCCAACACTGACCTCCTTCCCCCGCTATCTCTTTTATGACCATCTTCCGCTTGACCGAGGTGTCAGTGACACCGGCCCTATCACTTTAACCTTGTCCACACCAATTCCTTTAGCCCGCGAACTTGTGTCACCTCCCTTCATTTTTATTACCCACGCTAACTTTAGCGTCCCCAAACCTAGGTGTGGTATAAAACCCACATCTCTGTCGCCTTCGAGTTAGCTCCCCGATAGCCAACGTAGTGTGTGTGTGTGTAACGTTCCTATGTCCGAGTATAAACAAACTGTTACCAGCTTATCACGTTCTTTACTGTTCCCGCCACTTTGACGCTTGTTCCGCGACCCGGCCTCCCTCGACGCAGCGATGAAAAACACGTAAGTACTGAAACTTAAAAGCTACTTTTCCTCTCTTTCCTTTTTTTGTTCCCTTCATGCCCGGACAGCTAACGTGACTGGCTGACGGGTCCTAACCCTATCTGTGTGTTACCACGCACCAATGACCCGAATAATGCACTAACCTCGAAATTTGTTCACCGTATCTTTTCCCTTTTTTCTGTGTATGAGTGCTTGAACTGATGAGTCACGTCAGACGTGGCAGAGAGTTCATCACAATATTGTATCGTTTTATTATCTTTTTTTTACAACTTTGACATTGATGATTTTCCATATTTAATGATAAATATGATTTTTTATAATGCAGATGACATTGGTTCTTCAACAAATGTCTAAAAGGTTAGCTGTGGCAGCAGATGACAATGTATACATCCCCGTAGGGGAGATAATATTACAAGCGAAATTGTGTTTGAAACGGAACAAATAGGACTCGGAGGCGACGTACCCACAATGACGGATGTGTATTTCACTCAACGGAGGCCATAAAAATTACACGTGAAAGGACGTACAACAAGACAATAAAAGGGAAAAAAGCCAGATCATAATGGCAATAAAAGATAGGGCAATTGGGCTTAACAGCGCGGCGTGCGCGTGCGTTTTGCTTACACGGAGGAAATAATGGGTGAAGTCACGGCTCGTTGGGGTTATTGGAGCACGGTGAATATTCAGTCACAGAGAATAAAATACGCTAACAGTCTCCACGGCGAGCGGTATTTTGTCAAACAAGATCAATTTTACTTAAAGAAGGAAAAAGGTAATTCAAGCTTACTAGTTCAGCAAAATCACGACTGCACGTCTTGCGAGGTGTTGAACGATTCGACTCCCTAAATTTGGGTAGTCCATTACGACACCTCGCATTACACAAAACATGATGGTGTGATATTGTAGACACACCGCCGCGGCGCACGTGCAACCAATCAGCGCTCATTTGTTCAACGGCTTAATTGGTGTCACGCGTGCGACCAATCAGGCTCGTGTTTATTTAGTCGCGCGATATGCGTCGCACTGCGAACCGCGATGCGGCTGTGTATGCAGTTAGCAACAGGCGAGAGGAGCCACTTGTTGCTATGCGCATTACAATAAAGTAATGATAGATCAATAAAGCAATTATAATTAAGTATAAGGAAGTAAAAATGTATGTTTCTCAATGTTTGAAATAGGAAGAAAGTATAAGAGACGATTTTGGGTGTGTCGAATAAGTATATTTGTAGGCCTTCGTTACAACAACAAGCACGAGGAACATGTCAGTGTAAAGGATACTATTTCAGGTAATCATTTTTGTTACAATAGGCTGTGCATTTTTTTTTGATGAATATGAACTTGCGAATAGCAATTTTTCTTATCCCGCTGTACTGTTTTCTGCCTCTGTGATACTTGAACAATTCTCCTATCTTCATCAATGTCTTCACAGACATTGGTGTTAGATTAATTGTGCATAATACGATTTAGACCGAATTTAGAAAAAATGTTGGGTTATTCTGTTCTTCAATTGTTTCACAGGAACTTTTGAAGCATTGATTATTGGGAGTTACATTAATCAATGTATTGAAATTAATTGCATAGAGAATACCCCCCCCCCTTTGTTAGGCCCTAAATAAGCAAAGCTTTACACATTATTCAGAATAAAATATAATAGGAATGTAAACGCATTGCAGATGGAATGGTCATTCAGATGACTGGCGTTGACACTGTGGGTTTTATTTCCAAAACAAAATCACCCGATTGTTAAAATCTATACTTAACTTTTTCCTTTTTTAAAAGGCAGAATCAATATTCAAGGTATTTTTTCCCGCCGTAACGCCAGTTCATTTACTGATGTTTTTATCCTAAAACACGTAAGCATGTTGCTGACGTAACAGTCATGAAGATGATCGGTGTTAGCACCGTGGATACATAAAAAAGCAATTTGCAAGTGGAAATCTAATTGGCATTATTCGTTTTTTTCTTACAGAATGATCAGAATATTAAAAAAAAAATAGAAATGGATCCTTTTCGAACGTTTTTGTCCGCAGATCAGAAACATTCTATCATCCAGGTATTTTTTCTTTGACGCCGTGTCGTTTACGAGTGTTTTTTTAAAAACACATTCCCGTGAAATCATAATTCCTTCTTCACAGGTGTGCACCATGTTACTGATGTAACAACCATGGCGGCATTGGCATCATGAATCTTATTGTCTCAAAACTGGAATTCATGACTAAGCGGAAAAGAAAACTCTGCACTTGTAAACAGTTTCGTTTGCATGCTCAAATTCTTCTGTTCGATGATAAGGTATGCAATTACTGTTTTTCAAACATTTGTTATTTAATTTCCAAAACCCCTCTCTTCCCAGTATCTGCCCTGTGATTCCCCATTCGTAGATGCCCAGTCATGTACATAAAACCATTTTGTCATTAAATCCACTTTATCTTTAAAAGAAGGACCTACCCCAGGTCCGTTAAGAGAGCCAATGTCCGCAAAGATGTTGGTTCTTGAAGGGCCTATCGTGAAATGCGGTAGGCTTTACGGTGTACCTAAAGCACTGGTTGTGATTAAACATCCTATTCCTGAATTTGTTGAAGAACTTTATCTTCTTCTTCGACGAAGAAGCTGACTTAAAATAAAAATCTGCTTTCAAAGAAGTAGCTAACCAATTTTCTTTTTAAGCAAGAAGCTAACAAACAGCAAATCGTCACCAGTGACCCGTAAATGGTCGAAATAGATGCAGAATTTCTTTCAGAACATCGTAAAGGAAGGTGTTTTTTATCAGGGAAAGGTAGTAGAATATTGTAATACATCCCTTGGGGGGGGTAATATTACAAAGAATTTAAATGTTGGTTTGAAGTTGGAAATAAGGTGAGCTCGGAGGCGAATTACCCACAATGATAGATGTGTATTTTACTTGACTAAGGCCATAAGAATTACACGGGAGAGGACATACAAAAGAACAATGAAAGGGATAACGACCAAATCATGGTGACAAGAATATAACGGAATTTGGTAGCTTACCGATGCAGCGCGGACGTTACTGGAACGCACGACGGTAAAACGATACGAAGCGGCTCGTGGTAGCGGAAACAAGGCACGATTAGACAGACAGTTCGGAAAGGGGAAAAGAGAGAGCACGGTAGATGCTCACACGAGACAAGGTTCAGGAACAAGAAAGACAAGTTCACGAATAAACACATAACTTTAACACTTAGCAATTCGACGATAAACGTTTCAAGCTGCGGGAAGACTCTAGTGAATTAAAGGATTGCACAGACAGAGTTTCTGCATCTAAACGTTGTGGAAGTTGCCGAACGACTCTGTTTGTCGGAAATGTGGGTTCATCACGAAACCTTGCATTTCGGGAGTGGTCACAGACGCTGATGGCATGTCGCAACTTAGCACGAGCAACAAATCAAGAGATGTTTTATTAATTGATTGATTGTGACATGTGAGCAACCAATCAACTGATTGTTTATTGATTGTGCGATATGCGCATCAGTTGCAGGTGTTCATCGAGGTCAGCTAAAAGCGTCGATGACTTCATCTCCAGATTGACAAACAACGTTTCAAGGAAATAAACATGAAATGTTGCAATTGAAAATGTTAACATAAACAAAGAGCGGATATCATAAGTGAAAAGGGAGTAACATAAGATAATAAAATGTGGGCATGTCGAGTAAATATATTTGTAGGCCTTCGTTACAATATACACTTGAATTGCATGTGTTGGACTATTCCAACAATTTCACAATTTCAGAACAGAAATCCTTTTGTGCATTTCTAATGGTTGATCGAGTTGATGTTACGGTTACTCGTCCCCACTCGATCTACTATTTTTAAAAATCGCACAAAAGGGTTTTTGAATGTTAACCGTCATCGCCCACACAGGTAGATGATCCGGCCATTCGAACAGAAGCCCAACGAGCATCTTACTCGATGAACTGGTGAATGAAGACTGCCAAAAACGAATCCAAACGGATAGCATTTTATTGGGCCCCGCATGGTCATGTGAAGGAAGGAGAAGAAAGAAAGGATTAAAAGGCAATTGCAATCAATAGGTTCAAGGTAAAAAATATAGTGAACCAAAGATATTCCTGGACATTTTTCCATAACATCCTTTGGGAATAGGTGTAGATTTATTGTGGAAAGTGTTTTTTAATCGCCAACCTTTACTTTCATTTCAAATCAGTAGATGAGACCATTAAACGACTGACGATGCTGTTACAAATCAAAGATTTTCTGAATCTCTTTATGGAACACACTATGCAGCCCAACCATTTTCAGTGGCCGCCAGACCTCATGATGCACCCATGGATCGGTGGATCAACTCCAGCTCAACGGATGAATCTTCTTTTTTGTGGGTCGTTTGTTGGACGAGCTTTTGCACCTTGAAAGATCCTCAGGAAAGGGTATGTTATTTCCACCTAAACAAAGAACAAATGTTATTTGTTTAATGTCATTTACGTTTAATAAGTCTGTGTGCTATGGGGAGATAGACAACTGGTAAACGAACGAAAAAATTAGTAAATTTCCAGAGACTGGAAACGGCGAGTTTCCCTCATTCTTTGAAGTAAAGAGAAAAGTATCTGCAATGGCGAAACGTAGGTATTTACATGGTAAAGGGGAAGAGAGAGAAGCCGTACAAAATGGCCAGATTTTTCATGCGCTTTTTCCTAAACTAAGGGTTGGTAACAATTGCATCTACATTTGCAAATTTCTCGGCGGGGAAATAACTTGTTAAACGTGAAGGCAGTGCAATTTAGGGCACGTCTTTTTCTAATTTACATCTTTTAAATCTATTTTAACTTGTATAGATTTTAAAATGTATTGCGTTAAAGTTTAGCTTGCATTAGCATCTGCTTGTCATTTGCGTTTGGCTGAAAGAAATATTTTTCCTCGTCAGTACTAACTGTTTGTTGTTTGTCAGGAAAGGTAATAATTTTTTTCCCCGTGAATTACAACGGCCTTTAGAGTAGCTGAAAAAAGGGGAAATTTAATAATGATAAAATGTTACGAGAAATCGAATTATGTCGAAACGAAAAATCAAATGCATGATTTTGCCAAAGTAATAGAAGTCTCTGGTGTAACCACGCATATGGCGGGCCCTCCCATTGCCTTTTTGGATTGAAAGTCTTTTCATGGTATGGTCTCCCTGTCCCATAACGAAAGCGCCACAGCGGCTGTGTTGTGAAATTGTGACTACGCTTTCCTCTGCTGCAACTCTGTTCATAGGTGGCGGTTACGGTTATGGGACACTTAAATCGATATCTTGCCTCATTTTTTAACAATCGATACGTGAAATCGGCAACAACTTTTGGGAAAAAATTCGAGAGGGGGAGTTAACATTGCCGTGGTTACACTAGAGACTTCTATTACTCTGATTTTGCATTGGAACATTTGTATTATTTTTTGTACGTGTCACTGTTTTCGTTTCAAAAGCTGTTTGCGTAGCGCCGCCCAAAAACAGTCGTTTTGCTTCCTACGTTTGATTTGCTATACTCAATCGTGTGCCTTTCCGTTTGCGGGTTAAGTTTTCTTTTTCTATGAATTCTAAAAGATTGTGTTAGCAGTCCAGTCAGAGACTAATTACAATAGCTAACAAAAATTTTTAGGAGTCCCACACGCCGGAGTTACCGAAAATCATAACCAGAACCACCAAAGTCGACGACGACGAGGCCGACGACGACGACGACGACGACGACGAGGACGACGACGACGACGACGACGAGGACGAGGCCGACGACGACGAGGACGAGGACGAGGCCGACGACGACGAGGACGAGGCCGACGACGACGACGACGAGGCCGACGACGACGACGACGAGGCCGACGACGACGACGACGAGGCCGACGACGACGACGACGAGGCCGACGACGACGACGACGAGGCCGACGACGACGACGACGACGACGAGGCCGACGACGACGACGACGACGACGAGGCCGACGACGACGACGACGACGACGAGGCCGACGACGACGACGACGACGACGAGGCCGACGACGACGACGACGACGAGGCCGACGACGACGACGACGACGACGAGGCCGACGACGACGACGACGACGACGAGCCGACGACGACGACGACGACGACGAGGCCGACGACGACGACGACGACGACGAGGCCGACGACGACGACGACGACGACGAGGCCGACGACGACGACGACGAGGCCGACGACGACGACGACGACGACGAGGCCGACGACGACGACGAGGCCGACGACGACGACGACGAGGCCGACGACGACGACGACGAGGCCGACGACGAGGCCGACGACGACGACGACGACGACGAGGCCGACGACGACGACGACGAGGCCGACGACGACGACGACGACGACGAGCCGACGACGACGACGACGAGGCCGACGACGACGACGACGAGCCGACGACGACGACGACGACGACGAGCCGACGACGACGACGACGAGGACGACGACGACGACGAGGCCGACGACGACGACGACGAGGACGACGACGAGGCCGACGACGACGACGACGAGGACGACGACGAGGCCGACGACGAGGACGACGACGAGGCCGACGACGAGGACGACGACGAGGCCGACGACGAGGACGACGACGAGGCCGACGACGAGGACGACGACGAGGCCGACGACGACGACGAAACCGACGACGACGAGGCCAACGACGAAACCGACGACGTGGACGACGGTGCCAACGACGAAACCGACGACGAGGACGACGGTGCCAACGACGAAACCGACGACGATGAAGACGACGACGATGAAGACGACGACGATGAAGACGACGATGAAGACGACGACGATGAACACGACGATGAAGACGACGGCGGCGGTGCCAACCACGACGGAGCCGACCACGACGACGACGGAGCCGACCATTACCCTCAGCGCTACAGATATCGTAACAATTTTTATGATCCACAATGCATTTAGGAAAGATGCTGCTAATGGACATTTGGTGAACGCGGATGAGCAAACAATGCCAACGGCGGCTAATATGAGAAAAATGGTATGAAAAAATATTTACGTTGTTATTCATGAAACATAGTGTAAGTGAAATCTTATTGTTTTTTGTTTCTTTAAAGAAATGGGGTGTAAAACTGGCCAAAACTGCGCAAAGGTACGCTCAGAAATGTGTCCCAACAAGACAAATGTGAAAGTGACGGTAAACAAATGTTTTAAAATACTACAATGTAGTATGACCAATCACTTTTTTTCAATATCATATGGATCTACATTCCCAGCAGCTGGATCTCAAGCGGGTCAAAATGTTGTTATTTCCGAGATTCTTTACCCAGACGGTCATGTTGTGTCGTGGGATACGTTGATATTCTATGGTTGGGCTATTCAATACATTAACATAAAGCTTGCCTACATCAGGAGGTTTCCGTAACGGACAATTGCCGAAGTAAGCATAGCTCAATAAGTAATTCTTGTATATCTAATGTTAGCTCAAACCCATCTTCTCCAATTGGCAATTATGCACAAATGATATGGGCTACTACTTACGGCGTAGCCTGTGGAATAGCCACTTATGGACCGGTAATAGTAAGGTGTTCGTTTTTCTTACGCAAAACACAATTATATTGATACTCTTTTGTGAAACAGACTAGCTTCTCAAATAGTTTAGTCCATGCAATCTACATTTGCAATTATACGCCGGCTGGAAATGTTGTCAATTCGCCAATTTATACCGAAGGCCAAGCTGGTTCTGCCTGCTCATTGCCAACAACAGTAAACGGCGAAGGTTTGTGTGAGTAAAATGCACTTTTATTCTTCATCTTTCTTTGAAATGACGTTAACTGAAAACTGTTCCCATTAGCAATTGTTACTATTTGATTTTAAAACTAAAACCATTAAAATTAATTAAAATCTATTGCTTTATTTGGTATTTTGATAATTCTTTATTTTTATTTAGAAATTTCAATCAAAATAACTGTGGTTGAAATTTAGATATATATCCCACTTTGCTCTAGCTGTAAAAAAATGGTAGCATTGATGATCCCTTTAGTCATAAACCATTTCCATTATCAATTGCTGTTATATTCTACAGTGAAAATGCGACTAATACACGCTAATGCATTACTTGTTTAATCATTTTCTTACGAAAAACAATTGAAAAAATGAAACGTTTATTGAAAGTGGACCCCTCTAGTGTCAAAATTTGCTATTGGAGTCCGTAATCCGGACGGACGCCAAAATACATAATATTAACCTACCTAACCTAGGCGACCTTGTTACAGTTTCATTTATTAGCATAACAAACATTAATACAAACAATAACTGTTTACACTATACGCGAAGGGTAGCCAGTTACACAAGGCTCCTTCTTAAGGACTTAAGTATCGTTCAGACTACAGCTCTTTTCTACGTATAACGTATAACGTATAACGTTAAAAGTTTACGTTTGTACTTCGTAAATTTCGCTGCGTTTTTTACGGAGCCATATTTACGTAAATGTGTTCGTAGTCTGTTCAGACTACACTGTTAAATTTACGTAGAGTAGGCTAGATTCTGCGAAGATTCTAGCGTCTGCTGTAGATTTTTGTAACTGTTGTAGCTCTTTGTTATATTTATTGATAAAAGTTCTGAGGACGAAATTTCTGAAAATAGTGACGTGGATAACTTTAGTAGGCTCCATATTTATTTTTAAAATAAAAATTAAAAAAATTTATTATTAAATTTAAAATTCTACATCTGACATATCCCAGAATGAATAAACAGGAGAGAAAACCTGATAAAACAAAAGAATGTAGACAAGTGTAATAGATTTTGGCTACGTAGTGCGTAGAACGTCCCAAAAACTTATGTAAAAATGAGATCAATCTCATTTTTACGTACGCTCAGTTTTGACTTCGTTTTGACTACGTTTTGAGTTTACGTATTACGTACTACGTAGAGCGTTGGGTCTGAACACTCCTCCGTTCCCATCTACGTAACTCGGGAGCGTAAAAACGTTATACGTTGTACGTAAAACGCTCAAAAAGGCTGTAGTCTGAACGTACCTTTACGCGAGGCTGGCCAGCTTCAGGCAAAGCCACCTCTTTACGTCCTGTGTTCCTGTCCGAATCCTGACCCCCTCTCTAATTGCAGAGAGACTTATCGTCAACTCTGGCGCAATCATCCATCTAGGGGTGGACATGCAAATCATACAGGAGGGGGGGGGGGACATGCATAGTTATAAAATGTGACAATAGATGGTAGTATTTACAACACTCGGCCCTTCCTGACTCGATGTTTCACAAATGATGCAAAAAATACAAAATTGAAACTTCGAAATCAAAACATGAAGAAAATCAGCAAACGAATAAACCAAACGTAATGATGGACCGATTGACCTCACGACGTTCCTTCGCGGCCAAAAGCTTCCTCTCCATTATCTTTTCAAGTAACCAGGGCGGGTAGATGAAGAACCCAAGAGTGATGAAGGAGTGTGATCGCTTACGGATTCTGCAGGGGCAATCTCGTAACTTGACCCTCTTCTGACTCAACCTCTTCACGGAAGACAGCAACTTCTCCGTCCTTGCAGCAGGCATCTTGGTGTACGCGTTGGCTGTAAACGTGTACCCGTAGGTACGAAGAACCCGTGGCTTGTGATACGTGCCTAACAGCTCACATGGGAAGGGAATCCAAAATGGCAGCGCCCACAAGCGTTCCATTAAAGCATGCGGCAGGCATATGGGTTCGATAAAGACGACTTTTGAAAAGCCGTTCGATGGTCTTCATTCCCCTTCTGACACCAAATGTTACAGTTTCATTCATTAGCACAACAAACATTCATACAAACAATACTATTTGACATGACAATGACAAGGTACTGTACGACGAATAGTCGCCTGACTCTGACTTGACACTTGAATACAAATAACAGTACTGCCGGCTTTACACATATTTAAATTTTTATACGAAAAATTTAGAACAACCATGGTCAAAGAACCCTGGTTGAAGAACGATAATCGTAGCCCTCTCGGAAAAGGGAGACCAGCATATACGACCTTCGAATCGTCGTTCAGCACACCAATCGGGTATGTCGTCGAAAAGAACCAATCACAGAGCAATTCAATGACGAAATGATGAACTGACACTAATAGTCCGAGAGCCCATGACAAAAGTTGTCTTTTTTCTTACTAGGAAGGTTTGGACAGCTTTTTGGAATTGTGTGGTGGCGCTTGTTACGGGAAGCCACGTCTGGCTCGGCGCCGTGGGGCCGTTCAGTAATTACAGACTCCCGAACTCGGCCGGAATTCCGAATTTGTCTACTTGATTCCTGTAAATAAACTATAATGTTGCGTACACGTGATGCGTTCCCCACTCCTTCACTTTTCTTCCATAAGGTGGGAAGAAAATGCTGTGCCTTGATCACTAATAATCCTAGTGGTTCCACCGTGACGGAAGTTGATGTTTTCATTGATGAACTCGATCACACGTGCACTGGTAGTATCCTCGACAGAGGCTGTTTCCACATATTTAGTTAAGTAGTCTATGGTATAGACTACTACTGTTCATTCCACCACTCGTTGCCTTGAAAGGTCCAAGATGGTCTTTTCCGACGGGATGAAATGGACAGGGGATAGGTTGCATGGGATCAGGTAGGAGGGATAGGTTGCAGCTGTTCGGCAAGCAATCTCGGGACACACTTATCAAACTGGCAATAGTTGCATGACAACACATATTTGCGTACACTCTTTCGAAACTTTGACCACCAATAACGTTCGGATACACGGATATGACTCCCATATGACTGGAGGAGGGGTCACCATGACAAAATTGGATGATTTTCTGCGCAATATGGACGGGACACACAAAAGGAATTTACGGCCCTGGGAGGGATTTTTCTCATACAATACTTTACGACAGAGCTTTAAAATTTTCTGAGACTTTACCAGAGGCATTAGATTTCAACCGATTAGTAATTAGACGCAGTTGGTTATCCAATTGTTGTTGGAACGCCAATTCAGCGCTATTTATGACGTAGGCTTTGAAGAACACAAACTATATGACCGATCTCGGAGCCACTGGGTCCAATACAGGATTCATAAAGTTGCGAGATACAGCATCGGCCACAAAATTATCTACGCCTTTGACGTGGCGGATTTCAAAGCCAAATTCTTGCAGGGCCAGAATCCATCTGACATACTTTCCACTGACTTCTTTTTTTGACCATAACCACCGAACAGCTGAGCTGTCCGTAAAAACTGAGAACCGGCGACCACACACATACGATTTAAATTATTTTAAAGCCCAGACAATTGCGAGGCACTCCAGCTCGTTTGCGCGGTATTTCATCTCAGCATCGTTCAGCTTTCGGCTAGCGTACGCAATCGGCCGTAGTCCTTCTCCCACGTCCTGCAATACAACAGCTTCAAGGCCTACTAGGCTAGCGTCCGTTTGCAGTATCCTGTCAGTTTTTACATCAAAATTGAGCCAACACGGGCGCTGATACTAATCTTCTTCCGAGTTTTTCCTTTGTGGCCCCTTGAGCGTCAGTCCACATCCATGCGGCGTTCTTTTTCAACAAGACGAGCAATGGGTGCGTTAACAACGCAAACTCCGGGACGAACCGGCGCTAGAATGATGCGAAGCCCAGGAATGCTATCAGCGATGTAATCTTGTTGACTTTGAAGTTGATCAAGAAACTTATTTTTTCCGGATCCGGCCTTTTGCCATTTTCATCAATGATGTGATCTAAATAAGAAAAATATAAGTAGCAAAAGTACATAGCGCCTTCAACACACAGTCTAACCGTTCTTGGTGTTCCTCTAAAGATTTTCCAAATGCCATAACATCGTCCAGATATACAAGGCACATTTTCCACTTGAGGCGGGCAACCGCCCGATCCATTAACCTTTTAAAGGCAGATCGTGCATTGTTAAGTCCAGAGAGCAAGCGAACAAATTCGTACAGGCCATCTGGGGTTACGAAAACAGTCTTGCATGTGTCGGCTTTCGCAACCGGGACTTGCCAGTACCCACTCATTAAGTCTAGACTGGAGAAATACTTTGCGTCGGCGATGCGCTCAAATAAGTCGTCCATGCGAGGTAGAGGGTACACATTTCTCTTGGTTACAGCATTCAAACGTTGATAATTCACACAAAACCTGTAATCACCTGATTTTTTTAACTAATACCACCGGAGCGGCCCAAGGGCTAAAAGAAGGAAGAATGGTGCCTAGTATGGGCATTTCAGCTATCTTTTCAGTTTTGCCTGCGCCGTTGCCCGCCTAATCCCTTGCAGTTTTTTTCCGTCCACTCAGCCTGCCCGCCAAAACGCCCTCTGTAGTTGTCCGTCGGCCCGGTTGTTGCCTCTGGCAGTTTAACTCCACACACTCTCTGCGTTCGGCTCAGTAGCTGTCCGCCAAAACGACCGCTAAATTGGCCCTGCCCAGTTTCCGTCTGCCAAAACCTTGCTGCAGTGGCCCAGCGGGTGTATCATTGCCTTTGCCCGTCCTCCCCCTAAATCTCCGCCCGTCGACCCACTTACTGCCCGCTGGGTAAGTTAACCTAACCCCCCGACTTTTGTACAGTCAGGCTTAAAAAATGAGCCTTGTCAAAACTTCGCCTGTACAAAAAAGTCGGGCTTGTGAAGAAGCCGTCGTCAGCGCTCGGCTTCGCTACAAAGAGCCTAACAACGGTACATACTGGTGTGACAAAGAAAATTGTATTTTTAAAGCGAATTTGCACTATAGTGCCAGCACCTTCTGTTATTAAGCTTTCAAGGTCAACCCATATTTGCACCGCGGCCGTAGACCACACATCAGTTCAAATCGAGATCCCCGCCCCCGAAAAACCTATTTGCCTCACAATCGTGAAACTCCTGCGTCAAGCAGCAAAACGCAGAGCGTACAAAACAACCGCCACAACCGTATCAAATCAACCGGCCCTATCGGGAACTTCCTGAACGAAGTGAGGGCTCGTAGTTATGGATTCTAAAATACTCTTCATTAAAAAAGACATCGACATGCTGTGTTGCTTTATCTTGTATTTGGATTTTCGAAGCAGTATTGTAAGGATCCGCCGACCTAATCAAAATTCAAACGGTAAAATTTAATATGTTGCTTTTATTGCCCATGTCTTCTAGGCGTTGCCCTGTTTTGGCACCAAGTTTGTTGCCCCGATCGACCCACTTTCTATTTTTGTTACTCTAACGGCAAAGTCAGCCGTCTTCCGCCTGACCTTATATTTTTTTATATGCCTGAACTCATTTGACTTTATATCCGACTCTCTATTTTGCGGTATAAAAGACGGACAAACTTCACAAGTTGGAATCAGTCGCAGTCAGTCAGTCAGCGAGTCAGTCGCAGTCGGTCGAGTTGATATCTCAGTCTGTTGGTCTCCTTCCGATTCCTCCATTAGTCTTTTTTCCTTTTTTTGCCACTGTATTTTTGTAATATCCTTGGTGTCAAAATTTCAATAAACATCCTGCTTTCAAAATGTTTCAGTATCAGTAGCGATCGCCAGATGAAGCAGATCTAACCCTTTTTTTCATCTGACTGGTTGTCGTCAAGTGACGCGTCACTGGCTCACCGCCATTATAAAGGGTATTCAATATTAGGGCTCGGCCCTGGTTCTCGAAAACCCGGGTTACCCGTGGTTCGTCGCCAAAAAAAGTCGCTCATGAGCGATCCGGGTAGACAATTTGCCAAGATGGGTAAGCTAGGCGGATTTGATGGATAAGCCGGGTATACCTACCGTCATCTTGGAAAATAGCGGCTTCCAATCTTCAAGTTAAACAAGGAGAGCAAAAAAATTTTTTTGTGGCAGAAATTAAAAAAACGTGACTTGTTCTCGTGAAAAACAACACGGGGAATCGGGTAAAAAGGTGGCGCGTACGCATTCTGATTCCCACCAGTTAGTGGAAACGGATCCGTTTGCAGCGACTCAAAGCATCGGTTTTGAGCGACTTATGCCAAGGCCTACTTAATGGTTAAGGCCTGTAAACTTGTATATTCCCCATGAAGGCGACAGAATTCCCATCCCTGCCCGTGTGGGAGCCAATCAGACGAAAAAGGGAGGCGACGACTTCGCCATCTGGTGCTCAGACTTTTAGCGTTAGCTATCGCTGGTTAAACATAATTATTTATATAGTAGAGTGGCCGAGTGGTTTAAGGCGCTGATTTATAGCAAACTTCCTGTCGGAGTCATGAATTCAAATCCCATCGCTGCCATCTATTTTCTTTTCATGCCTCAACATTTATATTATTTATGGATTATGAGCCCTTATCAAGAGCTATCCATTTCTGTAAAGTTTATTAATTTTGGTCTTATGGTTCTCCCACAAACAATTATTGAATATTTCGTATTATTAGGGGGAGGGGGGGTTCCTCGACCCGATAAACCGCAGCAACCTACCTGAACAATTGCGAAGCGGTTGTTTTCCCCTATTAAAATTTTCTAAGCAATATTTTTGCATAATTAGATAGATCTTATGAAAACATATCATTCCTATAATTGTTAAAATTTTTAAACATAGAGTTTTCCCCATAATCCCAAGATCGGGTTTTAGAGCCGGTTCAACCCGGACCAACCCAATAGCTCGAGGATTAAACTCATAACATACCGATAATTAACTTATTCCTGTCTTATGAAATGAAAAACAAATTTTATAGGTAAAATAGTTTATTACAGAATTATTAAATAAGAAACAATAATTGTAAACAACAATAAATAAAAAACTAAACAAACAAATGAAGGCGGTAGCCCGACTTCATCACATTTCACACACGCGACACGCCATACGCTAACGCCATACACCAAAAGATCAGAGAACGGAAACGATTCCATTCTCCACCACTTGGAGGATCCGTTTTTGACCAACACGGAATCGGATAGAGCAGTAAAACATGCTGCGTTGCGCATTTTCCACAAATGCGAAAATTCTCATTTGTGTCTAAGTTGTCTGCTGCCGCTGCAGCCTCTTATGGAGAAACCGTCTTCTTCCCGTTAAACAGTAAGTTTTTAACTATTTATTAAGGTTTTCCCCCTTTTCTTCCTAGCAGTGGGTAGCCTATTTATTTTTTCATTTCCCATATTTTTTCTAGTCCCAGTTCTACTTAGTTTATTTGTTTTTAATTATTGTTTTAAGTGGCTCGTCTCTTTTAGCCGAAGAATTTCGCTTGCTACCAGAAATTCGTCTGCTAAAAGGGATAAGCAACAATCCATTCTCAAACAATAACTAATTAAAAATAAACTAGACAGAATTAGGGCTAGAAAGAAATTGGAAATGAAAAAATGAATAGGCTACCCACTGCTAGGAAGAAAAGGGGGAAAATTTTAAGTAATAGTTGAAAACTTACTGTTTAAGGTGAAGAAGACGGTTTCTCCATAAGAGGCTGCAGCGGACCAGCGGTAGCAGACAACTTAGACACAAATGAGATTTTTCGCATTTGTGGAAAATGTGCAACGCAGCATGTTTTACTGCTCTATTTGTACCAGCAGTACCAGTTCACCGATGAAGACTGTATTGATTAATAAGTAGGCCTTGCCAATGCAAACGGATCTGTATCCATTGATTCCATTCACGGGTGAAGACTGTGTTGTTGGTATTGGTTAAACTTAAAAACTTAAAACCAATTTTTGCATGACAACGTGATTATTGACAGATGGCTTTCTCGTTCTTCCCAAATCTTGTGCCTCGAAATGCCAGTCCTTCGTGGTTTCAAGCAGATAAGCCAAGTAAATAATGACTTACTATTCAAAAGTAAAATTTAAAAGGCTGGGAATTATTCCAGTTTTAATGTTTCTCGATAATAGTTGATGAAGAAAACGAATTGACTCAATTGGAGCAGGAACACCAAATGTGGGTATGTATGCTTTTTTTCTTGTATTTGGATACTGTGTGGGGAAAAAGTCATTAAATCGACAATCTGTAAATGTTGTTAGTGAACTGGCTTTTATATTTTCTTTTTTCTTTATTATATTTAAATGCTATATAGCTTAACTCAGTAGCTACCAAGAACAGTGATATTTTGCCTATTGGAAAGACTTCATCAGAGGTTTGTCTTTTTTATGTTCAATAGCTCACTTAGTAGCTAACTTATTTTTTATTTAATAAAAATTTTTTTATTTTATAGCCTGTAGAAGAAGACGAAGATGAAGAAGATGAGGAGGAACACGAAGATGATGACAGTGAAAGTCGTGAAGCAGAAGACAGTGATATAGACTCCTTTACTGCCAATGGACCAAATTTTAATCGTGACCTTGGTGAAGGTCCACCTAGACTTGCCAACCTTACTATGGATCTAAGTGAATAAAGTTGATGGTCAACTAGCAAGCAAGCAATCCAAATTATTTCGTTTCAACTAAAGAATGGAAATTGTCTCACAAAATTTTTAAAACTGCTGTCACTGTTAAAGTGAAAAGATTCAACTTAAATGGGAAGAGGACATGTAAAATGATATATTTGGCTTCTTTGAAAATTTTGTAAGAAAAAATAATCACAGTAACCATTATTACTGAATTTTAAAGGATTTACCCAGAAAGGTTGTTTTATTCAAATTCTTCTTCTTGTTTGTATGCATAAGTCTTTTCTAGTTAAGCTGTGATTTGACACAAGGACAGGCAACTTTTTTGCTCTCTTGTATTAGGTCTTACTTCTTACCACCGTATCGATTTTGATACAACTAATGAAGCGATTTGCTTGACCATTTGGTTTGTATTTTCTTTTTTGCAACAAAGGGTCACCCGCTAATTCATTTGTACTCAAGTAAAATCACTTAAAAGTTGCAATTTTTTTTGTTAATTTAAAAATTCTGGAATTAATATTTGTCTTGTTTTTTATTCTTTTGGGTAGAACATAGAAGTCGTCACTTTGATTTTTATTTTAAATGTAGGAAAGGGTAAACGCTTCACGCATGTGAGGGCTCGGCAAACCAAATGAAATTTTGCATTACCATTTATACAAATCTTACTTTTAAAAAGTAAAAAATTTTAAAATGCCAAACGAGATTTGAACGATGGTCACATTTTTGCTAGAAATCGAGAAAGGAGTCCGGGTAAACGGGGTAAAAAGAGCGGTGTAGCCGGGTCGTGGAACTGGGTCCAGGAACTGATTCTAGGATCTGGGCCCTTTTTTTTTGTTTGGAACCGGTTTGAATCTATTTACCCATGGGTAAGAAAATGGACGATCTGTCAGATCTTCACCGGAAATCAAAGCGGAGTCGAGCCCATGTAATGCACACGTATTTCGGTATTTGGCATGAAAACAGCACTGGAGCTTACCAACGGAATTGAAGTTTATCAAACAAAACTGGAGACCTCCGAAAACAAATGCTGTAGACAGAGAAACAGGATTTAAGTGTTAAACACAAGAGGCAATTACTTTTCAGGTGGGGCTCTTCGGAGTACGAGGGATCTCTTGGTTTTCCCGCGCACACCCCGCTGAGTTCCACTCCAGGCTGCCCATCCGGGACTTATATGCCGAGTACAGGTATAATCGACAGCATACATGAGCAATTGAGCATAATCGATTGATTTTTACCAGTGAAATCGGATAATTCCGAGTACGATATCTGGTTAATAATCCGAAATTTCATTATTGTTTCTGTTTTTCAAAGTATCCAATTACAGCCCATTGGTTCAGAATGGTATCCACCACGGCCGGAGGGTGGCTGATACGTAGGGCTGTTTCCTTATTTCTGGAGACCAGTTAAACCACAAGAAATTACCCAAAATAGTTAATCGGTTATTACCTGGGTAGCTACTGTATTTTTTTAGGTGTTCTGTACGGCACTGGTGCATCCAGTGTAAACGAATACAACCACATTTTGACAATGGTGGTTTTAGCGACGGTAATTGCAACTGGGAGAGACTGATGCCCCTATCAGAGAGTTTACCCCGTTAACCATAGTTAAAGTAGGCAATTAGCTATTGAGTCTTGGTGGATGCAACCGGAGTCAAATTACTGGTGGCACGAATACAAATCTACGGTCCATTTAGATCCGCATAAATGGCATATATAGAGATCGGCGCTGAGCTAATCGGAGTGCTTTTTGTCGTTGGGTGTAAGGCAGTTTTTGGTTCTGCATAACATTTTGGGGTGCTGTCATCGGTAGGCTTTTTTTTAAGTATAACGTCGCTTAGTTCTTTATCTTTTAAAACGACACAGGAGCTCTCGGGGAGTCGGGGCTTTATCTGAAGTGATCCTGGAAAAAAAGTCTCCCCGACGGTTTTAGTCAAGGTCATACAGATAGCCCCGGCTGCCATTATAAAAAATGGCAGTTTAAATGGCACCACATGAAGAAAGAGGACTATTGATGACGCGATGTCGATTGGTCAGTCAGAAGGTCAATTACGCCCACGTAAAAAATCGATTGCTTGTGATCGGAGTGCAAAACCCGTTTAGATACCCGTCTTATCAGTGATCTTGTCTTCTCCACGATCAACCACACGTGACAAATATTATAAACAATAAAATAATGTCAATAATGTATGATGTAAAAAAGATATTTGTGTGTATAGTACACTTTTGTTAAGTAGTCTTCTAATGTTTTGGATAATTTGTTAATTGGCTAAGAAAAGCGAAAAACAAAATCTTTCAGAAGAAAAAAAATGTAATTTCATTGAAGAAATAGGAAAAACTTGTGGAAGAAAGCATTGCTATAAGGGTCTAATCAGAGGTTGAAATCGGGAATGGCACTACCGAGCCCCGAAAAAAAAATAATCAAGCAACGGATCGATGAAAAAGCTCCTCGATCTACGCGGGGCCGAGCCCTAGCCACAGCTGATTACACACAAAAATTGAAGAGCTATTGCCTTTTGTTCTTGTCTCTCTAAAATAAAAAAAAAAAAACATATTGCATAATCTTTTAACCATAATCAAACTTGTAGGTAAGACATTTGGATAGAAGTCGGAGCACGAAACGGTAATCGGGTATGGTATGAAACTCTTGGGATTTGTTATAAGGTTTGTTTATTTATGTGCATTTTTTTTTACCTACCAATTCAAAATCACAGCCAACGTTAAAACACATGCGACAGAAAAAGAAGTTCATCCAAACCCGACGGAACAACACTGAAATTCAAAACACTCCCCGGATTGAAGTGGGGCCGAGGCGCCGAGCTTTACTGGGTGATGAGTGATTAGAGCAGCCTCTGCACTTTTTGCTAGCGGAAGGGATATGCAAAATTTCTATCTTTTTGTTGAGACTAGACAGAACAGCCTGGTTATCCGAAAAGTCATAAACTGCGGCAGCAAGCAGAATCTTTGCATGATTTTCTGCAAACAGCTATGGATTCAAAATTTTAAAGCACATCAGTAATTACTTACTAAACGTTTCCCGCTTCGCCCCGGACAGTTAAGTTTTGCTAAAATAATAAAAATAGACATAAAAAAAGAGTACTCTGTACCTTCTTCAATGACAGAGTTTCCCAAGTAACACAAGGCCACAACCGATTTCACCTGGTGAATGTGAATGTCTCCACACCTCGTGCCGTAAAGGAAATTTAAAAGTCAAAATCAAAAGGTGCGGCCCCGCTGATCACGTGGTAAAAATGCTGCAGAGCTTTGTGTTAGAAAAAACCTTCCACCGGAAAGAAGTCTTCGAAATTCGCTCTCTTCGAATAAGTGACTACTTTTTAAATTTTTAGGCAAATACCATTGCGAGTTTTTAGAAATTCGTAAAAATTGTGAAATTTGCAAGAACTATGCCGTACATTGCACAATCAATGGCGACGGCAATTGCTACACGCTGTTCTGCTGCACTTGTGTTTGAATATATAGGTCTAATGTGAATGCTACTTCATCTCCTGTAGCTTGTGTAATTTTAGCCTATCATTGAACCAGGTGCTATACCTTAACAGGCTGTGAACCCTCAGTTTGGAAACGAGAACAAGGACGGATTCTGTGAACTCCTTCTAAATAGGATTAGTTGAAGCACAATGGATGTGAACACACCAGAAACTGGCAAGTTAAGACATCGCCTATCAGAAAGAAGAGGATTAGGTTCATTAACACTCAATCACGACGGTGTGACCAAGTTGGAAAGCCCCGCCAACTTCTGTACGGGAAAATGGACTCGGTTTGCTGGCGCCGGAATCGATGATGGGGCAAGGAATTATCTTCCCCTGGTGTCAAAAAGGAAAAAAGTTTCCCATTTCCGGTCGATGCAACAACAAGATGGCGCTGAGACCGATGTCGTCACTGTAGAGGAGCTGAGCCGAGACTGCCCTCCTGCCGGCCTTAGCCCCGCTTCGTCTCCAAGCTCTAAATATAGAGCGTTGCCTGGCTGTAGTCCACGTTGGCCACACACCTACCACCATGGGACTATCTTTAGTTTTCCTTCCCTGCCGTCGTCTTCGGTATCGTCCTCAACTCACTATCAACGGCGACGCCTCTTCTACCCGGTCGGGTTGTTAGCTTGCAACTGCAACACTGCCAGTCGCCGTTTATCAACTGTAGTTGAGAAGCCCGTCGGCGATGCCTCCATTCAACTGGCTTATCCAATTCGAAATTGTGCCTTACTTGTCGGTGATAATACAGTTCTCAATAGGTCACCGTTCGATCTCAAGCCTTTGCCAGACTCCGAATATAAGGGCGGCTCGTCAGAGTCGCTAGGTTCACCCTGTTCACTAGGCCTATCCCAAATTGTGCCAACAGCCCCTTTGAACGCCAATCCCTATACCCCGTCGTTGTTGACGCAATTCTCTCCGCCGCCCAACAGTGATAGCAGTTTGACTATTCTTCAACAGCCAGTCTCTTCTGATGATGAAGCACAGCAACATTTAAGTTGGCAACAACAGACAGCAGCAGCGTCGCTCTACCGCTGTACTAAACATAGTTCTTTTGGAGTAGTCGATCTACCTTCGCACGGCCATTACCAACAGGCGGCGTACACTGTGGATAATAATAGAACCACTGGTGATTTCTGTACAAATCGGGCTCGGGTGGTATCACTCAATCCTAGCTGCGGTGTCACACAGATAGAAAAATCTCGTTCATTAACTCGGTCCGATCACAAACGAAACGAAACTTCTGACGTGGTGGTGGTCAATTGCGAATCTCAGTCAGAAGATTCTCCGTGGCTGCCAAGAGCATTGCAAGAGCCCAATGTTTTGAGCGACTGTGCTAACGTGGTTTGGGGGCCACTTCCATATGTTGACACTTCTACCCAAACATCAATGGATAGAAAGTCGGCGACGCCAATGACGTCTTTATCTTACACGGCGTTAACGTCGTCGTCTCACGACTCGAGCGCTACTTGCGCGCCTGTCGACGGTACGGAAGTGGCCGCGAGTCAGTCACCTTCAGTAACTCCCTCTGTACCCACATACAAAGCTCAACATCACGTCAACAGTCAAGACCAAGAGATGGTCTGTGAAACTTGCTGCTCCGAAAGTTGCCAAGAACAAGACGCATTATGCAGTGACTTCGCACGGCTGCATGGCTCCATCTGCACGTCTACTACGATGGCGAAAGCTACGCCGTTTGCTGACCAAAAGCCTAGGCTGTTTACGAGAAATGCTAGTAGCCGAGCTAGTAGCCAATCTCTCCCTGAGCCAAATAAAAAAACTAAGAAAGATACGCTTTACGTTACGTTAACTGAACCCCTGAACGAAAAGGTCGCAGATAATATTTCATTTCCCCATCGACCTGCAAGGTCTCGTTCACCCAATACCAGTTCCAGTAATTGTTACAGCGAAGCCGTCAGAGATCGACGAGCTTATAGTGCAGACCGGCCAATATGTTCTCCATACCCGAATTCTGCAATCGATATCTTGGAAAGAGTGGACGAGAGCGGCCCAAGTAGAGCTGTTACTTATCCGAAAACCAACATTGGATCAACTAAAGTGGAAAAGTTACGCCAACTAACTCGAAGGCTTCGCCCTTCCTCGTCGACAACGCACATAAGCGGAAAAAGCAGGTCTCCCGAGCCTACGCAACTTGCGTCCACCGAAGAGTCAATACGGCCTCCATTACCTCCAATCCCTGTTGCTCCCCCTCGCCAACCTCGTCTTCGTTCCGAACGGAAAAAATCGTCCCGTTCCAAAAAAGATTCCGCCACATCCACATCCGACCTTGTCCTTCCACCAAGATCTAACTCATCAACACAAAATCCAATTGAGGCTGATTTTGCGTACCAAAAAAACGAGAACTTGGAGAACGGCGATACGACAGGCGGAAGCATTGTTCCAGACGCCACGCCGGTATCAGAAGGATCTCTGTCTACAGAAGTGCCCGTTCTGCCGACAAATGAAGTGCGTCACCAGCCTCACGAAAATCTCTTTGCGGACAGCTCTGGCACATCCAATAGCAACCATCCGATTCCAAGTAATGAAGATTTTTTCGACGAAGTCCATCTCACCTTGTCTAGACTGAATCCTCGGATTATGGTAGGAACTTATCAACAACGTACCATACCTTTTCGCAGTGCCTCCTTCTCACAAATTGACGTCGGGGCGGACGGGACGTACAACCGCCGGCCGAGAACATCGATTACGCTTAAACCGGTGACGTACAGCATCGGAAAAGACGCAGCCAGTAACTCCAGCTCGCCCTATTCTGGTTCACTTCCTCGTCGGCTGAAAATCAACGAACGCAATTGCGGAGAAACATCAAGCATCTCCAAATTCCATGTGGCAGAGGACAAGAAAGACATTTCTACAGTTCCAATTGCGATCTCGAATACCAGTGATTCTGAAACCATTAAAGACACCACGTGCCAGTCTAGCTCATATCATACTTTAGTTCATCGTGATTGCTTAACGGAAGAAGACAGAACATCTTTTTGTCGCAAACTAGTGGATGACTCCACCAAAGAACTGGATGAATTGAACGATTTAAATACTGAGGAGCTCGAGTTGATGACAAAGAATCGAAAAGTGTGCTCCGATGCGCCGCTGGATAGTGAGGAATTCGCGAAGCCATCCTTGTTCAATGATTCTGACCAAAATCCCGAAGTCCTGTCCACTTCCAAGGGTTGTGGCGTGTTCCAGTACGTTGGCCATACAACTTCTCTGCCTGAAGTGGTAAAAGAAATCAAAGAAGAAGCAGCTGAGGCCCTCGATTTAACTTCCTACGAAACCACAGAAGTCTCAGTTTCCGCTGAAATCCGACTGAGCCCACTGCCAAGTGTTGACTCTGAAACAAACGAACTAGACGTACCGGATACCCTTACTGACGCTGAGCCCTTGACAAATGCAAAGCCTTTGCCAGTACTGGATTTGCTTGAGCTCAATAACCACCTGCTGCGATTGAGGGCCGCTACGCGTGACAGCACGCTGGATCGCTTGGCGGATTTAGAAGTGGCGGCTCAGTTTGGCGAGCCCAGTCCAGCACTTTCTCCCAGCATGGATTCTTCAGGTGCGTCGTCAAGAAACAGCGTGGTAAGGACTTCAGACCATTCCGAAAGCCGACCTTGGTTAAATGAACTCTTGCGGCTGGCCACAAATTTTGAGAGAGAAGAAAATGACTGGAACCCTTCTGACGATGGCTGCCCTGTCCATTTGACAAGAGAATCTTCTACCATAGTCGATCTTATGGTGAAATCTAACGAGACATGTCAAACATTTGACGAACTGCCCACGTCGAACTCATGCGCCCAGCCTGATTTATATGTGGATATTTTGACTACTTCGCTAACAGGCACTGGTGATTCAAATGACGTGACTAACAAAAGGTCGGCAGTCGCTAGAAAAGGTTCGAAACGACGTCGTCGTCGTCATTCGTCGATGGTTAATGATGATAGCGCAGGAAATAATAGGCGTTTTCACCCCAAGTCCGACAGAGGCCGTTCCCTGACATTCCCGCCAGCTTCCTGCTGGTCGAACCAAATGTACTTGATGCACGGTGATGAGAACAATCTTTTGCGAATCAGGGGAGCAAGCGGACTATCTTCCCCCGACGACGCCGACGCAACATCTACTGACAACGTGGAGAAGGCCAAGAAAACACATTTCACTGCACACGACGACAACAGTCAACGCGTCGAAAGTGATCCAAACGGAGTGAACCCTATCTTCAACGATGCCGCTAATCGTTTTCAGCCCATTCATACCACCGCCGAAAAATGCACAAGTTACCCGACACCAAAGTATTCGCTGGTGGACATCTCCCCGTCCAACCGTTCTCAGGAGCTCGAAATTCCGGAGGAACCTGATGTGGAAATTCCACCTTGCGCATCTTGTCTTCTTGTGGGCTCGACTTTGAACGATAACAAAATTGTGACAGACACGCTCATTCGTGAAATTCCTCAATGCCAACTTTTGGTGAAAGAAGGTCATTATGCCTCAGTTGAATCAGATGAAGTAGAGGACTCTGCATGCGAAGACATCTTGAAACAAGCTAGTCAGAATGAAGCTGAGCACCTCCAGATCGCAAAGGTTGACGAGAAGTTTTGCGAGGAACACGAAGTTGCGTCCGTTCTCGACAGTGAAACCAATGCACCGGTCAAGGCAAATCATCGGCTAATGGTGTCGCTTTCGGTGACGCTAGCACCCGAGCTGAATAGCGCCAATCCGGAAACTCATCACATGTCGCTATCCCCATTTTGTTCCGACTTGGAAACCAGTGCGTTCAACCTATCCGCCGAAAAAGCTCAGAGGAGCCCCCAAAATCCTAGGCGCTACGGACTGAAACGCAGGCCCCTCCGTGGCCCGTATGGCGAAATGTTAGAAGCAGAAATGAATAAATCGGAATTCAGTAAAATGTATGCAAAACGGAACGAAGATCTGAGTTTCCTTCGCGAACTTAGTCCACGCGTGAATCGTGATGCTAAATCCAGCTCGCCGAGGCCGTTGAGTCCGCCAGCTTCGTGCG
This sequence comes from Daphnia sinensis, assembly GCA_013167095.2. NCBI lineage: Eukaryota > Metazoa > Arthropoda > Branchiopoda > Diplostraca > Daphniidae > Daphnia > Daphnia sinensis. The sequence goes on along the minus strand of CM023192.1, from coordinate 3,445,987 downwards.
GAACGCACAACCTTACCAGTGAGCCAGTGTCGTCCAATTGGTCGAATGTCACGGCTAGTGTTCGACAAAATTCTGCTAGTCCCTCCACATCTCATTCGCTGGACGATTCACAACTGAAAATCGGATACAATACCACCAGCTTACCGATTGACATCTCCGATCGATCATCTCGCCATCAACGACTTACCGTGCCAAAGCGTAAAAGCAGTGCAAATGCTCCTTACGATTTGCCGGACAGCGACTCAGAGGTGGGTAACCATATGACAGGCGCCAACTTACTTCCGGCCCTGTCGTCGCCTCCTCTAGGTTGTTTGGAAAACCGCCATGCCCTTCCGACAGGGATAGAAAGCGGTGCCCATATAAAAGCCATCTCAATGCCATCGCATCAGCGTACGTTATCGAGTCCGTGCCAACTTGTGCTACACGAAGGTGGATTTACGTCTGAGGACGAACCTGACTTACTGGAATTAACGTCGCTAAGTTCACTGAGCAGATCCACCGCCCAGCTGCTAAATTCAGAGTCCAGCAACACCGACAATCTCCCGGTTACAAAACTGGGATCTGCCAAACGTTCAAGGGTAAGTGCTAGAAAATACTTTTTAAACTACAGTCACATTAGATTTACAAGGCAAGCAATGGAAAGTATCCACGAATCTTCCCTAATTCACCCGGAACCTCAATGCTTAAATTTTCCGATCTAGCTTACTGCTAATGAAAATTGTAATACGACTTTTCAACGTTGCCGTGGTTTTTTTTTATCGTTGTTGGATTTCAATCAGGCACGGTTGCGTTAAATCTGATGCAACAATTTCAGGTCAGGTTCGAGAACTTAATAGAATTTTCATTTTCATACTTTTAGACACAACTGGCAATAAAATCTCTTAAATTATTGCGTGAAAGAGCTACTTTGCCTAATAACTATTTGATACGTAGCCTAAACATAGGTTTCGAACACGATAATAAGGAAATTTTTTGCATAATATGGTCATGAAGGATATGGTTCTTAATTCTCATCCACAAAAATGCAGCTCGAAGGCACACATCCTGCCTCACAGTGATTGTCACTATACGTTCTGGCCGTTAGATGGCAGTCGTATCAAGGAAATTCGATGTAAAAACTGGACGCAGACTTGAATCCTTCCTGTAATTGTTGTGTACGTACACTTGTGTTGCTAATTTGCAACTGTGATGTTTTAGTAGAAATTGTATTTATACTTATGTAATTATTTCCCTCCTGGAGAAATTGCTCTGAGAGTGTCGACTTATACCACGTCACAGAAAGCTTGTCTTCCATTTCAATTTTTCTAACAACTTCCCAGAGATCAGAGAATATCTGAAAAATGATCCGCACATTGCAGGTTGTTCTGGCATAACTGCTCGCAAAGCTACTATGCGCGGACTCTTTCTCCGACAACTTCTCAAGAAAATTTGAATAGGAAAAACCCCCTAATGCCCCCCATGGCTGAATTTAAGATCCCAAAAAGCTAGCCTTACATTGAAATTATTTACATTTTAAACCCCGGGGGAGGAGGAGGGTAAGAGTGTCTTAACGTCGGGTTACACGGTGTTGTACCAATGTCTGACGATCTGCAATCGACACAATCGGAGACCTTATGACGAGAGCTTCAAGACTCCTTTAACAGAAAATCAGGCTTATTGAGCATAGGGTTGCTTCACTGCTATTTCTTCGCCTATCGTGTAGCTATGACTCCCTTTAGATTAACCCGTGTTTTTTTTTTCGTAATTGCAAAACCTCCCGACTGCGCCATGAGTTGTCCTTTTGACGTCAAGTTACGTAACTAAAGCACGTGACCCGTGTTCCCTGTTCGTACTTGTTTTACTTTTTTTATGTGACCATAACGACAAGGACCTTTTAATCTAAAACTGCATTCAGTTGATGAATAACAGTGAAGTTTGTGAAATGATTCACTTTGGATTTTAAATTCCATTACAGAAATTGAAATTCCTTTCGTCTTTCTCTTCAGAACCAGGGATAACAAAAATTCTGGCGTAGCAATTCACATCATCTGCAACGCAAGTTCGCCTGATGATCTGAAGCACGTACGTTTTTATGGTCGTAATACTGATCAACTGTGTAAGACTGCAACAACTAATGTACACTGAAGTGTCTTAAAATTATCTTGGAAACATCAGGTTAATCGTAAAGCCATGACACCAAAAGCAGTAAAAAGAAAAATTGTACGTACATCCTGCACGGACTTGATCACCCTGCAGCGAAGATGTTAACGTAGCAGATTTCCTAGAAGTCGTTTTTGTACAACGGAAATTCAAAAATAGATTTGTTTTTAAAAGGCTGCTATTTTTTACATAGCAATGTGTTTTTGTAACCTCTGAAGCGCTCACCTACTGCAACCAGTGAATAAAAAAAGGGTTGAAAGGAAAAACTGGTTTTACGCGGAAGGAATCCAATAGCTTTTAGAGACGTTGAACACAAATTATCAGCCCCACATTCCGTTTTTTCTTTTTTTTTTACTTCCTAATTTAAAGGTTTTAAGATGGTATTTTCCGATCTAAAAGAAGGGAAAACAGTTGCCTTATCAAGTTGACTTTCACGCGATTGCGGTAGCATTATGTTCCCAACCCTAACACCTGGTCACCTGCCATACCAGAAAGTTCTATGGTCTATGTAGTTTTTGAAGCATACTTCTCTTCCTATTGGACCTGTAGTTCAGCTATTAAAACTGACAGTTGATTCTGGGATCAAAAACTTGGATTTTACACATTGCCAAATTAGGCAACACCTTAAGTAGGTTGTGCTGATGGAATTCTTTAAATTTTGCATTATATCTCCCTAAGCTGCCATGTAAATTTCTGGCTACAACGAGACTAGATACGATCTGGAAATGACGTTTGCCTTTGTGTTGCAGTTGAGTTGCATTAATGTGCACGGCGAGCAAAACGGGAAAACGCGTTTTTAAGTTATTGTTGCGGTAGGTAATTTTCCGCATAACATGGTTATTCGAAGGACAATAGATCGAAAAAAATAAAATAACTGTAAGCTAACCATGAACTGGAAAAGAAACGAGAAAATCGTGTTAACCCTGTCAAAACTAGTAGACTGCGACAAAACAATGTAAATGCCAGCTTTCGGCCTTCACCCATTGTGCATATTTATGTACCCAAAGAAGAAGAAGAAAATTTACGAACATTTGCCACCAGAAGGGGGACGCGATACAAAAACCACTTTGCTAATTTAATTTTCTAAACGTTACAAAACAATTAAAAGTTCCTGCGGTGGCTTTTGCCGTTTCCAATTCCACGCTTATTATCCCGCTAAGATTTTCGATGATTGATTGAAGCTCAACGCCACTCTTTTTTTGTGATATGTCTCTATCTTAGAATACCAACAGGGAAAAGGTTAAACAATGAGTCATCTTTTTACGTAGCCCTACACTAGAGGAACAAACGAAGTGATGCCAAAACGTGATTTGCCCGAGTATTTTTGTGATTACGAAGTAAGTGCCCCTGTTGTACTTAACAAGAGCGTCAAGAACTATCCGGATATTCAAGTCCGCCGAGTGGACGGTAGAAAAAAGTGGTTAAAACTTCCAAATGACAACTTGCACATGCGCGATTATTACGAGTTACTGGCTGCGGCACGAGCGCGCCTGCGTTGTTGCGTGAACCGGTAGAATGCTGTTAAGGCATTACTCTGTTAGTAACAGTGATGTTGCCTGGCGGATTCTGCAGACAAGCAAATGCAACTAGTCGACATTTTTGTTTGGGTGATAGTTTGCAGACCCGTCAATCTAATTGCGAGTTAACGTGCAAAGTGGTACAACCTGTACTGAACAATCTCTGATATTCTCATTTGGATATCCAATAGCTACGAAAGTGCAACCAGCATGCTGTTGAGGCAAGTTCAGGTCATCGATAGTTACAAACAGCAGCTGATGTCGTGTAATCGCAAGTCATGAAACGAAAATTGTCTTACACTGCTATCGTTGATGCTGAGACACAACAGTGCCAGTACAGCTACGAAGCCTACGGAGAGCGTCGGAAAATGTCAGAGCGTCAGCATCACGCGGTCGATTGTAAAGGTCCACCGATCAATGCCGCAGTCAGCCCCAGCGATGGAGACTGTAGTAGTACGTCCTTGATTCAAGATAACGCTTCCGAGTCGGAAACAATTCGTACGAAAGAAATGCCTATACCTCTCGTTTCATCTTCTGTTACGCCAAGCCCTTTCCCCGGTAATTCTGCCAGTACAGAAACAGAAGCCGGTACTGTCATCAGCAGTGATTTCATGAGAAGCAGTCGGCATTCTGATGCGCCATTCTCCGACAAACTGGATCACTCGTCGTTGACGGTCTTTTTGACATCGTCGCCCAGCAACTATTCTTGTCCTTCCAACAGGGACTGTGTAAGCTCTCAGCCTTCATCGATCTGTCTAGGGCACCTAATTAAAAACACACCGTGTAAGGCTACGGCGTCTGAGCCCCGTTTGCCACTACTATTCTTTTACGGGTTACCACGTTTATACTGTACATCACATTTTTAGGCTGTTTAAAATTAAGGAAACTTTGAAGTGTTAAGGTTTTCAAACCGCGCTGCAATGCGGCAATCAGGTTGATTTCATTTTAAATGGGGGCAGCACAAACGTTGAACAAACTCCGGTTTTCTCGTGTTTTACGCTCGTTGGGTTGATTCACGAGCAATAACTTATCGAGAACTTGTACAAAAACCAAAGAAATGGTTTGATTTATTGAGGAAATATCCTTTTTTTTGTGAAGGTTTCTTGGGTTTTATTCGCTCGTTTATATTTGTTCTTGCTTCTTTGTTATTTCAAAGTTATTGACGTTTTTCTTCTTCTTTTCGTCCTCGTTCCATTTGGTACTGCGATAATTTCATTTAGTGTAAATAGGACCAAATTATCTATCTCGTTTTCATCGACACCAGGTTTTTTTTCGAAACGAACTAATTAAGGATTAGAGTCTGCCTCATTCTTCATTGTTTTTCATATATAATTTAGAACACCGCATTTTTTTTCAACCTAATGTCGAAACTCATTTAATGTTTTCCGACGAATAAGTCATCATAATCAAACTAGTGAAAACTTCAAAAATTGCGTTCTGCTGTATTTGGAAAGTTAAATGACGTAGTTCAATTACGAGATTGCGTATGCAGATAATTGGCTTATTGCGTTCGAAATTGCAATCTAAAATTCAAGTTAAGATGAGATTAGTTGAAATTTCCATTCAACGCCAAAACATATTAGCCCAATAAATCGTATTTTAAAGTATATAAGAATAGCATAAAGTACAAGTAAATGAATATTGCATATTTGTTACAGGATACTCGAACACACGCAATCGGCGAGCTGTACGACACAGAACGATCCTATGTTGAATCTCTTCAGATTCTGGTCACGGTTCGTATAATCACAATGATTTTAAAATGCCAGCCTTCTATAAAAATGACTTCGTGTAGTCTAATGTTCATTTACGTGATTTTTTTCTTTTCCAACAGAAATATTTACAACCATTAAAAAGCCCTGAGTGTTCCGGATTGGTGGAAACAAATCTTGTGGATGAAATATTTTATCAGGTCTGTATTTCAAGATCCTAGCGTTAAATTGGTGATTTCCAAGTCTGTAAAGCTGTTGTGGATTATTTGTAGTTAGCACTGTGATAAATCTGTGATCCAATGAAAAACAAATGTTCCGTGTGTAATAAACAATCCGCTTTACAGATTCCAGCTATTTTGGCCCACCACGAGGTATTCTTGGAGGAATTGCGCAAGCGCTTAGAATCATGGGATATCAAACAGTGCGTCGGTGGTGTTTTTCTGGATACGGTAATAATATGCCGGAATACCTACATATGTTTTTCGTGTGACTATTTTTGGCCTACGTTTGCCTTTTCATTCCTCTTTTCCTTAGCTCACTAAACCTTCAGTCATTGAGACGTATACTGCATACATCAACCATTGGAAGCACGCAAACGAAGCGATCAAAACGGCTTGTCTGGCCAAATCTGCCTTTTCCAAATTTCTAGAGGTAATTCCTGCACAAACAACAAAAGCTTATAAAAAAGATGACATTCATGCTGGCCTAAGATGAATCCTATTCGAACTGCTGTATATAAACACGTGCTATGTGAAGGCCATTAGCACAATGCCCATTACCCTATAAATTTTTCTTTTTCAATATTTTCTACAAAGGCAACGGCCCGTGAACATAAAGGCAAATTAGCCTTAGATTCTTTGCTGATTATGCCCGTTCAGAGGATACCTCGCTATGAATTGCTTATCAAGGTAATTGTGAGTCCGAAAATCAGTTCTACATCATCTTAGAACGAGGCTGGGGAGGGGATATCCGTAATGTGACGTTGAAAGCTATAACGAGCTAAATTGTCTTTAACAGATGCTGCTGAAACACACACCACGGGAGCATCCTGATCACGCTCTTTTATTGGACGCTCAAAGAGAAGTCCACGAACTAGCTGTCAAAATCAATTGCGTGGAGCGCGAAGCGTATGGAGCCGAGCAACAACAGGCGACATTGCGTGAGTTGGAAAGTCTCGTGGAAGGCTTGGGACCGGGCAATTTGGCAACGCCGGAAAGAGCTTTTATTCGTCACGATTGTGTCACGATACCTTCCGCACTGGGCACCAGGAAAGAAAGAGGTTTTTTCTTATTTTCTGATCTGCTTGTCATTACCAGCGTCAAACGAAGGAGCGCTGCCATCCGAAAATCTTCTTCGTAAGTTCTACGTACAGCTATACGTTAAAGCCCTAATGAGTTATATTCATTTATTTAATATTTATTTTAAGGTATTCGACTAGCGGAATCGCCAGCACTTTGGAAGCAAACAAATTCAAGCTTCTAATGCGGGTTCCCCTTGATGATCTAGAAGTGACAAAAAGTACGCAAATTCTAGCATGTTTAGAACACAATCTCTTTTGATTGGCTAATCTGAATTCTTAAATCAATGGATAAACCTTAAGATAAAGAAGAGGGTTCAAAGCGGTCGACCAAAGATTTGGAACACGTAGAAGAAGATTTGGCGATTTTGAATCAAATTACAGAGCTGGTGACTCTGCTACACGTGTCCCATTCCACCCTCGACGAAGTCATTAAGGAAATACAGCAAGGAATTCAACGACAGCTGAACGATAAACAAAACATATCGTCGGATTCGCAGTTGGCCACCCTAGCGCTATCCATTTGCACGCGGTAATTACTTAGTTCAAATTGGTTCATTTACTTTCAATAGATTTTCTTTAATTCGGTCGTTATTTTAACGACAGCGATGGCATTGAGACCCTGTCAGTGGCCTTCGCCACCTCTGAAAAGCGTGCAAGCTGGGAGGAATCGTTTACTGAAACTAAGCTTAAGCTCAGAGGTATGCGCATTTCAGAGCAATGTTGCATTCACTAAACATTGATTTACATTCCATGCCAACGATCGTGTTAAATGTTTAATTTTTTCTTATTGATTTCTTTTCAGCTATGTCTCCTGAACGCCGACCTCCACCCGAATTCTTGATGCCGTTGCCAATACGTAAAACACGAGCAGGCCTTCAGTTCACTTGTGCTGCGCCAACAGTAACCTGGAATACTCAGCATCTTAATGATGTTTGGGTCTGCAACAGTGACGGATACGTTGGCCAAGTAAAAGTCGCTCCTGTTCCAGTTATACGGTCTATTTGGGCGTTGTCCTCCCTACTGGTCTAGTCGTGCTAAACAAACGGGAGGAAGGGGGAGGTCGAGGGCGGATACAGCACAGCATGTCTGTTTAAGAAGAAAAGTTGCCATAATAAGTAAATAAAACAAAAAAGAAAGCGGGTATTTTCCGGATGAATGAAACAGTATTTATCTTTGCAGACATTGCTTAGGGATTGCGATAGAATTTACATGTTTATTGGAGAATGTCGAAGAATTTGGACCCGTGAACATTCGGTCCGGTTTTTAAACTGTCGATTCCTTTGAATTAAGGCTGCTAGAAAAATGCTGAACCAATGAAATCAAATTTATTGTTATAAAATGATCGTGCTTTAAGATATCCAACCGCTTCAAGATAAGGATAAGGCAGCTTAATAGTACAGATATCATCCAAAAGGGTAGAAGTAATTGGGAAAAATATAAAGTTGTAAAGTTAGGACAAAGTGGAAGTAGAATTCACTTGAAAACACGTTACTCGATACAAAAACAGTAAGAGGAATTAGGCAAACCTAATTTTTTCTGCTTGTTTATTTTAAATTGGGTTAGAAATGTTTTAGGAAATCATTGGTAGGGGACAAAATATATTTACTGTTGTGCGTAGTTTGCATTAGCTGAACTAATTCTGTTAGAAATTCTACAAGACTATAATTTGGCGTGTTTCTGTGTGTGTCACAGGTATGCATACTTAGCCTACATCCCGAGCCGAATGTTACGTCATGCAACGGAGTATGCAACGCTCGCATTACCTGTATAGCAGCCATTCCAGCCGCTCCTTCGACGTAATTCGCACATATTTCTCTGTTGTAAATGGCACTAAATACTTGGTTTAATTGGATTTTCCAGGACAGACGAATCGACTAACAATTTAAGCAGATCTATGTTTAAGAACGACTCCAAGTTTGAATCCTCGACATTTTGCGCCAGTAACCCGAACGAAATCAAATCTTCTATTTGCAACAAATTCGAACTTGAAAGGTGCGTACACGTATGTGTTGGCGATGATAAATTTTTCTTTGGTGCACCCACTCGCGTGTGTTCGCAAAATACTTTGAATTCAATAGTAGATCAAAAAACGGGTGAACAAAACCAAGAAACTGAGAAGCGGATCCGAGTATGAATGAAATATGGATTATTTTTACATAATTTCTGTATTGTATTTTCACAGCGAATCCAGTTCTGAAAGTTCCGGAAGCGAAGACAGTGCCGACGAAGATCCTACCAGTTATAATCGATACCGTTCCGACTCCATTCCCATTGAAGTTAACGTTTTACCCGGTATTTTTCACTTTTTTGTCTGTAATTTTTTTACGTATAATTTTTGTTTTCACTTGATTTAGCCACTGAGGAAGCCGACACAACGAATCAAGCAACTATGTGGTTGGGAACAGAGGACGGTTGCATCCACATTTACCACTGTGGTGAAAACATTCGATTGAAAAAAAATCGTACACGAATACAGCAAGGCGCAGCTGTTTTGTGCCTCGTGTAAGACCTTTTGCTTTTGTTTGGCAAACACGTTACTTTGTTCGCGTGCTAATGCAAAATGGTTCAATATTTTTATGGACTTTAGGTACATGGATAACTGCGTTTTTGCGTCGCTCGCCAATGGAGATGTATTGATTTATCAACGCTCACCAAGTAATTGTCATGGAGTTGTATTAGATCTCACTGTTTGTTTGTTTTTATTTAACCTTTTCCATCGCAATTGCTCAGGTGGGATATGGAACATTAACGAACCGAAATGCGTTGCAGTTGGTAGCATAATCGGGCCAGTTACACGCATGCTACCCGTAGGCAGTGGCCTCTGGTGCACGTCTCAGAATACCGTCAAGATACTCAACACGTCTACTTTGTCGATTGATGTATTATTGCTATTCACATCAATCCTATACAGATTTCAATTATTTGATTTTTATCTACGTAGTTTTACGCGTTAAGTTGTTTAAATTGTTGGGTTAATTTTTACAGGACGATTTCGCTGTGAGCTCCGATTCTCAGAGGAACGTACTCAGTTTGGCATGCAACGGATTGGGCGTGTGGGTGGCAATGCAGGGGTCGGCCGTCGTTCGACTTTTTCACGCGCTCACCCACGAATGCATTTCTGACGTCAATTTGGCCCCCGCCGTAAACAAGATGCTTTCAGGTATCTCGTCTTTCTCTCGTTAAGCATTATTACGTCATCATTATTGGAAGGAGAATCGATGTTAGTTGACTTACATTTATGCTAATTTTTTTTCCCCATTTATTTTAGGTTGTGATGACATTATTCGCCAACATAAGGCGGCTTGTTTACGCGTCACATCAATGATGTTGTTTCGCGACCTTTTATGGGTCGGGACTAGCGCTGGGGTGATCTTGACCATTCCTACTCCCCATCTGACACCGACATCGTCCCGGCTTTCTTCCCCACCCGTCGTTACAGGTAAACTTTAAAAAATAAAATCAAAGAAAAAGTGCGGGGCTATTTCGGCACATTTGCGACGTGATATTTGCACGATCATTTATTGCGAATACTGATTTTTGTAGGTTTATCGCACGGACATACTGGCCACGTCCGGTTCCTCACCTGCGTCGAATCGATCCGTGACTCGCACCTGCTGCGCTCCTCTCGTCTACACCACAACGCTCATCACGGTTTGTCTTTGAAGAACAAGGATTCTTTGGCGAGCGTCATATCGTCGTCGAGTAACGTCTCAACTCACGGCACTCGGCTGTTAGTCATTTCGGGCGGCGATGGCTACGAGGACTTCCGGCACAGTGGATTGTCTGACAGTGTCGGCCGCGAAGACTCAACAAATCATCTTCTGCTTTGGCAAGTCTGAGTTTACTGCCCCGCAACTATTTTTGATGCAGTTGCGCTTGTGATACCCTAAACCCCCGTATACCAACGTATCGCCTGGTGTGTGCACACTGTCTAGCTTTCCTGCCAACAGCTCCAAACCTTATTGCGATTTGCGAGCGGACGGCTCGGATGCGCACACCTATAGAACCTGGGCATCTTCGACAAACAAAAAAACAAACAAATGTTTAGGGTTTTCCTTTGTTGACTTTTGATTTAACGTCTAGTCCATTCAAAAATGACATTGTGCTACACCTGAGCGCCGTTATTTTTATTGATGCATGTCATGTTATATTCGATCAATGTTTTCTAACCCATCCGTCGGTCTGCTGTCAACTGCTCGCGTTCATTTCCTTCGTTTTGTCGTTGGTCTATATATCTGCTATACTGTAGACGTCTTTTATATTTTGGTATACTGTATATTACCTAAAAAAAAAAACAACAGATTAATATTCTCCATCAAACTGTTTTGTTTTCGGATTCTGTTCAGAGACGGATTGAGATTATACGGCAAAAGTGCTCGACATGTTTTTCAGTTTTTCTCGTGGCCGAAACCAATGTCTTGTGGATCATCAATGTATACTCTCATGTCAAACACATTTGCATCAGAAACATCACGGCCTTTATTTTTCTTGCTCTATGGATATACAAAAAAATTATTTTAAAAATTTAGTGATTAAGAAGTTGTTTTGGATAGAGCAACGGCTAAAAGGTACTGTACATCTGAACGGAAAAGAACTCACGCTAACAATAATAACACGCCGCATACGAACCCTCTTCTGGGCTGTGCTATGTCTACGTTGTAGACACCAACGTGGTGTACGGGTGAAAGGGAACACTGACCAGTTGCGGTGCACTGCCATTGGTATGGCTATAGGTTAGCACGGAATCCTTGTGCTGACGAGTGATCCACATCAGAAACGTTCTTTCCGACTTAATAGAATCCTTTTTGGAAGCCATGCACCTAAAAAGTCGGGGAAAAAAAAGGCACACGTTGGTCAAAAGAAACAGGCGCGTAAGAGCGGAAAGAACATGTTGCAAGGCGAAGAGGTGTACACGCGGAAAGGGAATCAAAAAAATAAAACGATGGCCGACATTTGCCGCCGCATGTCTCCTATCTGTGATGGCTACGGCAGGCCAACGAAACCTAAATATTTACAACAGCCCCCACGGAAAGGGGGGCCCGTCGCGTCTGGAATCTGTGACTGCTGTTTGTTTTGCGCGTCATCGAGTACTATGTACGCTGCGTTTTGCTTAGTGTAGCTACATACGTGTGGTTACGTTATACGGCCGTCTCGTCTGTGTATTTCCATGCCCCACTCTCTCCCTCCATCAGCAGTTACCGGATTTAACTGAGTATTTACGTCTAGTTCGAAAAAGATGGTAAGATACTTGTGTATAGGTATAGTAGGCTATATTTTCTGCTCCAGTGTATTCACGTGGAAAACTGGACCGACTGGCAAAACCTCAGTGAAAAGAAAAAAAAATTAATAGATTTGAAATCATTCTACGCTATTTTTTAAGATTCCCAATCCGGATGGAAGCCGTACTACCAAGATCGTAAAAAATAAAAATATAGTTGAATCAATAAATGAGGCACATAGTTTAATTATCTCTTGATAGACAGGACATGGCTTTATATTCGAACTTGATTTGTTTAATAAAAGAAATTACAATTATGGCACAGAAAGCGTAGAAAGGTAATCTAAAAAAAAATGAGAAAAAAAAAAACAAACAAAAGAAGACTGGATGTGTAAGTTAGACTTGTTTGTGGCGGGCGACACGAATAAGGATGGCCAACAAAAAGATGTACAGTGCGACGGCGCAATACATGTTGAAAAACAATCTTCGTTTAATCTATGCACAATGCACTGTCTCTCTCTAGTTTAGTACAGGATTACACAGAATAGAAACCGTCTCGAACACTCAAGGGTAAGGCAGAATTTTATTTTTTTTTTTTGCAGTCCCCTCCCTTCCTTATATCATTTGCATATATATATAATAAGTGGGGACCACAAGAGGGAGGTGAGGGTGGGTGGGAGGGGGCTACACCAATAAAAAAAAATGACGACACGTTACACAAATTTTTTAAAATGTTTAGGTTTGCAAAATGTAGGCATAGATGGAAATGTTGATGCTATGTTTTGTTTTGTTTTGTTTTTTTTGTTTTTTTTATTATTTAAATTTTTCCTTTTCACTGACTGGAGACAAGATGGCCACGATTGGAGTAATGCGACAAAAAAAATCTAATGTACATGTATTTGGCTTAGGGCATGGCTTATATAATCTGCAATCTTTCCCCATAGTAAACTTCCTGCTTATTATTTTTTTATCTCCCCCCTCCTTTTCCCCTCCCCCCGCTTTCTTTTTTTTTTTAATGAGAATTTTTTTGTTTCTTGTATAACAGTTTGGCGGTCAACAAGTCAGCCTGATAGTGATTGAAGTGAGCGTGGTGAACATGAACATGTTTGTCGTGTGCACAGCAAATGGACGTGACATAACAGAAAGCGCAGCAATCGGCGGGCGTGTTACGATCACGTCGATTTGGACTGTGTTGATGCGCGGTCAATTTACCGACTCACTCTCAGCCTCGAGTTTGAGCAAGTTGGTAATACGAAAATCACTCGAAGAGAGAGGGTGGGACATTTGTTTTAAAAAATAAATAGTGCTTGAGTTGCTTTTTATAAATGACGATGATGATATGTAGCAAAAGATATATATATCATCTTCAGGTGAAGGTATTTCCATTTCGATCACCATCACACATGATCCGTATGTCAAGACGGGTATTGAAACAATGGGATCTCACATGTAAGAGAAGTGGGAAGGGGGGGAGGCACCAATTAATTGTCTGACTGATGAGCAGCCGATTCCAAATTCCAAATTTTAACTTTGTGTTTGTTTCCTATATAAGTTAGGGCAGGCGGGAGGGACGTCAAAAGGGTTTTCATTGTCCAATGTTGAAACGGAGAAAGAAAGCGATGCGTGTGTTAACGCCCGGGCACGCCAACTTGGGGCGTGCCTAAAAAAAAAAAAACTTTTTGTACACTATTTACAAGAAACATTTGCTTTCTACCAGTTACGTATATACACGGATCGAGGTAATGAACCCAAAATGTGTAGACCCGGTGATGGCCAGGCTGTAAAAAAAAAAAAATTTTGAAGTTGCTGCGCTAACATGGCCGCAGGGGGTTGTTGCACATCCTTACGTGCATTCTGACAAGGACGGCTCTTTCCAAAATAAATATTGGAACGACCCCGACAGCTCCGCCGGACTTATTCAGATGCCCTTTTTTCTTTTTTTTTTTTTTTTTTCCTTTTTATTTAAATTTTTTGTTGTTGTTGTTGTTTTGGCTTTGGTTTGATTCTTTATTACAGCCTCGACTGCAAAAATGGCTTGTCTTAAGACAAGGCGTCAAGCTGCTCGGCAAGTTCTGGATGTGCCCGAATCTTCCTGTACCTGTGTCGTATTAACCGACTGTCGCTTTTCTTATGCGAAAATCGTATCGTTCGATCTTGACGCACGCCGATAGCGGTTCTATCTTTGGCTGGATTCGAGATAGTACCGGATGGCGATCTATCTTCTGCGTTCTGCTTCTTTCCGCGTCGATGTTTCGATTTCTTGCCAGATTGCTCCGCGCTTCTGTCTCGATGGGTCACCGTCGGTGACGTCGATTTCTTTGGATTCTTCCCGCCAATCGGAGGGGGGCTGTCGCTTTCCACCGTCCATTTGACGGAGGAAGGATCGCTCTCTAGCCGGTCGATCGGACTTGGTAATAAACGCGCCTCTGTGGATAGCAAATTGACGTCAGAGGCGCTGTTTTCAGGGCTGACGCGTTTCGGTTTTGGATGTCGTCCTTCTTTCCGTGGAAGGCGTTCGGGTCGCTTCGGCTGGTTCCATCCGGATGCCGGCGTTGCTGCAACGGGGCTACCGCCGCTGCTGCTGCTTTCTCCGTGGCGCTTTGCCGCGTGCTGATGGCCCGACGTCTTGGGCCGGCACTGGCGCGGTCTGCGACATCGCTCCACGTTGCCTCCGCCCTGGGCAGGCGTTTCAGTGGAAAGGCAGGAACACTTATTTTTCCTCTTGGATTTCTCTTTGCTACTGACTCGATTGGAGCTAGCCTCTTTTATGGACTGGTCAGACAACTTGGAGCAACGAGGAGCACAACCAGTTGGCTTGACGCTGTTCTTCACAAAGGGAATCCTTTTGTTCAGCTGTATCAGACTAGTTAGGTTCATTCCATCCGGCAGTGATATGTTGCGCACTGGGAAAAAGAGAGCGTGTTTCTCGTTGCTGCCCAGGGCGACGATTGAACGGCCATCGCTGGTCACTTCGCTCTTCAGCCGTAAACGGCACGGAGAGCCCGTGTTGCTGTTGAAAGCCATGTACAAGGACTTCTCGGCCGTTGAGTGCTTGATTGACGTGTACGTATTGTACCAATTGCCTTCCATTTGGTCTCGAAGAATGCAGTCTTGCTCCAAATGCTCCTGTCGTGGCAAAACCAAAGGAAACAAAAAATTTAGAAAAACAAATTCGATTTTGAGTTGGCCATTTTGTCAGCAATTACAAACAATCCAATGAATTATACATTTTTAACACGAATTCTATTCGAGTTACGGAGTCTTGTTTGGCCAAAAAAATTAAAAGTGGGCCACAAGGAGACAGAGAAATTCTTGAGGTTCACCAACAAGCTGATATAGTTATCTTAGAGCTTACTTAACAGTTTTTACGCAGTTGGATAATCACGAAGGCTTGGTTAGAATTTTGAAAAAAAAAAGTGAAAGATGTTGATGAATAAAGGCTGTAAAGAAAGGAAAAGAAAAGAGGCCTGGTCGCTTGGAAGCTTGTAAAAAGAAAAAGGAGATATTGTCATCCGCTGGTTGTTGTTCTGTGCTGCTGAATGCTGCAACAGGTGCAGCGTAGATGCTTTAGACCAGCTCGCTCATCCGTCACTGTCACGACTGCTGAATACCAACTTGGGAGCAACAGTCTACCTGTTTGCAGCTATCTGGTCTCTGATAATGACGTTGCCGCCAACAACTCGATTGCGGCTACCTCCTTTTTACATTTACCGGCCACCGTCACAGCAGCACCTTCAACCGATCAATTGCGCAGTCCCTCCTCTTTCCATCCCTTCTGCTGTATCAAAAACTGCTCTACCCGCTATTCTGGCCTTTATCTAACACTGTCTCTACTTTCCAATTAAACTTTCATAAAATTAAAATGCAAGTTTTTTTTTCCCACCATTTTCCATTCGAAAGGTTTTTATTTTGGTCTGTGTATGTGTGTGTGTGTGTTTCTTTTTCCGATGATTGGATCGCAAAGGCTTTTTAATCGCTGCCAGCCCCAGTTCTTGTTATTTCAACTAGTGACTTCTCGGTAGGTTCAAGTACTATGCAAACATAGCACACCTAATCAGCTGTTGAAACATAGATGAAGAGTTGCAGGGCAAAAGCAGAAAGTCAAACATAAAAAAAGAGAATATATAGAAAAACAAAACAAATTGAACATGCAAGTGCAGCTGATCGCACTCCATAATCAGAGTCGGCTCTCGAGGGATGCAAAGCTCTCAGGGCGCATAGATAATTATTTATGCAACAATTGCGCTATGGCTCTCGTCTGATCTCTTCATCTTCGATCTACGTGCATTAAGTTCCTCGAATAAAAGCAAAAATGGAATTTAAAAAAAAAATTTTTTTCTATGTTTAGAACAATTCTTGAGGTCACTCAAACGAATTGCAATACGTGTGGAGCTGTTTTGACACTTTTCATTTCTAATGTCGAGCAGCAGTCCTTAAATCAAGAGCTTGTTGTGACTGATCTAGTTTGCAAATAGGTTCTGTTCTAAACGGCTACGCATGCAGCTTGTATTTAAAAAACATATCTGAGATACGGTCATAGTTTTTTGGCAAATCAATGTTAACAAAGACATAAATAATTAGAGAATAGCTAGAAAGGATATGCTTGATTAAAATTCTTGTTGGCATTTTATATACAACAATGTCGCTTGTAACGGTAGTTTGCTTTCATCTAGCCTCCTAACGAATTTGTTATTCAAATGCGAACAGGGAACACACATAGTATGCGCTGCGCGCACAGTGCAAAGCTATACTCGGGGAGGATGGAACATGTGAGCGCGATAACGGCTGACATTTTCAAACTACGACACAACCGAAAATGATTTCGACGTTCGCACGCGATATATAGGATTACTTCGAATTTCTTTTTCGATTCTCTAAGTAAGGAAGTAGCGAAAACCTGGGAACACTCGCAACATCGCGGGGCCTTACGAAGCATAAACGTCCACATCAACGAGCATTTGCCAAAATCGTTTGACGTCTGCTCCAACCGAAGGAGCAATTTTTGTTCAGGCCATACTTGGCCATGGTTTAATTAAGCTACATCACGAAATTTGTATTCTTGGCATTCGAATAAGCTAAAGAATGCCGAAGACCCGGTACCTGTCGGAGATGGTGATGCAACAGTTTTCTATTCCAAATTTAGTTATTAAAAAAAAGGGGGGCAGAAAATTGGGCGGAAACTGCAATCGTCATCGCAGATTATTATTACTTTTTCAAATCACGCTTCTATTTTTTTTTTATACACAATGCCTCGATCAGCTGATGTAGCGTTTTGAAAAAAATAGTGATATAGCTATTTGTGCTTGCTGTGATTTGAAACCAGTTGATTTGGTCCATCTTGAAATTTACGGCCGACTATAAGAAAAGCCGAAATCTAAAAATTGTCGGGTGTGTAATTTTGACAGGATATCCTCTAAGCATTAAGGCGTTGAATTCATAAATGGATACGTACGGGGGTCAAGTGTCAGACTGATCTGTAAGCCATAAGTGAAATGAGACGGGATATTTTTTTTTTTGAGTTGGGACCATTAAACGATTAACCTTTTGGCGACCTACTCTTGATCTGTTGACTCTGGCCGTACTCGGTTGTGTGCGTGTGCGTGTGTGTTTGTTAGAAACTGCCACACGGTCGGGGCAATCTAGCTCATAGCCACCGGGTTTTTCATAGAGTTTTTCTTTTGCTTTCTCTCGTCTTTTTTGTTTGTTTCTTTTTCTCACCATTAGCCCTACACGAAACACCTGCCATTTTTATGATGTCTTCTTCAGGAGATCGAGCGATGGAATGTGTGCAAGCTCTCGCCAGCTGCTGCATTGATCTTTGCCAACTGTTTAACAGCATCGTTTCGTCTCTTCCTCGCCCTTCACTTCCACACAACAAAAAGACAACAAAATCCCCCAAAGAAAAAAAAAAACAAGAATAAAACTTTAAAGAGAAAAAAGCGAAAGGGAGAAGGAAGAAACGATTAAAAGAAAGCAGTTTTTATTTACCAATGAATACGAATTTTTTTTTCCTATAGGTAAAAGCTAATGTGAACGGTGATTGTTGTATGTTGCACCTCTACTTAAAAAATGTGTGGAATGAGCAGGGGGGAAGGGGGGGGGAGGGAAATCGATAGTATTCCTAAACAAGAAGATGAGAGAAAATGTTTCAAATGGAGACGCTAAACTGGATTGACTGGTGTAACGCTGCCGTAGGGGAAAAAGAAACGAAAAAGAGAATAGAATGCACGCAATGCATTGACCAAAAAGTTGACTGCCAGACCAACACACACACACACACACACAGAGAAGAGTTTTTAAAGCAGCACGTTCTGAGTATACGAGAAAGCCAGCGGGTGCAATCCCGTCCAGCATCTCAAGTAGCTTTTGAGACCGGCTTTGAGCCACAGACCACACAGGTTTGTCTGCTCATATGCCTGGTAAATATATTTCCAGCCACTATTGCCCCAAAAGGACCAAAGAACAACAGCAACAACAACAACACAAAAAAAAACTAAACAAAAAAAAAAATAAATAAATAAGTATTTAAAAAAAAATAAACAATAAATCAAGGTGCCGTGCAACCAACGATTTTCTTTTCCTTTCCTCCCTTTCCCCCTTGGAAGTAAATAGAGCCTAAATGAAGACGCAGATTTCTAAGCTTTTCTCGGTCCCTCCTCCTTCACGTGAATAATAATGACAAAAGAGAGTTTGATTGATCGCCGTATGGCTTGTCGATTTGAAGGAGCCAAGGCTAACAGCAGATTGGATTCGTTGCAAGTTCACGAAATGACCGTGCGTCCAAACTTTTTTTTTTTTTTTTTTTTTGTTAATAGAGAAAGTCTTAATTAAAAAGATGAAAGAAATAGCACTTCATTTGAAACAAAACAAAAAACGTATTATTTTAAGTTAATGGTTAGCAGTGGCTAAATCATGCACGTAATGAAACACACGATACTTACAGAGCCATAAAGTCTTCCGCATTCGTTGATGCACAGATACAAACGAGATGCTATTCCTCGGATGTAGATTCTTCCAAAGCCGACTGCATTTTGCTTCAAAACAGCTAAGTTGGGAGAAAAAAAAGGAAAGGTATAAGAATAATGAAGAACAAAAAAAAATGATAATAAAATTTCTCACATAAAACAATAAAAATATTTGTTGTTGTTCCCCCCCTGCGGTTAATTACAGGTATATCATTATAGAATGGCTTCATTTTGATTTTCCGAAAACTGAGACAAGGACATGCTTTTGTAGATGACTACTTCCAGTTTTTTTTTTGTTTTCCGAAATGTTGTAATCTGGGCAATTCCCTATTTTTCAAATATGTATGTAAAGCAACGTAAATCGTAACAGATCGAAATAAGAAAGAGAGACGTCGCATGGCTATAAAGGCAAACATATAAAGTCATAAACTCGATCTGGCTTTCTGTCTATTTCTTTTCTTCTTATTTATTCATTTCTTTTTTTTTCTTTCGTTTTTAGAATGGAATGTCGATTTTTGTTGCATCTGTTTTCTAGCTGAAAATCTATGAATGCGAGCTACGTGTCCACCGTGACGAGACAAACGAGTTTTCATGTGTGTGTCTCTTTCTTTCTGTTGCTCGCGTCTTTCGTGTAGAGACTATACCTGACGGCCGCTGGAATTCTTTCGTTTCATGCTTAGTTGAAATCATAGAGGGGTGCGAGACCGTGAACACATCCTCAAAGAGCTTTCGATTAAACACTATTCTAAAAATTCACCCTATAAGAAAAGGCACTTTCGATTCTCTGGTCAGCCAATTTAAAATGCTGCGATGGGCTATAGTTACTAAAAACGAAATTCGAAAATGAACTGATTATAACGAGGAATTAAACATAGAAAAAAAAAAGAAACAAAAAAAAACAACTTGACAAGAAAACGGGCACAAAGAAGTGGCCAGGTTATTTTTTGTTGTTGTTGTTGTTGTTCCCCGTTTTTTTTTTTGTTTCTCTCCTCCTTCTTTGAACAATGAAGTCATCAATCGAATGCTCGACAGAAGACGGAACGAAAAAGAACGTCGGCCATCAGTGGGATGCATCTAACTGGCAACAGTCTTCTTTTTCTTTCTAGTAAGGCAGTTCTTTTTAGCCTGTCTGGTTTTCTTTTTCCTCCTCTCTCTCTCTCTCCCTTATTCTGCCTCTCTCGACGAGAGCGTGGCTAGTTGCGGCTGATTGAGCGCTTAGTCGTATATGCTTCAACTTATGTTGTGAGACGTCAAAAGAAAAAAAAAAAAGAAAGAAAATGGAAGCCTCTGGCAGTCGAACACGACCTGCTATGCATTTATAATGACCTTGTTTGCCTAACCTGCTGCTTGCTAGCTGCTTGGCCAGCACCACCCTCCCGCCTCCCCCACCTTTCCACGTCGTTTGTGTGTAGCCCCTCTCTTTTCTTGGCTAGGAGGATCGAGGCAGTTACAACCTCCATTCCACTCTTTCCTCGCATCCCACAAAATTATGACAATTATATGTCTATGTTACATTCCTGACGGTCCTTTTTTTCTTGTTCGTTCTTTTTTTTTTTATTTCTAATTCTTTTAAAGAACTCATGCTGTATGCCGTGCACGTGTAGGGTGTAGCAAAAGGTCAAGAGAAATCGAAAAAAAAAATCCAATATCTTGATGTGGATATCTTTTTTTTTTTTATAACGAGATAAGCTTAGCACCTAATACGGACAAACACCAACTAAATCGAACGAGATTGCCGTTACGGTCACAGTAATTTCTGTTTTTTTATTGAAGAATTTTGAACGGGATGTTGTGCTTATGCTTGTCCATCAACCCAATTTGGCAACGTTCATTTTTTTTTTTTTTCAAAATATTTTTCATCGGTGAGAAACTCGGACTAATCGATGAGGCTACAAGAAAACAAAATTATATGTTCATGCCGATTACGTAACATCGAAAAAGGGGAGCGGTTCAACGGAGGAACAACTTCGCTATACTAACTGGCAGAGCTTAACCCCAAAAAACCGAATGTCGTGACACGAGTGACAATTGTGCGTTCAAATCAATAAAGAAAAACGCCATCTCTAAAAACATGTTTTGCAGTTTAGTGCAATCAAATTAGGTGTGCGATAGCGCTCTAATTCGATAGCTCTCATCCACTGTGAAAAATGCGCGATTTGCCAAAAGCCTAATGAGCAATCAAATGGCAAACGCATATAAAAACATTAGTGTGAAGCCGGCAACTGTTCTCCGCTTTCTGTTCAGTCTTTTAACAAGGATCCGGTTGAATCGGGTACGAAAGAACTCATGTGCAACAGCTCATTTCTTCAGAGCTATCTTTTTTTGAGTTTTGAAAATAAGACACTGGAAGAAAAGTGAAGCCACACAGAATTAAAAAAAAAAAAAGAAATATGTCGGATTGAGTACCAACCACTCCCCTGTAGTCTCCTTCCGTAAATCCCCTTTCCACTGATTAACATTTGCTCAATCTGCTGCTCCCATTACGTCTGCTGTCGATGTAAAAAGAATCATCGCACTATAAATTCTTCTTGTAGAGAAAGAGAGAGAAAAAAGAAAAACCCCCTTGTCCGTCCTTTGTTGAGTAGATAAGCTCCATGTCAACTGAGAAGGCCGAGGAAAAGGTGTAGAAATCCGAACCTGACTTGACTCGGCTTCCATACAGCTGGGGCTTATTCCGTACACACCGATGGGGTTCACTTTATACCGGTTATTATACAGTATTATATTTGTCTGTTTTGAGAGTGATCCAGATTTGTGCGCATCTTCCTGATTTTTCGGATTAGGTTTGCAGCGTCAATTGAGGCATTATACACCTTTTCGACAACGTTGCCGTAATGACTCGTTTAACCAAAACATTTATCCATTTTGAAGCGGATAAAAAGGTTAGAAAAAAGAAAGGCACCTGAAAGCTTGCGATTTAAAGATAGTGCGGGCAACAAGAAGAAGAAGAAGAAAAAATAACGTGCCAACATTTTGAATTGGTACGTTCAGGTGACACGTTAAGTTTTTTAGTTAAAGAGACAAAAGCGAATCGTAGCGTTCCATGGTGCTCTCAACACGGCCAAAAGTTATTTGAACTGACGCTTCGAAATGAACCTGATATGGCCAACGCAAAACAGAAAAGGAAAAACCAAGTAAGTAGGTAAAAAAAAAAGAAAAACTGACGAGATGGGAGGGGACCGCCTGTGGATCGGATTGCCTGCTGGCTGCTCACCTGCCTACAAATGAAGATATTGCCGATAGTTGGACGAGATAAACTGGAAGCCGGTCTCAGCTCTTGCCCGCCAGACCTTTAGCTGCGTCCGAGACCTCGAACATATTTTATCTCTACATATTTACGCTACTACGTAGCATTGCTTTTCTCTCTCTATTTTTTTCTTTTCTTCTTTCTCTCTTTTATTTATAAAATTAAAAAAAAAACTTGCATCGAACGTTGAAGGCTCACTATTTTTTTTTCCTTGTTATCTTGTAATTTAATCCGCATTTTTCAATATGTTTTCGCTGCACGTTATAGAGACTCTTGGCCGCATGTCTAACCCCAAAACAAGTGCGAACACATGCGACGAAAAGCAATTAAAGTTTAGCTTGCGAGCCTTGACACGGGCGATAGATCAGCGAAATTGTAAGCCAACCCAAGGAAGAAGACAAACTACCAGCCATTCCGTATGCGCGTCTTCTTCAATTTAAACTGTTTGGCTCGTGCAAGAGACGCTGTCAACCTCACATATAGCTTTTAATGGCTTCTGGTTATACACTTTTGTGTGTAAGTTTTGTTTGAATAAAAAAAAATAAGCGAAAAAAAAAAACAAAGGAAAAACACGATGTTTATGTCATTTAAATAAACGCAAATCAACTGCGAAATGATTTGAGTTCGTGTGCCACGACCTACGAAAAACGTGTTGATTATACAAGTGCGTTGTTTCTTTCACCTGTTTTTTTATGAAGAGCGTAATAAACACTGCAAGTCGGTCACATCCGCCACGTTGAAAATTATTCAAAATAGCTATTTAAAAAATGTTCGTTGTCCAATTTCGTTAAGCCTTATTTTTCGCTGTCAATCACGGTACACCCATTTTCTAATAATCCGTCCATCGCTTATGGCATGAGTGTTCGGATCACAACAGTTTTCTAGCGATTCAAAGAAATTGCGGCACACGCTTACATAAAGGATTCGGTAAGGCGAAAAAGCAAATGGGGACCGATTTCTCGGTTTCGACACTGGAAGACTTGATATGTCAGCCTTGAGTAGCCTATATGTATACTGATTGCATCTAGGCTAAGAGAGAAGAAAAAAAAAGTTGAATAATAACAGCCTTCATGTTCTACACTATATAGCATCTATTATTATATATACATAAATAAAATAAATAATTTAAGTTTTTTGTTCAGATCGGAAAGTTTGGTGCTGGTCGACAAATCCTAGTTATGCATGTCAATCTGATAGGGTCTGGTTGTGGGTTCGGAAAAAAACGAACCGAAAACTGCTGCCGCTCATATGGAAAAAAGGAAAATGGTTTCCAAATTTATCGGAGGTCATATGGTAACCAATCCTGTTTATTTATTTATTTTTTGTTTGTTTGCTTTGTTTTTGTTTCTTTTCCTTTCTCGTGACCACCTGAGAACGAGAACCTAGACGCAGAGAGAAAATGATTTTCGTTCGACATGTAGATGTCGGCATGTAAGCAGCCTCAACTCGTTTTCTTCCCCAAGTAAAAAATGTCGTCTGTGTGATACACTCAGAAAAATAGAAAAATAATAAATGAAAGAAACAAATAGAAAAAATTGAGTGCAATTTTTTCGTATTTTAGATTTGTAACATCGGCGGGACGAGCTATCCGATGGTCGGAGGTTTGTGCTCAAAAGGCCGAAACAAAAAAAAAAAAATAAAATGTCAGAAGAAAAAAAAGAAAACCAAACAAAAAATAAATAAATAGTTTGTCCTACTGAAAAAACAGGTTTTCTTTGGTTTTCTCTGCCATTAGTTGATTTGTTTCCATGGCACGCTGCATTTGGTTTATAAGTATATAGTCGATGAACTTATCTTTTAATTTAATTGTGTCAAATCTCGGCTTTGTGCTTTTTTTTTTTTCCTTTTCATTTTCTCGTTCGGCTAATCTCGTCTTATATAGCTCTGAGCTACACTTTGTTGTTTCATAATTGTTAACGGTAATTAAAAGCAAATCGTCGGGATCGTGATGGCGTATATAATTGCGAAATCTAATAAGAGATTGGTATGTAGGAAAGTACACACACGGTGTGTCCTCACTGCTTTCCATCTAATGTTTTGAATATGCGCGATTAAGATGATCTGCCCCCCCCCCTTCTCAGTAATATGTAGAAAGAATGTTTTATTCAGAAAAAAAAAGGATGACTTCGACGAAAATGCGATAAGAATGTGGAAACCAGTGATCTAGCAAACAAGGGAGGACGGGACCTTTTGTCGCGTACACACAAGTCAACACGCTATATAAGAACCGCATCTGTTGGCACAAGTGCAGAGGTATGCTCGTGAACGTTTCCCGAAAGAATTCCTTCACGCCATTGGTCCGGTGTCCCGCGTTTATCACATTAAAAAACATTTACTTATTTTTTTTTGTGTTAGATGTATAAGGACGGATGTCTTGCTATTCCAAAATTTTTTTTAAATATTTTCTTTTCGAATACCTGAGGTAGCTACTGAATTTCTCGAAAATTCTTCGAACGTGTATCCGTTTCCGCCCCACGCAAAAGTGGGTGGACTTGTAGACTCTAATTATTGATGTTCCTGTTTGTTAATCAACGCTAACGTTCAAAATATTCAATTAAGGGTGTATAACCATGTTCAAGAATGAGATCTACGATGTTCTGTTTCTCAATGACTAATAACCGGGTCAATAACAATTCGTGTTGTCCATATAGTTATGCATATAGAATGGTCATCAACCATCTTGATCGCTAGCATTCGTGATGCCCATACTGTGTGCGTATGGTGACATGATCAACGCCAATTACACGCAACGGGCGTTGAGTTTGTCTGCGTCGAAAACACATGGCACACGGAATATGGTTATCTATAGCCGGGGCGCCATTGTCTTGATTGCTCAATCATGATCTTGAATTCATGTGGAAAAAAAAGAACAAAAAAAAAAAACAGACATCAAACCAAAACAAAACAAGTCCTCAATTGTTTGAAACGCTGCCAATACCAACGTATAGAGCTTATATATATATTCGGCATCCTTTAAAAGACCAGGTGATAATTAATCGGTCTCCGAATTCTAGTTTGGACGTTGGGGAATGTGTGGAAAGTTTTTTTTTTTTTTTTTTTTTTCGAGGATGGACCATGGCTTTGTTTCGGTCAGACTCGTTGAGTCGCGGTGTAGACGTGATACTGACACGAAAATGGCGCGATGTAGATGGGAAAAGAAACAGAAAAACATTCGCCCACAGGGGGGGAACTGGAATATTTTTTTTGCTCGATATAAAAATCACTTCAGGTAACGGTGAGGCAGGCGACTGTTGTTTTTACAAAAAAAGCGACATCGACCAGCAATGGGGAAGAAAAAAAAATAAAATCTATTTTTGGAGAACGACGGGAAGTTTCGATGGCCTTCCCCTTAATTCGTTGATTGTCTGTTTTGTTGGGCAAATAATGAACAGGTAATTTCGTTTTTTTTTTTTTTTTCATGTCTGCTTTGATACTATAGGATAAATGAGCGACGCTTTGAGAAAGATCATTGGCCACAATCAATCGGGCGCATCGTGCCATCTTGCTGCAAAAGGCAGCCAGAAAAATATGTTTATTTATCGAATTCATTTATTTTTTCAGATAAAGTAAGCAAAGAGAATTGAGGCCAGCTTTTTGGAAGTTTGAATGTCAAAGTGGGCCATCGGTCTGACCGGCAAACGAAACGAGCGGGTGGTTTGGTTAAAAATGGGTGGGACAAAAAGCTATGGAAGAGAATGCCCCCTTCTCCGAGGTTGGAAAAAGGAATGCACGGCAAGTTTTTTTTTTTTTAAGATGTTGCCTCTAGTCGCTATGTGGAAGCTGAAGAAGGAAGAAAATGTACTACAAGAAAAAAAAAATTTAAATAAAAAGAGGAAAAAGAAAGAAAAAAAAAGTGCAATTCATTGCTATAGTCGAAAACAGTGGCTTTTAGCGCGTCTGGAAAACATTTTCATGTCTTCTGGTTGTTGCTCCTTTTTTTTTTCTTTCTTTCCTTCTTTTTCCTCCCTTTTTTTTTTTTCTTTTTCCTCTTGCGGTAAACGATGTCTTATTCTGGAGAAGTGGCGCGGCCTCCGCTTCTCCTGATCTCCTCCCCGTGCTTTCACGACTGATGGCCTGACCATAACTGCTTATCCCCCCTCTGGGGTCTTAGTCAATAAATAAAGACATTTCGACGAGAGTTAATGGGCACAAAAAAGAAGCGCGCGAGTTCTCCATTTACATGTTGAACAGTTGCAACAACCTTCATACCCTCAGCTCTGCCAATAAATTTCCTTTTACCTCTGCCTTTTTGTTTCTTTGTGTATGCCTGCCGAATAACGCATTCCATTCCCTTACGTGTACAGTGCATACCCGTAGCTGGTGCGCGCGCGTCCGAAAAATTAAGGAAGAGAAGAAGAAGAAGAAGAAAGAGTTCCCTTCGCTCGCGAGTCGCCATTTCTTCGACAGATGTGGAAAACCACCGAAAAAGAGATGCCTTTCATGGGCAGGTCAACTCCGAGTGATTTAACTGGGCTACCAGCTCTCGGCAAACCAAAAAGGAATGCGTCTTTTTTCTTTCGTATTTCTTTTCTTCCACCGTTTCGAAAGATTCTCTCATTTTCTATAACACCAAAACAGATAACCGACAGTCACGTTCCACCTCTACGTAGTAGACATTTTTTTTTTCTTTTACTTCTTCTTCTTCCCCCATTTTTTCTTTGATGTACAAAGCTTTTTTTTTTTTTTGTTATAGATTACACACACTTGTAACATTTGTCCCCGGTGCATGTTACGCTTGAATTTCTGTGGCTCTCTCTATTTTCTTCTACAATCAGACAATATTTCTTTCTCTGCCTTTTTTGTATTGTTATTATTTTTTCGTTCTTTTTTCTTCTTCTTCTTCTTCTCTTTATTGCATCTTTACTGCTTTTTCTTTTAAGTGTTTGAACAGTTTACTACGGCATACAAGCCAAAGGGCCTCCTCGCTTGATGCTCCAAAGAGGTTTCTCCCAAAACTTCAAACATCATTTATCTATTGCCGAAAGCACGATGAATTCATCAACGAGTGAAAACAGTTTCACCGTAACTTCAAGAACAAACAAAAGAAATAAGACATGCAAACGTCAGTCGCATAAAAACACATCATTTTCCAACAGCTAGCGCACCTGTGTTAATCAAATGATAATGATTCAAAAATAAACTCAAAAGTACAGCGTCCCGTTTCAACAACTGCATGATGTATGTGTCGGTGTCAACAAGTTCACCTGTCGACTTGTGTGTATACTCTTTTCATTTGCCTTTATTATCGTGTTCTCTTCCCCGATTCACGATTCTTTTTTTTCCTCTTCTTTCTTCTTCCAATTAGTGGAACACCCACCCTCGACGCAAACTTACTGCTCGTTGATTTTTTTTTTCATTCTGCTTTTTACCAATCTCCCCTTCCCATCTCTCTTCCCGTTTTTTTGTTTTTTAATTTAGTTTTTTTTTCTTTACGTTCGTTTGAGTTCTCCTTTTACGTTGGTAAGGTGGCACAAACAAGAGACGCATGAAAAATCGCTTTGCTAGACAGGCATCGTTCAGACGAACCAGCATGCGCTGATTGTCTGCAGCCTTGACCGGAATTTTATTTTATTTTTTTTTATTTGCGTCGTAGCCTGTTACTTGCTTGGACTGGCCAGTTGGTTCTTTTTCTTTTACAGCTGTTGGCGGTGTGAATTCGTTTTTGGGATTGGAAGATAATAATAGCCGTATCGAAAAATTGGCAATCCTTTTGTAGAATCAAACAGCTCTTTCCTCCAATATATTTTTAATCGCCTTAACGAGTTTAGTTGAAGAACAACAAAAAATCAAAATAAATCAGTAAATAAAAATTCCGTTTTTTTTTTTCAAAATGGAGAGCTTATAATGCTCCAGCGGTTATCGAAATCAGCTGGAATTCGGCCGGATGTCGAACTTCCAATCGACGTTGCATCGTGACCAACATCGAAAAAACGATCGAATGACTCGATCCGAATCGGCACAGTTGGACGAACTTGATAAGCAATCGTGTGGCACTGGAACACAATACGCGCGAGATATAGGTACCAGCGTTTAATAGACTTCGGTTACACGAATAGCTTCCTGCATTGCTCGAACGAGCGGGTTATATTCAAGTTATGACAGGATTTTTTTTTTTTTTTAACAAAAAAGAACTCTTCCCTTTTTATTATGGAAATAACTTTGGACAGCTTTGGCTATGTCTGAGAGATTACGAAAAGTCGATGTGGAGACTCTTGCTTCTCCTTCGCAGGAGGTCTCTATACTAGACGAGCAGATATATCATCAGAGATGGTTAAAAAAGAACAACAAAAAACATGTCCCAAGTTATGATGTGTTGGTCTGATCGAATGCCACAAACGACAATGCCAGAAATATATCTACGGGGATTTTTGCTCCCACAAATTTGGGAGTCGTGTATAGGTCCTGTTATTTCTTTATTTGTTTTCAAAATCTTTTCATAGCATTTTGCATATATTTTGTTTTTAAGCGCGTACCTATTTCTCAGTACCGTACGAATGATGGCTGCCTAGCAATCAACAAGTGAGCCTAACATGAAAGAATGTTTCCATTAGCGCTGATGATGAAAGACGACGAACCAAGCCAAGAAAGCCAAACTGATGAAAACGTTAAAAAACGTCAATATCCTTTTTTTTCCTTTAAGTTGGAGATGTAATTGACAAGGAGGAATGCTTGAAAAAAAAACAACACGAAATTCCATGGATGTTGGACCAATGGTCAAAGACTATGCTAATAGGCGTTCCATTGCTCTCTGGGTTCACACCTGCACATTCCGTGTTCGCTTGTCTGACACTGCTCATAACACGACGAAATCCGCACACAACAAAAAAAAACTGAATAAATTTTTCGAACTTTCCATTCTAAACGGCGAGATGATTATAGTGGCAATAGAGATAGCAAATCGACAGCGTACGGGAAAATAAAAATAAAACGGACAAAAGAAAGTAAATACGCCGTGAAATTCGAGCCCTGTCCAACAGTAAAGATTTTTTTTTTCTCTTTCAGGCCATGGAACATAAAACGAAAAAAAAAATATAATAATAATCTAGCGCGTTTAGGTTAACTTGGGTAAATATACGTTCAATAATCAAACATGCGGTAATTGTTAACGCAGCTCTTGTACATATGTGGACGACGGGCTTTGGCAAATCGAACCGGAATAACAGACGAGGAGGGGGGCTGCAGACACGGTAACCCAATCTACGTTTTTCAACCCCCCTCCCAACGCGGAACTCTTGTTTCCTTTCTTTTTACTTCCCCCCGTTTGTTGCTCCGGTTGGCGCATTCTGAATGAACCCAGCCGGACTCGTGCCTGATGGACTTGGGGAGGAAGGTTAAAAAAAAAAAAAAGAAGTGTATAGGTACATACATAGGGAGTCAAAAACCCTGATATATACCTCTGTTTTTACACAGTAGGCTGAACAAGCCTGTCCATTGTATTCGTGTAGAGAATGAAGAGCCCCCTGTTTGGGATTATCAAACGGCTGTTGGACATTATATACCCCCTTAGTTGTGGACGTTTGATGCCAGTGTATGAGTAAGGAATAAAAAATAAAGAGGACGGACGGACACAATAGTATTCCAAGGGGGGAGGCACAGGCCAAAATAGAGAGAGAGGCCGAAAGGGGAGGTGGAGGGGGGTTACCGGTGGCCGGAGAGTTAAAACTAAATACGAGAAGGGGGGAAATAAGGGGAAATAAAGAAGAGAGGAAGTAGGAACAGACGCCAGGTTATCCGATCCTTCCGAGGAACAATGGACTGACAACAAGAGGTAGAAAAAAAAATGAAGGCAATGGGAAAGAAAAAAAAGAAAACGGCTGCATCGGTAAGTTGAACGCCACAAAAGCCTGTCTTGAGCTTCCTTTCTTGTTTTGATTTTTTGTGTGTACCATGCCTTTAGGCCTGCTACATTGTACGGGAACGCTTTATTCCGAAACGACCGGCTGCTATTACAGAATGAAAGCCGTATGGGGACGCATTGATGCACAATGCCGCCATAAGCTCTATCTAAATTACCCTAATTATTACAGCGGGATGTATACTGTGCATATACACATCGATCACGTTATATCCATTCAGCACTATAGAACTTTCATGGACTGTCCTCATCACCTCTTTTGTTCTCGTCTCCTTTTATTTATTTTATTTTTATTTTTTGCCCCATCATTCATATAGTTTCTCTCGCCAAAACGATATATTAAGCTGTAAAAATAAAACCCGTGGCGCGTATACGATAATCTCTGGAAACATGATGACATTTTCACAAGGGTCCAATCAGCTGTACGGGGCAATAAAGGATTTTTTTTTTGTTCTCTACCGCTTTTTATTGGTTAAATATGAAAGAAAATCAAAACAAAAAAAAAAGATGGTGATTACTAGTGATGGTAATCGAAGAAGGGAGTGCTATTTGTAGCAGATGGTATAAGCGGCAGGCAAAATGCGATTCGCCAACTGCATTGTTAATGATTGTCTATAGTTTCTAGTCGATCAAAGATCACGCCGCTATTCGACATGAAAAATAAAAAAAAACTGCGCGTATGCTAATCGACAGGGAAAAGAAAAGAAAAAAAAAAGGAGGCAAGTTATTTGTTTGCTTGAAAAGGAGAGAAAACGAGGGTGTGTCGGTTCAATTAGGCGTGGCTTCAAACGTCCGCGTTCAATGCAAAAAGCAAAAATAAAATATTAAAAAACAAAAGCCTCCATTTGATGTTTTCTGCGAGTTGAGTCTTTCAAGTTGCACTTCATCACACACGGCCGTAGGCTTTACACCTCAACTCCTTAAACGTATTGGCCTCGTTGATTTCTATCGCGCCTTCTTTTGTCTTTCGCAACACGTCCACCAATCGACGTAGAGTCCCAGTGGCCGATCATTTTCACGCAAATTTTTTTTTTCTAGTTCGTGGAGAAATAAAAAAAAAGCAAAGTGGCTTAACGAAAACTAGGACGTAATCTAAAAATGAATATAGGACATATTCAGCGCTTCGATCATTAGATCAACCATCAATCACGAAATGATTCGTCGGTTGTGTTCGTGTAGAGTAGGCCTAATTTTCAAACTTCCCTACACATTAAACGAATAAAAGAAAACGAGAAATGATGTAACCCGAAAAAAAAAAATGGTCACATATGGCTGACGCCTTCTCCTCACCATTGACACCTCCCACCTTCAAGGTTGTCTTTCCCAGAAGAAAAACAAAAAAACGTCCCTTTCACGATAACAATCCGATGTCACCGATTCAGGAGAGCTCTGATTGGTCGCGTTCAAATTAAAGCGGCAGAGCAAAAAAGTTGATGTAACAACAGACGCTGACCGACCGAGAGAAATTGAGCGAGCCTTGCAAACATTATTGGGCACGAATCTTATCAAAAGGTAAGGCCATTTATTAAAAAAAATATATATAAATGACCTTTTCACCATATTTGATCAACTGTAGAAAAGTGGATTAAGCGCACATTTCTTTTCAAGAAAAAAAAAATAGATTTAAGCTGTAGCCATTCTCTAACCAGGTAATTAACCAAGGGGAAACACGCACGATGAATTTCGTAATAGTCGCATTGGTAGCCATTGATAAAGAATGAAAACTGATGATCGGATTGGTGTACTTACAATAGAAACTGGAATCGTGTCCTGTAGCGCTGACTGTGCCGTTGGGGAAACTCTGGATGTAAAGATTGTTTTTGCTTAGTAGCCGAAGGATCGATCCTTCCTCCGTCGTACTGCCACTGCTGCTCTCTTTGGATGGCGCTGCTGGTTTATATCCTCCGTAACCGTGAGCTATAAGAGGAGCCACGTGTTGCTGCTGTTGCTGCTGCTGCTGCTGCTGCTGTTGATGATGATGGTGGTGGTGGTGGAAACGACTGTGAGCATGTTGCGAGGCACCACTGTTAACGCTCGAGCCACCAGTTGCGACCACCATGTTGGCGGGCGTTTGTATTGGCTGGAAGATGGACACGGTTGGCGGTGTGTGAGCACCAGGATCGGCTCTCGTTAAGGCAATGTAATTATTGCTGCCGGCCGATGTGGAGGGATGATCCCGTTCGCCGGTGGCAACGGAGGTGGCGTGCGATGGCTCTACCTGTGCCGACAAGAGGAGCAGATGAGTGACGAGGAGCGGAACGAGCAGGATCCAGCGGCAGCAGCGACAGCGGAAGGTCCCGAGGCCACGGCTAGGGCCACGAATCATGACGGCCCCGCCCTCGGCGACCCCAACAATCGATTTTTTTGGACGGCAGTTATTGCCGCACACCGTGAGTAGCACAATCGCTTGATGGATGGCTGGAAGTTGATGTTCGAGCAGGTATGAAAAATGGGCACCCAACTGGACACTTGTCTGGGCACTCGACTAGGCCGCTCAGAGGCTCGCTAATTCGCAAACACTTGCCAACGAGTCACACATATACGAGTGGGGGTAGACGACACGACGCGCGCTCAATCCGAAACTCGAAACTGCGTGTCGATCGCACGAAAATCCGTTTCTTTTTGTCCGATTCGATGGGGGCCAATGACAGCAGCTGAATCGACGGCCGGTTCTTGCCACTCATTACCCCACCCCACGATTTAGCAATTCAAAAATTAAATAATAATTCCAAGTGAAGAAAAGAAACAAAAAAAAAAGGCCAGACGTTGGTTGGAAAGGGTTTGATTTTTGAGTTAAGGATTAGAAAAATTCTTTGATCAGAGGAAGCTCAGAAAAGCACTAGCAAATATATCTTTATTTTTTTTTCTTGAATCCTTTCGTTTTATTTTAAAGCAAGGATTTCCTTTAAATTTTTGTTGTGTTTTTTTTATGTTCCAAATTTTATGGCTGCTTCTGCGTCTTCTTGCGAAGACCTAACAGCAAAAAATGCGCGATGACACCCGCCAGTAAGGGACTAATGGTCTGTGCCCGCGTTTCTTCTCAAATTTCCCACTCAGGGTTTCACATTGGTGTTGCAGTTGCAGCAGCACCAGGGGTGGTTTCTTTCTTTTTCTTTTGAAAGAGAGAGAGAAAGAGAGAAGAGCGGGGAGAGCGCGGCTGATGGACAGGATAGGGTGGGTGGGTTACGGCTTCAAACAAGGCAATTTGGGCAAGTCTTCTTGGCCGTTACAAGACTCAATGTCCCAACTAATTTGATTGCGAGAAGACGAAAAAAAAAAAAAGAAAAAGAAGAAGTAAAGAAAATTTACACGTCGAAAAGAAATCAAAAACCAAGAGTCAACAACAAACAAAGAAGAAAGGCACAGTTGCAATGCGAGCTGAGCAAAAATTCAACGAGCCGCAGTTATTTTCGTTTGTTGTTTGATTTTTTTTTTTCTAATTGGCGCTTTTGTTTCTTGTTTAAAAAAAAAAGGGCAATTGGAAAGAAGAAGAACGCTCAGTTTGGCTTCAAGAGCAAGGTCCAGAGTAAGGCAAGCTGAAGAGGAACGAGAAAGAGGCGCGTCAGAGCGTAATAGGTCGACGGATGCCTGCCAAGATGAAGACGTTCACTAAGAGCAGCTCTGCTAGGCTCTTGCCACCTGGAGGGCGATGGCTGGAGGACGAAGCTGCGTTGCAGTTGGCCGTCACAGAGTAGTAACAGCTGAGTCAAGAAAGACGGCGCACAAGCGCACCACAAATTCGGGGTGGCTCTGCTCTGCGAGCGCAGAAACCGCGACGTGAAAAACAACAAAGACGATGACGACGGCAAATCAGGGAATTGGCCAACAACACTGCTGTGCATGGCTACACAGGAGCCCCCCGACCGTTTATCCAACTGCTGATTGGCAGGGCGGTGCCGCTTGAGCCGATGGACACGCTAATAGGGGCGCGAGACGATGCGGCCGGTAGGCCCACTTAGACGACGTCACTCGGTAATGGCAACAACACTCGGCGGCGGCCAACCGTTTGCCGCAGCATTGGTCAACACCAACCGACACTGAAGCCGTAACTGAACCGCTCACAGCTTCAGTCGACGGCATCACACAGTGTAGAGAAAACAAGAGTCATTTTTTTTGTGTTTGTAAAATTTTCTTGTTCTCTCTTTTTTTTAAAAAATTAATTATTGATTAATTAAAAAGGGGGGAGGAATTAGAACCAAAGGTGAGAGAGAGCCAAATCGAAAAATGGACTACGGTAGGATGGATGTGTTTTCGGGAAAACGAAGGTGGGCAATTAGTACGACGGAGTGGTTATTGAAATCACGATTCGATTTGACGTGTATGAATATGAGGACGAGTTTTTTTTTCAAATTAAAATATTTGTCGTGCACCGAAAAAAAAAAGAATTTAAATAAC
The DNA here is from genome assembly GCA_013167095.2 of Daphnia sinensis. Lineage (NCBI taxonomy): Eukaryota > Metazoa > Arthropoda > Branchiopoda > Diplostraca > Daphniidae > Daphnia > Daphnia sinensis. The sequence goes on along the minus strand of CM023192.1, from coordinate 3,411,639 downwards.
TGTTTAAGGTATCCGTAGGTTGTCACTTCGGGTGTATAGTCCCTTCTGGTTTTTGTTTGATCAAACGTATTCAGATGGCGAATTTTGAATGAACTTGTTGGCTCGAAATACAAAAGCGAATTTCGAAACGAACTGAAAAATTTCACCTTTTAATTGATTTTATATTTTAATTTTTTTCTTCGATTTCTCGCAATTTTAGGCTCGCAATAACACCGTGCACAAAACGGGCCAAAGTGCGTCAAACTGTTCGGAAGATCCCATCTGCAGCGCTGCAGCGCGACTACTGATTGTGCTAGTCTTGTTGGAAGAGGGCGCCTCCTGGAACACTGAGCCCGTCGGCCAGCAGATGGTGGCAGAGTGTGGAGAAGGGAGGGGAGGTGGGGAGGGGTGGTGTCGGAGACCGGCAGAACAAGGGGAGGTAAAAAAAAAATATATTAAAAAAAAAAAAGGAAAATAAAAAGGAGGGCTGGATGGGTGGGGATTGAAAGGGAGAGAGGGAGGAGTTTGTTGCCTGTGTGTGTGTGTGTGTGAGTGTGTGTGGCGAGACTGAAAAAAAAACCAGCCGATTGTAGTAGTACTTGGGCTAGCAGCAGCAAAGTGTAATAGAGTCTGCTGCGTGAGTTTGGCAAGTCTCGGAGAGGGAAAGGAGAACCTTAAAACAAGACAAGGACTTGAGGTGGGGTTACAAGCACGCTCCACTCTGGTCGAAATTGTGCGATTCCCTCCACCTCCACCTCCCCCCTGCCCCCCCCTGCCCCCTTCTTCTTCTTCTTCCACCCGAAAAAGTTGTACACCTGTCTTTTTTTTTTCCAGAACGAGTTGTCCCCAAGAAAGAAAAAGGAGAATAACGAGAGAATATAATAGAAAAAGAAGTCAAGAAAAACACGACAAATCCAAACGAAGAAAGTTATGGTATTCTTTTCCTTTTTTTTTTTTAATTCTCTTTTTCAGATGTATAGCCCACCGTGCTAGTGCAGCTAGTCTCGCCTCTTTCGTCAATCGTCCGTAAGAGTTGCAGGTCACGTTTGCTGGATATATATGTATATATCTTTTTTTTTTTTTTTTAAGTCTGGGATTAAAAAATTTACAATTTTTTTTCTCGTTTTCTTTCTTCTTTCTGTTTTTTTTCCTTCTTCCTCTTTTCCCTTGTCCTATACCCTCCTTTTCTTATTTTCCTTCTTCTTCTTCTCGTTTCTTCTTGTGTTGGAAAAAAAATTCGGCTTGACGCTACCTGTGTATCGTCTGGTCAAAGACGGTCACTTAAAAAATACGTCTTAAACTCTCAATGCTTTTTATAAGGCCGGTGGAACTTTCGTTCTTGGCCGCTTTTCTTTTCTTTTTTTTCTCATGGATTTAACATTTTCACTAAATACATCACGGATTGTCCCTTTACCGCGACACCCGACCTTTTCTGTCATGGCTTGTTTTTGTATTTCAATTTTCTTTTTTAAAAGCCACCATTCATTGTTAGTACAAGTTCTACAATACACACACACACACACTCCGGATGACCTTTCCTTTCATACTCTCCCTCCCCGCATTTCCCGAAACTCAGTTCAACGACACAACAAATCATATTGCCAAAGAGCATAATGAACGATTTTGAATGCACAAAGGCCTACCCCCGTGTTGGACACAAGAATAGACTACACCCTGCTTTCTTCAAAGTGTTACTATTGAGAATTATATCGAAAAAAAAGAAAATATGTTCACACTTGTGTGTAGAGGGGAAAAGCCATTGGGTATATAGAGCATCATGTTACCGGAGAACATTTTTTTTCTTTTGAAAAAATTGGGTTTTCCCATGTAAGTTAGTTTCACACACACAGACAATCGATAATGTTAGACACTTTACAGAGTGGTTGAAATGAGTGCTGAATGGACCATTAGTTTCTTACGAGCTCACAGTTCGGTGTTATGTCCGTACGACAGCGAAAAATTGAGATCCCTCAAACGCCAACTGCTGATGATGGCTAACAGATCTCGTCTCACTTCTCTATTTCTTTACTCTCATCTCAACACAAACGCACTCGTCTGTCTCGTTCGTTATCCACTTGCAAATGCAAAAACTGTGACTAAGTGGGACGCTATATTATCGTTGAACAAAGCAATCATACGTGAGTGGTCGCCTCCAGCAAGCTGATGAACTGCACTTGAAATCGAACGGACAGTTGAGCCGGCATTGATTTTCGCGAAAGAGCGTGAAGCTCAACAATGACCACTTTGCGCGATGTTAATTAGAAAGAGTCTATCGCTTGTATTGCTGCGCGGTGATATTCTTTAGCTACTTCTGTTCGGCAGAATGCTTAACATCAAAGGGGTCGGCAAGTCCAAACAAGCGTGGTTTTCAAATGTTGCTATGTCATCGTTGACGTTTCAATATTTAGCGCATGAAATTTGAGAATTTCTCGTCGTGGGACTTGATTCTTGGAACGAATTGACTCACATTTGATATGAAGCGATAACACTATCATTTTTATCCCTGGAAATGTTTTTTTTTCGCCGTAATTATCATAATTTCACGTACAAATTGAAATTTACATAACGTTTAAAATAGGTTTTGTGCAGCAATTTCTAAGTCAAGAGCGAGCGACGACGACAGTCATGTCTCGAACCAATAGCAAACACGTGAAAAGAGTTCCAAAATCAACGAAGAATCGCGAGAGCCAGCCGTTTAAAACGAATAGTCCAGCAAAGTTTGCAATGATTGGGGTCAGCCCGTGTCTGGATCGATTCACGGGATGTTTTCAGTACGCAGCGATGACAAGGGAGTAGTCTACACCAATAATTCGTCCACGTCGACACACAACACACACTTTTTGTGTACACTGCGCCAGCACCACCTACGCGTCTTCACGAAGTGAATCCATTTGATATAGGCTGGAACTTTTGTTTGAAACGTGCGCCTTTTGTTTGACATAGCGGCGAGAGACCTCGTGGGCCAGATGTTATTGTGTCGGCAGGGGTAGCCGCGGTCATTGGCGGGGGTTAGACGAGGTGAAGTCTAACGGCGCCCGGCGTCGGCCAGTCGCGTCGCGTCCGTCTCGATTTGATCCCATTTCTTCTGTACCTTTTAGGAACTGCTATAGCTTATATTGGGATTTCAGACCAAACAGACAATATCCATGTTTAGTCTGACACCGATGTCAGTTAGTCTGCAACGCCATATTCGGGGAAGGTGTGGTGTCGTTTTTTTTTTTTAGCAACTTCAAGCGAAAACATTTCCGTTATTTATTTATTTGTTTCACATCATCAAATCTTAGCCAACTCAATATAGGTGAGCGCCCAAAAGCGGGGACGGAGAACGGGCATCAGCAATCGTCTGTCAGCCATCTTCGATTCACGTTAGACCCATCCGTTAGCGCATCAAAACAGACTCTATTTTGATGGCCAATATGGAACGGATGAAATGTACGTGTTCATAAAATTCACCAAGTTTCAGCGATATATACGTTTATTTCTTCGCTGTGAGTAATGGATTCGTGTAAATGGCTATATTGCAGACTGATGACTGCATGTTGACTGATGGGCCCGGTTAGCAGCGCAACGAGCAGCAGTTGAAATGAGAATCACTGGCCTTGCAGCGCTTTTTTTTTCCAGCTTGGCTTATTTGCCATCGGTTAGTACTAGACGTTGATTGTTAAGTGGCTAATTGATGGTGAAATAACATCTGACCTGTCGCCCACTAGACGCGTAACCCAAGTCCTCCCTTACGTCACCGCAGAGAAAACGTCTCAGTCATATATACACCTGAGCTTATTGGCCGGTCTCGTATTCGCCTGAACGAAAGATCAAAAGATTTTTAAAAAGTAGTTACACAGCTCAGTCTATATGCTTACGATTAACCGAGTTGATCTGAACTTTCAAAAGGGCTCTGAAATCGAATACAGTGGTGGCGTTTGCTATAGTCTGGATTTCTCTCTGCCAGTATATATACATATAAAGCCGACGCTTGCATTTGGAAGACCAGCGCCTGCAGGGCTGGTGATTTGAGCAACCTCAGACTCTGTTGGGTAACACACGAAGGCAATTGAGCGTCATATATCAGGCTAGCGACGCATTCTATATACCCCCCCGTCGATATGTGCTCCAGTCTGTTATAGCAGGGCAACGAGAAGAAGAAGAAGAAAGGGCGCAGGAAAAAGCTCAGAGAGCCGAGGTTGTTGAATACGAGGGCCGATTCAAATATCGGTGTAAGCGATAAATCATTTAGCTTTCAATTATACTGTCGGATGTATCAGCTATTTAAGGTAAACAAGTGGTCTATGTTATATGCACACGGCACTTCTGGTCAACATCACGCTATGCTGGTAAATAGTATCGTTTTTTTTTTCTTTTCTTTGGAGAGGGGACGAGGGCTACTCTTCCGTGACAAATCGGTCGTAAACATTTTCTTGAAAACCAAGGTTACGTAAGTAGTCTGAAATTTTAGGAAGGCAAATAAAAAGATGGACTGCTTCATAAGCCAGACGTATAACAAACAACGGCTACGAGACTGTTTGTCTAAACTCTAAAGCGTTGCAAATACGAAGCTATAAAAATTGTAACGCAGCCTTCTTTTTATTTTTTCGCTAAAATAATTCTTTTCCCGACTAATCCAAACGAAGACTTGGAGCTAATCAAATTAACAACTTCTATTGGTTTTTTTTTTGCCTGGAAAGGATCCGAAAAAAGAAACGAATGGGCCATGAACTGCAGATTTAATTTTGCATTGAAAAAAAAAAAAGTATTGTGACATTAACGTTTCATTTAAAAGGGCTTCGGCAAGATCGTGGAAATTCTTTTGGCTATTTATAATTTCTCTCGTATTCTCACAGACAATTCCCATAAATTTTTATTGGATAACTTGCCACCAGACTTTATCTTTCACGGTACAAGAAGTGGTGGTCGTAAATTTGTAACGCTGCGACTTTGTTGCGTCTGTGTGGTACGACAAGAAACCAGCGTTCAGCGGGAAAAGAAAGAAAAAAATATTCACTTTGGCCGCCAGTGGCGCTGCAGACGTATCATTTACTCGTTGCACGAGTGACAACGTCCTGGGTAGGTTTTCCGGGCCATAATATACAGTAACCTTTACGTGGAAAACAGTAAGCGGACGAAACGTAAACATGGCGGTTTATCTTAGAGCGAAAAGGTATTCGTACCTTGTCAATCTTGGTTTCTCAAGGCAATTTTCAAATCAAAGTGAGCCAAGAATTGGGAAAGGACTATGGGCGTTGAAGAAAATTTCAACCTATTCTGGGGCTGCCTTGGTTAGTGGAGCTTTATTGTGGATAGCGTATGAAGAACATCGTCGGATGTCATCGGTTCACGCCTTGACGTCAGCCCCAGCCAAAATTAGATCTAAGGTAATATAAACAGGGGCGAGATGTCTGAAGACTAACCGAGATCAAGTTATTTCTTATATGTATCTCCACTTTTTCATATTGTCAAGAAAAATTTGGTTGATCAATTGCTTTGACAGCTGCTATAAGACTTATGAGTTGAGTTAAAAACTAATTGTCTTAGGGTGTTGATAAGTTAGTGATGAAAATTGCCATTAAGTTTTATTCTAGGTGACCAAGTTAAATGAAATTTGCTGAAAAATTTCATCTAGGTTAACTACTCATAAATTTCAGTATGTAAGATAGAATGAAAGACAATCTGCCTCACGGATGCTGAATGTGAATAGGTACATTCATCATCATTTACTGTCAGTCAGCTCAACATGGCAATGGGACATTAATTGTAGTTTATCTGTGTTCCCATTGAAATGAAAGATTTCAGATTATTCATATATTTTAATACTGCTAAGGTACCAAATACGTAGCAAGTAAAATATTCATCCAAGTTTGCTTTCATTAATGTGGTTGGCTCACAGCTCGTCAACATGTTGAATTGTTTACCCAATTCATTTAATTTCAATAAGAATCTACAACACTTATACAGCAAAACAACTTGTGTTAAAATTCCAGTAGGCAACATGGCATGATTATGAGCCAAAATGTGAAAGTACAAGTTGGTTCTGAATAATTTCTTCAAAAGTTAATTACCTAGGATAGGACATAGCTGCGCTACAATAAATTATGGTGTACATCCAAGTGTTTATGTTGTACATCTAAGGCGGATGGTAATAAAAAACGACGAATGATAAAAGCATGACTTAGAATCAAATAGGTCGTCGTTGCCCATAATGGAATCATAAAATTCCTATATAAAAACAACGGTAGTCCAATTAACATCGAATAGTACCTGTAGACGTTTAAAAGTGAGCTGTGCTATATTTGATTCGAGTCTTCTTTTTCATTCTCGTTTTCAATAACTATATCAGTTAACTAGTCGGGCTGCGGTGCAATGGCGCAAGGGAGCAGCTCATCATTTGATTCGGGCTACGCCGACAATAGCACATTAGAGGTGGGAGAGGGTGGAGAAACAAAAAGAAGCGCCCAGAGGCTTCCAACTGCCACTGAACTTCGGACTGGTTCGCAAAACACGGGTCCAAGCAAAGTCCTTTAATCGCGCATTTATACGGCTCACATTTTCCCACATCCTATTGTCCATTGCCTAGTCGACTTTGTTTTCTCTGTTTTTCTTTTTCGCCGTTTTTCCACTAGGCTCTGGGGGAAGGGTGTTTAACCTGGTGCGCTCTTTTGTATCGAAGTCGAAGACTGACAACGAACGGGGTCTACCGTAGAACCAGGATTATAATTGTTCCAGCGAAATTTGGTGAGCCTAACCGGGGGGTTCCCAATTACGGAGACTTTTTCAGCAAAATGTACAGATTCTCGATCTTTGCGAGAGAAAAAAGACAAAGGAGGGATAAAAGACAGTTTTTGACAAACAATCGGAATGGATTAGAACTAGATTTATCCTTTTTTTTTCTTTTCTTTCGTACATATAACAAAAACTCTGTGCTTTGACCTGTACCTTCATTAACTGGTCAGCTGTCCTAACGTCCAAAAAAGGTTTAGCGTATTCGCAGGTATCGGCAGAAAAGAAGATGCACCTTTGAGGCAGGATTAAAAACAAAAACAAAAAAATAAAAGGAAACGAATTTTAACAAAAAAATTTAATTAATAATAATGAGGAAAAAATATATAATAAAATAAAATAAGAAGATCATAGCAGATTGGCCATGTATCGGCCACTTTGGGGCTGTCAGAATTTTTTTTTTCATGTTTCCCAGCGGTATAAAATATCGGTTGTTCGGTAACATTTCCTTGTTGCAAATGGTGTGCCCTTATCTGAAATGTTTTTTTTTGGCAATGCCATGTTGAGATTGGCTTACTACTTCAGAGCCGCCGAAAAAAAAGGAAAGAAACCCCACTTAGAATCATATCCTTCCCGTATCTACCTTAGTGATATTCGTTGCAAGCGCTTCCATGATCAACTCTCACAGATAAAGTTGATGAGGCATCTCTTCTCCCTCGTTGGTGGGTGGGGTGAGAATGAGAGATTTGAGCTGTCACCGGCGAAATGTTGGAAGGAATGTACTTTCTAAGTGCTGCGGAAGCCCTACTTCCCACGTTTCTTGTATTCTTTACTTTCCTCCTTTTTTTTTCCTCTTCTCTTTTTCGAAGGGAGGAGGGAAGAAAATTAACAGATCAGTTTCGGTCTCGTCTCTCAACAAATGAACGAACCGATCGGCACTTGTGCGCTGGGGAGACATTCTTTCCAATTCCCGGCAATTTGGTCTAAATGAATGGAGAATAGGATGTCATGCTTAAATGGCAGAGAGGGGGGAGAATTCAGTGTATGAAAAGTGTACGTAAAATAAATATCTATAGTCCATAGATCCTTTCTAGAATCGGAAACATAGTAAAAACACGGATTTGTCCTAAAGGTTTTGTTGGCATCATCCATAGAGACCCCATAAGGCCTTCATATTCCGCTTTTTTTGGGGGAAAAGCAAGACACCGTGGTTTGGAAAATTATGGTAGCTGGAATGTCGAAAAAAAAAGAAAGGCTCAAAAACAGAAAAGAAATGAGAATCGGGGAATGCATTTCGCCTTCTTTTTCTTTTTTTATTATTGGACAAGAAGAAGAAGAAGACAAAAATTGGGGTTGTGGGAAACACAGGTAAGGCACTCGGTTATTTATCTCGATTTCAAACATCAAGTTGTAAGCCAGGCGAAAGAATGCAACTGTATAATATTGCAGGGTAAGTCGATTTCGATTTTTACAGCCGTTCCTAATATAAAGAAGAAAGCTTGAGTCGCTTTTGCGTCTCCCAGGCGAGTTGTTCCGACTTTGCAAAGATTGATTACATTTATTTACTCGATGAAATATAGAGGTGTGAAAGCTTTACGTCAAGGTCACCATTGTCATAACTTCATGCGTTCCTAATTTATAGCTAAAATACTCTTAAAGAGCTTTCCCCTCCTGCAAGTGTGAGAGAAAGAATGACAGCGTAAACCTTATTGCTGGAAACTGTTGGATTTTCGCCCTTACATTTTGCTCTTGCGTTTTTTCTCCAAATGTTATCGTCTAGAAACATCAGCGTTTACAGTTTTTACGTGGAAATAAATGAAATAACTCAAGAGAAATGTGCTGTAATCATTTACAGCTTGAGTTTCTTACTGAAATTGGACAATGTCATGTAAATGACTTCGACCCTCATGCATGTGGGGTCCGCTTTAAATTATTAGCAGTTTCCCTGTATCTTTGAAATCTTACGCATTGTCATACGAATCGCCCTTTCGGCAATCGCATTCGTTATTCTGCTCGGTTGAAAATTGCAATTTATTATTAATTTTTCGAGTATATTCTATATTGAGGCAAAGAAGCTCTATTTTTCTATTTCTTCAGCTAACCAATAAGACAACGGGTTTGTATGGCATTCAACAAATTAATGATCCTACATGATCAATGTGATTTGATTTTCAGTTTGTAAGGAAATTTATCCAGTAGACAAAATTCAACTTGTTTTTATTGTTTCCTGACTGATGTCGCCAATGCAACGTTACTCGATTTTAATCGTTAACATGTGCAACATTATGAAAGACAGATTTAAATAAGAAAAAATATATACCGTATGGTTAACGCTTAATTAAAAATTAGGTAATTGACATTTAAAACTTGAAAAAACATTTAATTAAACTTTGTCAAAAAATTTTGAAAATTTAAAAATATAGCGTCTTTGGTGGTTTAGATTAGAACATCTAGTTTAAGCAGCGTTAAACAACAACTGCATAAAATTTTAATAATTCTTTTTATTTACATTTTTAACTAAATTTTTTTTAATGTGTGAAAAAAATATCAAATTTTGAATCACAGGATGATAAGAAAATCGGGAGCACTGCCAGTCTATCACAGCTGACTTCGCGTGAGCGTCGTTTCGTCCAATTTGCCTCCAACGAGTTCCGTGGACAACTGTACATGACTCCTCAAGATTTCTTAGTCAGTCTATTCTTTCCATTGAAGGTGTACAGCATGTCTATTGTCTAATATTCTGCTTTAATAGGAGTCGGTCATCGAAGGAGAGCCTCGACGTAAGATCATTTAAAAGTTTTCAACATTCCTATTACAAGTACTCAGTTAAGGTGTTTATAATCCGTCTTCTTCCGATTTTTATTTACAGCTCGACTGAAACGAAGAAATTTACAGGAACAGCATTTGTTGGCTTTGCAGAAAACCACACCTCCGCTATCACAGGGAAACTTCCGAACGTTTAGAGACCTCGGCGAACGAGGTGCGTTTGGCAAAACAATGTTGTGACTTTAATCAAAAACTGAATTTTTAAACCTTATTTATTGCATGGATGCACAGGCCTGATATCCTACACAGGTAAGTTTCAAAAAGGAAATGGCATTCAAACAATTTGAAAATTACGTAAATTTAAACAACACGCGCCCTTTTCAAAATTCGCAGAGTATCTTTTTCTGCTTTCGATATTGACAAGTAAGTTCTGCTGCATACCTCTAGTTGAAAGAATTCATTTTTATGCATTTTCAATTTCTCACCGATTGAAATATAGAACCAAAATCGGGCTTTCACATAGCCTTCAACATGTTCGATACAGATGGAAACGCACGAGTGGATAAACAAGAATTCATGGTGGTAAGTATCATGGTCCACACATTTCTTTCATACTCATAAAATAATAAGCTATCTAGTAGCGATTTACTTCTTCTTTGACACAGTGTCCAATCACTGTTATTTCACTCGTCACCGTATGGTGAATTGCATGAAGCATTCTTACAAAGAAATTGGCATATTATTTTGCTCCCACCTTTTTCTTTGTTTGATGACTGAAATGTTTTATTCCTTCATTTGTTAAAAAAATCCTATTTCTACATTTTTTGTTTAATAAAAAAAAATGTAGGCTATTCATTGAATCACTATATGAGTTTTACCTCTTGCCGTTGGTAGTTCCTTGGTTCTGTCAAATATTTTGTTTCACATTTTTAGTTGTTGGGCATACTCTGTCAGAAGATTTTTAAAGAAGATACCATTCGCGGCATCGACCAAGAACTTGTAAGTATGACGACCGAGTGCGCTTAATTTTTCTTAAATAGTTCAATATAATCCTCGCATGAAGGTGCATGCTTTGTTATATTTTTTTTGCCCTACAATAACCTTGATTGCAAATTCAGTGAGTTGTAAAGTAGCTACCTTAACATTTCTAATAATTAGAATTATAATTTAAATCGCATGTTTGACAAAAAGCAATGCTGTAGAATATTGTCATAGAGACTATTTGTTTTTGCATAACTGCTAATGTTTAGTAAAGCTTTTAATCAATTTCTAGTATTGGTACTTTAACAACATAATCGTAATTAAAATATGAAACTGCATTCATGTTTCATGCATATTTCTTACAGCATAAAAACGTCATGTAGCTGTCGGGCATTGACAGTAGCGAGAAACGTCAGCGCAAACGTGTCTTTTGTTTAATTTAAGGCGATAGCCTATAACAGCGTACTATACTTTGATGAACTTAATATTTGATATTGTTCTTGACGTTGTTAACAACGACCAGTTGGAGCGAATTTTCAGCCATGCGTACCGTGACAGACGTGGACTGGCCCCAACTGCAAGCGATCAAGAGGGCGAAACAGGACCGACCCCACAGGGACTGACAGCCGAAGGAGATGGCTTGCTGAAACGCAATGATTTCGATACAACTTTATTGCTCCATCTTTTTGGCAGAGATGGAAACTTGACTTTGAGTTTTGAAGATTTTTCTCGCTTCATGCAAAACTTACAGACGGAGGTTCTCGAGCTTGAGTTCCAGGAATTTTCAAAGGGTGAGAGACAACAGTTTTGTATTTCATTAGAGTTATCTACTAATGAGTTAATTTTTGGGCAAGGTTTGAGCACCATTACCGAGCAGGACTTTGCCAAAATCCTGCTCCGCTACACCCAGTTGGATACAGCCAGGTATGTACAGTGCGGAATTCTATAATTCACTTCAGGCACCTTAGCGTGAAATCGCTTATATGAAGAAGATCGACTAAGGCAACATATTGACTTATATGTATTAATTTCTTTAAACATTTTTAACGAACAAGATTCAAAATAATAGTCAAAGAGTAAGGGCACCTTCTGCATTTCCAAAGAACGGTACAGGAGCCAGTAGGTTTATTAAAATTGAATGGAAAGCACGAATATGTTACGCTAGCATACTTAACCGGCGTATTAGAATTGCAGACCCACAGCATGCACTTCAGTAAATGAGATTCCAAATTTTGTAAATATCCCTTTCAACTTGCAGATATGACGAATTCTTGGAGCGCTTAATTCAAGGTGACCCCGAGGAAAAGGGAATAACTTTCCCTGAATTCCATGACTTCTGCACATTTCTTAACAACCTGGACGATTTCGCGATCGCCATGAAAATGTACACACTCGCTGATCGCTCGGTTTCTGAAAGTAATGCTAGTCGTCAGAAAACATTCCATTTACTTGTCCCTTATCTGATCTAACTTTTTGGAATATTCGAACTATTGCCACTGTTAGGTGAGTTTCAACGGGCCGTGAAAATTTGTACTGGTGCCTCGTTAAGTCAGCATGTTGTACGCATCGTTTTCCTCATATTCGACCAAGATGGAGACGGAAGGTTATCAGACCGCGAATTCATCGCCATCATGCGAGACCGCATTCACCGCGGATTGCAGGTAATAACAATGTTCCATTACAGTACACAGCAGTAATGTCAACTAGTTGTTGTCTCTGATTTGCAGTCGCATTCCCGCAACGAAGGGTGGGACGCTTTCAAACACTGCGTTAAGCAGGAAATCAAATCACTTAATTGATTCTAGGCATACAACCAATGCTGCCTAGTGTGCGAAAGTTAAAATTTGAAACGTGCAAGTATTTATTGACGCTTTTATGTTATTTGTATAGCCTAACGTTTCAATGTTTGCTGTGAATATGATTGCATGCGCTGAATTAATTAATGTTTCTTTTTCAACTCTTGTCTGGGAGAAGATGCATCGGCCCTTTTGCACGGTTTTTTATCAAACGGCTCTAGGTTTTAGCTTTAGATGAATACTCAACGGATCTCGATGTTCGCGAAGTTCCCGATAGGTTCAAGAGAAAAAAATCGTACAGTATTATCAAACTTGATCGCAGATTTCGATGAATAAGTTATTGGTTTTCTCGCTAATCTAACCGTTTTTAAAATTAACGAAAATAAAATGCTTGTTAGCACACCAACCTCATTTTTTTTACGTTTAATTAAAAAAAAGTTAATGCAAATAAACTAGATTTTTGTGATTTTCATTTAATCCTGAATTAAAATCATTTCTAGGTTTCTGAAAATAAATTGAAAGTAGAAAAAGTTGGGCGAATTTTGTCGGGCTTATTTTTTAAGCCCAATTTTTTGGAGGAAAAAGTCGGGCTTAAAATATTTAGTTCGGTATTAGTAATGAAATTTAACTTTTTATTCATGATTCCAATTGTTTGCGACTTCTATTCCCACCTTATTCAAAAACCGATTAATTGAGTGGGAAACTAATATTTTGTTCAGAATTCGCGTTTAATTTGGGTTGTAACAGGTTGTTTTATTGAATATCAAATCAATTTTTACCACATAGGTCTAGGTTTTAGCTTTAGCTCAATGTTGGGAAAGTTAAATAGCGTCCTTAACTGGGAGTACCCACGTCATAGATGTGATGACGCCAGAAGACGATTTTAGCCTTAAAACAACGTAGTCTAGCATGAGAAGTCTCGCCCTTTTTAAATGTTAACTACACCTCGCTAATCGCTATTGCTTTGGATTCTCTCGCAATCAATAATGTGCTTTTGCTTCTATATATTCACTCTCTTCGAGCCAGTCCAATGAATCAGTGATCTCCCCCAATTGTAAAGATTTTTTATTGCTAATTGTCGAATTAACAACCAGTGTTGTGATGTACTATGGAAAGCATAAAAACAAGAGATCGAATTAAAAAAAACTGGGAACATGTACCGCTACAAAACCCACGCGATCGGAACTTCACAAACAGACCTGATAAAGAAGATCACGCAGGTCTTAATGATTCAACACCTGTAACTAAAAAAGGAGAAACTGAGACGAGATGTAACTAAGTCTTTGATTTTATTTTCTTACTTGTAATAAAATGAGTAATACGTAGGACGTGGCAAAGTTACACAGTTGGCAGTGCTGAAATGAGGTAGTCTATTTTACTCGTCAAACCAAAAGAAATAATACGGGAAACCTCAAGGGAGCATCACAATTATTTCTGATTCCTACCGAAAATCGTTTGATACTCGTAAAACAACGTTTCCCGCAAAGAAGAGAGAAAAGAGAATGACATTTGACAATGTGAAGGCAAAAAGAAACGATTACAAGGCAATCGTCTTGAACTTCATGAATAAGTACAGAAAATGGCGAACTTTTTGAGATCACATTACAATTCATTGAAACAACGTATGAAAGATCTCAAGTCATTGCTCGAGCACCATCTTTAGATGAATGTGGTCTGTGTCAGCCACGACGTTTCATCCGTTACTGTTTTGCCATAGTTTACTTTTATTTGACAAACGGTGAGCAAAATTATACGAGGTATGCGCCAAGGAAAAAAAAAAAAACGCGATGGCAACTCGCAACGATGTCATTCCCAAATTAAAATGTGCAAGCACGCACCAAGTCATTTACATAATATAGCGTCGAAACCGCCATTGAAATCAATTACCATATTCAAAACTCAGATATCCTTTTCGGAATCGCAAGTACGAACGTCCTGAAATAAACGCGAGAATTGGCAGTGCACAAAAAAAGTAAAAAAAAAAAAAAATTTTGACAAAACATAGTGTGAGTCTCTCTTCGTAAAAGACTAACAGATGAACACAATCCCGAGAGTCAGAATATTACTACGGCGAGTAAATTTCATCAGTAATTTTTCGTGTGCTACAGACTTCATATACGTACTAACGCGGCTAAGTTATTTTAAGATTGCGTTGACTAGGACTTAGGTAAAAGGAAAGTATAGAAAAAGGGGGGAGGAGAGGTGATTCGCAAACACTAGGAATGTTTGCTGTTTGAAAGTCGAAGTGGGCAAACAGGAACGAGGACACGCACGCAGACAAATACACGAACAGGTCGCACATTTTCCTGCATCTCCCTTTAAAGCCTACATTCTGTTTTAAACTGAGTCAATTGAGGGATGTATAACATTGGAACTTGGGTGTCAAAAGAAAAAAAAAATCCATAACTGTTTACCAAAAATAAAAAAATAAAGGTCGGCGAAAGTTTGATTCCATGATAAAACGAAATAATAATGGAAGATGGAAAGGCTGGGGTGTTTTAACCCTGTTCTCCGTTGTTGCATTGTCGAGATGAAAAAAGTGTTTGAAAAATAACAATCTACGGCACACGAAAGCTCCCTAGCTGATCGAACGTATGTCCTGCAAGTACGACGATGTTTGCTAAATACATACTTTACGATATTACCGACTTGAAATCTTTCCCCCCTCTCTCTCGACACGTCAACGGCAGCAGACGTTGGTAGTAACTCCAGTCAAACACACGATTACAAACCATCAAGCTTGAAACACGAACCCCAAAGAGAAATAGATTCATATTACAGACAATAGCGCTCGAGTTGACATAAAATAGCAGACTATCGTTTGCGACGCTGTTTGGTAGCTCCCTTTCCCGCGGGAGGTCGAACCAACAAGTTATGCAATTTAATTTGGACAGCGGCGCTAAGGTTGCCCATTGAGACATTTTTCTGCGTTACCACTTCTTCTTCCAATACCCATTGATCAGGCAGCCTGCAAAATTATAAATACAATAAAATGATTGATGCATACACACATACTCACTTGAACAAGACAACTATTCTGCAGTCCATAGGAAAACTTACACGTCTTGCGGCGTCCACCGTAAAAGAACTCTTGATTTTCCACTGGCATCCAAACGCCGGGCGATTACCTGTACCGAAAAAAAAAAAAACGGACGTTAGGAACAGAACTGATAATAATGTGTCAACAGTCTGACCTGGCTGTGAACCGTGAGATCATTGGTTACACAGGAAACACCAATTTGATTGTGGGTCGTCCGTGAATTTATTAGTTGATGCCGTAAGCGTTCCATAACTCCCGAATCGAAAAAATCAAACAGCCGTGCTAAAGAAATTATAAAATGATACATATGAGTTTCAAATCATTGTGGCCAACTTCTGGTTCACGACTGTTGACTCCAAGGCCAAGTTGACGACTGGACTGCCATCACTTGTGATCACTCTAAACTGTTTTTCATCATAACAATGTTATTTGGGTAGATACCTGGCGCGACTTTGCTACGACGGTGCTTGAGCTTCTTCGAATTTCGGCGGATAACTTTAGCAGGTGCATTGTCACGTTTGATACCATTGCCATTACCAGTTTGGCCAGGTTCCTGATTAAAATGTGCATTGACGTGACGTTGAAGAGCAGCCTAAATACAAAAAATAAAAATTTAAATCAATGGGGTTCAGCATAAAATCAGGAGTAATTAATTTACCTGTGAATTGAACCGTTGTTCACACAAATCAACGATGCAGCGAAAAGGCTTATGGCCACCATGCAACAAAACATGTCTTTCCAACCAGGCTCTCGAAGAAGAAGTTCTTCCCTGAACTTTACAGCCTTCCCATTGACAAGCGTACAGTTCGTTGCAAGAAGTTGTGCCAGCAGTCGTTTCCGCAGCGGCATCGGAGTCACCCCATTTGGATAGCGAAACTGGTCTTGAGGCTTGAGAAACTACGTGTACATTTTGAATATGCTCTAGAAGTGATTGTCCTGGCGCCAATCTAAACTTGCAGTGCTGCCACTGACACTGCACAACGCCAACACCAATAGGCAAAGAGGCATCACTTTTATGGCACGAGGTAACCTGATGAATGGGGAAGCGGATCGGTGCAGGACCGGACGCTTTAGCGGGAAAACCAAAATCAAGTGGTCGAACGGCAGGCATAGGCTTTTCAAATTCTACACTATCGTTGGGCGTATGTGGATTAAAAGAACCTTCGTCGCTATGACGGTTGACCTGAGCAACAGAGACGATGGCGACACGAGATCCTGATAAACGCCAATTGGAATTGCATAGACCAACTGGAAGTTTGACACCCTTGTTATCTACACTTAAAAATCTGGAATAATTCCAATGTTGTTTCACTTGAGTTGAGAAGAATTCCGTAATCTTCAGCTGACCACTCTTTTGGTGAAGATGTTTAGCGAGTGGCCATGATTGACGTTGGTTTGATGAAAGTGGTTGCTTACGAGTTTGTTTGGTATCTGGACAAACAGCATTGCATCCATTATTCTTCCAAAGTAAAGCAAGCCACTCAAGATTAGACGCTGCACCGTGCACCGGTCCGTTGTGATTCTCTGATGGGTCCCAGTAATTTTGAAAGGAATCGTTGCTGTGATTTGAAATTGGTTCTCCGGATAGACGACGGATGCGCTTCCCGCGACCTCGTGCACAAAAGCCATCTAAATTATGATGGTGGAAGATTTCTGGTGACGCAGAATCACTATATCTGCGACGCCGCTTCAGGCTGGTATTACAAGGAAATGACGGCGACAACGTGGAAAGAGAGGTGCCCCCTGCAAGTAATTGCTTTTGCTGGACACCACTGATGAGGCATTTCTGGTTCGGGCAGCTCTTTCGTTCCTTTATTCTTGCAGAATTTATTGTAGCGAAATGGTGGCTGCTAGTAATGTTGTCCAACACTGGTTGGCCCATTGGGCTAGGCTGTGAGGAAGCTGGTGAGGCGGGAGAAACCGGTTCTGTGATGTCGCTGCTGCTACTCCAAGACGAGGCGTCGGAGCATGTGAGAGACGCCACTCCACTATATTATTTTAAAAATCACATATGTATATGGATATTGACAATTGTTACAAAAGACTTAATAAAACGATCCTTTGTCAATACAGCAAAGGTAAAGACAGAATCTATCATGAATTTGGAATCACGAAGTTTCTGGTATTCCTATTATATGGTGGATTCAACCTACGTAAAAATATTGCCATTTCACTCAATATTTGGCTAAAATTCATAGAACATTGACATTCTGATGATATTGTTATGGTAACACATTAATTTCTGAATAGGATTTAAATAAACAAACTTACTGGTACAACTAGAACAGACTGGATAAGTTAAGATTCAAAATGTTGTAAACGCCGTTTAGATCCAAAATCGACAATTTAAAAGTAAATAGAATATTTTAAAATACTCATCTTCTTTACGAGATATTCAGAAAATTCCTCTAAGCCAAGCCAACCTACTGCACGTGTTACAAAATCATTGGCCACGACTACGGTTAACCCAAAGGCGATATGATGAGTACAAACAAAAAAAAAATGACCGAGAACGAAAGAAGAACCAGGAAATGGTGGACGCCGAGAACAAAACGACGCCAAGCTAAATTTGTTGGCGTATATTAGAGGCATGGCACATTGGCGGCCAAGACTAGAAATGCTATCTAGTTTGTTATGATTGATAAATTAAGCTCCAAAACAGTGGTCTTATCTTTGGGAGTTGAATAACATTTCTGTTTGAAGGAAATTTTGGTATTTAGAATCATGGCAGTTCGAGACAAGTTTCACCTCAATGAAACCACTTACTGCAACTTACCAATACAGCATTAACTGGGGACACTTAACCTTCAATTCTTAATGCATTATTTGTTACTGACCTGTCTGAACTTTCGGAACTGTCATATCTGTCCGATCGCCTGCGTTTCTTTTCGTCACTGACCAGCACTGTTGCTGTTTTGAGAGGATGGCGTTGATCATCAAAATGTTCTTTGATAGACACTTCTTTTGTTTCGTAGCCGTTTGTCGAAACGATAGCTTCACACGCCCCTGGACTGCTTCTAGCATCTTCGGCCATCTTACTCTTTTTCCTCTTGTCAGAATCTGCTGTTTTCTTTGTTGTAATGTCCGCTTGGTTGGCTGACAACGGCACGTTACCCGTTGCCACACCATCCGTTATTCGACTGCTTGACGATAGATGCGAGCTCCCACAAACGGAAACCTTGATTGAAGACGAAGTTTGAATTGCAGCATTCTCTCTTGCTTTCGGCTGATATGAAGACGACACAATTGTTACTGATTCCAGCGTCGAATCTGCCATCTTGAATGATGCTGTGAAAAATCCTTTACCACGACTACATAAAACCAGTCCCAGTTTGGACTACCTCACTTGACACTTCACACACGGTTAGGATGCCCCGAATATCCATGCAAAGGCCACCCCACACTACGAAAATGACCGACTCCACCATGAAGCCATCTAGTGGCCAAATTTCTAATTCTTTTAGAAAGACAAAACAGGATAACAAAAGCCTATTGCTCGATAGGTAAAGCCTGGAGCATGGAAGTTCAAAAGTAAAGATCCCCTTTGGCAACAGGCGGGTCTCTGCCCTGAGATGGACGTCAGCGCCGCTATACATAAAGACATGAACTTGGTGAGAAGCGCTTTCGGTACAACTGTCTGCAAAGTGCAAAGTTAATTTATTCAATATGGTAATGTTCGGCAACTTTAACATGATGCGGTAACACCGCGACTTCGCAAGCGACATTGACACGACGTTGGAACTCTAGTCAACGATGGTATTGGCCTTCTACCATGACATTTTTTATAACATTCTATTTTGCAGTAAAAATTACAAATTTTTTTTTATTTGTGTGTTTGCTTTGCTGTCTTACGATTACGAAGCCACAAGGCCATGCAAAAAAACTGTCTACTTCTAAATAGGATTTTGGAGCAGTATTAGATAACAACGCTAAAACAAATTCTCAGAATTCTTCCCCTTCAACCGATTTCTTTTTCTTGCTAATTGACTTGGCTATACTGGCTACCTGAACAACAACAAAAAAAAGGCACAGTATCGAGGCAAAAGAAGAAATTCGCAGCCTTTTTTTTCGTTCGTTTTTAGTGCGAATGCACGACATACAAGCGTGTAGCTAGTGTTTTTTTCACCTCCGTTTATCAGCCTTGGCGGTGGTGGAACAAGGTAGGTTTCATTACTTGGAACTTGGTTGTAATAGCAGGCCAGTGTTTCTAACCCGGATCGGGAAACTACCGTCACGGACGATTTATTTCTCGGGAACAAATACGCCGATGAACGATCACTGATAACAGTGAAACTGTCAGTTGATGTTCCGGATGAAGCTGCCAATCCACTGTTCTTCCAGTTCTGGCGAAACACGACTGGTAGATCGGGGTTAATACACCAAACGCAAGAAAGAACACGGGGGGCACATTCACACGTTAGAAGTAAACTCTAACTAGCTCTTTTCTCAGGCTTCATCTACGTTGGTCAAAAAGATAAAGAAAGAGCTTTCTCGAAAACTAGTGGTTCCGGGTAAAATAAAGATTGAAGTTAATGTCAAGGTTTTCCAAGGAATAGATCTGGACAGAACTTAATCCACTGTCGACCTCACATGGTTAAAAAAAGATAATGAGCCATCTATCTTCGATCGCCTTATGACTACCACACTATTGCATTTCAAATCTGGTCCAGAGAAATATTTTTCTCTTTTGCCAGTTCTTGACGTTACTTATATAAAGCCCCGTAAAGCCCAAAACATGGCGATATTCTTTTAACTTGTTTAATTTTTGTATAATTCGTTAGTTGTTCTTTCGTGGCAGATGCAATGAGTTCTTGGCAGATCGTGCGAAGGTTAAAAAACCCATAATTTGAATTAATGCCCATAATTTTATGAATTAATTGCATTATTCAATGGTTTTGCTATTGTTTTTTATAGGAGCAACATTTAAAAAAATGAAAACCATGTCTTTGGAGAAAGGGTTAGGTTTTTGTTACGGCTGTATCGTCTCGGTGTTTGATATCGCATTTTTTAGATAATTATTAAAAAATTCATTGTGTTAATCCTGTCAGCACATGCTATATACTTCTACACTAGTTTGCTGAAATGTCAAAGAAAAGTCAAATAGGTTTGTTAATTGTATATTGTTTTTTTATTACCAGGTGTTTTCAAATTCCGAAAGCCAAAATGGAGGGAACCTTTTCGCCATCTATTGCAGCCTATAGCAATTTTCGCCTTCTATCGTGAAATCTGGGAAACTCTGGCTCCGAACGTATCAGTTCTCCGGTTCTTACGGAAACTACACTCGGTGAAAAATTTGACGGCCATTTTCCTGTGTCAGCCACGTTGCTTGAGCAGCCCGTATTAAAGGAAAGCGTTTTGATAGCGTTCGACGTGTTATGCGAATTTAAAGATGTCTCGTTTCTATCAAAGACCTGAAAATGCTCTTAAGCGAGCAAATGGTATGCATTTTCTGTTTGTCGAATTTTATGTTTATTTGCAGAAGTTAGATAAATCACCTTGTTAACCGGTGTTTTCTAATGCCTTCATTTCCCCGTTCACAGAATTTATTGAAGTGGGGAAACCCATACGGGCCTTGGATGCCTTGGCTGAAGTTATTAAGAGCAAGAAATATCGATCAACAACCTATTCTGAAAAGATATTGGAACCCATCATGATTAAGTACTTGGAGCTTTGTGTCGATCTGAAGAAAGCGTACATGGCTAAAGAAGGCTTATTCCAATATCGTAATATGTGTCAATCAGTAAGAACAATTCAAAAAATGTCATTGTCTAAAAATGGCTGTCATAACATTAGATTGGAATTTTTCTAGGTGAATGTTGCTTCTCTAGAAAATGTAGTGCGCTTCTATCTGAATCTAGCAGAAGAAAAAACAGAAGCTGCACGCCAAGAATCCCACCAGGCTGTTGTGGACATTGATGATTTAGACAATGTTGCAACTCCTGAAAGTATTTTGTTGAGGTAATTATAAGAACATAGTTCATTGGAAAGATAATCTTTATTCAGTAATCATCATTTTCCCCTATAGTGCTGTTAGTGGGGAAGATGCCCAAGACAGGTCTGACCGTGTGATTTTGACACCATGGGTCAAATTTCTTTGGGAATCTTATAGACAGTGTTTGGAGCTACTTCGGACCAATTCTAGAGTTGAAAAGTTGTACCATGACACTGCACAACATGCTTTCAAGTTCTGCCTGAAGTATGCTAGAAAAACTGAGTTTCGCAAGCTGTGTGAGAATTTAAGATCACATCTTGCATTAATGGTAAGGAGATGATAGAATTTTATTATTTCTTTAATCATTAGCATCTTTTTGTAGGTTAAAGGAACCCCTTCCGTAACTGCTGTCAATTTGAGCAATCCTGAAACTCAGCAAATGAATTTGGAAACCAGGCTTTTGCAGCTTGATTTTGCAATCCAAATGGAATTGTGGCAAGAAGCATACAAAGCTATTGAAGACATTCATGGATTGATGATCTTGGCCAAGAAAATGCCGCGCCCGCAACAAATGGCTCAGTATTACCAAAAGATTGCGCTTGTTTTCGGGAAGTCGGGAAATCACCTATTTCACGCTGCAGCTCTGTTTCGTCTTTTCCAACTTTCACGCGACTTGAAGAAAAACATTACAACTGAGGAGCTTCAGAAACTAGGATCCCGTGTTCTTGTTGCCACCCTAGCAGTACCATTACCATCTGCTCATCCCGAGTTCGATCGTTTCATTGAAACGGAAAAAAGCTCATTGGAAAAGACTCAAAAACTTGCTACTCTTCTCCATTTGAATCAGCCTCCTACCCGAAATGGATTAATTAAAGATTTGGTCCGGCTTGGTGTGGTGGCAACAGCGATGCCTCAGTTGCAGCAATTGTACCATTATTTGGAAGTAGAATTTGACCCGTTACATCTGTGTAACAAGGTGAAAACTATCTTGACGTTTATGGCCGATGTTGAGGAAACGTCCTATTTGAGCCAATACATTCACGCCTTGGAAGAAATAACACTCACAAGATTGGTCAAGCAAATAGCCCAGCTCTATTCTTCTATTCGTTTCGAACGTTTGGTGCAGTTAGCTCCTTTCGCATCCCCGTTTGATTTGGAACGCATTGTCGTGAATGCAGTTCGTCATACTGATATGCAAATTAGAATCGATCATCGCAACAATTGCCTCCACTTCGGCACGGAACTGTTTGAAGCTCAACGGGAAGATTTGCCAGAAGGACCAACCCTACAGGTAACGCAAAATATAGCTAAGAAATGTTTTACTATTCTTTATTTTGTATTGTTCCCCTATGCCGTCCTTCTAGCAATGTGAAATTTATTTATATATTTCTAAAATCTCTTTGTTACCATTTCAGGCGATGCCATCGGAACAGATCCGAACTCACCTTATTTCAATGTACTGTGTGCTTAGCAAAGCGACAATTGCTGTAGTTGGTAATGCTCCTACCAAGGAAGAGAGACAAATGAAGGCCCAAATTGCTGCGCTTTATCACCAAAATAAGGTATAAAATTTTACTTCTCGTAATCAAAAATAGCTCCTTAATTGTACCTCTATCCAGGTGAGAGATCATCACCAACTCCTTAGTCGCCAAAAAATTATTGAAGATCGTAAAGAATACCTTGAGAAACTGAACACGGAACGTGAAGAAGAAGAAGGCCGTCGCCAAGAGGAACTGATTAGGCAGCAGCTGTTGGCAGAACAACGCCGACTTGATGCTGAGCGCCAAGAACGAGAGAGGCTACGTCAAGAAGCTGAACTCCGTCAAGTTCAAGCAAGACACCTTAAGGAGAAAGTTGCCCAATTCAGCCAAACTGCTATTGGCCAAAAAGTAATGAAATTGATTATTTGTTTTATTATTAGTTTTACTTACAGTTTCATGGCTTTTATCTAGGTTATTAAAAAAATGGAAGATGAAGATATATCAAAATTGGACCCGGACGTGATTATGGCACGCCAACTGGAAGAATTAGAGAAAGAGAGAAAGGAGTTACAGGTCTAACAGTTATTTACGTATTAGTGAATGTTTATTAATTGATGTTCGTATTACAGACCAAGTTGAGGAGTCAGGAAAAAAAGGTTGACTTCTTGGAACGTGCTAAAAGGATTGAAGAAATTCCTCTTCTTGAAAAATACCTGGCTGAACGCAAGGTTCAAGATAAATTGGCATGGAAACAGCAGGAAGAAGAGCGAATTGCCCAACTTCAAGAAGAACGCAAAATAGCAATGCTTCACCGCGATCGTCTGATGCGGATGCGAACTGATAAAGAAAAGTTCATTGATAACCTGAAATCAGCACGAAAGAATATATTTAAAGAAAAGTTGGCCGAATTCGAATCAATGTATGACGCTGTGAGGAGCGAACGTCTGAAACAACGCAAAGAACAGCGAAGAGAGCAACGTCGTATTCAATGGGTTAAGGGTACGTATTGTGTCTATAATGCAGTCATTGCAAGGGCGCTGAATAATGCTAAATTTCTTATAGAAAGGGAAGAAGCGGAGCAAAGGAAACGTGATGAAGAATTGAAGAGGCAGAGAGAAGAAGCAGAACGCATTGAGCAAGAACGTCGTCAAGCTGAACTTGAGGAGCTCCGTAAACGACGTGAAGCTGCTGACCAAGTTTTGTTGAAGCAAAGAGAACGCGAACGAGAAATCGAGGAGAAGCAAAGGCGACGAGAAGAAGAGGAACGGGAACGAGACCGCGAGGCCCGTGAAAAAGAGAGAGAGGTAATGTTTTCAGTCAACCAACTGGTAATTTCGTTTTCGTGTACAGGGAACAGAGTGTTAGAAGGATTAACCAATCCTGGTTAATACTCACACCTAATAGTCTGCAATAGTTGAACGTACATGCTCGTGATTTTTACGGAAATCTAGTCAGCTTCAACAACTTTGGCGTAACCTTATTAGATTTCGGCGATAATAGAGAGAACCGAATACGTGTTGCCGAAATGTACCATTCGTTCAACGCGCGTAATGAACGAACTGAGAGCTCTTCATGATCTATTAGTTATTACTATTCCAGC
Source organism: Daphnia sinensis (assembly GCA_013167095.2). Taxonomy (NCBI): domain Eukaryota; kingdom Metazoa; phylum Arthropoda; class Branchiopoda; order Diplostraca; family Daphniidae; genus Daphnia; species Daphnia sinensis. The sequence goes on along the minus strand of CM023192.1, from coordinate 3,387,353 downwards.
GAAAATCATCACATAATGTTCAATTCATAACATACCCATTTTTTAATATTCGTGTAAGCTTATTATTGTTATTTATTTTTCTGAATAGCATGCCACTCCTTCGATGAAAGAGCGTCCCGTCGAATCTAGTTGGCGGAGAGGCCCTCCCGAAAACGTCGAAAGCCGACAGGCGGAGCCATACAGACCACCTAAAGAAACTAAATGGCGCAACAATCGTAGCGAGAAATATTCTTCCCGCCCAGAATCTGACGATATTGAACGTCGTGATGACAGAGATCGCCGTGAAGTGGGTGATCGCGATGATCGTCGTGAACCCGAGCATCGCCGTGATCGCGATGATCGTCGTGAACCAGAGCCATCCAGCTGGAGGACCGCTAAAGATGTGGAACGTCCTCGCGAACAACGACCTGAACGGGGTGGTCGCGATTTTGCTGCTCTCCGTGATCCTACCAGAAAGAATATCGAAATGGATCGCCCATCTCAATTTCGCGACGAGGAAAAATTCCGCCGCGATGACCGAGAGATTCGCCGTGACGACCGAGACATGCGTCGCGATGATCGCGAATTTCGTCGTGACGATCGCGAATTTCGTCGTGACGATCGCGAATTTCGTCGTGACGATCGCGAGATCCGTCGTGATGATCGAGATATTCGTCGTGATGATCGGGAAATACGTCGTGCAGCTCCACCAGCCTCGCGTGATGGTGAATCGAACTGGCGATCTGCCCGTGGACCTGTAGAACGTCCTGCGGAGCGAGGTGGGGATAGAGAGCAGATGTATCGTAATCCACGATCCGATCGTGAGGACGTCGGAGCGCGTCCTGCACGTCCAGGTGCTGATCGCGAGGATCGCGAGCGACCTGACTTCCGTCAAGGTGATCGGGAACGGGAAAAACCCAAGAGTAAGTATTTTGTAGATGATTATTTTATTGATTGTTTTTTATAATTATATTATTTATTTATTTTTTTTTTTTTTTGCGGTGGCAGTTGAACGAAAAGAAATTGACGCCGACGGATTTACTAAAGTAGGCGGCCGACGGTAAACTTCTCGTGAAATTTGGATGTCTTCCTGAGGAAACTTGAAACAAAAATACGCAGCAGTTAATCCATTTTCTTTTATGTTACACATTTACATTATCCTTTGGAAAATAGAACTAATCGTTAGCTTTGCCTCGGTTATAGCAACAGACAGCTGGTTATCGAATACATAGGTTTCCTCAGTCTCATTTCCCATCATTCGCGATTTGAAAGAATTTCGTACGGGGAGCTCTCCTTGGTTTGAGACCGAAGTTAGTATTGATGTATGTTTCTTCTCTATTGCGCGTTTGCGTATCAACGCTTAAAGTGTTGGATATCACCGTGCTGCTCTCGTCCTGTAACGTATGTACAATTCGCGATGTCGACCAACGTAGTATACTCAGAATGTAGTAAGGTGATAGCCAGATCGCGCGCAGTCTCCATTAAGCGAACACAAGTGTAGCATGGGAAGGCCGTACATCAACACATGCACAACTTGTGCAATACAAGTACCGATGTGCGAAATGTATTGTTGCGTGATATCCACTTCATACGAAAACTAGGACCACATAGCCAGCCTATAAAATGCCTAGCCCGATAGAAAAATTTGTTAGTGCAGTACAGTTGATTAAAACTACACAAGATGGAGTAAAGATATAAATAGCTTTAGTTACGAATTCGGATTTTTCATTGTTGCTTAACCAAAGGCGTGCCATAGAAAGCCTTGATATCAAGATATTTTTGTTTTTCTAGCCAGTCGGTGTAAGAATATAAAATCTTTTACATTTGCATTATTGATAGTTGGTGCGTAGCGTGTTTTACTGCCGCATAGGAAAATACTGTAAGTAAATCAGTCTGCAAACCAGACGAAGTTTTTTCTTTTTTGGATAAATTGTTGCTTAGTAACAAGTAAGAATGGAAATTTTCAGATACATCAGATGCTTCCCGGCGCTAAGAATGGCGTCACCAGTACGGCAGCAAACACTGGTGATTGTCATATACCTCTGAGAAACTACCGTCAGCCTCGTGCTCTCTGTCTATACACATTGGGTTTTATTTGGCACAAGTCATGCAGTCTCAGTTCGCCTGTTGGTGGGTGCTGCAACTGGAAAGCGTAGTGTAGGAAAAAACTATTGGCAGACGTAACCGATTTCGTTTGGTGCAGTACCGGAACAACCTGTGAAATAAACATAAGTTAGGTAAGACATTTTTAGTCCAATTATGGAAGGTATGAACAGGATTGATTCTAGGGAAAACTAAACGTAAGTCGATAGTTAAGCAGCTGCTTCCACCAGCTTTTTCCGTGACGTCACCTACGCAATAGGAAAACGTTAAGTACCGTACTAAAAGGGAGAGTTCGGGAACTGGCGTGAGTTAGCGCATCCTGTTTCTCTATACGTGTGGACTCATCTAGTGACTTTTCTTTTGAGCATTTTCGTAAATAAAAGATGAGGGGAAAAAACCAGAGTTTTCTGGCCTACGGGAGTTATCGATTGATAGCGAAAGAAAAATTTTGAACTGAAGAGAGAATCGAAAGAAATACAGTATATTTAAAAGAGAAAATGTGTGAAACCAACCGTTCAAGTGCTATATTTTTGAACAAAAACACTTACGTTTCAAGCGAAAGGTATTCACGCTCTAATTGGCATTAGAACGATAACGAATGGACAGTGGAAAGAACTGCATATGTTTTCACAATATGTATAATTATAGCTCCTGTGCTTGAAAATATACCTGCTATACTAACCTTTTTTCATTTAAATGGGAAAACCATGTTTCTTTCAAAATTTGTCTATTGGAGTAAAAAAAAATCTCGCGCGCGTTTTGAGCGTTTCCGGAGGAATTTTTCCCTTACGTAAATATTAGGATTTCAAGACGTAAATCACTGAGCTGTTTGGAGTGTTCTTCTTATGTGTTTCATGTCTTTATCATAAATTAAATTATTTGTTTTTCAAGAGCCGTCAAAAGAGCCAAAGAACATATGGTTTGTTTATTGGTTGTCCTGCTAAAATTTGACATGTGAAATTTCATTGTGACTATGTTTTAGAAACTAAACAACAGCTAGTTTTTCTCGTTTCGTAAACATAACTTATTTTGGGTACCTTGGACCCTGAATAGCGATTGGTTTTTTATCTTTCCCTTGTATCAGTCAACGTTGTTTTATCGGTACTGATGATAAGGTTTAAGCTTCGCACGAGCAACCACTAGCTAATGATAAAGAACAAATAGCAGCAGTCACCTGTGCAAGTGCTTGGAACTGTGTCACGCGAATTCCACGTCCATCGCCATACTTCGTGATTTCTTCATTATTACTACATCAGGTTTTTTCGCACAAATTCGTGATTTTTCTCTTAACCTAACGTTTCTAGCGGTACGAGTATTGGGAAAGCTTTTGTGTGTACCTTGAGTCTTTAAATAATATTGTTATGTTGCAAAATCAAAGTAACAAATTCCATATTCAATTGTTTCTTACGAACACGGGCGTTAGCTATACCCTTGATGCAAATGAATTTGAAATTCCTCGTCGTCTATATTATTCCCTCTATCAAGAACGACCAGTCTAATTTTAGCCGTGAAATAAAAAATCAAATTAGATTACCATATTCCCACTTCTAATGGACAATTTTCCTATCGGAGACTTGTTGAAGCAGGGTGTAGCGGCTAACAAGTTGTAGCTCTCAAAATTTAAAAAAAGACGCAAAAATAAAATTACCACACAATAGTTGATGGATAACTAAAACCAATATTAGTGATTTTCTTATCGTTATCTACCTACATCTTTAACCAAAAAATTAAAATCAAGTTACATGTTTTTCCTGCGAAAACGATGACCACAAATTGTTTCCGCATAATTCATCAAATACTTCAAGAAGACCAAAGAAAAGTGTAGGAAAATGGGGATTGTTGTATTCAGGAACATATCCCACATTCAAATTCAAGTTACCATTTTTTAGGTGTATTGAATGTTTTCTCCGGTTTTTTCCTGACCGTAATCAGGGTACACTGATAATGACAACTTACTACAACCATGTGAACAAAAAGAAACGGTGTTTGTTTCAAACCACAGACCAAATTCTTGAATTCGCGAGTAATATCTCTATTTTCATTAAATGGGAAATAAAATTAAATCGCTGTAAAGAATTTTTTTTTTAATTAAGGAGAGACAGTTTTTGTAGGAAGAAAAACTTCGTGGTGATGCGAAAGGCAGTATTTTTCCTTATTCATTTCATTAGAATATCCAAGAGTAGCCTACTCAAATATACTGTGTAAAGCTACTTTTATTTTATTGCTTACCAATTGAAAAAACAATTATATAGTCTAAACAATCCCTGTAGGAGCATCGTCGTTAATAAGTTACTTCCTAGTCTATGCTACATATAATTATTAACTAATAAGCAAAGTTATTTGCTCTTCAGTAAGTTATTCGCTACTTTCAATAAAACCTATAATACGTTCAATTGAATTAGAAAATGGATTTGGGACATGGACGTAGCCGAGGCTCCCATTTGGACGATCCGCCTGTTACAGCTGGACAATCCGTTGACTCTAGTTTTGAAGAACTGCCACTTCCAAAAGAATCAATGAAAACTAATTTTGAAGATTCACACAGCTTGCGCCTCCAAGATGACACCACAGAACGAAACAGTAAGATATCAAAACAGACTAGCCTAATAAAATAGAATAATTCTTTTCCAAACTCGTGTTTGCGACAAAGTGATGCGTTTGCCGCTTTGTAAAGAGTGCTGTTATGAGATAGAAAGATTCAATCTGGAAAATGCAAACGCGCGTCGAATTCTATCCCTTTTTCTGGTGCGAAGAGTTGCTATAAAAATGTTAATCTAGACTTCAGTTGACATATTTAAAAAATCGTTGTCTAAAAACGTTAACTGGATTGATTGTCATGATTGAAAATAGCCCACACCATCTTCGTTACATAGTAAAAACGAGAATTTACGGGGGTATTCTGAAGGTTTTGTTTTCGGATTGGTAACGGATATATACCTTAAGCCTATATGTTATTCTAAAGATGGCTTGCTTGTTAAACAGTGTTAAACACATCAATGCAGTGGGGAATATTTAACGTTCGAGCTCCTAAAATGCAATCAAAATGTTGCATGTTGGTAGGAAGAAATTTATCAGCATCGTCTGTGTAAGAAAATGAACATGTCCTGTCGGGATTATGTGAAAATAAAATTACATTTCCAGTATTTTTTTCAATGTCCCTTTGTATCCTTTATCTTGTTCTTCTGCATCTTCTTTGCAGCTGAAGATTATCAGGAGAGCATTATCGACTTCGTAATCGTCTTCATTATTTTATCGTTCGATGAAAAGGACTCTATTTATCCGGTAGATTATTACGAACTTATAGATTGGGTAAGCTAACTGAATACCGCTGCGAGACACAGGCAAAGGGAAGATAAGCCTCGTTTAAATGGCAATCAAGCGCATGTTCCATGCAAATTAGAAAAGCACATTTGTTAAATGCCTTATTCAATCAGCTACCGTACTTATTTCCCCTCAAATCAAACCTATGTAAAAAAAACAGAATTAGTTCACGGCTGTACTAAAATTTGAATGTTCACCGAATCAAGTAGTTTCGATGATAAAATTAAATCGTCCCACCGTTGTACCGGAAAGCTTTCGGCAGTAATGTATAGTCATTCGTTTTAATGCAACCAATTTTCAAATGCAATATTAAACACGTCTTCTGTCGTCAGCGTAATGCAGCAGTTTTTAATAAAAAATCACTTCTCGCTTCTCCAATGAGGTTAATACCGATCCGTTTCGTAGGCCAGTGCCGAAATTCAATTTAAACATATTTTTTTACAAACCATCCATTAATTTTTTTAAACGAACTGATCCCAGAAAATAAAGGCTAATTAGCGGACTCCGTTGACCATTAACTGTGTTACCTTGTAAGTAGAAATGGATAGACTATGGGGATCGTGGTGTCGTGGTCGTCGTCTGTCCACGTTACAGATTGATTGAAAACGCTATTAACGTTAAATTTTTATCTACAGGATCATTACCATACCAATCAATTTACTGTACATCTAGGGAAAACAACGTAAAACCAAATATTGTTGTTCTGCCAGTTAACAATATCAAGGTGAAAATTGTCAGCTATGAAAGGAGCACATCTACTTTGATAAGAGCTAATCCAAATCTGTAAGCAACTTTTTCAGCATTCATTAAAAACAAACAATAAAAATGTGTGTATTTTTAAAAATTATTCTACGCGAAGCTATTTGATTGAAGTTAACAATGGTAGTTCGAAATGGATTTTACGCCGCCGGTTTAAGCACTTTCAACATCTTCACAATCAGCTCCAGTTATTGCGGTAAGCTAAAACTCCTTAATCCTGCCGTAATGAAGAGTCACAATATGAAAGAAATGCAATAACTGATGTGTCACGACAGACACTAGCAACGTTGCTATAGCAACGTTTCGTTTCTAGTGTCTGTCGTGAACCTGTAAGGATTCAGGGAATTTAGTAAAATTTGCTAGAATGGCATCGATGATCGGGGGTTAGGAACAGTACTGGGGAACTTGGCTTTGAAATTATTAGAATTTATTTCGATTGTTAGAATTTATTTTTCTTTAATTTCAGAACATCTATGAACATTCCCTTTCCTTCACGAATGCATCGTGAACAACGCGCTAGCTTCAGAGTTGAGCTTCACAAATCGAAAACTGTTCGGCATTCTCTTCCTCGGTAATCCTTAATTAATAAACAGTTGTTTTCAATAATATTTATCTAAATTACGAATTTTTTGAAAAAAATTAATAAATAAAGATTTCCCCTTCGTCCCGAGGCATTAGTGCCGCTTGACCAAATGGAACAACGAATGAACCAATTAGAGAACTATATGAATGTGGTTCTTGAGAACGGCATTTACCGCAATCACAGTGAGACGGTGAGTGTTCCGATTTGTTTTACAGGCTGCTAAGATCTGTTGAGTCCAGCGGTAAAGAAACTGATTAAACAAGAAAATTGTATAACATCGGAGGGATCATTTCATCACGTGTTGTCTTTCATGTAAAGTAGTTAGCCATTGATTACCAATCACGTTCGAACTTGAAATGGGCGACATCATTTGTACATTCCAAGGATATAAGATAATAAACTAACATATTAACGAGCGAAGCGGGAAACAATAGTTTAAGGATCTTACTAGACTACTTATAAAAAAAAGCACTGCTATGGATATGGATATTTGAATTTACAGGAAAACTAAATAAGTTTACGGTGGATTCTACGTTGTCCTACGTAGCTATAGTACATAGGATTCTACTAAAATCTCTCGTTTGCATTTGTTGAGTTACATTATTAGGAAACAAATCTGTTTCCGATTTTTTTTCGAAAATTTATGATCGTTCTGTAAAATAATGTATTTCTATTCTTTATCCAGTATCTTTCAATAAGACATACCATCAGTAAGAACATGAGCTTCAGTAATCGAAAATTAACTTTCTCTTTTCCCGTCGATTAGCTAAGCTTTCTGGAGATAAGCCGAATGTCGTTCATCGATCAACTTGGTGAGAAAAGGAAGGAGGGGTGGATAAAGAAGCAAAACGGCACTAATTCGTCGACCATATGTAAAGTACGCTGTCGAGAAGAGAACGGAGAATACCTCTGCTGTTGCTGCATAATGTGTGGCCATAGGTAAGTCATTATTTTGATTATTAGCCTAAACTTAATTTGAGCCACAACAAGTGAAGTACTATATGCCGGCACGTTTATTGTAAATGCCATTCGTTGCAAGTTTTTACGATCAAATGGTTTTACAACTGATAGTCAACTGCAGCAAAACAAGCGGTAAAAAAACAAAAAAAAACAAATGGTCTCCAAGTAATAAAAAAATACAGCAAATCGTCTCTAAGTGCGGCCCAATGGTGAAATAGGTCAAACCCATAACGGTCTTATATTGCCCACTTTGGTATTAAATCAGAAGTCTCGGAACTGATGAATCAGCACCATAGTTCCTTATCGTACCTTTAGCAGTAATCAAATAAAAATGAGAAATAAATCTGTTCACCAATTGGCCCTACGGAAGTTAAAAACATTTGATTGGTTTTGAAAATTTTTTTCGGACGTCAATCGTACAGGCTAATATTTTTAGAGAAAAGAGTAGAGTTTTTAGGGGTAATTTTAGGGGCAGAGAAGGATAGGGCAATTTTCTACAATTATTTGGGTAGGCTAGGCTACAGATTGCGGAACATGAATCAAAAGAAAAAATCGTTCGTAGATTCATTTGACAAAAAAAAAGTGACGACCAAACAAATTACTAGACTACTCTGATATATTAATCTTAGAAAAATATATTCAAGAAACAATGCTGAAATTTACATGTGTCCTGAGAATGCGCAGTTCGCTGTTTGAATTTCAATTTATCAATCGTGTTTGACACTTCGAATCCTCTTGCAGCAGCCTGATAATCAAAGATCATCAGCTCTCAATAAGAGTTCTAGGTCGAATTATATATAATGTACGATTTTTCGACCTTATTCCAGGCTATATCGCTGACAACTGAAAGTATGCCTCAGGTAAACTATACTAATGTTAGATTAATTATGAAGGTATGGTGTAAAATAACCTATACTACACTTTTTGCTGCTTATATTTATCTCATAACTAACCAAAAAGTTGTTTAAGTGAAGAATTAATATGCATTCCGCCATCTTTTCTTCTTGTTGGTTTAGAATGGGAATGTCAAGAATCTGGAGCCAAAAATGGATTTTCGTAAAAGATTCTTATTTTGGTTATTTGAGACCGGATACCAACGAAATTGGATGCATTCTTCTTATGGATCAAGACTTCAAAATAGCGACAGGGATAGCGGAAACTGGATTAAAACATGGATTAATTGTATCCAACTCAAGCCGACAACTCATTTTAAAAAGTTGGACGAAGCGTGAAGTACAAGAATGGGCCGACTCTATCCAGCGCGTCATGGAATCCACAGGTATAAACTTCTACGAACATTTCAGAAATAAACACAAATAGATATTACGTATGTGGATTGATTGAAACAGGTCGCGATTTTGTTCAATTGGAAGGCGCCAACCGCTTTAGGAGTTTTGTACCGACCAGAAAAAACGCAAAATGTTGGTGGTTCGTTGATGGCGCAGGATACATGTCGGCCGTCGCAGATGCTTTGGAAGATGCGAAAGAAGACATTATGATTGCTGATTGGTTTTTAATGACATAATTCAAATAGTAAAATTTCTATATTTTAATAATTTTTTTCTATTATAGGTGGTTGAGTCCGGAAATATACATGAAAAGGCCAGCAGTAGATGGTAAACAATTCTTGATGTACCATGCTTCATAAAGGTTAATTAACAAACATAACAATGTAAAATACTTTTTCAAATAGGTAACAAATGGCGACTTGACACGATTCTTCGCAGAAAAGCGGTATGTTATTTTCTTACGTATGTCTTATTTTATTTTTTTTTAATGGTTTCCGAGCAACAAACAGCAGAGGATTGTGGTCTCTAACTTAAATTTTTGCCAAAGCAAAAAGTTGGGGAAATTACGTGATCTGTTGGTCGTAAAGAAATAAGCCCGTCACCCAAGCCCATTTCTTTTTCCAGTCTGTTTTAGTTTTCTTAAGCGTTAAATAGGGCCACACTTATAATTTTTTAAAATAACATTTCTTATTTCCATTCACTAAAAATTCCATTTACAGGAAGAAGGTGTTCGTGTTTTTGTTTTACTTTACAAAGAAGTTGAAATGGCTCTTGGAATCAACAGCCTATATTCAAAGAAAGCTTTGTCCGCCATGCACCCCAACATTAAGGTTCTTCGCCATCCAGATCATATTGCAGGAACTGGAACTTTGTTATGGGTATTCGTTTTCGTACTCGTTCATTTTTGATAAATCAGACAATTTATTCCTAACATTATAAACTCTTAAGGCTCACCATGAAAAATTAGTTATCGTCGACCAAACTCTTGCCTTTGTTAGCGGGATCGATCTATGTTATGGAAGATGGGACAACCAACAGCACAGGTACTTACGGATCAATTTTTTCATCGCTGGAACTCACATCGTGATTTTTTTTGTTCTTTACTGAACGTTCTTTTTAGATTAACAGACTTGGGAAGCGTAGGAACTTCTGGACGTTCTATGGGAGTTTCTAATATTACATCAAGTCACAACGTTGGACAACAAAAGCCAGGCGTACTTTTCCACTTAGCGAAATCTGCCAATGACGTTACACTAGGAACGGTTATCGTTAAGTATGTATTGTAGTATTAATTAATTGCTTTTTAAGGCTTCCTCAGTAAAATCTCGAAATGCATTTATTGTAGAGGTAAAATTTGTTGACACTTTAGCTAGCCTTTGAAAATCGCATAATGTTTTTTTTTTTCGTTTAAGTCGATCGAATTTGCAACCTGGGATTAATTTACATTTTCTCTCCTTTATAATATGGTAATCCAATAACTATTATCAGTTTCATAACGTTTTCAAATTTTTGGTCGTAGACTTTTTCCGCTAAATCAGGCAGCTTCAAATCCAAGTTAATGAGAATTGATTTTGCATACTTTTATTAGCATGCATTTTTTGTAACTCTTACGTACATCGATTAACATTTTGTGGGTTTTTTTTGCACAGGTTGGCCGCTAATTTTAATTTATTGTGCAAAAAATGAAAATTAAACTAATTTGTATAAAACATTTTGAGTAACAGTTTTGTTAACTTATATAGTGCCACGAATGGAACGAAAGAAACCAAAACGAAAAGTAAAAGCTCTTCCGAAAAATCAGGGCAGAGTACCAGCCACCATTTAAAGATGAAACATTTCACGTTTCGTCGAAAAGCAAGGCTTGACAGTATTGATGGTAGTATTAAATTATAACTGAAATCAAATACTTATAATTCGTCACGTTTTAGAACATTTCATTTGTTAATTTATCCTGAATTCTTTCAAATTTAAAAGAAGAAACAAAAGACGGGAAAACTAGCGTCGAAGGCAGTGGAATGAATATCCCGAATTCTTCCAGCACTGTAGCGCATAGTTCCATTGCTGATGAGCTTGAAGGATCTACGAAACTCTGGATTGGCAAAGATTATACGAATTTCATAGTGAAAGATTTTGACAAGCTTGACCAACCATTGAAAGGTTTGTTTAAAACGAAAAAAAAAATGGCTGTAAGCCTTGTCCGGCTAAACCCTAAGTTAGTATTTTAATTATTTTAAAACATAGATTCTGTCGATCGAACAACAACACCAAGAATGCCATGGCACGATATTGGGGTAAAAACATTTTTCTTTTCGCAAAATCCATGCTTTGAAATAATAGCATTCGAACTATCAGTGTGCTGTTGTAGGGGAAGCTGCTCGAGATGTTGCCCGTCATTTCATACAGCGGTGGAATGCCACAAAGGTAAAATTTCTTAATAAAAGATTATTTCAGACCATATTACTGACGTGAAGTTAAATATCAGGCCGAAAAAGTTCATAAAAACAGCAACTTTCCATGTTTAGTGCCCAAATCCTATAACGCATTCGATCCGTATTTGAGCATTAAGAACAGCCCAGCATCTTTGGTTGATTGCCAGGTATCACATGAAAATAAAATTGATCCTAGTACCAACTTTCTAATCCGGTGAATAAAACAGGTTCTTCGTAGCAGTACTACGTGGAGTGTGGGATCCCGAATTACGGAAGATTCAATTCTCTCAGCCTACATTCATGCGATTCAGAATGCAGAGCATTTCATATACATGTAAGTAGGTCACTCTGAGAATTTTTTGTTTTTTCCATTACAGAAAGTACAAGAATGTTTAGCTTTGAAAGTCACATGTTCTGTTTTTGACTACGGCTGACAATCTGCCAAGGTCAGCTGCACCAGGTGAGTTAGCCATCCACTACCCTGAAATTTTAAGTAACGTTAAGATGCAGAGGGTGTAGTGTTGGTCAACTAGAGCAGAAGTAGAAGGCAAGCACAGTAGAAAACAAAAGGTGAATTTCGGCAATGACTTGCATTCTTCCATATTAAGCCCGAAAATTTATCCTTCGGTAGACTAGCTATGGTCACACGGAGAACATTAAATCAAATTTTATAGATATTTTCGTGGCAAAAATTCGATTTCGTGGAAATTTTTAGTCTTGAATTTACTGCTAATACTTGCAAATTTCTTCAGTGAAAATCAGTTCTTCATCACGGCCTGTAATTCCGGCGACGTGAATAATCGCATAGGGAGGGCTCTCTATGACCGTATTATTTTGGCTTCTGAGTGAGCAAAAAAAAGTTAATATTTGCTTAAACAATTGATTCTTGAGCCCTTATTTTTCTACAGGAAGAAATCTCGATTTCGCGTTATAGTTGTTCTTCCCCTTCTTCCAGGCTTTGAAGGGCAAATCGGAACAAGTTCAGGAAGAGCCATGCAGGCAATAATGCACTGGAACTACGCTTCGATTTGCAGGTGAACCGTTTTCCCCTTAAAAACTTAATAGTTTTTATTGTAAATCTTTGCCTTAACTATGGTTTTAATTCGAGTTTTACAGGGGTAATAACTCTTTATTTGTAAAATTACGAGCAGCAAATTTAGATCCTTTGGCATACATATCCTTCTATGGTCTTAGAACTCATTCACAGCTGAACAAGCACTTGGTTTGTTATTTTGCTAAAAACTAAAAAACGATGCAAGAAAAATCTTAATATTTGTATCCTTTAAACAACCATAGGTGACCGAATTGATTTACGTCCATTCAAAGTTAATGATTGTTGATGATAAGAAAGTCATTTGTGGGTAAGTCGGTATAGAGTTCATCTTAATCTGCATCAATTATGTACTAAAACTATTATGTTCGACTGCAGTTCAGCCAATATTAATGATCGTAGTTTACTAGGAAAACGAGATTCTGAGATGGCATTGCTGATAGAGGTAACAAAAACCCAGCAATACATTTTGAATGAATAATTTGTCAGTTTTGTTAAAGGACAATTCGTTTGTTGAATCGGTTATGGACGGGAAACCTTATCGGGCTGGTCGGTTTGCACTGTCGCTTCGAAAAAATCTTTTTCGTGAGCACCTAGGTTTATTGAAGCCAGAATGTGATTCTGACGTCGTTGTCGATGATCCAGTCTGCGATTCATTTTACAAGGATATTTGGATTCAAACAGCTGCAATTAACACAAAAATATACGGCGAAGTGTTCCATTGCATACCATGTGAGTATCGCTTATTTAGATATTTCCAACAATATTTCTAAACTTGATCTAAACGTGATAATAATGCAGGTGACGAAGTTACTTCTTTCGAAGAATTGCGGGAATATCAATCTGTTTTGCCACTATCATTAACGGAGCCATCCATTGCACAGCAAAAACTTCAAAAAATCAAAGTAAATTAGAGTTTGTGTTGTGTCACAACGAAGTTAACCGTTTTTTCTTAATTAGGGGCATCTAGTAATGCTTCCACTTAGTTTTATGAGCCAAGAAGATTTAAGCCCTGCTGCCGGTACAGCAGAAGCCCTCTTGCCAACATCCTTGTGGACTTAACTAAAACAAAAAGAAAAAATTTTCAGTTTAAACAGCTAGTGCTATTCGTAAGTGTTATCTTGGCGTGTATATGTAAACTTATAAAGCTGTACCGGAAACTGAATTGCAGAATTTCTAAATTCCTTCGTGCCTGCGTACAACAAGGAGAAAATTAACATGGGAGGGATAAGGAAAAGAGGGTAAATTAAAAATTAAAAATACTTTTTTTTTTAAACAAACTTTTGTTGAAATTTGAAATATGCTTTACTTACTGTTAAACATTTTTCAAGTGTGAATTTGCTGTAGTTAATTAACCAAAAATAAATTTAGATTCTGGGTGACTGAAGAAGCAGTCATCTGTTTATTAGTTAAATTTATTTGAAGCTATGAAGTATCATAGTTTACAACTGTTATCCCTTAACTTGTCATTAACAAATCAAGAGTTACTTTTTTTTCTAATAGTTGTTAACATTTTTTTAAAATTTACATATGTGTTTAATGATTATGTAATTCGTAAGCAATTTCACTATTTTGATAACCAAACGAGTGAACAGATTAGTGAATCCTACTGGAAAGGTATAAGAAGGAGTCATCCACTTCCTGGGAGGACTAACCGTCATATCATTCCAACTGGAAGGTATCAACTGGACACTGTCAACATATATATACATCGATAGACAAGTTCCAAAGATCGGCGTCAACGTCACTACTAGCGATTATCGCCTCAACCCTTGAAAAGAACGAGGCAGCTCGAACTGTGATCGAGTTAGTTGGAAAATTTACACGTTAGCCAAAGATGAAATCCGAATCCGTCTACAGTCAACCCCGTCTTCTTTACCCAGACGATGAGTTGTTGGCGGGTATGATTCTCACGATTATGGCAAATCTCACTTTGTGGTTTCCATATTACAGGGAAAAGCAGCAACACGACAGGGAACGAACAGAACTAAGAATGCGACTCACTTTCCCACCAGTCTAGTTATACCTGCTAAAGTGCTGTGTGTGCTTTTTCACTACTAAGGTCTGCAGTTTAACTACCAGTGTTACAATATCCACATTTTTGTACTTGTGTCACATGAATGTTGTATTTCAACAAACAAAGCACTAATACAACGAATGTTAACTTAAATATAACAATGTCCTAACTAAAATCAAAAGAGGATCAACTTTGTGAGACTGGGAGAAGCTCTAAAGAACTCTAAATAACCCAGGGAACTATACATTTCACGGAGCTTAGCCAACTCCAGGAGCTCACACGTTGGAGACTCATCTGACGGAGTTTCACTGTGTTACGATCTTTAACAAGTACTCTTGAATTCACTCGAGAAAGAGGCAATTAAATAAGTCAAACGCAAATAGTTGTATTTTGGCTCTGCACTTGGAATTCGCACAGTGACGCGAATAAGGGAGACACGCGAAAAAGGGATGGAAAATAGTCCGCGAGGGGAAGCCAGCAATAAGCAAAGCGCCCTCCTATGGTCCTGTCGCTCAGACGGTTTACCCTCTACTGACTCATACAACAGGTAGACAAAGACGTCTGGCTAATTGACCCGCCATCTGGCAGAGACCAATATATAATTAGGGATGGGAATATTGGCGGGAGATACAATTGTAACATTCGGCCTTTCCTGACTCGTTTGTTCTTAAGATTACAGATAAACACACGTGTTAAGAACAACGAAATCACAAAAAAAAAACAAAAAAGAAAAAAAACGAAGTAAATTCAACATGAATATACATTTTCCTTAATAACTAACCCCACCCCCTACCCAAAAAAAAACAAAAAAAATTACAAAAAGAAAACAAAACGAAATTTATCTAATACCTTTCCCTTGGCCTGCGACTTAATAATAATAACAAAATTAAAAAAAATAATGCAAGGAGACGATAGCGAAGGAAGATCGTGTTTAATACTGGTCAGTGCTCAGTGAAATCCTTCATCCATACTGGCCGTCTTGTTTTGCGACCGGTTCTTGTAGTTGTTGTCCTCTCTTCCTTTTCTCTCTCCTGTTCTCTTCTTTTTTCTTCTTCATTTTCTCTTTCGTGTTCTCTTCTTCCTTCTTCTTCGTTTTCTCTTTCATGAACATTAGCTATCTCTCTTAGTTGTTCTTCGTCGTCATCTAGTTCGTCTATCCTGTCTTCTATTCCTTGCTCGTCTTCATCCCACTCGTCGTCAACTCTACCATTGAAACGACGAATTTGGCAAACGTGAGCATGAAAACGCCGGAACGAATTTTTTTTTCTTACAGCGGGCAGGTCTTCTACTAAAAAGGTCGTAGCCGATACTTTCTTGACGACTTGAAACGGGCCGGTAAATTTGGGAAGGAACTTCTTTGTTAGGCCTTTCTTACGTGGCCGGCGACGGACGAGGACTAGGTCCCCGGGGAGAAGTTCGAACTCAACTCTCCTGCGTTTGTCGACTCGGTCCTTCACGGCTCGTTGTTTCTTTAAAATTCTCAGTCGTGCTGCCTCTCTTAATTTATGAACCCGCGATAGAAAATCAACGTGGCTCTCTTGCTCTTCAGCTGGCCATGGAAAAAGACGTTCGACGGGCAAGACTGGTTGGCGACCGTTCACCAGCTCGAAAGGTGTGATCTCGGTAGTTGATTGACGCGCAGTGTTGATTGCGTAAGCTGCTGCCGCCAGGTGCTTGTCCCAGTCATTGTGCTGTGCGTTGATGAAGGCACAAAGCGCAAGTGTTGAAGTCCGGTTAACGCGTTCCACCAGGCCGTTTGTTTCTGGATGTTCGGCTGTTGCTTGAATATGCTGAATTCCCCACTTTCTTATCCACTCATCAAATAATTCAGATGTAAAACATGTTCCCTGATCGGTAATTATCCTTTGTGGTGTTCCGTGCCGGTATAGAATGTTCGATTCTAAGAAGATTGTCACAAATTTGGTTGATGTGTCCGGAACAGGCGCCATTTCAACCCATTTGGATAAGTAATCGATGCACACTATGACGTGTCGATGGCCACTCGGTGTTTCTTTGAAGGGTCCAAGATGGTCGACGCCAATTAGCTGGAAAGGAGATGATGGAGGTTCGATAGGTTGAAGTTTGCCAACTGGAAGACCAACAGAGTGTTTGTGTTTTAAACAAAAGATACATGAATTTACAAAATTTTGAACACTCTTTCCCAGTCACGGCCACCAAAACCTACTTTTAATTCTAAACAGAGTTTTTTCTACCCCTTGATGTCCGGATGACGGAGTATCGTGACATGCCTCGAGAACTTGTCTTCGGAGAATGGAGGGAACTACAAGTAGAAACTTTTTACCACTATTTGAATTAATTTTATACAGAACTTTTCCCCTGACTACAAAACCTTGAGAGAACTTACTGGGTGCTACGGACTGCAAGGAAGTGAAAATTGGTCGCAACTTGCCGTCTTGCTGCTGCAGGAGGGCAAGTTCGTGCGTGGCAACAGGTTTTTGAGGAACCATTACTGCAACAAGTGCGTCCTTTGTCCCAGAATCACTCGTTCCCGAGCGGGATTCATCAGGATTCCTTGACAAAGCGTCTGCCATTTGATTTTCTACACCTTTGACATGCTCTATGTCAAAGGTAAACTCTTGTAACTCCATGATCCACCTTAAAAATTTACCTTTTACCTCCTTTTTACTCACCATCCATTTTACCGCTGAACTATCTGTCTTAATTGTAAAGTGTCGACCGTAGATGTAAGATCTCAGTTTCTTCAGAGCCCATACTACAGCAAGGCACTCCAGTTCGTTGGCGTGATACCTAGTTTCCGTATCCGTCAATTTCCTACTAATAAAGGCGACGGGCCGCTGTCCATTGCCTGAATCTTGTGAAAGGACTGCGCCAAGCCCTATTTGACTTGCGTCCGTTTGCACAGTCACCTTTAACGCGTCATCAAAGTGTGCCAGTACTGGTGCTGACGTCATTCTGCTGATGATTTCTTTCTTTGCCGCTTCTTGTTTATCCGTCCAATTCCACACAGCATTCTTCTTCAATAACGAGTGTAGGGGTTGTGCAATTGTGGCAAAGTCGGGAATAAAGCGTCGATAGAACGACGCAAGGCCCAAGAATGCTCGCAAAGATTTCAAATTTTTGACTGGCATCTCTGTTAGCGCCCGAACCTTTTCAGACTCCGGATGGATCCCTTCCGCGTTAATCACATGACCTAGATGAGACACTACAGAAGCTCCAAAAATACATTTATCTACATTAAGGGTAAGGTTCGCACGCTCTAGGGCTTTCAACACCATGTCGAGACGAGCTAAATGTTCATCAAACGTCTTACCAAATATTAAAATATCATCGAGGTAAACTAAGCACATGTTCCATTTTAATCCTGCTAACACTTTATCCATAAGCCGTTGAAAAGTTGCTGGGGCACAATTGAGACCGAAAGGGAGACGAACGAAGGAATACAGTCCATCTGGAGTGATGAACGCCGTTTTTTCTTGGTCCTCTGGAGCAACTGGCACCTGCCAATACCCGCTGGCTAAATCTAAACAAGAAAAAAAATTAGCTCCTGCTAGACGATCTAGAACATCGTCTATTCTTGGCAAAGGATACACATCACGTTTGGTTACCGCATTTAACCGACGGAAATCAACGCAAAACCGATAGTCACCCGTTTTAGCCTTCTTAATCAGGACTACTGGTGAGCTCCAAGGGCTGTGAGACTCCTTTATGATTCCGTCCTCCAGCATTTCTTCCACTTTGTCAGCGATGATGCGTCTTTCAAACGCAGAGACTCGATAAGGGTTACACCTGATTGGACTGGCATCTCCCGTGTTGATGAAATGCATTGCCTCTTTGGTATGTCCAATTGCCCTTTTCGACGTAGGAAAACATCGATTCCGACGCTTGAGCACACTGAGCATTCTCTCTTGTTGTGATTCACTGAGCTTTTCTCCAAGTTTGACACGTGATGCTAGTTGAGAAGAATGATCGTCCACCGGAATATTCACACACACCACGTCCTCCAGCTCTACATCGTCTGAGACGTTCGAAATAACTGTCTCCTCGTCTAACTCAACGGAACAAAAAACTTGGTGACGATGAATTTGAATGTCCGTAGACGAGCAGTTCACCACCGCGATCTTCACTTTTCCCTCTTCAATGTCTACCACACTTGCTGGTATGACCCACTCCTTTCCCGGTTTCGAGGAAAGATTAAATTTAACGATTCCCGTTCCCGATACTTCCGTTTGTAGTGCTCCCACAATAAATGCTAGAGAATTGTGCGGAATAGTTTGGTTTCCCACCGCTTTCACTGACAGCGTGTCGTGATTCTTTGCCGGAGAGTGTTCGACCAACGATTCTATCAATTCGTCACTAATGACCAACTCGTCATTTGACTGCTCCTTTCCTTTACTAATCTTCTTCTTCTGTCGTTTCAATCTTTTCTTCACTCTACCCACTTCTTGCTTGCCCTCAATAGTCTCTTCCTCCCCAATAATTTCAATTCTATTATCTTTAACTATCAAACTAGCTTTACTTTTCACTATCCAGTCTGTTCCCAAAATGAACGCAAAAGGTGCCGTCCTTAAGACTGTTACCGTGTTAAGTTCTACTAGTTTACCCTTCCATTTT
This sequence comes from Daphnia sinensis, assembly GCA_013167095.2. Taxonomy (NCBI): domain Eukaryota; kingdom Metazoa; phylum Arthropoda; class Branchiopoda; order Diplostraca; family Daphniidae; genus Daphnia; species Daphnia sinensis. The sequence goes on along the minus strand of CM023192.1, from coordinate 3,368,269 downwards.
ACGTTTACTGGAACCGTTCCCTCAATTTTGACAACCTTATTATCTACCCCTTTTAATTTACCCATCAAAATTCTACTTTCTGGTTTCAAAAATTTACGCACTACACTTAATCTTACCGCACTTACACTCGCTCCCGAATCGACCAGTGCAATTACTTCTCCAATATTTTCTAGCCAAACTTTAATTAAGGGAAGTGCTGGCCGATGTTTCAAACAAAAATACCCATTCAAGCTGGCCATGGCCCACGCGGGCCTGCCCCGGCGTTTTTTGATGGACAGAAACGCGCGATGTGGCCCTTGCCATTACACACGTAGCAATTCCTTGCTTCTTGTCCTCTTGGGCCATGTGTACCAACTCCTCGTGGAGCAACGTTCGTCGCTGGACCTACTTGCAAACGTGAAATTGAGGCTGATAATTGATTAATTAACTTATCACCGAAGTTCACAAAAAGCTTTTCTATATCCGGAACAACTGTTGGAGGTGGTGCATTATGAAACGTTGTGTTAACTGGGGGCAGTGACTGTGCAGCGGGTAAGGTAGATGTTGGAGCCTGCGGTCCCATCGATGACAAACCAAGCTGCTCCAGGTCTCGTAGACGAGTTAAGAAATCCGCAAAAGTGGCAGGTAACTGAGCCGTAAGCGCTGCGATGTAGATTGGATTGGCGAGTCCTCTAAGCAACGCCTTAATGATGTCCGCCTCTGGTAAAGGTACAGGAGAGCGAAGACATAATCTACGCTTGTCTAAAGCATACTCCAAACACGATTCCCCTGGTTTCTGCACTCTTGCTTCCATCATCAAACTCCATTCCAGGAACGACAAGGTATAAGAAAAATTTGTAACAAGAGCTGCTGACCAAAGTGGCCAAGTACCATCGTTTTGCCCGGCTTGCGCGTGCCATTGAGACGCAGTGCCTCTGAGGCGGGTTACGGCTACCAAAAGACAGTTGTCGTCTGTCCAACCTTCTAATCCTGCTACCCTGTTAACTTGGTCTACAAACCACTGTGCGTCTTCATCAGCACCGCCTGAGAAATGTGGTAAGGAGTTCACCGCCACTGTTGAGGGGTGAATAACAGGTGCGTTGGGTGGTGCAGCAACGACGGCTTGCATAGCGGCTTGGTTTTGCTGTTGACCTCCGATTACTTGCAGTAGTTGCGTCATCTGGTTCTGCCTCGCTGTTGCGTCCGTTGCCACTGCTGTGGTAAACCCCTGTAACGCGGCGATGAGAGCTGCATTGTCCGCCATTTCAGTTTTGGTCGACGCTTCTGAAGGAGAAATGTCAAATTCTGGACGACGTTTAGCAGTGTCGTTAGGTGGATAGCGAGGTACCGGGCGAACGATACGGGGCCTAACTGGTTCTGGATCGGTTTGTTGGCTACGGCTTCTTAAGTGGTAGTGATGCTCAAAACCAAAAAAGGGTTCTTTGATTTCGGAATCCGATTCCGACATGCGGGTTCAACAACCAGCAATAGACAAAGAACAGACAAAAAAAAACACAAAAACTAGCGCCGAAATAAGAAGCAAAAAAAAAATAAAAATCTGTCGGACGTCAAAAAAAAAATATTTGCCAGACACAGAAACGGTCGCGCGCAAAAGGTCGGCGTGCGAAAGAAAATAAATAAATGTAATTAACAAAAGAAAAATGCAGCAGGGAGAGGGAATATCCCTTTTGGCTTTATACCCGTACTCACAAAAGATCCCGCGGCGAAACACTTAGCGCGCGAATCTGGCTCGGGAACAAAAATCCAGTATGGCGGCGCCCACGATCCACGCTTTCCCGAACACGCGAATGGGTCTAATATGGCGACGTCCCTAGATGGCAGAAAAAAACCAAGGAAACAAAAAAAAAGAAATGAAACTCACCGAAACACACACAAAAAAAACTTTGGGCGACGGCGTTCTTAAAGGCGACTTTTTAAAAGTCGTTCTAAGGCCTTGAAATATCCCTCTTCTGACACCAATTGTTACGATCTTTAACAAGTACTCTTGAATTCACTCGAGAAAGAGGCAATTAAATAAGTCAAACGCAAATAGTTGTATTTTGGCTCTGCACTTGGAATTCGCACAGTGACGCGAATAAGGGAGACACGCGAAAAAGGGATGGAAAATAGTCCGCGAGGGGAAGCCAGCAATAAGCAAAGCGCCCTCCTATGGTCCTGTCGCTCAGACGGTTTACCCTCTACTGACTCATACAACAGGTAGACAAAGACGTCTGGCTAATTGACCCGCCATCTGGCAGAGACCAACATATAATTAGGGATGGGAATATTGGCGGGAGATACAATTGTAACAACTGCAGCGTTTTACAGCGTCGCGCGAATTACTCCCCTTCCGGACTTATCCCCATATCTTTCTTTGGCGAACTGTGTTCGTTTTTTTATCAAGGCCGCAGCGTGGTAAAAGTTGCACTTGGCTCATCCCAGCAAAAAGATAATTTTCTTTTTCACCTACGACATTGTTTCCCCGATCGGGTAGCTTTTTTGGCGATCGGGTAGGTAATTTTGATTTTCGGTTTGGAACCGACAGATCACATATCGTCCATTGTCTTACCATGGGAAAACAGATCCAAACTGATTCCAAACAAAAAAAGGACCTAGATCCTAGAACCAGTTCTGGACCCGGTTCTAAAAACCGCTGTTACCGGTTTTTTACCCGTTTCCCCGGATATTTTACCCGACTTCTATTTAGCCGCCATTTTGGAAAATAGCGGCAGATCTAACCCGATTAACCGAAAAGCCGCATGGAAACCGATCTACTTCTTGAGGACCCGAACCGATCTCAACAGATAGGTCATTTTTCGGGTAGATCAGATCGGACAGACCCGATCGGGGCCGAGCCCTAACATACCCAGGATTGTTCTCTATTGCGCAATAAAAACGGACCGGCTTGTGGCACTGACAGAAACCGTATAGACACATTTTTTGTTACTTATTTTTTATTATGAAGCTAGTAATTTGTGGCCCTTCCAAGGCCGGGTCCCGGGTGTGAGTAGATGTAGCATATGTTGCCCGTCAAATCGCTCGGTTTGATCTGGCTCAAATTCTATTCATTGCGTGTGGAGCAAATGTGCTGCAAACAGCTGGTTTACTTTGTCCACTTGTTTGGCCCAAAACATATGCGTCAATCTATTTTTTTTTCTGTACTTGGTCACCCGCGTTGTATTTGCCCGTCACAGAGTTGGTTTCATTTGCCTGTTACTCCATTCCGATGCGATTCCCTTTTTTTATTACTATCTTCTATTTTTTTCTGTTTTTATTTATGTCGATCTGTTACATTTCCCATCAATCTACCCACTCTTGCTGTTGTTGTAGATATCCGTTTATCAGCTCGCCATCCGTTTCTATTAGTGGTCTATGGGTTCACTGTGTTATAATCTCTATGGCTTTTCTAGAAGCTGGCTGATGAAACCACAATATCTGCTCGATTCAATTTCTCTATTTCCCCCATGAGTCTGTAAAAAGAGAATATTAACATTTTTTTAGTCAAAGGTGCTTCTTTTCACCGCCATAGCAAAAGAAAAAAAAAGGATGAGCTAAATGTGTAAACTCTAGAAAGCGACAAGCCTTTTGGGGGAGGAGTTTTGTCGTCGCGATCAGCGCATCCTGTAATTGGCTCTAAACCACCTAGGTCATCACGTGATTCTGAAATCGCTTGGCATCCGCCACCGGCTATGGTGAATTGGTGGTATTGGTGGTGTGGTGGTTTGGAAAGCCTGGAAGCGTAAATGTTGGATGGAACTGTTGAAATGTACAACTTTTTGATCCACGGGCATTGAATTGGTAGACGACAGCCGACGGGCAGAGGCAACGAAGACGGCCCACACAAATTGAAATTTTGGCGGGCAGAAACTGTAAGGGGAAAACGGATAGAGGACATAAAATTTAAACGGGGCTCTTTAACGGGCGTTAAGTCGGGCAGAATGGGTTGACGGGCAGAGTCGAACAGGGACTGTGACGTGTGAGACTGCTACGGGCGACGAAGGGGTTGACGGGCAAGTAAAGTGAACATTTCGACGGGCAGTGACTGTGACAGTGAGTGTAGACGGACTGATGCAAAAAGTGGGTCAACGAGCAACTACAGCGAGCGTTTTGGCGGGCAATACGGGATTGAACGGGTAAAGACCGTAAGGGAGGAAACGGACAGGTAACGAAAAGGGCTGACGGACCTCTACAACAGGCGTTTTTGAAGACATTTGGTTTGATTGGCAGGCACTGTAAGGATAAGACGGTCAGAGACAATGACTGGGTAGTTTTTAGCGGGCAGGTTAGGTTAGGTTAGGTATTAGTTTTGGTCGTCAGGCAGGGATTGTGAAAAGGGACAGGCAGCGACAAAGACATGGTCGACGGGGCCCTGCAGTGGGCCTTTTGGAGAACGGAGACTAGGCCGACGGGCCACTGCAGCGGGCGTTTTGGCGGACAGAGAATGGCCGACGGGTAGAGATTTGAGGGGTTAAACGGCCAGAGTAAACACCCGGGCGGATGGACAACTTCAGTGGGCAGAGTGAGAGGACGGGCAAAAATTGTGAGGGATTAGACAGGCACACACAACGGCTGAGTCGACGATTAACTTCAGGGGGCGTTTGGTGAGGAAAATTGGTCGACGGGCAAAAACTGCGATGGGAGGACGGGCAACTACAGTCGGCATTTTGGCGGGCAGAGACAGTGAACAGATCAGCGGCCTAAGAGAGTCGATGGGCAAAAAATCGCGATCGAAGATTGGCAGGGCTGAAATGGCGAAAAAAGGCGTAGAAAATGCTAACGCCACCTATTTTCCGGCTCTGGACGGCCAAAAGTTATTAGCATCCCGCAGTTGTTAGCTCCCGTTGAAAAGCAGGAGGGGCCATACATATGCCCTCAAGCAGTATCTTTATTGTGTGATCCAAAAAATGGGATGGGCTTGTGGCACGGACTGTAACTCTACAGACATATTTACTTGTATAATGCAGACAAATGGCTGGGACTCGTCAGTTTTCTGTTAACCTCGGTCTTGTTAATTTTCGACATAGCAAAATGAACGTGTTCACGTATTTGTTTGTTATTTACTGTAGTTTATCTATGGTTGCTGCGGTTTATCAAGTTGCTAACCAGGTAAAATGTTTCATTAGGTATCCGTAGTAAAGAAGACGTGTCAGAAAACAAGAGAACACATGTGACCTCTTTTAAGTAATAATTAACTTAACAATTTTTCTTAGTTATGCAGTGCACAACAACGCTACAGAACATTGCCCACGTCTTTTAATTTATTGACTCTTTTTTAATAAAACAGGATGATTTCGACTATCAGTTGAAGAACGCTGGAGAAAAGTTGGTTGTTGTAAACTTCTTTGCCACTTGGTCTGGCCCAAGCAAGATGATTGCACCGAGATTTGAGGCCAGGAACTATATGTTTTAGAATACAAGAAAATTTCTTTGCAACTTTCATTTTATATTACAGGCCATGTCAAAGGAGTACACGGATGTTGTTTTCCTTAAAGTTGATGTGGACGAAAGTGAAACAATTGCATCTTCTTACAACATCGAAGTCTTGCCAACGTTCGTTTACTTGAAGAATGGTGTAAAGGTTAGTCACTGTTTGAAAAAAATCATAACAAACTTATTTAAGATTAATTTTATACAGGTTGCACAGTTAAGTGGAGCCAACGAAAATCAAATTCGAACATTGATAGAACGATTCAAGTAGAAAATAATTTTTTCATCTTGATTGTTGACTAAAAAACTATTGTCTCTTACCTCTCTTTTTAATTATGTTGGTAATGGGCTTCCTGACTTTTCTTATAGGAAATAAAGACAGAAATCATGAATTTCATTGTAACACGTGATATCAAACTATTATAACTGTAAGACCGTCTCAAGTCGAGAGATAGGGACATCAGTATAATTTGCGCGTCGAAACGCTTCTTTGATCAATTCAAGATCAACTCGGCTAATTGAGCCTAAAATGTAACAATTGGTTTTTGTTGTCCCCCTTTTTACCACTATCCGTTTTTTCCAGCATTTTATTGGTCCGTCAAATCATCTGTTTCGTTTTTCTATTAGCCTTTTCATGTACGTACAATAGGGGAAACTGGACCCATATTGGGAACTGTCTACCAGGTTCGACAGTAGCTTTAAAAATAGTAGAGTTTATTTCAATAATCTAATTTTTTTATATACGATTGGGATTAGTATTAACTCAAGTTATGTGTAGTGTCATTTATATGCTATAGTTATTTCTTCAGATTTAAAAACATCAAAATAGGGGTAAAAGTGTGGAAATTTTTTCTCCGTTTAATTTAGCATAGTGTCAAAGATGTTAAAGAAAAAGAGAAGCAATCAGCCAGGTATCGTTGGTCTAGAATAGAGCAGAAAAAACACATTTTGGGTTATATTTGTATTTTAATAATTATTTTAATTTAAAAACAAAGCTAAATTGTTTGGATAAGCAGTATTACCACAGGCTAAGAAATAAAGCACGCTATCATTGACATAAGGCTGAGACCCAGGAGGTGATGCTTGGTCTTACCGTTAGGGGCATGACGGTATGATTTCTGATATTTTTCAACTTTTTCTCGTGTTAATACTGAATACTTGCACACACATTAGCGGGAATTGTAGGTAACTTTATGTCATCAATTGTACACTCTAATTTTCTAGATCCCCTTTCGGTATCCCGTTAAGTTTTTCGAGATTTAATTCTAATTCTTTGGTATGATGGCGATATTATATATATATCCCTTCTTTTCTCTATCTTTCGGGAGTACAGAGCCCATCGTGAAACACAGCATTTCTTATGGTCTGTCTGAAATCTACCCTGAAACGTAATACCCTAAGACGTATACAAAACAATAAAGCCTAGACTTACCCAACCTTGCCCTGCGCCGTCCATCACCCCGTCTACAATACCTCTTAAAAAAACACAAACAACCAAAAGACGCACTGCCAATAGGTGGCTTTCAAACATTTAACCAATGTTCCGATTTTTGAGCAGGATACTATACAATCATATAAGTCAGTATTGCAGCCAGTTATCCGCCAAACAAATCCACTTGTTCGATAAAATGATTTAAAACAAAACATTATATAGATACGTTGTAACTTTTTGACCGTCCAAGGCTAAGTGATGATTGACGCTAGAACATTTTGCTCGTCGAATTGCTCGTTTTAACCTAAATTTTACAAACTGTGATAATGAAATACTTAGATGCGTGTGGCACAAATGTGACAGCTGTTTTTTACCACCTGTTTAGCACAGGAACTATCTGCCAAACAATTTCTCTTTTTGCCCTTCGTCACTCGTGTTGCATCTGTCTGCAAACTGCATGTGTCGTTTGCCTGTTACCCATTAATGGGCGGATCCAACTAGAATTTTGACGGGGACCATGTCAGCAGAGGCGCTTTTTTTTAGGGGCGCCATTTAGACAATTAGCCATTAACTATTATTATTTGTCTAATAAAGTAACACTATTTTTTTTTATAATTGAGAATGGAGTTGGAAGCCTTGTTTAATTCTGATAAAATGAACCAATCTTTATTTATGTAAAACGATAAAGCCACATAACAAAAAAAAATAGTACATATAAAAATAAAAGTGTAAGTGCGACTTTTCAGGGTTTTACTGCCAAAATTTTGACCACCTCTTCCAGACTTTTAAAATCTCTCCTATGTGATTGCATGAAAAATTATCAAATTCGGGGGGAAAGAGTATGGTCGCTTAGTCATAGGAGATTGGATCAAAAGGTTGGTTAAAAAGATTGGTCCGTCCTTACTAGGGTTTAAGCTATCCCTTTATTTCTTTCCCAACTGTTCTATTACCTGTTTATCATTTCCCCACCTTTAGATTTGTCAAACATGCTATCCAAAAGAGCTTTTTAGCCGAATAACTGTATATCTTCGTGCCACAACGTTTGTTTTCCAGGCTACAAATCTACTTTTTTAGCATTACATGGCAACTAGCTCGTTGTATTTGCCCTTTGGCACACTATTCTAATTTTTTTCAGTATGAGTACAGTATATCCCGTCAAATGTCCATGGAGAGTGTTTGAAAAAGTTGAAGATAGCGGGGATATATTTTCAGACTTCCCTACTGCATTACAGCAGCGTAATTGCTACGGTTTGCCACTAGTAATAACATGCATTTTTAACAACTCCCTACAAAAAAATGACGAAGTCTCAACAGCTACCAACAAAGACAAAATCGGAAAAAGGGCTCGCAATGTTTTACTAGTCCTAGACAAAATAATTCAGAATGCGGTGTATAGGGCTAAGTTGGGACTACTAAGTACTAACGCCCAGGCTACGTCTAAGCATCGTGGTCTAAGGTTCCAGTACTGTCTATCCATTTACACGAATGTTGATGAATATATTGAAAGTATAAACTAAATTTCTAACAGCATTGGCTCCAGTTTTTTTGTCGATGAAAGGCTGGATGAGTCTGTTTTAGTCGATCCACCAGAAAAAGTAACATTAGAAGTCCCTTCTTCCACGATGGTAACTCCTTCTGAATCAGAATCGTCGTCAAAAAAGCCAAAATTTTCTCGTGCTTTTTCGGGTGTAGTGACAACACTCCTGAGTTTGAGAACCAATTCAGAAAAACAGCTAAAAGGGATGACATAGCTAAGTATCTTGCTCTTCCCAACCCATATATCAAAGATTTGGATGAAATTGAAATAGGAAATTGGTGGTTTCGTAACATATTCCGTCTTAGAGAAGGTTGCAAAACGAATAATCTCCAAAGTCGCGCCCTCCGAGCGGGTTTTCAATACGGGGGGGGGGGGGGGGGGAACATTGTTACTCAAAAGAGATCGCTCTTTTAACTTCCATTAATGTTGACAATCTTGACATGTACATTTTTTTAGCAGCTAACTCCTGAAAAGAAAGCCCAAATCTTGTTAATCCTACCGATATGTGATGTTGAAGTTACACATCTGATTTTTTTTTCTACAACAGTTATTGTCTGTTTTTTTTACTCATTCACTAATATTAAATGCACCGTAGAGGAGCGGCTCTTGTGGGTGTGTTGTTTCACTCCAGGCAAAAACTCCTTTGTCGACAGATGGCAGTCCCACCAGGCGAAAAATCACTCATACGCCCCGACCATGCCCCGACCCAAAACCCTCGTTTGTTGTATAGTAATCTCTGCAAGAGTGTACCCCTTTTCTGAGAGAAAAGTCTATGACTGTGATCATACGCCTTTTTGTTATCTCTCTCGACCATTCGACTACCTGTCCGCGCAAGACTATGGCAAGCCAAATGTACCGACCAAAACGAATAATGATTCGCGCGCGACCGTAATGATATTTTCGACTTGATGATATGATTTTTGACTTGATCATATATTTGTCGCTGAGGAGGGGTGTCTGCAGTGCACAGATAGGAACACCGCTAGCTCTACGCCAGAACGGCGCCGCAGGTGGGGGGAAGCCTGCAACTCGCTCAGTATTGTCTGATATGTGCATGTCGAAACTAGCGGAAATCGCAATAAATGTTGAAAACGGACTACCATTAAAAGGAGGGCCACATGGGTATACACGGTTCGGATAAATCGAAGTAAATATTCGGGAAGGAATGACGAGAGTTATAAGTACCATATCGCAAATATATTTTAATACAGTTGTGGGACTTTGGAGGACTAGCCGTTTATAAATTTTAACACCTTTTTGACAATTGTTTGAAGCGGGCGTGAATTTCACCCGAGAGGAAAGCACTTTTGGGCTCGATGAGGCGAATAACGAGATTGGCGACTTTTAATTTAGGTACTTTGGGATAACATTTTAGCACTTCTTCCTCATCGAATTCTCGATTTTGCATGGGCGATTGTGTACGAGTAGTTTCACGTTCTTCAAGTACATAGAATCAAGACTGATTCTCGAATCAATAGGTGATTCTTTCGAGTAAAAAATGTTATTCAACCCATGCATTTCAAAATTATAATCAAGCGATTAGCGTTCCGAGAAATGTTTTGTTAGTATAGTTTCATTATTGAAATCACCAAACCAATGTGTTTTTAAAACCCCGGTAAAAGAAGTGCAGAAGATGGATGGAGGCTGTCACGAAGGTTGCTGGATAGGTAGAAGGGTGGAACATCCCCATGCAACGTACTGGAAACAATTAAAAATACGAAAAGCATAGTTATACACTCTCCAGAAACACATCAATGATGAAAGTCAGATCACTCTTAAAGAATAATAAGTGGCTAACGGTTAGTTAACTTAACGTAAACAAAAAATAAAGCAAAAGGAAAAGGCTGCCCTCGAAGCCATGTCGTACTAGAATTTATGACACTGGCTCACCTGTGACTCCCGACATCTAGCGATGAAGGTAAAAACTTACCTTATTTTCGTTAATTGCGGGTTTTTTCCCGAATTCTAAAAGAAAATGCCTGAAGCGTAAGAAAGTCTAAGAAGGTAAAACGAGCCCTGGAGGAGGTTTTTTAGCCTCAGACCCTCAGTCACTATCAGTTCTTTTCTTTCTTTAGTGATTGGGTGGTGACGCTTCAGACAAGACCGTGCATCTAGTACTTTTTCTGTGTTAGCCGAGTGTACACACCTGGAAAAAGATGGCATCGTACAATAACATCTTTTTCGTTTTTCGTTAGCCTCTGTCTTCGTGTATTTATTCAGAAAGTTTGGTTGTGTAAAGTGAAACATGGATGCTTTAGGACCTTGCGACGACACCGATATACAAGCCATTCTTGGTAAGTGCGCCGCAATCGTCATCAAATTCTCCAGAAAACGTGCAGCATTTTTGCTTGACGTATAGTATAGTTTGCGTTTTATTTAGCATAGAAAGTAACGGTGAAACTAGATGGTGCAATTTTCGTTTGACTTCGTAAAATATTATTGGACTTTAGGTCGAAATTATTACTTGAAGCAGACGATCTGTTAATCAAAGATACATGGTTTCTTAAGTAACGCGTAAACTGTACTTCACGAATTGAGTCATCATTGTGTTTCGCCAAAAATTAGATTGAGCGGCGTTTCAGAACAAAAATGCTTCTAAATAAGCGTAGCCTTTGTGTAACGTGAACTTTAAATTCGCCTATTTACAACCATTCATGTTAACATAATAAACTTTTTCGCTACAACCTTGTGTAGTGACATTCTCATGCCCTCAGGCTTACGTCGTCATACGCCCGCCCCCTTGAGAAAAAAAAAAGGTTTATTATTTTGACCATGGAAATCTAAAGAAACGCAATTATTGCAGCATTTACACGAGTTTTCGTCAAAACCTCGTGGCTTAGTGCATAGTATTTTCATAGCGAAAATTCTTGTGCTGTCAATGTGCGTGTTCAAATTACCTTATGGTGAGAATGTGAAATGTATACCGGCAAAAACAAAATGGTCCTTCGGGCTCACAATCCTTCCTTTTTGGTGCATGGGAGAGAATATGTGTGATTGCCAGAGCAACACGATTTCCGAGCCAATAGTAGAGTTGTCCGTGTTGGTGTAGCAACGCTGTGAAAATCATTCAGCACTGTATTCGTCCTAATGTCACAATGTGTTGTGGAATACGAGTTGAGCTGGTTGGCTAGCTGTACTGACATGAAGTACATCTTCGCAACAGGTAAAGGCAAGAATTCTTCCTTTCACCCTTCTCCCTAGGAAAGAAAGAAAGGTCAACTATAGAACACTTAAGAAATGTCGGAATTCATATTTGACGTACTACGCTGTCTTTATGTTTGAATCGAACTTATTTAGCCAGAAATGTAGAGTTATGGTATCTGTTACATGTTGCTGGAATTCCTCTTTAGATATGTTTGGTACAGAAAAAAGTAACATTGGAAAACGTAATTGGCGTGAAAATAGATCCGTGCTCGCCTTTAGCGAAACTGGGCGTGTTAGCCAAAACAAAAAGAAGAAAAACAAACAAAAATTTGACTACAAGTGAATTTTGTTTAAGGTTTATGAGCGAAAAAATTTTTTTTTTTGTTTTAATTTTTTACTTGTGGAGTGTTCCATTATTCCTTATAGAAATTTTTATTACATGCTCCTGGTAAACTTTTTAAATTTAACAGTGCTACCACTCTAAAGCTATTAAGATTGTAAAAGTTGGCTGGATTGGCCAGTAATATTGAAAGAGGACGCAGTTCGTCTAGCCAGTTGTTTCGACATCTTTTTTGTTTTACAGTATTTCCTTGCAATCAACCTGACTCTACTAAACAAAATGCTAACAGTTTTATCGCAATTGTAATTTATTCCGGATCGATAAAAAGCCAAGCCGCCAATGCTTAATCATTCAAATTTGCTTGTGCATGAAACTCAGAATTATAGGTTTGTATAAGACATCACTCACTTGTCTCAAACCAGAACTGGAAATTGCATACGTAGAAATAGAAAGCACTATTTTCATAGGAAAAAAAAACAAAATCTGTAAGACCAATGCTTAATAAGAGAATTCCGTAAGTGGGCAACGTTGGATAATTGTATTGTTTGGCCTTACCTGTAGTGCATCTAAGCTTTTTGACCCCACATGTTCCAAAAATAATACCTGTACTTTGCATAGAATTTCTTTTTGCCATCACAACGTTTCGTTGAGTTGATTGACCGGCCTTGCACAGTTAAGTGGTTGTCCTCCCCGTAGCCCTCCGCCGCATTAATGGTTTTGTCCACAGCAGAAATTCTTCAAAGCGTCATGCTGTTATTAAACCAATTGATTTGGTACGCTTTGAAACAATGTTACTTCATTTCGCCGAAATCGGGAAAACAAGTAGCAGAAATAGAAATTCACAAATGCTTAGTTATCTGCTTTACTGTTCACCAACTGCAAAAATTATATTGAGATTTTCTAGAGCGTTAATTTTCTGTACGTCGGCTTATTCAATCTGGTTTGGAGTTATCGTTTTGACCTTGTTAATCGAATGGCTATACCAAGTATTTTGTATTCATTTTCGACTTGTGATAGTATAGGACATAAAAGAAACCTAGAAGAAAGAGAAGGTCATAGCTGCTACTTGCCCAGCGGATAGATGTTTTCAACACGCTAACTTCTATTCAGTTGTTTGGATTGGTCAGTTGCTGGCGTAGCCCATCGTGAATGCTTGCTTGGAAGCCAATGCGCATGTGAGACAAGTCCCCCTCTGTTGGGCTCTCAATGAGCTGCATAACGGACTGAAGTGTACAGTCGGATTTGATTGGCAAAAGCGGATGGTTTTAACTCCCTAACTACTGCGATTTCATTTTGTTAGTGGCGGATGTTTTTTTCTGTTTCATTGACCTCCATTTGGCGAAATTGATCGATGCTTTTGTAGCTTCGCCTCGCTAGCCTCCTGAACTGATCAAGTATGCGGGATTCGTTGTTATCGCCGTGAACAAAGCCACATAAAAAAACTGGTTTGGAAAGATTTCGAGTGATTTTTTAGTCCGGTCGTGCAGTCGCTGCGGTCTGAATCTTCGCTGCCTAGTTGACAACCCTTTATTTTTTTAAATTTTTTTTTACTTTAACGGCTGAATAGAAATTGAATAATTCTTGGGCTCTTCTTCCCTTTTTAATTGTTGGTCTTTCTCTTTTCATTCGAGTTGCCCATTGAAGCGTCATTGGCGTCTTTCATAGGGAAAATGAAATTCGACAGTTTTTTGTAACAATGTTTTTTTTTTCCCCTTTTTTTTTGCGCTGCTATTAAAACTGTGATGGTGATGTAGGCCAGTTACTTTGGGCTAATAACGTAGCTAAGTTCTTCAAAATTGGCTTTGCCCTGCTTTTTTTTGCTTTTTTAAGTGTTGGATGGTTGAATCTAAATCTTGTTGCTACATCATTCCGTTGTTACCCTTGGTCTTGAAGGGAAGTGTCGCATTTACCTTGAATCAAATCAAAAAATTTTGCACAGGGAAAACCACATCATGGACAGTAAAAAAAGCCCAGGTATTTTAGTGGAAATCGGAAGAAACTATTGTAATGCTTACGCTTGTGTTGTTTTTTTTAAATCGAAATTTTCCTCGTACAAGCACTATACGCAAATACCGTATTATAGATTTTATGCAATTAAGTAAGAAACATGATCAAAATAACAGTGCATACTGTTTCGAAACTAATTACCATACCAGTCTATCCTTATCGACTGATGTACTACAAATTTTCAAAATCATATATTTCCATTTGTTTTTCATTCCCAATTAGGCCGTGACGAAGATTTCGTCGGTATGGAGAATGACACCTTACCAGACTTTGCTCAGTTGGAACACTTCATTAACAGCGAGAGCGACGAACAAAGCGAGTAAGTGCCAATACGAACCACATTTATCCTAAAATTTGCTTTGCATATATGAAAATGCGACTTTTGTGCATCGACGATGTCAATCATTTAATTCAAGACTGCAAGGAGGAAAGAATTCCTGTTTTAGCTATTCATCGTTTCATATGTTAACCCTTATTTTTTTTGTGTCTGTAGTTATTTTGCTGACACGCTTGCTAACCAAGAAGCGTCCCGGCACAATGAACCGATTGTTTCTTCGGCAATGGTCTCGTCCTGTGATGTCGTTGTTGATTCGTCAGATCTGATTGGGGCCCACCGGCCACTTTCCAATGCAGCAAGACATGGAACGTCGACCAATTTTACTAATCAGAACCACCAACATCGGCCTCGTATTACTGAAACTCTGAGGAATAGGGTACAAGAAAGACAGTACGGTGTCGGAGTCGGGACGTCTATCTCCTGCGGTGCTTTCCACATATCGTAAGAGTCACAATTACTGCTTACGTTAGCTTGACTTTATTTTGTTTCTTTCATTTCCGTCATTGAATTTTTTTTTCCGTTATTAACGATGAATTCATTCCAATTCCAATGTCATTCTTGCAATGCATTTATTTTCATTACTAGGCACGGATTACCTGATAGTCCACCAGACTCGGCGTCTGAACCACCATATTCACCCCCGGAAACAAATCGCTCGTGCTCTAGTATCGGAAACTCGCCTTGTAAGCCATTTACTATACGCATTTGTTTTCTTTCGTTACTAACAAGTCTTAGTACCAAAAAACAAAAAATGTAGAACGTCTTAATTCTTAAACTTGATAATTTTTTCGTACTTTTACTAGTAGAAATTAGAAATGTAACTTGGAAATGTTATTATTATTAATTTCTATGTCACCACGCAGCTGGCGGTTTCTTTACAGTGTGTTTTCAAGGCTTTTGTTTAACGTGGGTCATGTCAACTTTCTTTCTTCTACCTTTTGTTCACCTCCCTTTTGCTTTTTTTTTATCTTTTTTCTTTCTGCGCACAAAATGGCCGCCTTATTGAAATGGGAAAAAGGGGGAAAGCAGTGTTATTGACCAAACAGATGCACCATGCCGACGTGAAGCGCGATGGGATCCGATTAATGTTGACGCGAGGCCCAACCGTCCGTACTTATTCCAGTGAAAGAAAATTTCATAAAAACTTTTCTCGACGAATAAAACTATGCATGGGAACCATTGTTTCCATATATTCGGAATTGTGAGAGCGCCGAAAAACTCGTCAAAAACTCATTTTAGAATTTTTAAAAATATGTACGTATCTATTCGGCTGTATGCGTGAAGTTAAACAATTCGAGTAGCTATCGATTTATTCAGAGGGGCATATTTAACGCCGTTCAGGTTCCTCCCCCGTTTATCGTGTTACGCAACGGCAAAAGAGAAAAGAGCAATTAAAGGATGAACAACTTAACAAATGTTAAATATTTTTATAGTAGATGACCATGGTGCCAGCCAGCGCTATGCCTTTCCTGCCGACACATATGGTTCGATTTTTGGCGCCAGTCTTGATCTCAAGAGCGACTTGATTAGTTCTCAACAGCAGCACCAATCACCAGTCGGCTACGCGGGATCGGCTTCTAATCTTCAGCCTCACGGTCTCCATAATTTGCTGCCTGTTGGTGCACAGGGAAGCCCTGGAACTAGCTCTGCCGTACCATCTCTTTCGGTCGGCTTGAGCATGAGATCCTGCATGAATTCCAGCGCTGCACCTTCGATTTATACCATTGAAGATCACACAGGAAATAGCCCGCTCATTAACCTGGCGCCTTTGAGTAGCCTGTCGGAAAAGAATTGCAGCGCTGGTGAAAATGACGTCATTCCGACCAGTAGGACTGTCCAGCAAAAAAAGCGAAAGCTCTCGATGACTGAATGTTTCCCCATCGCAGAAAATGCAATGGGTGCGACAAGCACATCGCCAAGAGTCAAACAAGAACCACGTAAGACAGTTTATTTTGCCTAACGAATGGCTGACGATCAAAAATTATTTGTCGGTGTTTTTTAGAGCCTTCTCCTGGATCACTGGCCACAAGTCCACGCCAAATATCGGTCGTAGGTTCGGATGAGGATTACAGCTACGAGTTTAGTGCCGACAGCAGCATGTTCAACGACAGCTACCAGTGCATCCGCTTCCAGGCATTCCAGAAAAACACTTGGCATTTGCTTTTCGATGGCAACTTTAAAGAGCTGTAATGTGCACATCGCTTTAATTCATTATATATGAATATTGGTTTTTACTTTTTTGTTGATTGGCTAGGCCGTTGCCGAATTATCGTGTCGATGCTGATAAAGGTTTCAACTTTTCCAATACGGACGATGCTTTTGTTTGTCAAAAGAAAAACCATTTCCAGGTGAGAAATGTGTGGGTTTTAACATTTGTATGGGGAGGGAGGAAGCGAGAAATGTGAGACAAACAAGACCTTGGGTTATCATGGCCAAGCTAATGTTTTGATTTGGTTACGTTGTTATGCAGATAACGTGCCACGTGCAGCAGAATGGAGAGCCATATTACGTGAAAACTACGGAAGGACTTAAGAAGGTCGACAACTTTTACTTGCATTTTTTTGGAGTCAAAGCGGAAGCGCCAAATCAAATGATTCGTGTTGAGCAATCACAAAGTGATCGCAGCAAAAAACCTTTCCACCCTGTTCTGTAAGTTTGTGTTTTTTAAATGTATTTCATACGAAATGCAATCAAACACTAATAATTTTTTTTTTCGTTTTTAAGCTTGGAACTACAACAAGATCAAGTATCCAAAATCACCGTGGGTAGATTGCATTTTAACGAAACGACGGCCAACAACATGCGGAAGAAAGGCAAACCCAATCCGGACCAGCGCTTTTTCAATCTTGTCGTCAGCCTTCAGGCACACTGTGGTGACACTACCTTTACTGTCATAGCTCATTCGTCTGAGCGCATCATTGTACGAGTACGTATGCATTTACAAGGCCTTTTACATATACCTATTTGCATGAGTTTCTGTTTCATATTTGCTGAAACGGAGAAATTTGCATTCGTTTTTTGCGTCCATCGCCAACCGGAAAATTCGTTTCTCGAAAGTTCTCGAAACGAGTTATTACGCATTTGTTGTCCTAGCCTAAAACCATTAGATGAACAAATTTGTTTGTTAATGGAACTCCAAATTTTCAATGTAGGCTTCGAATCCGGGCATGTTTGAAAATGAAGTGGAACAAAATTGGCAACGAGGAACGTTTTCTGATTCCATTTTTCACGCTGGACGAGTTGGAATTAATACAGATCGACCCGATGAGGCCTTGGTAGTTCACGGTAATCTTAAAATTACCGGCCACTTGGTTCAACCGTCTGATCGGAGAGCAAAGGAAGGCATCGAAGAGGTAACGTGCCTTCAAATCCATTTGCTTCACGTGAGACCTAACTTTAATTCGATTGGATATGAATTATTTTTCATGTGCGTTTAGGCGGATACTAAGGAACAGCTGCGTAATGTTCAAGCTTTACGTGTGGTTCATTATAAGTACACGGAAGAATTCTCCAAGACCGCTGGACTTAAAGAAGACGAACGTGGAGATACAGGTGTCATTGCCCAAGAAGTCGAATCCATCCTTCCTGATGCAGTTAGACCTGCTGGCAATATCGTTCTGCCTGACGGTCGCCAAATTGAAAATTTCCTGGTTGTTAACAAGGTATGTTGAATTTAAGGAAATGATTTATTATATTTTACTTAGTATGAATTTATTGTTTTTTAGGAACGCATTTTCATGGAGAACGTTGGCGCTGTCAAAGAGTTATGCAAAGTAACGGATAACCTGGAAACCCGCATAGATGAACTGGAGCGGATGAATCACAAACTGGCCAAACTGAAACGCCTAGATAGCATTCGTTCTTCGGCTAGTGGATCAACAGGTATTACTTTTTTCGGTGTCACCGGAACGATTTTTAATTTTTTTCTCCTTCAATTCTTTATAGTGAGCAACGTTATGTCCAATGTGAGCCGTCATCGTAAACCTTGTGGTAAATTTTCACCATCGGAAGGAAACCCGATTTGCGCAAATCGAGTAATACAAGCTACGGTCATCATTTTGGTTATGATCATGGCTCTATGGTAATCTACCTAATCTCACATCTGTTGAATATTTAACTATAACAATAAAATATTTTCCATCTTAGCTTAATTGCCATGGCTACATTATACATCCTCGAGTGGCAAAAGCGAAATACGGACATCTTGCTCGCTGAAACCAGGTATAACTACTCTTATTATTTAAACCAATAGAAAAATGGCTAGTGTGAATGACGCAAATTTTGGAAACAGTGGACACAGGACGACTTCAGAATTCCACACCGTGCTCAACTATACAGATCCGTCGTTGGACTACGTTTACTTACCTGATGGCGACCCTATTTCTCATGCGGAAAATAAGACTTTCAAACCTCCAGACGTGACCACAACATTGTCAACAAGTAATTCGACAACTATCAGCGTCATTAGCTCTTCGCGTAGCATTCTTTTGCCGACGAAGCAAGATGGAGTCGCAAGCAATTCGACATCGCGCTTCTATACGTCTTTGACTAGTAGCAAACCTGAAGTCGTTGGTAAACCTGACGCATGCGTAGCCACCGTGTCCTGCCAGGTGAAATTAGATTTTCTTTTTTCCAAAAAACAAACATTACGTCGTTTTGAAAATGATTAGATCTACTGCTGCGCAAGTTCTGCGTCAGGAATTGCAACTACACGAGTTTGGACGAGCATAACTACTCCGCGAAATGACGTGCAAAACTATAGCACTGTTACAGAGCGTACCCTTGGTATTGTCACGTTTACGTTAACTATTTATCAATTAATATCTAACCATTTCGTTTCATGGTATATTTTTAGTGACGTCCGCCACGAATGACGTATCTAGCCTTTCACCAACTGATGACGAGCTGGCCAATAACGTCGAACATTTTGGAAGCAAGGAAAGGAAAAATCACAACTTTGGAGGCCCTAGCGATCTTTCTGGTGGCTTCAATTTACGAGAGATCAATAGACAGGTAAACAGTCTGCCATGAGTTGATAGGCAGTACTTCACCGTAACGAGAGCGTTTTAATAATCCGAGTATTCCGTGATTGGAACAGTTCAATCTACAGAAGCAGCGAGACAAGAAAACTGGCCGTATTCCCCGACAGAAGCGTCATTTGTTAACTCAAACACGAGAATTAGGTTTCCGGGGTTCTACGGACGGTGATTTCACACCAGCACGTTCTCACATTCCCAGCGTCAAGCCCACGTCTCATGCGACAAGTAAGCAAATCAGCTCTTACGACAGCGTTACATAATTGAGAGCAAACTACTTGATAGCCTGCGCCGTAGCAAACATTTTCATGATTTCCCACACGGACGGCTGAAAGTGCTGCTAATTTTTACTTTGTGTTATTTCGTTTCAGCATGGGATGGGCGAGTCAGCTACATACGCTTGGTGGGCTCCAACTTTAATACAACACTGGGACCAAGCTATTGCATGCCCAACAGTGACGAGTATATCCGATGCCTCAATGGTGACGCAGTCAACTACACGTACGGTATACCGCTGAGCAAGCATATGCCTGATCGCAGTTTGACGCTACAATTTCAGTAAGTATCGACTCAACGTCGATTAAATGGGTTTAATTTTGTTCATTTTTGTAGTAATGGCAACCCAATCGATTGGTAAGACTTGAGTCAGTTTAGGAAAAAAATGTTCAATTAAATTAAATAGCTTGTTTAGAAGAACATAAAGGTCTTTCGTCTCGTTACCAAAATATTGTGTAATAAATTTCCCATATTTAAAAACAGTTTTAGCAACAGCTTCAGTCTCCAGCCGGATCAATGCACGTCTCCTGTGCGTTTGGGTGCCTGTCCCGATGGCCAGCGGGACCCGATGGGAGCTAATAGCATTCAACGAGGCCCCACTCTTAACCATGCTGATTCCGTAGCCCGCACTTTCTTCATTGATGTTGGTCGTTCCTCAATTGTGGCCTACCGCTTCCGTTTCCCTGTTCTTAGAGGGGACACCGTGGTAAGACCAATGTTCCGTTATCAATCACAATAGCACTATACCTGAAAATGTCCCAGTAGAAACGCTATATAGATACTGACCTAAAGAAGTCATGCTCGTATTCTTTTTTTATTATTTATTATTTATTAGTTTTTTATGTGCCGCATTTCGTATGTGGTAAATTAACAATTCTATGATTTTAACTCATTAATATCCTCTTTTTTATTTGTAGGATTTGTGTAGCAAACCGAACACAGCAGCGGGAAGAGAATATGTTGAATATAACTTGGTGTTCTACCGAGTCTGTGGTGATTGAGTGTCTAACCTGAACGCGATTCAGTTTTTTTTTTAATAATCCTAACAGTAACTACTACCTAGTGTCAAAGTTTATGAAAAGTGAATTAAAATGCGCCGATAATGAACTGACAGTAAATGGGATACAATCAACATTTGTCTCACAATTGAGACTCCTTCCGCGTGACCTTTCTTCGTCTAAAGGAAATTCCTGATTTTAATTTGAGATCATGTCTCAACTATTCCATTTTAAAAAGGAAAACCATTCATGCAACTTTTTTCATTACATCTTTTTGCCATTTTTGCATTTTTTTTTTCTCCCGCTCGCAATCTCACTGTCCCCCTTTTCTTTCTTTTTTATTCCACACATATTTCAATACTCATGCTTCCGCCGTATGAGAAATTCAAGAATTTTAGGAGCGGTTAGCAACTGGATTTACCCGATTTTATATCCTGCTTTTTTCTTCTTTTTTTTTGACAAGTACCGTACCAGGTGTGCCAATCGCTTCTGTTAACTTCTTAACCTATATTGCAAAAAAAATGCATATCCTTTAACAAGCATAATATCCCGTCAATTTTAGCTTGTTCATGGATGCCTCTGGACCCAATTTAATTAACTGTTTTAATGCCTGATGTGTCGATGTTGCGTGTCTCCTTTCTCTATTTCTGGAAAATCGTTCATAGTATTTTGTCAGGAAGCATTGATTTTTTAGTTGTCATGTGTAGGTTACGTTCTTCTTCCTCATATCTCTTCGTGTACTGTAGAACTCTTCTCCTAGATTCACCGTATTCAGCCAGACTACATAACATGTACACGGTTCCCATACTTTTGATTAGTGACAAAATCCGTATGACACAATCGGCTGGTCGAATAAAACAAGATGTCTCTTTTCGTAGCGGATCGTCTACGTGAGACGTAGATGACCTTCATTTTTCGCCAACCAACGGATTTTGTTTCTCAAACCGCTATCGTGTGTAGTAGACGTAAACCCAAAATATATAAATATATATATACAGTTCATATATGCTTTTTTGTATTAAGAGCCTTAAAAGCTACCTACCCTGACATGATGGTTTCTAAGCTCTGTCGTTTTCTTTTTTTTTCCGTTTTTTACTTGGCCTTTCCAGTTTATCCGTCCATTATATATGTGTAGTTTCCACGGTGTAGCGTTTTGTCTATCTGTGTAGCATGCACAACAAATACATACCAGGTGATTTCAAATATTACTATACTTTTTGAACTCGATTGCAGCAAGCAGCTCACATTCCAAAATTCATTTTCAGTATAATCATAAAAATGTACAGTTACATACTTGGACTCAACCTATTTATACTAAGAGTAATTCAAGGATTTATGGTATAACAATGGATGCACAACATGTAGACCTTGGAGATGAGCATTTGTTGAGTTAAAAATGGGGGCTGGGAACGGAGGAAATACAACACAAAGTTCACCAAGTCGTCGATATGATACTACACGCAAGAGCGGGCAACTGAAAAGTAAGGTCTACCAGCGGCATGTTCGACATAAGAAAAAGGGAAAACTGCGGGAGGAAATGTTCGGGATGCTTCCATGGGTTTTTAGACGATGATTGCATTACCAGAATAGCAAATAACTCTATAATTAGCGTTCCATTTCATCAGAAAACAAAGGGGGAAAAAAAGAAAGAAAGAAAAATGCCAATCTACGGTCCCTCGCCCATTTCCAATTTGATACGGATTTTGCTACTACGTTTTGCAGCTTCCTCTCAGATTCGTCACTAGCATCATAGAAATGATATGTCAAGATTATTCTTGGACCAATCATTTTCTTTCATCATTCATTCTGCCGAATTTAGTTCTTTAAAAAAAGGCTACTATAATTAGCTTAGAAGTAATAAGAGAAATAACTTAAAAAATAATCAATGATAAAAGATGAAAGGTCTTTAAATAGAATAGGCAAATGAAAAATTGGAGCAGGAAAGAATAGATTTGTTGGCAACAGATTCAAACGGATTCAATTCCAGTACAAACTTGTGAGTTCTCGTGCATTTTTGACCGCGATCACTGTAAGAATTTATTTAACCTTCTTAATTAAAAATTCTAGTATCAAGATCTCAAACAGAAAAATTGGTTGGCGCATGACAGATGGTACGAAGATAAGGGGGTACAGCAGGACGAAATTATCATACTGTCAAAATACGATGATTGATATGGATAGAAGGATAGCTAGCGCCCAAGCATAATTGTCGTCATTTTCGAACGAGTCTGATTTTGAAACACCAATATTGCTGCAGATGTAAAGAATAACGGACAGTTACAGATTTATAGCAAAATATTGAAGAAAGAATTATTGCTTGAAGAAGAGAGAGAGAAAGATACAGAGAAAGTGTGAAAGAGAATTAGAGGCGAGGAATATAGAGATTTTGAAAAACGAGAGGGATGTTTAGTTAACTAGATAGAAGAAGAAAGAACGGTTATAGAGATGTACTGTTTGTTTACCTACAGACGATCAGTGCAAAAGTGAATAAGAATAATATTTTTAGAGAAAAAGAGATGTAGCTAGTTGAGTATTTCTAACTAACATCAGCACTAGGGGAAAAAAGGACAGATCGTATTGTAAAAAATATTTCGTACAATTGTTGCTGGGTTGAGATGAACAGGCTTAATCTGTATAAACACGCCCGCAAATGTGGGACGGTCAGACAAAACGTGTAACTTCCGTATTTTTTTTGTTTTATGTACATTGATTGCTTTATTCACAATTCAAAATTTTGAAGCTTGTCAATAATTACGAAAGATTAAGCATGCAATCGTAGTCTAGCAACCTTAACGGCGGTAACAATAACTTTACAAGGGCTCTCCTCACAATAACAGTCTATCACTATAAGAAAGTCTTGTTTGATGGTCTCCTTGTCATTCGATTTCTTTTTTTTTTTCCTAATTTTGTTTTTTAAATAATTTTTGTTGGTTTCCCTTATTTGAGTCTAGGACCAAGCATCAAGATATAAGGCACTGGAAATACAGTATACCTCAAAAAAATTTTGAAACATTTACATTTTGCGAGTGATTACGAAATGCCAAGATTTTACGTGACCGCAATTTCACTTCTTTTTTTTTTTTCGGGTATACCCTGTTCCATAATCAGTTTTGTTTTGTGACAGACATCATGCTGTAAAGCCATTCTGAGGTCGATTCAGGAGATCTCCTGCGCATTAAGAACACACACAGCCAAATCTTTTAAACTGTTCACCACCACATGGGGTACCAGGTGAATATTTCGAGATTTCAACTGGAAATCCTGGTAATTTTCGTTATCAAGTGATGGACGGTATTAGTACTGATTTGACAGCACTCCAAAATAACCGACAGACTTGGAAAATGCTGGGGATTTAATGTTTGGGATAAAAAGAGCACGTTCAATTACTTTGCCCGATATACTTAAGCCATACGTAACTTGAAAACTTTGACTTATCAGTTTTGTCGCTGCCGTGATTTTTTTTCTAATTTCAACAGTAGATGTGCGCCAAACTTGTGAGAGGCAGAAAAAAAGCAATAGAAAATAAATTTAAAAGTTCTACTTTAACTTTGTTTTAATGTTTAGTGCGTAACATTCGTCAAACGAATGAGTTCTATTAGAAGAATAATTGTGTAACAATGAACTACAGGAGTGACGGGCTGAAAATTGATTTATGATGCACCGTGACTGGTATTTGCGTCATAAGGATATAGCTACATAACTAAAACATATTTTTTTTTTATGAGAAGGAATATTAATAAAACTGCGGGGAATGCTAGAGTAGCACGGGTCTTTTAGAAACGAAAACAAAGGGAAAGTGTAGAAAAATTTGATGTAAGAAGTATTGCGTTTAGCGATTTGATTTGTTAAGCGCATATCCAGACCTCTGACATAACCATCGCTTCCATGACGTCCGGTGAACTACTGGTATTAAATAACCAAACCTCATTTGAAGGATGGCCATGTCCATCTAAATCGTATACACGGGGAGAAAACCGATAACCTCGTTTTCAAGGAACGTAGCCTACTATTGAATTAGCACTGTGGCTTGGCGCAAGTATTGAAGGCGTGTAGTTTAACTATTGATGGGAGCTGTTGATGCGCTTCTTTCTAACATTTCGTTTTCAAGATATTGTGTTATTTTAATTTGCAGGATTTTCGTGATTATGTCTGGTTGTAATGTTTCACGCTTGTAGGATCGGAAGACTACAGATGCACAACTACGGATCTGGTTTGCGCCATACAATGGCGATGGAGTTAGCTAACTCGTCGCGAGCGAGAGAGCTACACGAGACAACGAGGCTGGTGTGTCACCAGATTTTTGCAAAATAATCAAACATCTGTTTCAACGGTAAAAACATTGGTGTTGCTGATGTTGTTGTTATAGCGAGTGCTGCAGTTTTGTTTCTTGGTCAGTGGCGTCTCGAGCAGCAGGCCTTCCTCCAAGTCAATTATGTCCGAACCCCCGGAATCAGATAAAGAATCTCGCTTGTTGCGCGCATGACCTGTCATCACAGAAATACAACGGAAATTCAAATTATATCAGTACTAATTTTTCTTTTCTTCCAGAAAGCATTAAGGGAATTTCCATTCGTTACGGTCAGTTTTCGTCGCTTGGCTTAATATGTTCCATCAAACAAAGTTCGAGAAAAGTAAAGAAAAAAAAACTGATGTAAGCGAATATTAAAAAAACTATGGCTTTGAAACTCAACAAGAACTTTAATAAGGACGACGGTTGTTGTTGCGACGATGCTCCATGCGCAGGTCACCGAATCGCCCATCAGGATTACCGCATTACAGGAGATCGAAGTATGTAGGTTGCGCACAGCAAATACCGTAGTCATTTAGTCCATAAAAGTTTATGTACGGGGGAAGGGGGACAATACCCACTGTCGGGAAAAACTTATTGCACGAACTTACTTTTTCCCTATTTTAGTTCTTTTTGAAGTAATGCAAATTTCTGTTAGACGTTGCGCATTTGAAAAAAAGTCAACTTTTTAAAAGCGATGATAGAAATTAAATTAGAGAACAAAAAAAAAGAAATCAAAGAATTTCAGATTTGTTACTAAAGGAATTTTCGTACAGCTTTTCTATTGAAATGCGCCCAAAAAAAGTTACGATTTGCTCGGCTTTGAAATGACGTGCTCAAGAGTTCAACCCCTTTCATATTTACATGATTGTTGCGACCTTTTTTTCTAACTAAAATTGATAACAGTAACATAGACGATAATATATACCTAACGTGCCAGGAAGATAAGGACAACTGGTGACGTGATTGAAGTTTTGCGACTGCATTTCCTCTTGATCTGTCTCCCGATGGTAAAAATAGTTGAAATTGGAGACAATGACGGGTACGGGAAGGGCTATGGTAAGTACACCAGCAATCGCGCAGAGTGAACCCACGATTTTCCCCCACACTCCCACTGGCCTGTAGAAGTTGCAAATAAAAAATCAAACAAAAATGGTGCCGGTTAATAGATACAAGATGATCTTTTCGTACAAACAAATTTGCATATCAGACTAAAATTATAAAGCGAGGCATAATTCGAAGGGGGGGCATCTCAAAATTTACGAGCACCAGAACAATTTACATTTGAGTTCTCGCAACGAGTGGGGTACAGAACACCCACTCAATATTCTGGCGTAACATTTCACAGGTGAATTTGAGTTACCCTTCCGACGAATGAAATACTTCATTTTGTCGACTTCCTCGTTCCCTACAACGATTGGCAGTAAAAATGCAAGAATTCTACAATAGCGAAGAAGAAAAATAAGGAAAAAGCCAAAAACGAAAAATCACAAGACAGCAACGAAAACAATGAAGCACAGTCCGTCACCAAGGAAATCTGAATCCAATGTCATTGCAATTATTCGCAAGCGACCATAAAACCTGCGAGTGCGAGGCCCAAACATACAGGTTCAGTTTTTAATAGTCGCGAACTAAAGTGTGTGACAAAACGATTACCTTGGTTACGGCAACTATAACTATAGCAGAATTGATTATCACATCATTAAGTGCATGGTATTGTTTAAATCCAGGGGATTTAGCGCAGTCAAAGTAATTTTAAAGGATACACATATACAATTAAAAAAAAGGAAAGGTGGAGTGGATCGAACAACTTGGCAATGTTAGTCTTTAGTACAGCAAACGATACGGGTTCGTGTTAACCGACAGACAGTTTTTGAGTAGTAACGGATCAAAGACACAACTGCAAAAGAGAAGAAATATAGAAAGCCGGTCAAAGAAAGATTTCAAAAAGAATAAAAGAAAAAGATGTAGTATAGGAAAAAGGGATGAAAAAGGAGAAAGAAATTGAAGGGCAGGCAAGTACATCGTACGTCATGTCACCATAGCCGACGGTGGTCATCGTGACTACGGCCCACCAGAAAGCATCCGGGATGGATTTGAAGTGGGATACCTCCGAGCCAGCCTCGGCAAAATAGACGGCACTTGAAAATAATATTACGCCTGCAAAGTGAGGCGGAGTTTCGGGTCAAAGTAATCCTTAGTAGGTTGGTCTGAATTTGTATCTCTATATTGCCATACAGTAATATTATTTATAGATGCAAAGTAACTTAACCACTCCTCACAACAAATGTGGGCGGCAAACAGCTATCATAAGTGAATCAATCGTTTCTACCTACCAAACAATCCGATTCTAATTAAAAACAATTTTTCAAACGATACACTATCAACAGCAAACACCAAAGCCTCAGATATAGATCTTAAAAATTATGGATAGCCTAATAATTCTTTTTTAAAGTCACGATGGTTTTCTTCTTATAGATTACTGATATGATAAGCTATCAATGAGGAACCCAGCTAACACTGACTTACTCACAAGCTACCGGCTTAAAAATGAGATGCAGCAAATAAAACGCGATGCACTCGAGACAACGAAACAAGTTCAAAAAGCTAACTGGTTAAAAAAAATTCAAAAAAAAATGTGCCGTCATTCTGATCACGGCCCAGCATCTAACTTCATTTTAGCTCACACTTTTCCCCATATGCTAGCCTGTTTTATTTGTTGTGTTGTTTGACTTGCCTGTTATCGCGGAAAAAGAGAATTTCAAAAACAAGGCAACGCAATTTTTATGCGATTTCGTTCTCTTTTATGTCATTGATAAGATGGTTTAATGACGTCATTTTAGTTACGCTGGAAAAAAACTAATTCTAAGGTTCAACAGCCTCGGTCCCGATACACTTTAACACGGTTTGATTCAAAAAAGCCGATTGGCTCTTTCATAATTTATTTCAAAAACGTTTTGCGGTCTAATTAACGTAAAAACAGTTATGACTTAAGGAAATGTGCTGACATTCTTCTTTGCGCATAGAAAACGAAGACAACTTTGCGATTATCGGATTATCGATCTTTGTATGTATCTAGCATTTCCCCTGAAGTTACTAACGCTAACGAACCAAATATTAACAACAACAAAAAAGATTTACTCAAAGGACCGATGGTACAACTGCAGCGCGTACGCGACGGAATACAACTGTCGCGCAGAGAACTTACGATACTAAGATGCTGCTTCAAATGATCTATCTTTAACACACGAGGAACACGGATGTATACAATAGGCAGGCCCAGCAAACGAAAGGCGAAACGTAAACTAACTATATTCATAACAACTACAAAGAGCTTCAATTTCTTTTTCTTACTTCGAGGATTGTGATTTCAATAAGTTGGCAACTAACTAGATACAAAATTTACACACATAATAAACGCAAAAAAAAGAGGGATAATACTGGGCAATATCCTGCATTTCCCTTGCATTAGCTAGAAACTAGGTATGGCCTAAGAATCATCGAAATAAATAATCCCAGCAAGGTTGCTTAATTGATCCGTAACAACCACATTTGCCAACTCGTTGGTCAATATACTCTAGGCATCCGACAACATGAAAGAACTTAAAAATTCAACGCTAATCAGGATCTTGCCTTATATAGATCTATTGGCTATTAAGATTAATGTGGTGAAGGAAAAGGATATGAAGAGTCAGAAGACGAGTGAAGAAAAGAAGACGAAGATGACGAGAGGCCTCGGTATGTATGGACACGAACAAAGCGAGAAACAATGAAAAAAGGTCGACACAGGCGCACGAGCTGCTGCGGTGTGCTCAACTATCCAAAAAACATCTAAACAACCAACACTTTTGACGATCGATAAAACTGAACCAAATAGCAAGTAAAAGAGGTAGTAAAACTAGACACACCGGGTTGGCGAAAAAAAAAAGAAAAAAACTGAAAATAAATTCGTGAAAAAAAATTATAATAAACGATTTAGTAAAAAAAAAAAGAGAAAATGGGATCAGAAAAACTGAAAAATATAAACGGAAAAGAAAGAACCGAGCATCTTTTTTTTTCTTGGCTCGTTAAAAGAGAGTATGAAAGAACTCGTATTTCTCAAGTCGATGAGGGTGTAAATATTACACTGCTGGAAATACCTCATATCCCCGTAACCGACGGTGGTCATGGTAACAACAGCCCACCAAAATGCGTCCGGGATGGATTTGAAGTAGGAATATTCCGAGCCCGCCTCAGCAAAGTAGACGGCACTCGAAAATAATATAACACCTGGCAATATACACCGTCAGCAACAACGAAAACAACCAAAAATGAAATTGTAGGCTAGTGTCTGTGTGTGTGCGTGTGTGTGTGTCTGTTGTGTGCGTCCCGCAAGAGGGTCTCGTCTTCAGACCGTAAGCGCATCAAGGTCTTGAATTTCTTTTCCGATACAAACAACAGGGAGGGATATTACCACTGGATACTTAAAAATTGATCACGATTGCAAACGACGCTTTTTTTTTTTTTGGTAATGTTTTGTCTCTAGAAGTGCTGCAGAAACTCCTCGAAATGAAGCGATTCTCTTTATGTTGTCTGGAGATGATTCTTATGTTGGCCAACATCGCGCATAAATCGTTAATTTATATGCATACTTTCTAGTTTTTGAGCATTAATTTAATTTAATTTCTTTTTTTCCTTTTAGATATTACTTACAGTAATTACATTTTGGTTATAAAGAAATGAAACCGGCTACCGGTAGTTAAACGAAAAAAATGTAGAAAATAAAATTACATTTACGTATCTGAAAATGGAACTTAAACGATGACAATACTAGAGTTAAATAGGAAGAAAAAGTAGATTGAATTGGCTTACCGATGAACAAGAAAAAAATCAAAAGTCCTAGTTCTCTCATTGAGGCCTTGAGCGTGCGACCTAGAATCTGGAGTCCCTTGGAGTGGCGAGAGAGTTTGAAAATTCGAAACACTCGAACAAGTCGGATGACTCGAAGAATGGCCAACGACATGGCTTGATTGCTGCTCCTCTCCTGTGGCGGCCCTCGTTGGATTCCGTCATCAATGTCCTCTTCTTCCGCTAGGACAGTGGCCAACGTTATGAAGTAAGGAATGATGGCCATAATGTCGATGACGTTCATCATATCTTTGAAAAAGTTTCGTTGGTTTGGACAACATATGATGCGCACGATGATTTCGAACGTGAACCACACTATGCAAATTGTTTCGATGAGAAAAAAAGGGTCTGTGAAATCGGGCACTTCGTCCTCCTCGATTCGCGTCCGGTTGTTGGTGGCGTTGAAAAGTTTGTAATGTTTAAACTCTGGCAGAGTTTCGAGACAGAATATAACAATTGAAAGCAGGATGACCACTACGGAGATGATGGCTACGACACGGGCAGCTTGCGAACTTTCTGGATATTCGAATAGCAACCACACTTTCCTTTTCCACTCTTTTTCGGGAAGTGGTCTTTCTTCCTCTTTTATGAAACCCTCATCCTCCCTACAATTCGAAAACAAAACAAACACAGTTGCTTTCAAATTAATTGCATTCCGCAGAATAAGGTCATCGGCTTCAGTGAGAATTTCAAATCGAGCTTTGCAATGAATAATATGGTAGGGAAAGCGGTTGACAGCGAACCAAACCGGAATGTATATCGAATCTACCTGAATTTACTGATGGCTGAATCACCGAGCTCATAGAATTTGATTTCCTCGGAGAAAACATCGAGTGGTACGTTGACAGGCCTCCGCAATCTGCCACCACTCTGATAATAATAAAGGATGGCATCGAAACAAGGCCGATTGCGATCGAAGAAATATTCGTTTCTCAATGGATCGAAATAGCGAATCCGTCGAGCTGGATCACCCAACAGCGTTTCAGGAAACTGGTTCAGAGTGCGCAGTTGGGTTTCAAATCTTAGTCCGCTCACCTATTCCAATTTTGATTAGACATAAATTATTATTTTTTTTTTACAAACTATCCGTGTAGTAGTTTTAGGACCCAAACCAAAACTTGTACATTTCTGAATTTTTGTGCGCTGTAACTTGTGCATATCAAGAATTTCATTTGAGTAGAAATTAGAATCCCTAAATTTCGTTCGACATTCAACTTCTATCGCAATTTAACCAATGGATTTCTACTGTCAATTAAATGCGGTGCCCGTAGCAGAAAGTAAAACGTTGGTTAATTTATCATAAAATTTGTAATTCTATTTGTTACAAAATTAGGTTGACTAGAAATTTGGCGAAGCAGAAAGCATGCTCTGATTTGCTAATAGTATAAGATCGGCAACTTAGACAACCAGACGTGATTTGGTTGTTACTTTTGCGACTTTTTAAAACTGAAAACTAAAGCATAAAAGTAAATGGTTGTTAAACTTAATTGCTGAAAAAAGGACAATGTGGCTTTAACAAATTTGAAGAAGACATATCTACTACACTGTAGCCAACTATTTCTTTATTTGATTCAACGTTTACGGTAACCGAAAGCGACTTACGTTAATGACGACCCGCTCACAGAAATCGTGGTCATGTGGAATGGGCTCAAAAGTTCCGATCCCTGGGAATTGGCCATTTGGATTGAGCCCGTCATCATCGTCGTGACTTGCCAATTTGGGCAGCGACCTACCACGAATTAAAGAAAACGTGTGAGAAAATAAGAGATTGCACTGAAAAGTTACTATTAGATTTGTTTTTATGTTACAGAGAGACTCATGTATGGTATGATCCTTCAAAACATTACGAGGACTTGCTCCGAATGTTTTGTCTCAGTTAGGGCCAGAACCAAACCATAAAAAGGAAAGTCAAATTCGGTAGTAGAAGCAGTTGGCACGTTCGAGTAATTTTACGCGCGTAAAAGACGACGACACATTTGCATTGCACAACAGTGTAGTACAATCCGTCCAGTAAGCAACCCCACAATTAGCTACTTTAAAATGTTTGATTTACAAACATTTGTGAAATTCGTCAAAACTAAGTCACCGTGTTGAGGAAAGCCCGCTTTTTGATTGCACGATGGTCACACTTAATAGCAAGAGATCCTTCTTCCGATGAATGCGCTACGCACTTCTATTTTTTTTTTTGTGTAATAAAATTTTCATTTGTCTGAAAGGACGACACATCTGACAGCCATACAGCCGGGATTGTTTGATTGTGAAGAATCAAACCGTTGCTGCCGGCGTTTGCTGTTGAGGTCGATCAATTAAAAACAAAACTTGCTTTTCACGCCACACCCACTTCGTAAGTCATGCTAATGAGAAAAACAGTCAGTCGCTTCCGACAGTCTTTACATTTGATTTGATTTGCATTGACATTATTGATACATCACAAATGGTAGCCAATGAAATTCTGAGTTCAGTTCATCGAGTAAAACATATTTTTTTTCATGCCACTCGCCTTTAATAGTATATTTATAAGCTTATACTAGTTTTAGAAAACATTTTCTTTATATTGGATACACTAAGACGAAAAAAGAAGGATTAGTCTTTCTTTTGTAATACTTAATGCGTTTCTGTAGACGAGATACCCGGAAAAACTGACGTGGAACAGAATCATCCGTCACTTATAAAAATTAAACTCTAGATGAATTACCTAAATAATTCTTTCTGTCGAGAGAAACATTTGTGTTCCACTCAACTTTGCCACGGTAGCATTATATATTTTTAGACTTTTGTTTTTATTGCAAACCATGCAATACGAGGAGGAAATAACGAGTGCACCTTGCCTGACAAACTATAATCCGTCTCTTGTTCTTATTTGTTCTTGTTTTTTTTTCTCCCTGTGGCCATGGTTACCCTTTTGAGCTATAAAAAATTGAAATCCATCGATGATTTTTATAGGAATAACGACTCCGACTTAAGAGATCAACTATCTATTTACTACTTGGTGCTTTGAAGTAATCTCGATTCTAGACAAACAAAGCTTATTTTTGTTTCGACTGGCTGCAACGATGGGCGTGCAGTTGATTTGTTTGATTAGCAATGTTGACATTATGAGTCTTGTGTATATACGATTGCGATTGGAACCAACTTTGCGGGTTTCGTACAGCTTGCGCGTTTTCCATAAACGTTTGAAAGACAACAATCGATCTATTCCGATCCATCTGAAAACGCTGCACTGTATGGGGCACGAAGTTCCAGTCGGGCTTTTTTACTTCCCTATTTTTAGATACACCAGTCAATTCTGACGGATGGATAACATGCGGCAGAGAACACCGTGAAAGCATCGTTGATTCGAACCGCAGTCATAAATAAACGTGTTCTTCGTTCGTCTATTAAACGTAGGCCTATGCATTTTTCTGATGTTCTTAAAAATAGGGAATGTTTTTTTCAAAAATGTTTCGAAAACTATTCTGTCCTTTTTTTTTTTTTTTGCTAAAACAAACACGCGGGAATGCTTGGAATTTACACGGATGATAAAGGTTGAACAATAACAAGTCTGTTCCGCTTCATGAAACTTGATCACATATAGTGCCGGTGTTCCAAAACACTGAGGATATTTTAGCTAAGTGAACATAGGCTGTAAACGTCCAATACCTGTGCCGCCGGTGAACTGGATAGCATCCATCCATGTTTTAGTATATCAACTTTTGTTTTTCTAGTGATTAGATAAATGAAGTTCCTGTTCTATTGGCGATGGCTTCTAGTTATTGTTTCTTCGGTTCTTTTCCATTGGCAGACAGTGACACCAGCGAGTGACAAACCTCAAGACAAGGCAACGTCACCGATGCCACGCATCTCGTCGTTACAACGACGTTGGCATATTCAGTTCTTCTTGCTATGTACATCCATCGCAGGAGATGAGCCATTGGACTTGATGAGATAAGCTTCTGCGAAGCTGCCACTGGGCCATTTCCATCGATCAAATTGAAACAACTACTTCCCCATGGATTAGAAGTATACACACATGTACACTATTCCGTTGGGTCGTCAAAATTTCCGACATGCTAATTGCAGATCGATTACCAAACATTAATAAAAAAAGGAGGGAAAAGAAAAGTTCGTGTAATGAGGGTACGTAAACGTGATGGGTACGGATGTTGAACGCAGCGATTGAAGCCACCAGTGCACCACCAACCACTTGCCACCTGGAGCGCTGTGTCTGGATACGTTCACATGGTCTTGTTCCCTTCACAGAACTGCTGATTATGGCAGACCGTTGGCGTGTGTTTGCCGTGCGAGCTACGGTTTGTCGGTTTCAAAGTTCTCTGTTAGCAGCTACTCTCGCAACCGTTGCTCTTGTTCTACGAGAGCGAATCGATGCGTAGCCTCTGCATAGACGCACAGCATCGACTTGTAGGAGAGGATGGTGCACAGTCGGCGAGCTGAGAAATCTCGTCCGATTTTCTTGCATGCACCAGACATGTAGCGCAAAAAAGGAAAGAGAAAATAAAAGGGGAGGCTGGTAAGGTTTTGCTATACGAACGCGATAAGGGGGGCGGTCTGTTTTCACGTACGGAAAACGAGGATGTCATAGACGGCATCCAAAGCGAGGTTCAATTGAGCAAGATGATACTGTGTGCGTGTCGCTAGCATTGATCCAGCTTACAATAATGCAGCTGCCACTAGCTACTTTTGGCTTGCACATCTTCTTCGTCTTCATCTTCTCATTATTATTCGACTTTTTCTTTTTCCTTTTCTTATTTCCCATTGCCTAGACGTAGTATGTACTCCTACAGCACCTTGTAGTACCCTGAACTCTGCATGTCCCTCTTTTCTATTCGCCTCTTGTTTCCGAAACTTGCATAAGGACACGCTCACAAAAAAAAAAAAAAAAAAAAAAAGAAAAACGGATTGGTTCCTTGGTCGATTCGCCCTCTGCACTTGTGCACTGATGTCTGTGGGCTTGTGGATTCCTGTGTAACTCTCGCACGTGCTCTTTCAACCGCAGCTCGACATCTCTTGTTTCTATATCTCACTGTCTCCCCTTTTCTTCGCCTCTCTTATCATTGATTTTGCTGCTTAGCCACGACAAACATGCGTACTGAAAAGAGTATAACACACACACAAAAGGAGACAGCAAGTTTGATGGGAAATGGCATGTAGACAGGCACCTTTCAAAATCTAGCGGCAACTTTCTGAACGGTTGAGTATTCTAGAGAGAGAGCGAGAGAAAAAAATCGCTATCGCCAGAGACAAAACAATGTCTGTCTCTAGTGCTGTGTAAATGTCACTTGTCAATCGACCTGGCTTCTCTTTATTCACATGTTCTTTTTAATAAACGAGAACAGATTAAAAAAACAAACAAGAGGGAGTGTGTCTGGCTGAGTTTTTTGGAGGTAAGTGTCAGCTGTTTCAAGACGTGGAAATTCAGCAGATGAGCAGTGAGTGTAGAGTAGTCAATATAATGCATCGATAGTCAACTACGTAAATTTGAGATCATGAACAGATCCCAGATGTATCCCTCTTAAGAACGACAACAACAACAACAGGGTAAAACAAGTCTACGAATCGCAATTAGAATAATCTAAATGATGGTAAAATATCCAGGCATAATCGCGAGGGAATAATTGCGTGACACGCTTAAAAGTTTAAAACATTTTGAATCGAAATCGTTAATCTTAATCTCCGTATAATGAAACTGGAACCACACCACAAACGATTGGCACGACACGACATACTATAAATGATAAATAACTAGAGATCACGATGCAAACATGCCAGCTTACTGCCTGCATTATTTAAAGTTTGAAACGATTCAGCTGACAAACCCTTCCGTACGGAAATTTCTTGTTTATAAAAAGCCCCATAGAAAAGAAGAACTAAATCATTGGAAATGCCAAAAAAAAAAACGGGACATTTAGGTAAAGAGAATAAGGTGGAGAATGAATGCGACGTAAACTAGTGAGTAGAGTAGACGAGCGGTGGTGCATGAGTCGACTTATCGTCATCGAGTTTCAGTCACTATATATACTGGTACTTTTAGCGTGAGCATTGAGGCAAACGACGTTGAAGGAAAGGAGGTACAGCAAAGTGGTAGACTAACGGAGAGAAAAAAAAAGAGAAGGGCGGAGGGGGGGAGGGCAGGGTGGAGGACGAAATCTGCTGCAGTGCAGATGAACTGCAGCTGTTGGCGTCCAGTCGTTCAGCATCTTATTACTAGCAGTGTCTAGGACGAAAATCGCGAGAGGGCGGATACCGGAAAGTTACCAAGTGTATGGATCCAGTAGAGGGGTGCGGCCGGGTGGAGTCGGGTGGAGGGAGGACGTATAAGAGTACGGGGTGCGGAACTGCAGAGAAACGGAGCTATAACGTGTTTCGTAAAAAATAAAAATAAACATAATAATAATAAACCAAAAATGTATAGCTGGATTTAAAGAGAAAATAAAAAACTCTTTCTAGGAGGCCTGCATGGAACTATGTCTCTAAGTTGAATACGCAACTATTTCTTTAGTTTGATATCGAAATAGTATAATATAGAATGGCAGAAAAAAAAGGAAAGGGGGCAGTAACGACGGCCGACTGCATCAAGTACGCCTTGTTATTTTGTATTTTTCCTCCTCAGTTTGATCGACCCCTTGCTTCGCTAGTTTCCTTTTAGCTACGAACCGGCTAGACTTTTTGGACAAGTATCGTTTATTCGATTTTTTTGTGAAATGAAAAGAAATAAAAATAAATAAAATAAAAGTTTGAGGCTATGGGGTATTCCCCCATGCAGCCGTCGTATTTACATTCACGAAGGCCGAAAGAGTTATTCTTGACGAAGAAACAAACAAGATATCTTAGATTTCTTAGCACCATCTATCCGCTCAGACGAGAAATGAACACCGGTTCAACACCGGCGGGCTGCACGAGCCTGTCACGGGGGGTTTCCTGGGCTTTTGAGGGCGGGTGATAGCGGCTTCCTAAATATCGATCAAGGACGGAACTGACGGCAGCAGCGAGGAAGAGCTTTAATTTTGCTGGCCAACACCAAATCCAGGGTCGCAATTCGATGGGCTCAACAAATCAACCGACTCATTTCGCAACCCTATCCGAAGTCACATAGTTAGCCGAAGGGTGACAAGATCTACGCGTACGTTTTTTTTTTTACAGGTTATAGGAAACGATAGCTTGATGGCTTGCTAATCAAGTCATCGGATTACAGTGAAAGATCCATGGGGCTAGACTACTTCCAGCCCGCTGGGACGACGTTGCCAAGCGCTGTCAGCCTTGGTGGTCTTCCAACCGGAAACGTATAAAAACGCAGTTAAAACAACCATGAAGCTATTTCTCTCTCCTTTTTATTTTCGGAAAAAAAAATTCTACCAGTTACTGGAATTTCTTTTATTATTATTATTTTTTTTTTACGTTTAAAAAATTCATCACTTTTGTAGTCAATCTTTTTTGTGTGTGTGTGTGTGTGTTTTCCGACTAGAATAACAACGGCGCAAGCGACGCGTATTTCTGTGCTTATCGCTATGGTTGCATGCAGATATCCATCTTGTCTGATTCCATCGGGTTTTCTCTTCGTCTCCCGGCGGGACTTCGATGTTGTTTTTTGCCAACTCCTCGCCACCCAGACGCCCGTTAGACGCAGAGTTCTCGTTCGTGGCAGTTTTTGGAACTATGTCACAACTTTTTTAATCGGCGCAGAACGGCAATATGATGCGGCACTATATGTACTGAAGCGCTCGGCGATGGCAAGCAAACTACTACATGTTAAACGGTTGCAGTAACTCCCATTTTTTCTTTAAAAAAAAAACAAAAAAATGGAGCGAGGAATCACTTATCGGATGACACAAAATTCCCCCCGGAGTCAGGATTTTGCTTTGTGAATGCCATCGGATGGTATAGCACACAGAGCGCACTATACGTGCGTATAACTTCCATAGTGCTGGTGCTGTGCTTCCTACAATGTGTGCGCGCGGTATAAATAACACATAGCACACATGTATTCCTGGGCTATCGACGAAAGCAGCCACTAACTCAGTTCATCCGCATTCCCTCCCTCCGCTTATTTTGCCCACCCAACACTATACGCCAAGCCTCATCTCCCTGCCCCTCCACCCGCCCATACACTGCTGCTATGCGCACACGATATCCCGGTGCCACGCAAAGTGACACGCATCTTTAATTTTGGCGTCCTTCACGGCCACTACATTCGCTTCGTCTCTGCCCAAACTTAACGTGCGCTCCCAGGGAACCTACTAATAGATTGGGAAGCAATCATTAGCATTAAAAACTGCGTTTCTAAATGATTAACACTCGTCCCGCGATTTTTACTTCACTATTTTTCGTTAACCGTGCGCGCCCACAGCGAATGACTAGAGTGATGCAGTACGATCAGCCAGCCAAGTCTGCAGTTATTGAGGCGTATTTCTTTTACCGATCGAAACTGGGGCAAAAAAAAACACGTAAACTTGGGTATAGCGGGATCACTCGATTTATCTTCGGTCTTCATTAAAACCGACAGACTAGGCGGATGTATATGCTTTCAACGTATCGACCGGTAGGGGGGGGGGGCTAGTTCAAGCGATGCATTAAACCATAAAAGCTTGCGGGCATTTTTGCGTGTATACGCTTCGCTTTTTTTTTTCTGGGACGAGAGGTCGGCGCAACCCGTCGAAACATTAGCGAGATTGACCTGCTCGAGCAGACGGTCATTTCGTGATTTGGTGCCATTGGATCGTGAAACCAGACACTGGCTGACGGTATAAGGCGAACGCTATAGTCGGCCCAGCGCGCTGCACTCGTATAAGCTGCAGCGATACGGCCTGAATCACGCAGTTCCGGGGGATATACTAGGCATTGGGCCGCCAGCGATGTTTTTAAGCCAATCTGCCCACGTTTTGGACGCAACGGCTTATAAGCATCGTGTGCCAATATAGCATTTCGGCTATGAGTAAAGAACTATACCCTGGGCGACTGCGAGCTGCTGTCGTGGCCATGTTTTTTCTATGCTGATGACAACAAGCTAAGCTTTCGTCGTAGGCCGGACTGTCGCTGTGAAAACATCGACTGTCAAAAAAGTTTGTCGCAGAGTGCTGCCTTTCGAGCGATAAATAAAAGTTTCAGCAAGTTTGAATGGAGAGGCTTTCAATAGAGAAAATGAAATGAAGCATTCAAACTTCAGTAAGCAACGATGGGAGAATTGATTATTTTCAATGGTGTGGTGGCATTGTACTTACACAAATCGCGAGTAGCGCGCGTGTTCGTCACTTAATCCATACAAACCAGCCACAGCGGCAGCCATCGTGTGGCCCTTACTGAATTGCCATCCAGCACCTCACTCGCCTCATCAATATATTAGAGCTAAAAGCTACGGGAAACCGCTAAGCAAAACATTAGGGTTGGTTTATCCAAAGAACAGGGTAAGCAATTGGCACTGGATCACGAAAACATTCAGTTTTGCTGTTGATTTCTATTGCCGTAAAAAAAGCACGTTTGAACGGCAAGAGGAACAGCCAGAAGAATCCATCGAAAGCACAAACTGATGACGATATTTTGCCACGTTACGAAGCTTGAAAAGTCTGTGTAACAGTAACGACTATACACACGATTCAGACTAGCCTTCAATGTCCTTTTCACAATCACTGTTTTTGCAATGCAAATGGTATTCGATTTAAAGTCAAATGAGCTTGGCCACACCAGGATCTAGCACCGCACACGATTGGTCCTCACAAGAAATCACTGGACCAGGAGAAAACTTTGCGAGTGTCGATCGTTCGTTCAATGGAAGCACAATTTGCCACCGACCAAATGGCGTGAAAATAGGGATCGACGGCGAGACGTGGCCAGCGCAGCTTTCTCGCTCAGCATCACCAGTGCCGCATCCATTTCCGCCAAACGAAGCAGCTGCTTCTTTTGCCCACCACTGCTGTGTTGATTTTGAATATGCTCCCGAATTTCCCTCCCCAACCAAAATACGGCAGCCGACGCAGCTCGGCAACGTCACGAAAAGAAGAAGGGGAGGAGTGTAGGAAACAGCTTTTTTTTTTTTTGCTTTCTGCTTTTTCTAATAAAAAGGAAAGCGTTGCTCGTGCATTTTGTCAAAGTGAAGTCAGGACAGCAATACCCGCCCTAGATTTTTTTTTTGTTTTTTTTTTGTTGCTCATCCGGCACCCACTTACGGGCAAGCGCTCACGTTCCCTACGTTACGAAGTGGGTGCGATCGAGTGACAAGAATGGCAGAGTCTAATATGAATGTAGAACGAGTGGGAACGGTGAAATCGACATGGATCGGGCTGAATCGAAACAGGTTCGGTAGCGCTAGAGTCCGGCTCTATAGTGCTGGGGGTAGTAGTAGTAGAGCTGACTTCTGGGAACGTTAGACAAACGGCGAGCGCAGATGACGACTGGCGCTTTCAACGTGCCAGCAACAGAAATATATAGCTAACGATAGGTAGATCGCGTGTCTAATCCGCTCAGTAGTTGCTGCGTTCGCCTAGTTTTTCGAATCCGTGACGATGCCGTCGCTTGCCACCGCCAGCACCGCCACTAACTCTGCCGCTGTGCCAAACTCTTTCGGACGATGCCTTATTTAATTTTATTTTTTTTTTCTATTTGGACTGTTTCTTTTTTATGATTGCTACGCTCAATCGACCGAACGCAAAAGTTCTGCATCGACTAGCCACAAAAAACAAGAGGTCGAAAATGGTCACCACGCTTGCTGCTGGCACAACAATATCTTTTTTTTTTTCCATGGCACAAACGCATACATTTTCTCTTGTTATCCTTGTAAAACTAGAAACACATAAATAATGATAATAATATGCTTGAAAAAAAAAGGCGAAAAAAAAAAAAACGAAAACAGTTTGTAAAGAAGATACCGGATGCAAAAAGAAAACATTAGGCGACACAACCGTTGTCGGATAGGGAATAGGGAAGATGCGCTCTCTCGCCTTGGCTCATGTCTACTGGATCCAGTCTGCGTCTGAGTGTGCTGCATGCCAGTTCGCAGCAATCGTGTCACGAGGGCTGGCACCCATAGCCCACGTCACACATAGCTATCATAAATGGGGTCTCTAGTTCTCGTTCGTTCGTCCTATGGCGCCAAAATCGGGATGTTTTTTTTTTGAGCTTTAAGATCGCTCTGGTTGGACGCATTTGAGCAAACTTGCAAAATCCATCCAGGTCCATATGGCGGGCCGATGCGTGTAATCATTTCTTTTTTTTTTTTTTTTTTAATACAAGTGGAGCGGCGGAATTTTTCAAAAATTGTGAGCGTACAAACGAAGATGTGTCGGATAAGGTTCAAAAACCTTTTCTTATCCAGTTTTTTTTTTCAACGTTCAGGAAAATGACATAAAGCAAAATTCTGCCATACTTTTAGCCTTGCTGGTGGTAGTTAGTCTACATCGGCAAGGTGCCCAGAGGCGACCTTATCCATCATTGGCGTCGTACTCTCGCTTGCTGCCTTAATGCCTTGTCTTCCAAACGCGACAGTATGACGGCCAAAAAAAAAGAAAAATTCAAAAAATAATAACAATAAAAAAAGTAAAGGAAATAATAATAGATAATAAAATATAGAACTACAGGAATATATCTTCTGCCGCACGAACGTGATGCGAAGGAATGCAATGCGAGTAGGAATTTCTTGGCTCCCTTCAATATCGTCTCAGTTTCGGTAAATTATTAGCGCGATGTGCAATCTGTGTTTATTTTAAACCTGAAATAACTTCATGTTTTTCAGATTAGTTATTTACACCGTTGTCTTATTTGTTCTAGTTCTTCTAGTGTCGTGCGTGGCACACGTCACGTTATGACAAATTGACAAATTCTTGCCTGCCTATCTGCCCTATCTAGTCCATATAACAACTTACGTGTTTGTCTACATAGCAATAAATTTAGCCTTGTCACGTGATCAGTTGGATAACGTAACAAACAAGCTCGCATAACTACCACGTCCCAATTACACACGTATACAGTATATAAGCCATCAAAAGGAATCGTTTCCGGCATTGACCAACTTTGTATATCTCTTTGACAGCCCAAACGACAAATCAATTGGCTATATAGCTCTCTGATCCCGCTACATCTAAGTTGTTGTGATCAACCTTCGGTACCCCTCCCCCTACTCCCATTACGGCACTGTGTCAAGCCTCTCGTCAAAGACTGTTTGCTATTTCGCTCATCGTATCCGACTTATTGTTACGACAGCCCTATTTTTATAGCCGAGTTGGGTCTCTG
Source organism: Daphnia sinensis (assembly GCA_013167095.2). Lineage (NCBI taxonomy): Eukaryota > Metazoa > Arthropoda > Branchiopoda > Diplostraca > Daphniidae > Daphnia > Daphnia sinensis. The sequence goes on along the minus strand of CM023192.1, from coordinate 3,326,368 downwards.
GGGCCAATGACCACAATTGGTTTTCCGATGTTTGTAGTGGACAATGGCGTTCGTGATAATCACCCATTATTTTAGAATTGAAAAAAGAAAGAATCTTAATTTGTAGCATAAAAAATAAAAACGTCAAACAACATAATGATTGAAACCTTTTTTCACAGTTTATATCCTTGTAAGTAAGTTTTAAAACAAGTATTTGATAGACGACGCATGTTTTGTTTTTGTTTTTACCCCTGCTAACTAAACAAGAAAGATCACCCGTAAAAATCAGTGTTATTTTGTATGACGTTTTGAAGTGAAATCGCGAATTGGAACCTAGTGTCAGATTATCGCCGACCTACTCTTGCAGCGCGTATATATAGCGCAGCAGAATAGAGATTGTAAACTGTCGGCTGAAAAGAGATCGATCGGTTTGTGTTTCAGACACAACATCATGATATAGGTTTATTCCCCCATTTTTTTTTCTGCAACTCCCAGTATTTGTTCGGCTAGCTTCTCAAAAAACAGAAAAGCGATTTTTCTCTATTGCGCTGCGATTTTATCTTGGCCCAAATTCATTTCGATAGAGAAAATCTTTGCTGAAAAAATGTTCGCGTAACAAGAATTCTTTTTTTTTTTTGCCGCTTAACCGTTATCAGGGTGTTCAAAGATTTTGCTATAGAGCTGGCCAAATTTATTTTTATTTTGTTCAAAATAATTGACGGCAAACTTGCTAAGAATATGCCTTGTTCGAATACCTTCGCTCTTAATTGTTAAGAAGATAACAACAACAACAAAAATAAAACAAGGAAACAAACAAAAAAAAAGGATGATTGATTCTCTAGTAATGTCTGTGGGTGACTCCTTTAACAGAAATACAAAACGAATGACAGAAATAACAACAAAATAAACGAACAACGGGATCGAAGCGGAAATTTTCATGACGATCACAGCGTTACAGAATAGCACTGTGCTGGCATACCGATGTTAAAATGAAAGAACGTCGAAAAAAAAAAGGTATAAGAAAAAACCAATAAAACAAGATGATTGAACAAAAAAGGTATTAGAAAAACCTGCCAAAAGAAACTTCATAGCGTGACTTTCACCACAGTGTGACTGTACGTTTGTTGACGTATATGTGCATTATCTTTTTTCTTTTTGTTTTGTCATTGTTGTTGGCGGAGGAGGAAGGGATTTGATAAAGTAAGACAAGGCCGTTCTCTTCGGAAGTTGTAAGCTGTCTCGTTTTACACAAGTCTACAGAAGCCTGTATTTTTGCTATAATGCAAAAAGATGCGCACGATGTTTTTAAAGCTTGCAATATTCTCCTTGAATTATACTATCTCTGGAATTGGGTGCTTCCTGTCACCAGAAGTGCTCTCGTTCTCCGCAGCATCATAGCTGGTTGTATTGCTAACCGTTAAAATTTATGATGCAAATAACCGGGGCTATATAATACGCGGAAGTTGACAATCAAAAATGCAAAAATTTTTAATGCTGCGCCTGGATTAGGGTGAAGCCTACGCGCATTGCAAAACCATTCTTACCTAATTTTTTGTCCTCCACCTTCAACAATAACTTTATAACAAACAATTAGACAGTTTTGAATTTCATTATGATTTTTTTCCAATTAATGCAAACTAATTTGCCAAAGGTAGTTTTTAACTAATCGATCATTGATAGGAAAACGTATTAATTCTATACGTTTTATTTTGGCACCAGCCGCCAGTGTGACGAGTACACGCACGCACCTCTTAGACTGAGAACTCATCACATCACACACTACACGAATAAGTCAAATATTGATATGACATTACATGTCTTTTGTTTTGTTCGTGACAGCTAGCAATGAGCTCAGCACGGCACATCATATTATCGGCAAAAGGTTGAAGAAAAAAAAAAGTCGATACTACGCCTAAAAAGTGTGCGTGAGCTGTTCACAAAAGAACAGGCGAATTTAGACGGGGCATGTATTAGGTCTGACGGATAGTACTTGGCCGTGAGGCAATGCCGATACGGTTTGTAGCGTTGGTTGCCCAGTAACGGACAGTGCGTACAGCACGTCAAGCCGTCCTAATTTAATGTATACACAAATACTAGATGCACCTACTTAAACGCAATCTTTGTGGTCTGTCATATCGAACGGCTGTTTTGTTGTTTTCGGTAGGACATTGTTAAATTTTCAAGCGAACCAAGATCAATATTGCACAAATGTTTAAAACGGTTTATTTGGGATTTACAGCCGCGTTATCATCCGGTGAATATTGATCGCCAAACATGGACAAAATGAGATTGGCACGGTAAATTCCACGTGAAGGGACACGACTAATGGCAAGCATGACAAAGGCTTTTGTGTTTGTATTTATTCTCGATGTACGCGGCAACGCCACTACAATCGGTCGTCCGTTGCTAGGGCAAACAAGAGAACGACATCTTTTCGAATGTTTTGATGCTGGCAAGGATCGACCATAGTCAGACGATTGGATACACTAATGATGCCCCACTAGATTTCACTAACGTACCAATGTATTCGCTAAACCAAAACGAAACGACTTCCATCGTTTCACTTCTGGCGCATCAGAAATAAAACTTTGGGTAGCAGCTGAACTTGATTGCACTCTTTGTATTGATTTCCTAGTAGCAGCTATTTGCTATTAGGCTAAATAGGTCGTATATATATCGCTAGTTGATATTGATGTTATATCACTGTCGTACGCGATGCTAACAGGCTGCTGACGAGCAATAAAGGTCGTTAATTTGGGGTTATACAGCCACTATACAGTCACAGCCACTGGACTCGTCACGGTATTAGGTTGCCAACAAAAGCCACATCTTTTGGAGTGTAATTGCTTTAGCGAGAAAACTGAGAAACCTTGAACGAAAGCAATCGATGATGAATAGAACTGAATGAGCTATTGGGACAGCTCACGTCAAACTGGACCAGTGTGTGCTTCTTTTCATTTTTTTTTTGTTCGAGCTTATCTTTCTCGCAATGTCACACATCTAAATATAACCGAAAGGCAAAAGCTGTTGGCTTGATGTGCGCCAGTCACAATTCCGGGGTTTGCCGGCTGAAGGTTTTCAAAGCAAAAATAACTATCTCTCGCCATTCGACTTGTGTTTGCGCGTAGACCTCCACAGTTGAAAGGCTGGAATCTTTTGAAAGTGTTGGAGTGTTGGCCTTAGAGCCACCTCCTCTGATGCAGTGGCAAAAAAAAGTGAACAGTGGCCACGTCTGTTGGTTGTTTTTCTTTGGCTGACACAGCCGCATTCCCTATACGTGTGACTATCGGCACGAGTCCAAATCCCCTAACACATCGCCTCCTTATCTGCCTTTCAGTAGAGTTATCCAAAAGGTATAACAGGTGGATTAGCTCGCGGATGACTTACGTGCTGGTACGCACACATTGGCACGAGTCAAAACATTCGAAGAACAGTTTACGGCTGTTCTTTAATGTTTGCTTTCGTTTGGTCGTTCCAGTATAAATGGAAACTTGGTCGTTGTATTTGAACATATATAGAGTGAAAGGCTTTTTTTTTTATGAACACGACTATGAACTATTGAGTTTTGAGACTTACCCGCCGACCATAATAAAAGCCTGCATTGCGGCGACAGCAAAAAGACAAAAGACGGGAAGGCAAACTGGCCAGCAGCTTATGATGGGCTACGGCCTTGGATTTCGGCGTCGAAAGCAGGCGCCACCAATAACGATTGCTTCTTCTTGTTGATCTGGCTCTGTGGCCATATTGACGGCGAACTCTAGCGCACTATTGGACCAGGTGAACGAAAGCAAAACTGGGCTGCGGTTCGTCCGGAACATGACACAGAAAAGCACCAGATTTGTAGGGCAGCCCCGCCTTCGAATTGAACGTTTTTTTTTTCCTTTTGCGGGTGTCCCAAACTAGACAGGCTGGCACGACAACGGCTAACGATCAGTGACTGACTTAGAGCATCACTCTCTATCCGCTGACCCTATCTAGCTGTTGCTTTACCTTTTTTTTTTGTTTTACACTTAACACATCAAGCAACAGCAGGTTTGACGTAACCGCTACACGAAATCTAACCCTCGACCTGCACGATCAGAAGACGCAGCCACTCACAAACACAGAATAAAAGATATGCTGCTGCACAGGGAGTGATAGTGTGTGTGTGACTTGGTCGGGTCGATAGTCTCGCTTCCCCAACTACACCATGTGCTGTTGTGACCAGACTTGCCTCAATGCCAGCCTCTCTACTACTGCCATCGCAGACGATCGTTTCGCGCGAATGACACGCCTTCGCTGTCCGTCGCCGTCTCGCTGGCTGCTTGCACAGAGGAATGCCGGCCAATGCATCGTACAATGAAATTCGGGCAAAATAAAATAAAGTAGTAGTTTGTTTGACGAGAAACAAAGCAACTCCACGAAATATTTTGGCTGAGTGGGTCTTCCCTGGTGGCCGGCATCAGAAACTCGGGCCGTGATGAACCGCTTAAATGCCAGTGGCCCGGATGAATCAATGATACCGTTCCATTTTACACTTGGTCTGTTTGTTTTTCTGATTTCTCCCTCCTCCCTCCCACTAGAACAGTACAACCACCGTCTGTGTCGGACTCTATATGAATAGAGATGAACGATCTGTCGACCGGGTAGCAGAAATTCGTCCGTCGGAGCAGCTTGAAGCGAGGATGCGACTGGCGAGAGCTACCACTAATAGTGCTATTGCTTGTGATGTTGGCTGGCGTTGGCTCCAGTCGAGTAGTGTTGCCGCTGCCATGGTCTGCCATTCGACACATGCCCAGAAGGGAGCAAGTGGCTGCTGGCAGCACTTTCGCTCACATAGACACACATAAACTAGAACACATTTAGCTGCACACAGAAGTTGCAACTATTGCGTATCCGCCTAGTTCATATTTCCGTATCGTGATTTATTTAGCTCTTACCCCAACTCCTCCCTCCTCTTCTTTGCATTCATTACCAACGCTCATTGTATTTTTTTTTTGCTGCCTATGTTCTTTCGAATTTTTAGTCTAGCAAAAAAAGGGGGAAAAAATCTGGGTCACATAACACGTGCTCGTACCGCAAACCGGGGTAATGCAAACATTGGAGGCATTAAAGTGGCTAACTTCTGTTTTCTTTGCTAATATTTACATTTAAAAAAAACTTGTGGCTGGAAATAAAAAAGGAATCTTGGCGTTTCTCCTTCGTGAAAACCACCGAAATTCGTGAATCATTCCACGGACGTAAAATCTTTGGCCTTTGAACTTTTCGAAAATGTGCGGCTGGAATGACCATCGATCCGTCCTCAAATACTGTTTGCCTTTCACACTTTAAAACATAGGCTATGTCCTGAACGTAAAAAATTTTATGCATATTAAATCAATTTTTTTTCATTGAAAAAAAAAATTATCAATTTACGAAAACTTATAGCAATTATAAACGAAAAAAAAATTATTCGTATTATTTTAGAGCTGTAAATGTGACCTTCTACATATTCGCACGATCACTTTTTCTCACGCCATATACATTCAGCTAGCTTTGTGTTTCGAAGAATTCAGTCAATAGATCAATAGCCTACTTGAATGCTTAACACATGCTCAGAAAGCAATCTATTTTTTCTTCGACATCGACGGATAAGGTTTTCGTATAACAGAGTGATGGAAAGCCACTTTGACGGAATGCACGTGCCACATGGCCTACGTATATATCTCCTACTGAAACCCCGTTTTAAACATTTCTTGAGAACTAAAGTTGGAACAAAAAATATTGGCTCTAGTATAGAGCCAATCACTATCGTGATTGGGGCTCGTTGTTGCCATAGCTCCTGTGCTGGGACGGGTCCCAAAGTGTGAAATCCATTGGCAAATTATGACGCAAAGTTAACGAGGCTAACGACACTAGTTCGCTACCCCCTTGCCTCGAAAGCTATACAGACATACAGTGAAAGCGGCTAAATATAAGTCACTGGACATCAGCAATTTACAAGAGGTGAGAAAAGCCACACTATGCAGGTTGAAGCCTGTTCAAAAGGAAAGTTGGAAAGAATGAAACAAATAAAAAGGGAAAACGGACCGAAACGGTACTCGCACGAAGTTCTGCCCGACTGGCCTGCGCACGCTTCCAAAAATACGAACATCTTTTGTTGAAGAAGAAATCGAAATGTGCCTGTTATGGTGTTATTCGATTTCTTTCCTAGAAGCAGCTATAAAAGTCTGTCCAGTGAGTGATGACAACAGGGCAATTTTTGGCTGATGCATCGTTCAGCACATCATCAGCCAACAACAGGCAACACAGAGTACGCGATCTTCTACAAGTGGAGGAAAATGTGAGGCAAGAAAGCAGCAGTCACGTCACCAAGTAGAATACGCATGACCAACTGTTCCAATCGAAACGTTTTAATAAAAGCGATCATGGTCGTCTCGATTTGTAATAAGGACTCATTCACGCGGATACGATTGGTATTCTGCGTTAGCTGTGAAAGCTAAGCACTTGCCACGGCTAGCTCACTTTGCCCGCATTACGAAACAAAGGTCTGCGTTGATCTAGAAGCTAGGAGAAGCTTGAAAACTGCGGTAATCCAGTACAAATACATAATGTGTTAATGTGGGAATCTTTTCGGTGTACCAATGGTTTTTTAAATTATCACACCATCTCAATGGTCCGATATGTTTTCCCAATGAAGTAGAAATTGTCTATAGGTAGTAAGTACTTTAGGTTCAATCATTGAAAATATAAATATAAATATTTGTCCTTTGTTTATCGGGACTTATTGGGTCTCATCAGAGCCGGATTTCCTTCCGTTTCCCCTTGAGATCGAATGTAGTTAGCCCCACCTTCATGGGCGTCGAGGAAAAGAGAACCTTCGACTGTATATCCCCGACGTTACATCGAACGTGCAGTAAGTGCTTTATCGGGGCTAACGAAGCTAAACAAGTCAAAACTAAAGTAGGTTTAATGCAGAAAGAAGAGGAAACTCGCTGGTGATCTGTTTGCCGGCTGCTTTAGTCTCCCACTTGCTAAAGGGACGTCCAACTACAGCCTTCAATCTTTAAAACCCTCTATAACTATTGGCCGAATTTATCAAAAGAGTAGAAGAAAACGTAATTAAAAAACAGGAATAAGAGGCTATTGGGGGGTTAAAAGACTCTTACGGAGATTTTGAAATTTCACGATGATTAGGGGAAAAAATGATTCTGTTAAGACTTTTAATTCCCCAGAAAAAATTGATAAAAAGAAAAGCCAGTTAACCGTTTTTTATGGTATAATATTGAGAAATTGATCCAGTGAATGCGTCTACTGCGGCGCAGAAGCACCACCTAACGCTATGATTGAAAATTTCGTTGGACATGTAAACATCAACATTTAAAAACGGGACTGCGCAATCAGCTTATACATTTCGCGTATAAACAGAACTGAGAACAAGACATCAAGAGTTATTCCTATGGAGGGGTTAGCGACCCATTTGATGTCAGGAATCGAGGTGCTTTTTTTTCTTCAAATTTCGTGCTTCTTTTTCGTTCTTTATTTCCGTCCTTATTGTGGAGAGTCCATGAATTTATGTATCGATGTGCAAACAAAATTCTCAGTTTGTAACTATAGGAAAAAGAAGTATAGTCAACCACAAAATAAAAATAAATAGCCAGCCAAACAAGTTTGATAGACAGTTTGTTAAATATCGCATTAACGCCTTTTTTAGGTGAATTTCTTTTTTAAATTCTTGTCTCAATCGCCAACAGCTTTGCGTGCTCCATTTTCTATCGATGAAGCGCGAAAATAAGAAAGGTCCACCACACACGGCCGACCCTATCTTAAGACTGCAGCTATGCAATGTTTTCCTACTGTCAATGAAGGATCCATGTAACGGACATCGTTGGTCCTTTCTCTAAGCGCTGAAAGCTTTTTTTCTTTGACTTTTTTTTAGTTATTATGATTTATTATGATGAATGAATGTTTTTTTTGTTTGCTTATGTCTTCACTGACAAAATCATTTTGAAAGAGTCTTACTGAAGGCCTCTAAAAATAGCACGATCTCATAAATATGCTACTAATTTTGCACTCTTTAAATTTTGTTTTTTTCGTCCTTTCCCAATGTACTGAATTAAGGGGGAAAGGCATGACGAAGAACATTGTATTGAACAAGTTTTAGGCAAACTAGAATCATCTGACGTTCAACGTTATACAGTAATCTTCATTTATATTGTTCGCTTTAAGCTGAAGAACAAACACGATTTTTCACACCGGTGTAACGCATAAATTTTACGGCCTCATAGCTGTCACGAAAACACCGCTTTCGTTTCCTGTAATCTTTCACCATCGACCATTTGTCTTGCTTGGCGTTATAATTTGCTACCTAGTGGACAACGAACGAAACACAAGGGACGCTTTGAATGACAATCATTAAAACGGTCGTATAGTCGTATGCCGCGTTCAGTCAGGAAATCGCTGCCCAGTTAGCTTCATTACCGTTATTTTTGAAAACGGATAGTTAAATCGGTCTCTTAGTGAAATGTCATGTATGAACTTAATGAATTACTTTCTTCGTCGATTATAGGAAATGGAACTATGCAATCTGTGCTATCGTAAATGTGCATATGCTTTGCGTATAGCCTTATTGACGCTTTGATTCGAATAGGGTTGACTAAAACAGTACATACTAGCTAATAAAACTTGTGTGGCATATGGTACTTTCAACTATTTTTTTTTATCGACATAGCCTACTCGTTTGCTTGTTTTCTACTCGTTTTTCGCAAACAAATCTTGCGAGACAGTGAGGATTACCCTGCTAATGTCTGTGTAACTGTAATTAGATGCTACCATTTTACTGTGTGGAAGGGAAAAATCAAGCACATTCGCACACTTGATATTTCCGTGTGCCCTTTTTCACTGGTGCTAAATAAAAGTAACTGTAAACAAATATTTTGAAATTTATTAAAAAAAAGAATTTGGCTGCGATGTTAATCTGCGTCGTGTAAACTCATTCGCAATTGTACAAATAAGGTCATAGGTAGTGACAGTTTTTACACTACTTTTTTGACGTAGCGTTTGTTTTGTTACTCTACCTCTGTTTTCTTAAAATATAGCAATGGAGCGAACAACAATATGATAGCAATCAAAACATTAATACTTACTTGCTTTTCCTCTTTCCCTCAAACGCTGAGCGCAGCTTGATCCACAAAATGATTTAAATAACGATTTAAATTTCATCTTATATGTAAAGTAAAGGTCATGCCTAGTGAGGCCACTAGATTGCAAGAAAAACGGTGAAAATTTTGCGCATTAAGGCGTGGCGTGAGGTGTTTATCATACAAGCCGTACGCAAAAAATATGTATATTTATATGTAAACATAATAATAATAATAGCAATTAAAAAAAGGGAAATTAAACCTTTGCTGTCGGAACATGACCCTACTGAAAACTGACTACTAAGAATTCGAAATTTGGATGACAGAACAACTGCTTAGCAAGAATTCGTAGAGGTATGGGCCTGGTAGCGCTTATTGTCTGCGCGTTCTGACGGGAGATGTAGTTGATGGTTCCTTGTCAACAATGAAATGCGGAATGACGGGAAGGCTATGGCCGGCTATGGCATGCGAAAATAATTTAATCGTGTCGCAAAACCCCTACATCAAAGCGTACATTTTGGGTGATTAAGCTGTGCAGTCTTAAATTCATCGATTGTCAACGTGAAGAAATCTATTTTTGGCAAATTAAAGTTCTGAAGCGCAGAGTGTGCATGCTGAACTAAAATAAAAAGGCCATCCTAGGTGAAAAAAAGCGCTCAACTTAAAGAATGATCTAACGGCGCAAGGGCACGGAGAACTACCTAATTTTACATTATTCAAGCTGCGAAATTTGGAAATAAATCTGAAACAGCAAACTCTGGATCATCGGCCGAATATCGTCATATCGGATGCCATTGGGGATGAGCTGGATATACCAACGCGTTGCCGGTCAATTGATGTAAAAGCGCGATCTGGTAAGTTTCCCTACGGAGCCGGCTGCAGATCTTCAAGCGTTTACGCTGCACAAGCAGGGTGTCTAAATCAATACTACTGCGCAGGGGCTGCAAACCATTGGTCGACCAGTCAACAATATACACGGCACTGCGTTCACGTAAAACGCGTTCCCTTTGCTTTTCTACCGACAAACACTGCCATACCTCAACACAACCAAACGCTCACAGGGTTTCATGAATCTTGTTTCCGTCAACAAAAAGATTGGATCTTTTTTTTGCTACGGTAGGCTACGCACAACGTTTCGGCTAAAACGAAAACTGTACGATTTCTAGCAACATCACGGTGGAATTTTATCTGTTAACATCGATCGAGATCCCGATCGATGTTGCAATCACTGCATGAAAATTCAACGGCTTTTGATAATCGAGGCTATTTATATTATAAAGGAGATTGCCGTGATATAGGCCTACTTGCGCTGCGATGTTACTATTGTAAACGACAAATTAGTATCCTACTGATTGTTGTCATATGAGCCAGGATCGTCCGCCAAGAAATCAGTACATTTTGATAGCGTAACTGATCGGAGCATAGAACAATGTAACGTTTCATGTAGTAAATCATAAGTTCCAATGGCTTTCCAATTTGAAGGAATAAGAAAGACTCGAATTAATGGCTGACTTTTATCTTCTGGCTATTCAGAAGAAGAATTCATGATTGAATGTTGGGATGTATGATTCTAAATTAAATCAGAGATGCTAAGCTATTTAACGACGCTATAGCAAACGTATTCAATGAAAGTGTTAAGATTTTAGTGATAAACTATTTCTGGCCTTCTGTAAAACAAAAATTTTAACTGAAAAACATCCTTCCAGAATAGGAGGGTAACAATGGCAGTCATGACAGACGACATCCGGTTATCGGATTCGCTTGTAACCAAATACAACAAAAAAGTATCAGCCTTCAACTGCATAGTTCACGCAACGCCTCTTCCTCTCACCAATCGTTGAGATTTCTCTGTTGTCGATGCTAAAATGGCCTTCGTCCGCTTTCCGTGAATTTTCTTCGCCATAGCCTTCGTTTGTTACATGGCCCTGATGGCGTAGAGGAATCGATAAAACGAGACCCGCAGGAAGCGGCATTAGCTATACTATAGCTGTACTACACAATTTCAGCAAAGGATATTGATTTGCATACGCGTTTAATTAGTTAATGGTGCTGATGCAACTCGGTGTTACAATCAGTGCCGTATTGTTTCCCACATGGAGACGGCGGAATTTCACAAACATGTAGATGTTCACATTCGGCAGACTCGCGGATTCTAGGTAAGAGCATCTGAGTGGCCGATTCATCGATCAAACGAAATACGACATCTTTTAAGCCGTTCTAAGCTGGCGTCACCATGGACGTGACAAAAATCATGTGCGGTGTTTGGCCGCCTCCAAGACACGAAACGTGTACTAAATTGTGCCGGTTGTATCAATTCAAATAACTGGGGGAGGGGAGGGGGGGCGAAGGATATGCTCTATCTAACATCAGTAGTCAAGTAAAATTATTGGGAAAAAAAACTAAAGAAAATAAACACACAAAAAATACTGAAAAGGTACAGATGCGAGTTGTTGATCCATCGATATCAGGTATCAGGATATTTAAAAACGTGTATAGAGCCTTGATTATGACTTCAATGTGACATTTATTTGCAATAAAAAAAAAAAAAACATTATGAAATCTTCCACGTACTACGTACGCTGTGATACAAGTCTAGGCGGGGCACCCAAGAGCTCAAAATAGAACAGAAAACACGGCCGTGTCTAGCTGTGTTATTACCAACGGAGGAAATGGACCAGAAGGGTTGAGGGAAAAAAGAAAAGTTTCGTCACCATTTGCCAATGAAAGAAAAGAAAACCAGGAGGCTAAAGGAAATAGAAAATCTAACAAGCCTTTGCGCTTTTAACGATCGTTTAACAGCACAACATGTTTCGCCTTATCCGCAAAATGACGCAGTTTCAGCAACCGGTTAGGCCGTGAATCGTCATCAGCCACTTGAGTATAACGACAGGCGTTTGACTCTAAATCGTACGAGAGCTCAGCCCAGTGTTTGCCGTACCAAAATTGAAAAAAGACACGCTTGTGCACCGTCAAACGCAGTTAACTTGAACGATTGTGAAAGCTTTTGAAGCGGCGCAGTTTGTATGACATAAGTCCAGGTGATTTCATTTACCAGAAAACATACGCAACTGCCGTAATCAGATTTTAGCCTAACAACGATCTGCCTTAGTTTTAGATCGGAGCTGTGCGCACGCATTCTCGACACACTCACGACATGTCTACGTCCAAGAGCGTCTACACACACGCGCCTATATATAAATTCACGTGTGTTTATAGTTAAATGCAGCTATATACAATACGGTAAAGGACGAAAATAGGTAGGCAGTACTGTACGTAGCTCAAAGAAACCACCGATACTGTACTCTTATTTCTTTTTCTTTTGTAGTGTTAAAAACAAGAGAGTTGGCTAGCGCATCCCATTAGCTATAACCAGCAGTGAATTCCCCGTTGCTGCCATACCTTTATAAGAATTTGCGCCCGTTTTTTTTTTTGTGGCCTTCGCAATGGCATTCAATAGTGTTGCACAAGAGTATCAAACCCAAAAATAGGGTTCGTAGCATTTGCTGCCTTACGGTAACTCTTGGCTTTAGGCAGTTTCAATTGACTATACGGGAACTTTTTGCGGGTATGCGGCTCTGGCTGTGTACCTCGGCGAGGCGGCTACGCTCCACCTCGGTTCGCTAGGTTTGTGTATACACTGTGTAGAGAGCTTTGCTCAGGAGGCACGGGGAGTGGGGTGGGGGTTGAGTTGAACACTGCAGCGATAACGTCGTCGTATGTCTGTCAGTGCGTGTATGTGGGTGTGTATGTGTGTGTGTGAGCCACTGCGGCAAAAGATGCGGACGAGGATGGTCGACAAGCAGCATTACTATTCAACGAAAGCGAAATGTCATCATAACCATAAGGGGGTCTTGTATGTACATAGCAGGTAGATAGAGATTGGTTTTTGACGCAACGACTATTCCCCATAAAAGACGAAAAGAAAAAAAGTACGAGAGAGCGAAAACAAAAGAAAGAAAGGATAATGCAAAACAAGCAAACAAACCGCAAAAAAAAAAGGAAAATAGAGCAATTGAGCATAGAAATGACTTACCAGGTGGATCCCATAGCGAAACATCCCTGGAAATTGTTACATGCGCAGGAAAACTATCGAGCATTCTGCCGATATGAATGCCAATTGCACATGACAAGAGACTACCGTCTGCATTTTGAAAATGAACCAATAAAAAAAAAGAAAAACAAATACACAAACAAAAGGAAAAATACGCAACAAAAAATAGCGTAAAAAACAAAAACAAATGACAAAAAATAAAAATAAAAAAGGAAAAACAAATCACGTGCTCGCCTCTACAACGAAGCTGTCCAATTGATCAGTGAATATTTTGTTGCAGTTCGTTTCTTTCGCGAAAGATTGCACACTCCGCAGGACTCGACACTGACAAAAACAACCGACACTGAATGCAGATGCTCACTGTTTTTATGAATGAATGATCGTATGCCAATGTGAATGTTGGCGGTCACCTTTCCGACTTCGACTCTCTCTCGCACAGTCTCTCGTTTCGTCTGACACATGCAACTCAGAGGACGGCTGCTGGCCCGCCAACGCTAAACAGCCACTGCTTCTCCTTCTGCCGACCCACTGCTCTACTGCACCGTCGCTATCGTCAGTCGCTGCCGGTTGCCCGTCGTCGCAGAGCAAAACCTCATTCGATCGAACGGACCCAAACAGGCGTCGGGGAACGATGGCGTGGCTTTTGCTCTTGCGCCGGCTTTTGCACTCGACCATCGAAGCTTGTAAGAAAACGGAAAAACGAGCACGGCCCAAAACATGAACAAACATAACGTCTTAAAAAGACGAAACAAATAATGAACATTTCGTTGTTTTTTTTTTTTTACCTATTTGCCTGAGAACGGAACTGCGGAGTGAGGCCATTTCAAATTCGAAATAAGAAAATCTAAACTTCTCGTAAAGGAAGCCGGCTATGGGAAGCAATTGCGACCATTGAATTAATTCAATAAAGAGTTGATTTCAAAGCCGCAATAAAAGTTAGGATAAGGATCTCTTCTATCTGAATTTATATGGCGGAGGGCGCAAAAGAGAGTGTGTCGGTGAAATAAAACCTCCCAAAAATAGAAAACAGTGAGGAAGGAGGGGGATGAGAAAAAAAAATAAATATAGGTGTAAAAATGAAAAGACACCGCAGTTGAGGCAAAAACATATCGAGGAAGCAAAATATTTATAAATTTATAGTGATGTAATATCAACAACGAGCGATTCACGATTCTTTGCCAGTCAGGAGTCAGCATATCCAAGCAAAAACCAAATGCGCCGCGCAACGCTTAGTTTGATAACTATCTCATTGGCCGCCTAGCGGTGGTGATTGTCAACGAGTGTCTTTCGTGACTGGATGCGTTCTTCACGAAATCATGAAATACTGTTTCCTAATCTCACGAGCAAGGTGCGAAGCTAATAGTAACACCAAGCTGCCCGCTTTCTTGAAGTCAACGAACAATGAAGCATCTTGGCACCAGACACACATTCAGTCATGCAGACGTCGTGAATCAGCGTGCAATTGTTAAACCGTTAAGGAATAGTTCTTTAAAGCTTTCATACCACGGTCTCACATTTTAAGGGTATTGTAATTTTCAGGGTTAATTTTGACGTAATTTTTTACGTCTTCAAACAAACTCAATCGTTTGTTTGACAAAAGTATACAAAATTGCCAGACTTGCTGACGTGCCAGTATATTGACATTCGTATTCCATTTGAGATTTCATTCGTAGAATCAATAGGAATCTTAGAGGAGAGGTGAAACATTTTTCCTCTTCAAGTCATCGTTAGGAAATTTTGTATTGGCTCGCTAACCGATGCCCAAGAAAACTATAAACCTACCCAAACCGTGCCATCGTACTTGGCGAATCTTTTTCCTTTAGCGATCATGCTTGTCAACCCGCTTTTCCATCCGTTTATGGTTTCAGACGATTTGATTTAATATGGCACGCAGACGGTATCCTAATTTGCATTCCTTTAAAGGTTTTTGTCTAGCCGGTTTTGCAATAAAACATTTGTATTTTGGCAAAATGCCTAGTATTGTCACTGTTGGTGCGCTGTAAAAATGATTTTGAATGTGAATCGGCCAATCTGGGAGTCCAGTCGACAGTTTACTTTCCCCGGAAACTCGCTGAAGGCGGTAAGGAACCACAATCTCAGCGCTTTGATGAAGAACGGTCAAATTTTACGAATGGCAAACATTTTGAGGCAAGAGTGATGCTTACAGTGGCTGTGAGTTTTAGGATATTCACAGTCAATGTTCTTTAGCGTTGTTTACCGTAGTGTTTGTCATTTTCAGATGTTTGAAGCGGATTACCTTAACGGTGTTTGGTAACCTCCTACAACACATAGTTTGACTTCCCGCTACTAGATGGTTCTCGTCCATGCAGCGATACCAAGTCTTTTTTGCATAATAATATCTACTCCGGCTGCCGCTGGACAAATGGCAGACGTTTCTAACCCCATCACAACCATCGTATAATATCTACCGGCTTCCAGCAATCTCGGGATTGCACTTTTCGCTTCCCTCAAACCAAAGTAATCAGTACAATTGGAACAACTGAGTTCTTCGTTCCATAGTTACTTAGTAGTAAAATTCTTAAAAATTTAGTTTCTCTTTTACTAGCTGTACAATTTTGATGAACCTTTTGTAAAGTAGGCTACAAAAAATTATCGCTTTGTTGATGCGCAGTGCAACATTTCATAAAGGACATGCCAGTTTTTTCTAAATTATTGCCGTTGTTGCTGAGTTTGCTCTTGTAAAGCGATACGAGTCAAATGATAACAGTTTCTAAAGAAATCGGTGGAAATGCAGAGTTACACTCGAAAATAGACAGAAATAGACCTAGCTCCACGACTAGGTTTTGCCTTAATGGAACCCATTTCACTAAATGATGCACGTTTATCGAACGAAACGTAGCACAGTTGCAGCTGCACAAGTTTGCTGGAGGACACTGAACAAAATCAAGATTCACTTGCAATAAACATTGACACAAATACGATTGTATTTACCTGGAAAACTTCATTTTATGTGTGGGTTCAGTACTGCTTCCCGTTATGAAATTTTTTATGTAAAATTTTTATGTTGCGATATTGCGTCTCAGTTCAAAACTAACTCCCATCCACCATAAATAACGTACTGTCCGTTATACAAGCCCTAATGGAAAGTGCCCTTAATGGCTGCCAAGATTGCCGAGATATGTTTGTTTGAAAAATAGTTCCCGCTACTCGGATTCCTTTCTAAATTCTTCATTTCGCGTGCGTAAGACAACTGCAGACAGCTTTTGATTGATCTTGGTCCCATTCGAACTAGTCTGCCGCACTACTGTTGATGGCATTTCAGATGAGGAGCTGGATGATGAAAGGTTTGCAGACAATCATATCGTTTATCGGAATAGTACGCTTCAAGCCGAATGCTTCCAAAGACAAGGTTCTCAGTTTTGCATAAAAAATAGATAACATTCGCTAAAATATACGACAATCGAACCATTCTCTTACCTGGTTGTTGCCCCTTGGCATAAACAGCCTACAGCAGGGGGAGCAACCCTTTCCTTGACAGATTAAATGCTGGCACTCAAGCCAGAAAGTGTGTCGGTATGGCAGTTTTTCTTAACCGGAGCTTATTGGCAACAGCCACTGTGTACGGGTGCGTTTTTACTAGCATCATTTGAATGGTAGCCTATGGTCGGTCGTCAAACATGTTTTATGTGATGCCCACTTGCATGGACCGCTTTATGACTAAGACACATTTAGCTAGGCTACTACTATACGTCTACAACAATGACTAGTCGCAAGTAGTGCTCAATAATTTCCCCTTCGTTTGTTGTATTGCTCTTTTTTTTTGGTACTCATTTTTAATATTAAACATGTCGCATTTTTCTTTTTAAATTTAAACCAGTTGTTTTCGTTATGTTTTTTAAAGCTGGCAAAACGGAAATTTGTCAAATAAATTTGCGTAAGGCCAACACTTTGGTAATGTTTGTTTAAGAAAATCGTTAAAAACAAATGGATTTCAGTTTTCGTCAAACCATCTATTTTAAAAATGTCATACGGTACTTAACCAAACGCATCATTTGTCGTCAGACAGGAAAAGGATATGGACGTAGAAGGTCCTGTTGCGAAATTTTAGCCAACATTTCCGAGAAGATTTTCTTTATTGTGAAACTTGGTGATCGTTTGTTTTTATTCTTTTATCGGCAAAGTTCTCCGTTTTAATGTTTTTTTTTAAATCCAAAAGTGATTTTCCAAGTTCTGCCAAATTACTTATGTAACAGGATTCGTTTGCAGAACTGACAATTCGGTTTTCAGTGACTTTATCCTACACAGCGTAATCGTGGATTATATTCCGGTTTGCTGGCGGAATTCCCATTATGTGTAAGACCATGATCAACATTTTCTGTCGTTGTCCGCCTCAAAGTGCACTACTTGTATTATGTTCTTTTAAGATTTGCTGGTTATCCTTTGACAAATGTATGCCGTGAGTTGGTTAGTCTATTAACGATTTGCCATCCTGAATTTTTGCGCTTAGCAGAATACTTTGTAGGGTTTGCCGACGACAGTACGTAGCTATCTTGAAACCTAAAATATTCTTTTCGAAGATCACTGTACTTTAGTATATAGGGAAAGATCTTGGAAACTTCTCAAAAAAGGCAAAAAATTTTAATCTTTTTACAGAGAATATGAGAGTGGGCATCGCTGATGTTGGCTATGGAATAATAACCTCATCCTCCTTCCCTAGGCGCTAGGAATATGAAGAGCGTGAAACATGAACTGTTTAAAAATACGGATAGTCGGCTTTTTAAAAAAGAAAAATAATAATAATGAAAAATTAATCAATCATTCGGGGATATTTAGGTTTTTTTTTTGAAGAAGGACAATGCCGCTAGATACAAAACGACTTATGGTAGATGCGGGGAAACTCCACCACCCAGTATAAAAAAAATAATAACAGTTGGAGATTGGATTGAATTGAACAACGTAGGATGACGGTTGACCTAAAAGTGTAAATTAATTGATTTTCCGCGCTGTATAAGATGGCGAAAAAATTGAAGCGCGATAAAAGCAAAGGCTGGCAAGGTTCTCGTTCCCGTGAATTTCTGGCTATCTGGCTCTTTCTTTCTTCATTTGTTGCGAGCGTGAGCTCGATCTTTTTTCGGGAGCTTGTCGTTTCGTACGATATCTCTGAACTGTTCGCAGGCCAAAGGGAAAGGGGGAAAAAAGTTTTCAGAGACAATCCTAAAATTAGCAGTTGCACTACAAGGCGGAGGCGAGAAGAACTGGAACGCACACGGCCACGCAACATGGCTACATACACACAAGGAACAGGCGGAATGACTTTTCCAAAAGTGTATGTCGTCCAGCACCCAATGACTGAAGATAAACATAGAATAAACCTCATTTATCGTCACCGAAATGCATTCACACATTCGCGCAGAGTATATGGGCAGGCCGATGTCCCAATTTTTTATTCCTCGATTTTAGGTATAGTAAATTTATTGTTCCGCACTACTATGCAATGCCTTTGTTTGCTTGTTATTTTCAAAGTAAGGTAGAGAGAAGAAAAAAAATAATTTATCCAGTATAAACCGTACAACCAGTTTTAATATTAAACGATTGCAATGGCCGTGTCTTTACGCGTTGAAATAAAAATGCGGAATCATGCATTGCTGAAGATTGAAACTGTCAGGAAATCACTCGGAATTTAACACCAAGAAATGTTTCAGAACACTGATTTACCTTTCACTCGAGCGTCGACCTTGCTGTCTATCTAACAGCCCTGCCAACATTTTGCTTATGGGATTTTCCGACGATGGGATTTTTGTCCCCTGGGCGCCACCGCCCATTCCGCCACTTTGCCACATGATGATGGAAACAATTTGGCCGTGAAAAATTTTAAGGCATATTTGTGTGCTCTTCTAAGCGAGATCTCTTATTGAGGGAAGCCCACAACACTCACATCGCTGATCCGTCGATGGTAGAATTTCGAATTTTGCCATGAGGTACACACTTTGTAGTCGACTATATTTGACGATATTTGATGCACGACGGTCGTTTCACAGACCGATGTTGATCAGATGAGGCTCAACAAGTTGAACATCGTGAAAGATTCACGTAGTGGGAGTTGAAAAACCGGGGAGCCATGTGTCACCAAAAAAAAAATAAGCTAGGACTGTTCCAAGGAAAACGGACTTCCGTCGTTCACGGTTGCCAACGGCCAACTAACGAGACTTCTCGTCTTAGCTACTATTCGTGAATTAATCAGCTGACAAATGGCCAATAAAATCAAACTTAGTCTGAAATGTAATTTCATTCTTTGTTTATAAAAGAATAGGTAAGTCTTTTTGTCTCGTTCTGGTGGAGACTTGTCCGTAAGACCATTCTGTCTGTCCGACTAGACATTGCAGATTACGCATACGAAACCAACACAACTTGCAAAAATACCGAATTCTTCTCGAAATAAATATTTATAGAAATAAGAGGGGAGAAAATGGCACGCCTTGTCACTGTATCTGCATCCAGTCGAATTCTGACATTCCCCAAGTGGGATGCCAATGAGTTCTGATGGAAGCCTGTAAAGCAATTGCATCCATGACAAACACCACGTACGGACAGCACATTTTTAAAATTTATTTTAATGTGATATAACCTAGCTCAAATCGTTAAAGATTTATGAACACTTGTCACTGCAAATTGCTTTCGTCGCTGTATTTAATTCGATTTTGAGTAGCCCGCCATTGAAAATGTAGTAAAAAGGACAATTCATTTAAGAATAAGTAGGAAACCACTACGATCACAACAGGGAGGATAAAAATGGGAGAATCCATCAGGATGTCCGACCTTATCACCCGCTAAAGAATGTTTAGTTTAATTACTTGGTTAACCTAAAATTCTAAGGAAATTTGTGTTGAGGATGTGCAAAAAAGTTTTAGAGAAATAAGAAAAACGTGGCCACAACATGGTTTAATCACAATTGGCACACGAAAAGATTCACGCATGTCACATTGATCGAATGCCATTCCTTCTCTGTTTATTTATATCATGGTGCACCAGAGAAAATTTTCACGGTATTTGACTGGCAGTGAAAAAACACACATTTTATTCTGTGGATTATATTTTCATTTGTTTTGAATTTAGTATAATGTTATTCGATAAGCTCAAAGTTATTCCGCCGATGCAAAGGACAACCATAAAGTATCATCAAAGGAGCGCGTATGGGGATCCTCAAGTGGGAAACAGCGCTAGCATTTAGCTAAACGAAAAGGGCATGTTATACGGCTGAACACCATAGCAGCATAGCTGTTTTTAGCATATAGATAAACATAGACTCCCTACTTTGCATTGTTTCATGATGTCTTTGCTTAAAACTGCCATCTGGTGTTTAGCCTTTCCTTTTTCCGCAAAGCCAGAGCTCTTCTTTAATTTTGAGGTGATTGAGAACGTACACGCGCGTGCTCTTTTAGTCATACTTCATGGCACAATGACAAGAAAACAGATGCAATGACGATGCCAATGGCTCAAACTGGTGTTCTAGCATATTTTTGGCAATCGCCATTTTTTGCGAGCTAATTTGAATCGTATAAAGCTTCAGCCCCATTGCAGTAAGTATTAAAAGAAAGTAATAGAACGACAATGTATGCAATGACACCGGTATACCTTCAACCAAAGTGAGAATCTTACCCGCCATTTTTGCTAATCAAAATTTTATAATCTCATTGTTGATGCTGGATGGGTGCGTGGGAATACAAACAAATGATGTAAGTGCCGTTTTCACAAACTCATGCTGTAGCAAAAAATTACGAAGCGGACATAATATACCCCACGAGCAAATATCGATAAAGGAAAAAAAACATCGTTGATGGATGAAATCACGTTTATAGCTTTCCACGTCTCAGGAATAAAAAGGCTAATAGAAAATCACCGCAATAGGGGACGAAATTCACGCAGCAAAATAGAAAATGTTCTGCGGCCTCAACGGATTTGACAGGTTCACAGTACTGAGACCCTGGAAATATAACGTGAATTTGATGTGACTTCGGAAAGGAAAGGCCAGTAATATTTTGATTCATTGTTTTGGAAACTGATATTGGGTGTTGTTTTTGGAAAAATCGTCGTGGAAACTTAGTGATAGTTCAATACTCTAGAAGGCAAAGAGAATGAAACGTTAGATCCAACTAGTGACATAAGAGATTTCGTAAATTGATGATTGTCAAACTCTCGATATATTCATTTTATAATAGTTTATTCATCTGAGCCTAATATCGTGTAAAATTTGACATGCAAGCCGCATAGGTGTGGCTTTTTAAACGTAAATGTGAAGCGACATGCGGGGTGACATGATCATCACGGAAAAGATTCAGCCTGACAATCCGAGGAAAGAAAACAGTTCAAATTCAAACGCCGCGACGGGGAGCCCCAAGAGGCCACTTCAACCGGTTAACATGCTTAAATAACAAACAGGTGAATATGAATGTTTTTTTTAAACCTCCAATTTGTAGTAAAAATACGTGAAAAAAGGTGTATTGGCTGATGCAAAAAGAAATTAAATAAGTGAATTTATAACAAAGGAAAAGAATGGCGTTACATTTGTTGGCTTAGAAATCCCGAGGAGAATTTTCCCGTCTTGTTATGCGTTGCGTTAAATGGGATGGTTAAACAACGCGCTTTTTTGACATTTTTGGGTTGGAATGTCAATTTTCGAAAGGGGAAAGGTAAGAAAAAAAGGGAAAAGCCAGCCCAATCGGATCGCTCGTCGGCGATCGATGATCAACCGATTTAACGCAGTTATAAACGGTTATAAAATGGAGGGCTGACGTATCGTGATTGGTGACATATTAAACATTAAAAAATGGCATTTAAATACAAAGTAAATACAGTATTTTATTTATTTGCCAACGAGTGTTGAAAAGTCCTCTAGCCATACAAATAGAATTATTTGAAAAAAGTTATTTTGATTTCCAGACAATTTTAAGATTTGAACCACATACTCTCACGATAACTAGCGAGCACGCTAACCACTACACCGAATTGTTGTTAAATAACTAACGTGGAAGCAAAACATTATATATACCTTATGCCACGCCAACACGAAGTTAATAAAACTTTAAATAATGTTGATGAAAGCATTGCATAGTCATGTAATTCTTTTCGGTACGTTATGTTCTATGAGCGTATACTATTTCAATAACAACGTTTTTTCTGATGATTGAGACGATGACTGTTATTTTAAACTTCAGCGATAGTAATACAAATTGAGTACGCTATCCACTAAACCATCCTTCGATGGAGAAACAAACGAGAAAGGGTAGGCATTGGCCGGTGACACTTGACTTGGACATAACGAAGGAAAAAAAACAGTCGAGGGCTTGGCAAATCAAATTTGAGTGTACGACAAATCGGGGTTTTATAGAGATTCTATAAGATTCTATGAGAGGACAGATAGGGAGATTCTGGCCAGGGCAGTACGAAGATTCTGCGAGTTGTCAACCCTCTCCCCTTCCCCCCCCCCCCGGAAAAAAGTAATTGTACGTTCATTAAAAGAACGCAGACACGAAAATTTATTTCACGAGCAGGCTATGTATTATCAGTTACCGTTTTCATACGAGTGGAACAAAGGAACCAAATACCATCGCAAACCAACATTATCAAGTGATATAGGAGCAAATGGGTTCAAAGGAAGAGCCATCATTTTAACAAAAATTTCAGAGGGACGCAGCACAAACGTTTGAAAACTCAGGTTAGAACCTGTGTCATCTAAAGAGAAGTTTTATTTGTTATAGTAGGTTTTGCTTACGTTTTTCTTACACAGTTCAATTTGCTTACTTTGGAAATCGGTATCGCTGCAAACATCTTTATCAACTGATTCGATTAGTCCATCAAGCTGAGTTAACTGTGAAATTCCCGTAAACTTACACACAATGAAACAAACAGAAATCCCATTTACTCTTACCTCATCCTGAATGAACGATTGATTTTCTCTTGGTGCTCTTGGTTTCAAGTTATATTTCCGCACCAGATCTACCCTTTCTTTTATTGTAACCCAGATATCATGTGGTACACCTTGCTTCCTCCAAATTCCTAGTATTTTTACAGATCGTGATCGTAAATGCGTCGCATACTGCGACGTTAATTCAATTAACCGGCGTTTTCTTTCTCTTTGTGAAATTCTACTAGCTTTCAGGACAATTTCCACCTCTTGATCGTTTGGTGGAAACATGATTTTTTAATAAGCTGCAATATTTGAATGTAAGACAAGGATTTAGAAAATTAAAGATTGCCAAAAAGCGAAAACTACAAAAAAAATAAACAAAAGCTTCCACCTGACACTTAAAACGCCACTGGTTGTCTGCATAGACTATGATCTGCTTTGTTGTCATGTCACCAAATTTGTCCTTTTCGCTTGTCGTTGTTGTTGTGTTGTGTCTAGTTGTCTACAAGTCTACAACATTTAGTCATTTATCAACAAACAAACAAAACATTTCACGAAGAAACCTTTCGCAATGGAAAATAGCTCAAACTAGTTTACCTGAGAATTAATTTCGTTTAGTGTAATAAAAAAATATGAAAACCAAACACTCGCCGGGATTCTGTTTTGCTTTAGCCTCCTCTGGTGTGTGTTTTGACCATAGCCCACTGGATGTAATGGGCTATGGTTTTGACATCCCCTCACTGTTTTCCGCCAGCGGTCTGCCATTGTTATTTGGCTTTCCAATGCTTGAAAATTTTGCTATGTGAAACGTCATTGAGGTATTTAATTATTTATGTTTCACGTAGCTGTCACTATCCCCAAATGAAAATGATCTGATTAATTTGATGTCAACAAATAGGGCCAGTCCCTCAGATCTCGAAGACTCATTCCTTTTTCAAGCATTGCATTTGGCCTTTTCGAACATCAATACATCACCAAACAGGTCCAGCCGTCATGCAGTCCTATTTCCCAATCGTTCGTCTGTTCAAAATGTGCATCAACACCTTTCACAACCAATACCAACAAGTTCTTTACTTTCACCAGTTGTACTCTCAACACCCAAGCTCTACAAGTCTACAACAGCAAGAAACCCACACAGGTTATGTGGTGAGAAAATATACCTTTCATAATAAATGAACAATCATTATTATTACATTTTTTAAATCTATTTACTAGAGTAGTCCGATACTGGACTCAAGTTGCACCTAGTCCATGTCAGTAAAATTGGCAGTACATTTCTCTAAGGACCACCCCGTTACCAATTTCACATGTGATATTAGCAGTCAAGTACATCACGTTACAATTTACGTCGTTTGTCAATTGGGTGCTAACACTCAGCTCCAGTCGGAAGAATATGCGCCCAATGTCTGGGGTACAGGCGAAGTTTTATTACCCAATTCGTGCCTTTGCGACAACAAGAACGTCCACCATTCTATCAAACTGGAAAAGGATGTCTTGTTGTGTCTGCTTCATATAGACGAAGTGCCCAGGCCTTTGCTTAGGACTGCAGAAGATGACATCAATGATATCGAAAGTAAAGTTGTTGATCTGCTGTCTAGAGAGCCGGGAGATGCACTCACTCACGCATTGTCTCCGATCTCAACGCCATCATTCACGGAGAAATTGATCGACTCTTGGTAAACTCTAGCAACACACACAACCCAAAGGTTTGCTGCAGTCCATCAAAGGTAAAATTATTAACTATTTATTCCATTGTTTTCCGAAAATAATGTAATTCATTTTTTGGGGCCGTGGTCAGGTGGTGTTTGGCACTGCAAGTTCCAGGGCAGCCGCTTTCTTTCCGAACCGTATCGTATTTGATGAAGTGATCAGCTCCAATAGCGTGGCCATTGGTACTCTCCCGAGTGAATGACGCCTTGTTCTTACTACTGCTGTACTAACTAACAACTTTGTTAGTTATTAGTCTGATTTTTAGCTATTTTAATTTGTAAATTCTTATGACTTTTTTATCACTTTATAGTTGTCATGACTAACGTCTTGGAGCAGCACAAAAAGCCGATCCAAATTTCCAAAGTTTTGGAGTGTGTCCAGGCTGCCAGAAGAGTGCACCAATTTAACTATCAGAAATCAGTTAATGTTCGCGGTATGGCAGGCAACGGAGACGAAGACAATGTGGAGAAACTTGAAAAAAACGAAATAATTTCGTTAGTGAAGCAGAGAACCAAATCAATTGTAGAAGCGCTAGAAAACTATCGAGAGCTTTATAATAACAATCGATGAGTATCTCATGCTGTATATCTGTCACTGTTGTTCAGTCAGTGTGTATGTCTCTGTTTGTCAGTTTATCTCTGACAGTAATAAAATGCTGCTTCTCACTTCATCATACATGTGTCCGAATTATTTTAAAAAAAGATGTGTGGATAAGTGATATAACAAGAAAATAGATGAGTAAAGGTCGTGTATATATAAGGTTAAATTTGATACGTGATTAAATTCAATTCAAATGCAAAATAAATTTATAAAAAACTCATTTTGGAACTAATTTCAGTTGCGTTTGCAAAAATGCATCCAGTAATGAAGAAAAAAACACAAACAAGGTGTTCTAGAATTCAAAAAAGATGCATTTCGTGGTATGCGTCTCAACCGAGCGATACTATAAAAAACGTATTCCAATCGCGTTTCGCTACGGAAAAATTCTCCTCGGGAAAGCGACTTCACACAATCTTGACCGTACGTTTCACACTTAAATTACTTCTGCGCCTACTAATCTACTGTTCACGTCATTTTCATGCTGAACGTTTTTTTTTTGTTTTCAATAACGAATTTGTCGAAAATCAACGATACGCCCGAATACAATAATGAAACCCCTTTTTACTATCGAAGATTTTGCAATTTACTAAAGCAATATAGTAGTAGTAACGAGTCGTAAATTTTTATTTAGACCGAACATGGAATTAATATCACACCAAGGATTCGCTACTTGTTTTTTGTGTCGTAGTCTACACAGATAGTATTTCGGATAGAAAAGAGAACATTCAGTTCATTGGTCGGAAAAGTAAGGCAGGAAAAAGACAAGGTGAGAATTATAAAACAGAGGTTCTTACACTCTCCTTCAGTTCTGCTCTCATGTAAGATGTAATTTTTTTCTCCGCTAATCGCAAGAAAAAATGTTCTAAAATTCTGAGATATGTATTAATAACTTGATTATTTTTTATATGAAAAAAATTTTGAATTCTGTAATAATCATGAATTCACGAGAAATAAAGAGAAATTAAATAAGTTTTTCTCATCAGCTCACGTAACAAATTGTCCCTTGTTGTGACGCAGCCTGCCTGCTTCTAATTTAACGACCGGTGTGCATTTCAGTCTCGAACGTTCTCTAAACTCGTTTAAAACCCAGACTGTACGCACTCATATCGCGGAAAGATAACCTATCGGCAAATAGGGCGACAGCCTCGTACATGTAACGCCATCTAGGGTTGGGAGAGCCCTATAACCTAAGTAGAAGACGTTTCGAATCTGTCAGTTGCAACTCAAGTTGGGCTGCACTTGTGCACACGTTTGCGTGACTGCTGCGCCACTTTTTCTCTCGCTGTCAACCCTATACAACTAGCGCTCATGGTGGCGGAAGGGCATAAACTCTTTGCACTTGTGTGAACGGTTGCACTTGTGTGAACGGTTGCACTTGTTCGAAATTTTGTTCATTTTGTTATTGTTCTTGTCTACATCTGATCTAGATCAGTTTCTTAAGTGTATTGAAAGACATACTACTTCTATCAAAGTAGAAATTGACGAATTGAATAAAGAGGCTAACTCTCTAGATGTGTTGGAGAATAGAATCCATCATGCAGCTATTAATATAAAAAAATCCGAATTAACACGTCTCAAAGTACTGCACGAAGATGCTTTATGTTACGGTCCTTATTTTAACAATTCAAACCCCATTCCTTGTTCAGACTCCTTGTTTGATGATGATGAAGATAGCGATGTTTCAGATGATTCGGATGAGGAAGAAGAAATTTTTCTCTAGTGAAGGTGTAAATAGTGTGGTTTCAATAACGAATTTGAAATATGTTGTGTTTGTAAAGTTTTTCTTTATTCATTGTACATTAGAAATTATTAAAATTAGAACACATTCCATAAAGAACAAAGCTATTTTTAAATATTCAGCCCAGAAATGGTGCGAAATGCCCCCCCTCCCCCCGCACCCTGACTAGTATGGCGGCAATGTGTCGCGGAAAAATAAAAATTGAAAGGTTTTCCACATGGGTTTTCAAACACTTAATGCAAATTCAGAAATATTTCCAGATTAAAATGATCTCGACTTTACGATAAAGATAGAGCTATGGTATAAAGGATCGAATGAGAACTAAAACTAATTTTAAAAGAATCGAAGAGAGCATACAAAATAGCATTAGCATCCAAATTTTTATTAAAATCGGTTGATTACAGAACCAACAGGATGTTATGGAACAAATTTTCTTCCAGCGCAAATCCGTCCGCTTTCCGTAGAAGCGCTGGTTCGATTATTTTAAGAGAAATCAAACTAATTTTAATAGAATCGAAGAGAGCATACAAAATAGCATTAGAATCCAAAAATTCATAAAAATCGGTTGATTACAGGACCAACAGGAAGTTATGGAACAAATTTTCTTTCACCGTAAAGTCGCCTACTTTCCATACAAGTGCAGGCTTGATTTCGTTTCTCAAAATCTTTGCACACAAAAACCAAAATCTTTCGTAAAACGATTTTTTTTTGATTTACATATTTTCTGATCAGAATTTGATTCTGAATTTTTTGGTGTAAAAATCTTTGTCGTAAGATGCATGAAAGTATTTTATTTTTTATATTTAATTATTTCAAATTTAACCGAATTGCATATTTTTGAAAGGAATCATTCGTATGTATCTACATAACGTATGGCATTAATATTTGCATATTTCAATAAACTGTAATGTGCTGCATAAAGTGACCTGTCGACAGAATTATTAACCCCGTAGTTCTGTGTTTAATTCAGTGGGAAAAAGTAGGCATTTTTGTTTAAAAAAGTTCGGCCGAGGCCATGATATCCCCTTGGGCTACTTGACCAACAATTTTGAGAATTTGCTTGGTTTGGCAACGTCAATTGCTGTTCAAGAAAACAATAAAAAAAGAGTTGCAGAAGTTTATAGAAGTTTTTTGTTTTGTGCTTGTTTTTATTCCGAAATGAAAAGAAAAATGAAGAAACCGTTTCAAAAAAATGGATTTACCAAATATCCCTACTTTATACTACAACAGTTGTTTCGTGAAGATCAAAGTAAAAAGTCGTCAGTTTCATTGTTGGCTTCAATTTGATCTATTACTGGCCCATCAGGTTTTGAACTCTGAAACATTGAAGTTTCAGATAAGGCATTACTGGTTACCGACTCTGAACTAATATAATTGTCATTCTGTTCATCAAAAGGAGATTCGTGACTTATAGAAGATGCCATTTTCAGTTGTTTAAGAGCTAAACTCCAAATAAACTACCATTAGAATGCAGCTCTAGTTCGTATTCAAATTTCGAACAAGTGCAACCGTTCACACAAGTGCAAAGAGTTTATGCCCTTCCGCCACCATGAGCGCTAGTTGTATAGGGTTGACAGCGAGAGAAAAAGTGGCGCAGCAGTCACGCAAACGTGTGCACAAGTGCAGCCCAACTCAAGTTGGTCAGTTTCTAGCAACTTCGCTTCGGTATCTAGTGATTGCGAAAATGGTTGACTATAGCAAGTGGAAAAACATTGAGGTAAGGATTACTTTACTAGCTTAAACGTAATTTTCCTTTACTGATATTTGAAATATCTGTTGTTTTGAAAAAAAAAACAATTGGCTATCTAATTGAAATTTTTATTGTCTAAAGATATCAGATGATGAGGATGATACCCATCCTAATGTGGACACACCATCCTTGTTCAAATGGAGACATGAAGCTAGGATAGAAAAAATGAAAGAAATGGAGCAAGAAAAAGCCATGTTTCTCAAAGAAAAGAATGAGTAAGAATCTTTTCAAATGTGTTAACTTTAGGGGTGAGATGGGATGGTCCTTACCAAAGACGGGGGCTCTTGATTTGTTTGTTGCCATTTTAAATTGTTGTTATTGAACCTGAGAGAACCCCTTACTGTGGCTTATAAGTCTATTAAGGAATTGTTTTTCTTGCTCCCAGGAATACTTCTAAACTGAAAGAGGCAAAAATCAAATATGAACAGGCTCAGAAAGATGGCACTGATTTGTCTGATTTGAAGAAACAATTGGAAGAACTTGAGTTGAAAAAAATTGCACTAGAAGATCAGGAAGAACAAATGAAGAAAAAAGAAAAGCTCATGCCATGGTATGAAATTGATTAATTCATTTTTTCATTAAGCAAGACATGGAATATGAGTTAATCATTCTTATACAGTATTCATAATTTTAATAATGTTATTGTTTTTGGATAAAGGAATGTAGATACAATTAGTCAACCTGGATTTTCAAAAACTGTGGTGAATGTTGGTCAACCTAAGAAACAAGTAGAGCTTACTGATGAAGAAAAGGAAATTAAAACCAGAGAATTTTTCAAAAAGCATGAAAAAAATCTAAAAGCATATGGAATGCTGCAAAAATATGATGATAGCAAACGATTCCTTCAAGAAAATCCAGATCTTGTTTGCGAAGAAACAGCAAACTATCTTGTAATTTGGTGTATTAATTTGGAAATGGAAGAGAAAACTAGTTTGATGGAACATGTAGCCCACCAATGCATTTGCATGCAGTTCATTCTAGAATTATCTAAACACCTTAATCGAGATCCAAGATCATGTGTGTCATCCTTCTTCTCTAGGTATATTGGATTCTGTTATGTTTATTTAGCTTTAAAAATTTATATGACTAATGTTTGAATTTCTTAAGAATCCAAATAGCTGATGTGGAATACCGTAAAGGATTCGAAGATGAACTCAAATCATTCAAAGAACGTATACAGAGACGCGCCAAAGAGAAAATTGAAGCCGCTGTGGCCGAAGCGGAAGAGGAAGAGAGAAAAAATCGCCTTGGACCAGGTGGATTAGATCCTGTTGAAGTGTTTGAAAGTTTGCCACAGGTATGATCATTTGATCTTCTTGTTTTCAGAAGACTGTTAATTATTCTGATTAGGTCCTGAAAGAATGTTTTGAGACACAAAACATTGAACTTCTTCAGCAAGCGATTTCAACTCTACCAGAAGAAGAGGCACGTTATCACATGAAAAGGTGCGTGGATTCGGGGTTGTGGGTACCAGATGCCAATAGTGGGAAAAAAGAGTAGTTTTAACTATTATCACCTGAAATACTTTAATGAACAACTTGATTAATAAAATAACCTGGATAAACAGCTGCTTAAATTTTCGTTTCTTATGTTCGCAAGTTTAAAATGTTTTATGGAATAATAATACTGCAAATAATTGTTTGAATGACGTTTATTCCCGTTGTATGTTGATAAACAAACGCATACATTACCTTACATCATTCATACTCACCTCATTAAAAAAAATATGAAGGTTAGGTCTTAAAGATACACAGACAAGTTACTGCTATAAAAAAAATACGCTAGTATTCTTCAGTCTGGAATTGTGACTCCTCAACTTCGTATTTTATGTTGTCGGGATCGTACTGACCATACCCTTCGTACTGTTGAGCCGAGTAATCATAGTCTAAAAAGGGATAAAATTTGAAATGATTAATGCTTGGTTTTTGTTACGTATGATGTAATACATACCATCAATTGGCTCTTCCTTTACTCGGACTTGTTCACCGTCTTCTCTAACGTAATCCCGACGCTCTCTTTCCCTAAGAAACAATTTATCAAACTGGGAAACGCGGATTAACAACCAAATTAACTTACTTGTCCTTGTATCTGTCACGGCGTTCGCGGCGTTCCTTGCTCTTATCTTTGACTCGATCCTTTTCCCGACGACGTTCGTCACCCGAAGCAACTTGAACAGCATTCTCCGAACCGTCAATATGACCGTCATTTCGGCGCAGTCTTTTCCTATCACGACTATAAATTTCATTGGTTAATTTTGATATCTTAAATAAATAACAAAGAAAAAAAAAATACCTTCTGGAACGTTTCCGCCTCTCGTGATCCCGAGAGCGCGATCTCCTCCTTTCTTTATCTCTCTCCTTGTCTTTATCTTTTCGGCGTTCATCACCCGATGTTGCAGGACCATTATTCTCGGACGCACTCACCGATACGTCACCTCTGTCCTCACTCCTTCGCGTACGTTTCCTTTCACGACTACTCAAAAGTGAAAATGCGAATTTGGTAAATCATATGAAATGTGAGCATTACCTTCTTGATCTTCGGCGACGGTCACGATCTCTCTCTTTTTCACGATCCGCACCCCTGTCTCTATCCCGTTCCCTATCTCTTTCCCTTTCTTGACCCCTATCTCTTTCAGCTCGTTCTGGTACACCACGTTCTCTTTCCCTTTCTCGATCCAAATAGCGTTGCCTTTCACGTTCATTGTCTTCTCGACCTGAATGCTTAACGTTAACATCTGGCCCGCCGCGACGAGTGCCGCCTAGACCTCCACCCAGGCGCCGAGGAAGCCAACCTACGACATCGGAAATAAAGTTTCATGTAATATAAGGCTAGAACGAATGAGATCGAATGAAATGTGAGTCAATCAATTGAAAACAGGATTCAAACGCAGGTTATTTACCTTTGACAGTACGCGCCCTTTCCACGTCTACGAGAACACGCCGGCCGTCAATCTTCTTTCCATCGGCGTGTTTGTATGCAGCTGAGTATTCAAAAAATACATCAAACAAATATTTCGGCGTCGGCAGCAAATGGGAACCGCAAGTGCAGGAAAAACAGCAGGCAGAAAAGACGGAAAATTCAGCGTATACAACATGGAGAAGGAGATTTCCAACAATTAGTTTCACACACCCAGCACACCTACCGAAGGATTTCCATTACCTACCCCTCCCAGCGATTTCGAAAATACTTACTATCAAAATATTAGAAATAACGTAAACTGTAACCATTCCAAATACGACCGATCATACAACTTCTGGAAAAAAGAAATGCAATTCAAAACAAACACCGCGAACGCCGTTTACCGGTTTTCGGCTAACTTGCAATTTTCGTACACACAATATCCAGATAGATCCTATGACCGATCCTCGAAGTCAACCACAGAGTAGATTCATTCCCCTCTTCATCAAGCTGCCTTTCTATTGTTACCTGTTATATCCTCTAAACGCGCAGCAGCATCCGAAGAATCTGATCATATGAAATTGCCCTAAGTTTAGTGTAGCTAGAATGCCTAGTAACCGACTTACCAGGATACTTACTACCGCCAAAGGGGAGAAATTGAAAGAAAAAAAGATTTTGTCTTTGAAGCTACGTAAAACCTGCAGTCGATTTCAAAGGGATTTTTGCTTAACGTAAACTATACGAAACCTTACCGATTGACCATACAAACCTAGCATCAAGAGACAAAAAGCGACAAAGGCCACATGACCGTCCAAATAGTCGGAGGCCGCGGCTATGACCGGAAACGACAAAATGAAATATAGGAAAATTTTAAGGTACAACTCAATCACAGATTCTCCCCCCACCCTCCCCTTTCCGTTATGCAATTTAGTGGAGGACGATGTTTTATTCCAGCAGTGAAAGCTATCGCAGGCTTCACTGATATACCCGTTATCCCAGTCGTTACAAGTCTTAAGAACGATAAGAAACGAAATACTTACAATGCATATCCCGCTCATGTTCATATTCAATGAACGCATATCCGCGTGGTTTGCTTGTCCTCTTATCATGCACCAGGACAATCTGTAGTAAAACCAGTGCTGCATAAGTAGTCTGTATTTGTTATGGTTTTTTTTTTCATTTTGTAATTACCTTTCGAACGACACCGTATACTTCGAATTCCCTGCGTAATTTAGATTCCGAGGTGTCGAAATTCTAAGAATTCAAAAAAAAAAATATTAATTAATGAAGTTTAACAGCAAACAATTTCAAATGAACACTTCAAATTATAGCTGAATTAGCCTAAATCAAATCAGTCTTTAACAAAACTGATTTTTATAACTAAAATCTTTCCCTTAATAAAATACGACAAAACGCAAAGGTTATTGCAATAGATTTACGTAACGGCTCATGCTTAAATGTCTATACCCGTATCGTGTGAAAAAAAAAACTGCGATATGAAGGTGACGATGGCGATTCTCGTCATTTCGGGAACGACGGTTAGTTCATACTTCATCCATTTGCACGGTGAATCTTTGCAAAACACAGAATCCTCACCACTACCTTCATATTGTCTTGTTCTTTGAACTAATTCAACATTTTGCAGGGAACAATGATAACTTACGATGCGAGCAACGAAAAGCGTCTTGAACGGATCCATGGTAGAAACACCATTGCTATGAGGGTCCCCTATAACATGCAAGAAATTATAAGATTTACATGAGATTTGAAACATCTTCTCATCACCCATACTAGTACTCACAGGTTGCAATTTCTTGCTCCAACTTATATGCAACTTGTTCTGCCTTCTCTCGGCGTTTCCTTTCACGTCGTTCATCGCGAGTTTCAGCTCTTGTAGGGGGAGGCGTATCTTTAGGATCCTGAAACGTATGTAAAAATTATGATCAACTTGACAGAAAGTTTTTAGTAACGCGATTAGTAATATATAATTCTTTAAAATAAAATTGGGGCTCAGCATACCTGTTATTCAATCAAACAACCAATTAAACTTATATTACAAGCATTTTCTACCCAGAACCCAACACTCCAAAAAAAAATTCAGAATATTGTAACAATATTAATTTATAACAGCCATTAGGCTAAAAAAAACACTAGAGAAAAAAACTAAGTCCCAATTAGAAAATGCACCAAATTGATTTACTCCTCCAATGAGTAACATAAATAATTAGAAATTTGTCACATATTTCTTTTAAATAGTAATCCCACCAATTTTCAATAAAATAGCATACACATCTTTGCAACTATATACAATACCACCTTAGATTCGTTAAATTGTATTCTATACTATTACATTATAATGAAATGAGCTTCCCTGTACGACAGAATGGAACATGCATCCCACTTTCCGGTAAGGTTGTGAATAAAACATATCCCCAGACTAGTTTTCAAAACCTACATTACTTTTCTTATAATCTAAGGCTATAAATTTAATTGCTTAAAAATTTCTCATCTTGTTTTAAATCAAAATTACATTTTCAACTCAGATTTCTGAGATGTTCTCATACTCTTACATGCTGAAAATGCTTTAAGCCAGCGTAATGAGTACAAATTTCAAAAACTTTGGTGTCCAGCAGACAGCCAGTACAAGCCACATGATTTAAACTTTTTGAACTTCTGGAAAAAGACTTGAATAGCAGAAATGAACGAAAGTTAACATAATAAAAATAAAACAAACCTCGAAAAGATGTGTGTACTGAGCTATACCAATGTATGGCGTTCGTTTTTTCTCGTGGGTCAATTTGTCGGCCGGTGGCAAATATGGGGGAGGATCGCGGGGCGCAAATAGAGCCAAAAGATTTGGTGGCAAAAACTGCGTCATTCTGTTTAAGTCTCAATTTAGGATAAACTTCTGAAATAGTTTCTGGGAGAACTTGTCAAATTGTTGAGCGTCTTAGTTGTCCGCCATTACTGACTCTCTGTAATCCTGTACATTCAGCTAGTGGTAACTGGTATGCCTTCTAGGTTCTATCCCTTGCTTCCACACAATTTTCTAACAGCAAAAACAAGTGAGGAGCAGTACGCGAGAAAAGGCTGCCTCCTTCCTGGCTGCTCTTAGCGAATAGGACTAGCGCTAGCGGCTAAGTGAGGAACTACGATGTTAGAAACTAAACATCTAGAAATGAATTTTCAGTATTTAAGTCTATTAAATTTTTAAGGATGTTCCTTCATCAAGAAACATAAAACTGGCAGAAATGGTTGTCCATACACACGTTCAATGTTTCCTTCATTAGCCATTATGCAAACGACGCCAGTGTGAATCCTTTTGAGGATGGCTACGTAACAGGAAGTTGCTTAGAAAAAGCTGGAATCAAAACACTTTTTCTTCTGGTACAACAAGGTGAATTTGGCTGTTAGTTCATAGTCTTCGCTGTATCACGGGTATTAGTCAATGGCTCAACTCTGATTGAAGTGGTATCCCATTGAAATAACAATAACATATATGCTCCTCCGCCACTGGATGACGAACGTGCTGCACAGCTGCGCGGGAATACCTCGCATGGTACGATTGGTTATCATCGCTATCCCATGAACAGACCACTCACTTTTACTGTGGTGCTCGCTCCCAACGACATAGTTTAAGTAAATTCCCTCAGTTAACGAAATAGCACAACGAACTGCACTTTTTGGTGACCGGAATATAGTCCATTAAAATATGAAACATCTGATTTTGGTTCACTTCCATCATAGAAGAAAACCTTGCTTTGGCTGTCCCGAGACTCCCGACTATAAAAGTAAAGGCAATAGGCAAGTAAGTGGGACGCAACGATAAAAGCCTATAAATTTATAAGAATAGAAATAACTTTAAGCAATGATTAACATTTAAAAAATGAAATTGTATTTAAACAGAGAATTATCAGTAAAGAAGATCGTGATATCGTTAATTGTCTTCATGTGCAACGCACCCTTTCGGTCTTCACCATGGCGTTAAGGCGGCTACCTTCACAAACGTAAGCATTATTTCCTGAAAATATAACTAACGTATTTTTTTTTTTTTTTGTCTAGGGTCAGGATACAATCCGATCGGTTTTCGCTTTTCGGCTTCTAGCTCTCATAAGGCCCTCCGTTACAGATTTCTTATCACTCTTCCTTCTTCACTTTACTTGCCTAATCATACGCGACCGTTTGAGGTCTGAACTGAACAATGTCGTCCGTGGTGCCAAAAGGTTTCGCCCTTTTTTTCTTTGAGAAAATGGAATCAAATTAAAGAAAATAATTTCATTTTACTTTAATCATAATATCAAGCGATATTTAATGTAAAAAAATTGGGGTAGGCGGGCAGAATAAGGTATGAATATTCAATTACCATGAATCGATTATTTGCTACTATCGGGTTGCAGGTAACCTGATTTTGCCCCGCCCCGATGCCCCGAAACGTGAACTCGATTGACGAAAATGCGCCCCTATAATGCTCCCAAATAATGGCGTTTTGTAAAAAAAATTATGCGAAATTACCAATAGTTCACAAGTAATTCACCTGTAATAAACCTGAATTTATTCAAATTAACCAAATAATCATCCAAAACACTTTATCGGACGTTCTAAGGGACTTATTTTTATTTCCGCAATTTCCCTAAATTTCCTTAAATTTCCCTAAATTTCCGTGATTTCCCTAAATTTCCGCGATTTCTACCCCTTTTTCCGTTTTTTCTCAAGGGGTGAACCTCGGGAAAAAGAGTCGGCGACCCGTCGGTCAAGTTATTCAGACACTTGTTTACATCACGTAAATATGTTTAGTCGAAATTGTCGTGACTCGTGACCACCGATCGCCTGGTTTATGTTTCCGTCTCATTCTTCAATAAAACATTTTTGCAGATTTTTTTGTTTATTTTTGGTTTGGTTTTTCGGAAAACTCTCGAGTAGGCTATTAGATAAAACTAAGAACTGAAATAGAGTTGTACCGAGTAAAGCTAGAAAAAATGTACCGCACGGTTATAAAAATGTGAAATGGAACACTCATTTAACAAGCATTATGTATTGAACCCCAACCATCTTTGTTTTTTTATCGCATAAAAACCGATAAAAACTAAATACTAAAACAAATTTTCAATCAACGTCAATGCCATTCTTTGCGCACAGCGAATCCTTATTATAAGTTGAAGGTGGACAGGCAGATCCACCAACGCCTATAGAATAAACAGGAGAATTGGCAATATTGCCAGCAGGCCCGTAATTGCATACAAAAAATGCCTTATTGACAGTCACTCCTTCAGCCTGTAGGACAAAAAAAGTATTAGTATAAACGTATTTTTGTGTATTAAATAGGCTAAATAAAATTTCTTACATTGGATGAGCGATAAAAAGCCTCTCCACAGCCTATGGTATAGGTTTCCGCCCACACCATTTGCGTGTACCGGCCAACAGACTTTGGTGGGTTTGATCTACCATTAAACATATACATATTACTAATGAGCAGGCCCATTTTGGCAAATTTTACTTACGGAAAGCTCGGAATAATAGCACTCGTCATGTTTCGAAGGTCACGAACCCAAGATGTAAACGCTAAAACCCATAGTTCATCCGAATTTTCTGGAAAGGCGTCCGTACTTTCAATCGTGAAAATATTCTGACCGACTTGAAAGCGTGCTGTTACAAAAAGAAAGCCAAGAGAAGTAGAAATCCTAAAATCAAAAGACTGGTCAAACGTAACCTGTTTAATTATTTTCTACTTACGGACGTTCCGACACTTATCGTATTCGTAGACGCATTGCTGGGCGTGTGTTTGCGCCATAATGGACAACTCCTCATCCCAGATCTGAACAAACCATCGCAGTATTTCGAATTTCACTGTCATTTCGTTTGGTGTAAAAAAATATATATAGCTATTCGTATAGACTAGGGCATTTTCATACCAACTCTCTCATGTTAGACGCTGGGGGTTGACTTTCCGTACCGAAACTGATTTGACCTAAGGCAACGTAACGTCGCAATTTATTATGTGAGTTCTTTAAGAGGTATTCTTTGTCTGCAGCTCCGACGCTCGAACTGATTGTATCCGGTACACCGCAAGTTGCTCCCCAAGTAGTATTCTATTCGAAATGAGAATAATTTGTATATCGCTTTGGATATTTCTAATTAAGCGTTGGATACCGAAAATTTGCACAGGGTATTGTCGCTAGGCACAGGACAGGTTGCGATGTTGCAGTATAAACTAGGATTCAACGTCGTCGTCGTCGTCGTTGGCTCCGTCGTCGTCGTTGGCTCCGTCGTCGTCGTCGTCGTCGTTGGTCCCGACAACGGTGTCGTCGTCGTTGGCTCCGTCGTCGTCGTTGGCTCCGTCGTCGTCATTGTCGTCGTTGGTCCCGACAACGGTGTCGTCGTTGTTGGCCCCGCCGTTGTCGTCGTCGTCGTCGTTGGCTCCGTCGTCGTCGTCGTCGTCGTCGTTGGCTCCGTCGTCGTCGTCGTCGTCGTCGTTGGCTCCGTCGTCGTCGTCGTCGTCGTCGTTGGCTCCGTCGTCGTCGTCGTCGTCGTCGTTGGCTCCGTCGTCGTCGTCGTCGTTGGCTCCGTCGTCGTCGTCGTCGTCGTCGTTGGCTCCGTCGTCGTCGTCGTCGTTGGCTCCGTCGTCGTCGTCGTCGTCGTCGTTGGCTCCGTCGTCGTCGTCGTCGTCGTCGTTGGCTCCGTCGTCGTCGTCGTCGTTGGCTCTGTCGTCGTCGTCGTCGTCGTCGTCGTTGGCTCCGTCGTCGTCGTCGTCGTCGTCGTTGGCTCCGTCGTCGTCGTCGTCGTCGTCGTCGTTGGCTCCGTCGTCGTCGTCGTCGTCGTCGTTGGCTCCGTCGTCGTCGTCGTCGTCGTCGTCGTTGGCTCCGTCGTCGTCGTCGTCGTCGTTGGCTCCGTCGTCGTCGTCGTCGTCGCTGGTTCCGCTGTATTAGTCGACGTTGACGTCGTTGTTGAAGGCACCGTTGTGGTAATCCACGTCGTCGTTGTCAGTTTTGCAGTTGGCTTCGTCGTCAAGGTTGTTGTTGGCTTCGTCGTCGGCTTCGTTGTCGGCTTTGTCGTCGGCTTTGTCGTCGGCTTCGTCGTGGGCTTCGTCGTGGGCTTCGTCGTCGGCTTCGTCGTGGGCTTCGTCGTGGGCTTTGTCGTGGGCTTTGTAGTCGGCTGCGTCGTCGGCTTCGTCGTGGGCTTCGTCGTGGGCTTCGTCGTCGGCTTCGTCGTGGGCTTTGTAGTTGGCTTCGTCGTCGGCTTCGTCGTCGGCTTCGTCGTCGGCTTCGTCGTCGGCTTCGTCGTCGGCTTCGTCGTCGGCTTCGTCGTCGGCTTCGTCGTCGGCTTTGTCGTAGGCTTTGTCGTAGGCTTCTTCGTTGTAGGCTTCTTCGTTGGTTTAATCGGACGCCTCGTCGTCGGTCTAAATTTATTTATGAACTCCTGCCCCTGCGACGCCGTCGTTTGGCTTTCCTTTTCACACAAAGATTAATTTTTTAAGAATTAATTCAAAGTGTAGGCAGTATCCTAATATAATATCCCCAACTTAGCCAGATAGGCCTTTACAAATAATTAGCATATTAAGATGCGCTGTAGTTAGAAAATTTAACCACCAATCCTAGTTTATAAAGATGCAAATGATACCTTGGGGTAGGCTAGTAATTCTACTTTTAAAATATTCATTTTCGGTAGCGTTATTTTACCCTTCAAATGAAATAGTCTCTGTCGGGGCTCGAACACATGCCTTTATTTCCGTTAAATAAGCATCAAACTTACCGTATAGAGCTTCCTTGATATACCAATTTTTTTCTACCGCATATTTACAGATTATAGCGTTTAGCTGGCTAAAAGTTAGTGACATCAGTGTACTGCCAAAGTCTGAACTATAAACACAAACTAACAAACAAAACACAAACGAAAAACTCACCCCACAAACGAAAAGGCAGACGGCAATTAGGAAGAACGCAGCGACGAATTTCATTCTAACAAGCGTAAGAAGCTCCGATGTTGCTCTGTATGCTCAAATCGTTCAAAACCTCCTTTTTATGTGTTCATCGAATCTAGATTTTGTGCCTTTGGGTCCACGTAAACGCAAGTGGTTTTCAAACCGGATACAGCTGTGCGAGAACATATGCGAAAGCTTTGACAAAATGCAATGTATAAAAAAATATATACGTTTTAACTTACCCTGCCACTGCTTCGACTAGAACCAAATGCGACCATAGTGTTGTTTTGCGAAGCTGTTTTCTGTCGAACAAGGAAAACAAGAGCACGCTATCGTTTCGGTGTCCATATTTTCTGTTGGTGAACGAGGCCACCGTATGGTGCCTACTGCGTTTTATGTTTTTTATGACTCGCGCAACTTGAGCTCCAATGGCGACAGAGACAAACACGTTGGAAATGGTATTGGAAAGAGTCGCACGTGGCAATTTAAATCTTTAGGGCGGAGCTAAACACGCAGCTTTGAAAACGAAAACAGTCGCATTCGCAAGACGTTACTGGTAGGACCTGAAAAAAGATCAGTCCAGACAAACATTAGGCTAACATAGAAGTATGAACCGCTGAATATCAACATTTTTTCATCGTATCACTATTTATGATGACAATATCACGTTCGTTCGTGACATTGTTATGCAACACATGACGATTAATTGGAACAAACAAGAAGCTGCCGTTCAGTTCTTCCTGTTGAAATTAAAGGGGTTCATCCAAGAAACCCACTGAAATGATATACGCTCGCATTCGTAAAGACCCGCCTGCTGCTGGCTGAAAGATACAGGCTATTTCTCCGTAAGTGACTGATTGGATCTGAATGTTGCTTTCCTTCAACTAAAACATTTTCTTTCACAATACAGGCTAATAATGAAGCTGCTCAGACCGGCCGCGATGCTGGTCAGCAAGTTAAGGGACAGGCCCGGTCAAGGAATCAAGCAAACAGCTTATGACGGTAGCCGGTGAAATAGGACTGAAACGAAATATTTTCAGTCCTATTTTTCCCGTAGAAATAGGACTGGAGAAATAGGACTGACTTTTAAAATTTTTTAGGACAGTCCTATTTCTCCTTCGCATTAGTCCTATTTCTCCTTGGCATTAGTCCTATTTCGTGCCTTACAGGTAGAAAAGGAGAGGGGCGATGATCCACCAATCCGGTGGGCAAAAAAGGGGGGGGGGTTGACCCTACGCTAACAGGTAGTAGGGTGAACTGCAAGGGCGTCGGGTTATATATCTTTTCCGATTGAAAATACAGATGGTGTTTGTTAATTACTTAAATCGTTCGCCAAACGTTTGTTTTTCACGCTATTTTAATTAAAATTGCTAAATAATATGCATTATGTTGTATACAATACAGTTCATTTAATAAAACTTGCTTTTGATGAAGGATTTTTATTACTTTACTTGCTTTTTATTAGGTCATAATTATCCGGGTCCCTGTTTTACTTGTTCATACAAAATTGTCAAATGGTTAAAATAAAAACCAAAGTATATCGCCATTCGTCTGTCTTTATTTCTCAATAAAGAAAGTAATAATTTTAACCAACACATTATTTTTTTTTGAAAACTCTTATCTTTATTATATCTAAAACGCATTTGTAGCCGATATGTAATAAG
The DNA here is from genome assembly GCA_013167095.2 of Daphnia sinensis. Taxonomy (NCBI): domain Eukaryota; kingdom Metazoa; phylum Arthropoda; class Branchiopoda; order Diplostraca; family Daphniidae; genus Daphnia; species Daphnia sinensis. Next base: position 3,285,100 of record CM023192.1, on the reverse strand, counting down.
CATTACCATAACGATAGCGCTCTGCAGAGTGATACGAGCTGGTCCGTGTTCAAATCTGTTTGGCGGCTTGAATATTTTTGGAAATAAATGTGGGTTGCTTAATGGTATACAAAATTGTCTAATGGTTCAAATAAAATATATGTATGAAATAAGCAATACCATAACGATAACGCATTGCATAGTGATACGAGTAGTTCCGTGTTCAAGTCTCTTTGGCGGCTTGAAGATTTTTGATAATAAATGTGGTTGCTTAGTGGTAATGTGGTGTACCAATTTAAAATATTAGATATTTTAACGTCGGAACTGCCGACTCAGATTTCACAATTATATACAGGTCTAACGCCTAACACCGAAGTGTCGGCGTAATTTTCTGTGCGGTTCTAAGGTATGCGGCCTAGCACGAAGTGCCAGCGTCTGATTCTGTGTATTTTTTCTGCGGCCTAACACCGAAGTGTCAGCGTATGTGGTGATTCCCTTATGGGGGAATCACTCTGCGTATGCTGCTTAACACCGGAGGGTGTCAGCGTATGTGGGTATTCCCTTTCTCAGGGAATACTCAGTATATTTTATGCTGCCTAGCACCGAAGTGCCAGCGTAATACGAAATACTATACAACGCACGACACACAAGTGCGCAAGGGAAGAATGCAATTTACTGGCGCCGGAGTGCTGGGCAGATGCGGCGGATGGCGAAGTTGAAGAAGGAGAGGTCCCGCGCGACGTTGTGATCGTGGAGGCGGTGCAACTAATGTGGTTGATACCGCAGGACGGGCAGCCGTAGTCGTACCGGATGGTTTTGAACTCCAACGGTACGGCTAGGGAAGAAAATGCAGGGGCCACGATGACGGACGGATGAATACAGCGACGGGCGACGGGACGGATGGCGAAGAGAAGTGGAGGAAGGCGATAAAGGCGATGGCCGGGCGGAGGTAACAATCGGCGAAGAAGGGCGACTAGTTGGTGGCGGGCACAGGCGAGACGGACGACTCGGGCGCAGACGGAAACCGGAGAGGACGGGCACAGGTGATGATGGGCACAGGCGATGACGGGCACAGGCGAGGACGGGCACAGCAATACAAATGAATAAATAAATAGACTTTATACTTAAAGAAAGAGGATCTGGAGCCGAGGTCGGTGAAAATGTGTGTGTATTACTAGGCCTAGACAGGCCTTTATATACCCATTACATAAAACACCGTTGACAGACATAATAAATTAATCAATCATAATTAATTTGCAGGTATAGATGTCACTTATGCTTGCTATTCTTCTATCCGCGGGAATGAGGTGAATGAACTATTTGCCCTGAAGCTGGGATGAAGCGGTGCGGTGCACCGTTACCCGGTTTCTTGACAAGTGTCCCCCTTGGCCCGGGTTGTTAACCCGGTTTCTCTTATTTTTGTCTGAGTTCTATTTTCCCGCGCTAGATGTAGCTTTAGGCACGAGTGCTTCTTTTACCTTCCAAATTTTGATTTACCTCCGTTACTGTGGCTCAATTGGATGAGCGTTCTTCTGGTGCTCCGGAGGTCCCAGGTTCGGATCCTGGATTTTCTGACACTCCCCCCGTTAGACTGTCGTCTAACTCTGAATCCGAATCCGAACCTGTGTCTTGTTCTGTAAAGGGTCTGACGATTCTGGAATACCGCCGTCTGGGAGTCGATGCCGTGGATCTGACCTCCACTGGGATCGGCTTTGGGATGGTCTGCTCCCGGATTTCCTGATTAATCCGCTCCAGGAGTGTTGGCCGGCGAGGCGAGGTGGATGGCCCGGGCTGGGGTTCCGGCTGCGGGGCCTCTTCTTTAGACGCTCTGGCTAGCGCTTCCTCTCGGAGTCTAAGGCGCTCTTTCTCTTTGCGGATCCGGGATGCTTCCAAGATCAGCTTGGCTCTTTTTTCAGCCTCCTGGGCGGCCTTCTGAGCCTCCGCAATTCTAGCCGACTGCGAGGCTCGAACGCGGGTTAGCGCGTCTAGTTTATTTGTTTATTTAAAAGTAGACTGAATAAAATGGATGTATAAAATGAAATTATACAATGTATAAAAGTAAAAGCAGCAGTAATTCAGGTGTCTCTGAGGTTTGAACACAGCAACAGCAGAACCTGTTAAAAACCACAAACAACATTAGAATAGTAATACTGTCATGAAATATTTACTTGCTAAGTACTACTACGACTTACTACTACTTAGTACTACTTAGTACTACTTACAGCTTCAAGAAATGTTATGAAATATTTACTTGCTAAGTACTACTACGACTTACTACTACTTACTACTACTTAATACTACTTAATACTACTTACTACTACTTACAGCTTCAAGAAGCCGAAAAACCAAAACAACACAGTAGTATTTAGTATTGTGTCTGAAAATAATATAAGAAAAAGAAATTGGATTACTTACCAAATAACACAAAACAATATAATTCCATGAAAAACGGCACTGTCTTCACTGTTTCGCGATTTTAAAAAGACTAAACTTAAACGCCCCCCAAAAATAAAACGCCCCCCTATTCTTGGCTTGACAAAAAAGACGTTGCCAAATTCTAAATATGTGATATTCTTATAAACAAATAAAGACGTTGCCAAATTCTAAATATGTGATATTCTTATAATGCATATATAATGTCCCTTCCGGCTATTTAATCACTATATAAAGAGAAGCTATTAACCAATTTCTTCACTGATATTAGATCTTTTTATTTATCTACCATGGCAGAAAAGAAAATGCAGTTTGTTGTCGAATTTTATCGCCAAACTTCGCCGCTTGAGGTAATTTTTAATTATGTTTCCTTTTTATTTTCTTTCAAATTTTATTTATTTTTCTTTTATTTTGTTTACAGGGCGAATTTACTGCACCCGGCCACCCCATGGAGGCATCCACCCCGATGGATGACACCATGACAATGGAGTCATCCATCAGTATGGGTGTCGGAATTTCCGACACCCATACAACGGGGATGGATGCCTCGTCTGAGACGGAGACATCGACGGAGACATCGACATCAATGGAAATGGACACATCAGCGCCACAATTCGACATCGGCGGAACAACAAGTTGTGTTGAGGCGATGGATGCCTCAACACAACTGTTGGAACCGTCGGTGTCGAAAATAGAAATTGACTCCACCCATACCATAGAAATAAGCTCCACAATTGATGTAAGCTTGTGAATTGTAACAATACATTTTTTTCTGTTTCAAATAAATGCGTTTTGTTTAATGAACTTTATAGAGTAAGATATATTGTATAATACTATCAAAAAAAATTTTTTTAAAAAATTATTACATAAGTTACAGTTATTTAAAACGTAATCGTTTTGTCAACGGTATTTGACACTCTATTCACCATATAAGCAAGGGGTTCCTGTTTCCTGTTCACCCTACTACCTGTTGGCGTAGGGTCAACCCCCCCCTTTTTTGCCCACCGGATTGGTGGATCATCGCCCCTCTCCTTTTCTACCTGTAAGGCACGAAATAGGACTAATGCCAAGGAGAAATAGGACTAATGCCAAGGAGAAATAGGACTGTCCTAAAAAATTTTAAAAGTCAGTCCTATTTCTCCAGTCCCATTTCTACGGGAGAAATAGGACTGAAAATTTTCAGTCCTATTTCTCCAGTCCTATTTGGACTTAGTCCTATTTCACCGCCAATCCTTATGACAGATCGACACAACTGCAAGATTACAGCAAAAGGGTGCCAAACACGATGAAAGATACAATTTCCGATACAGTAATGTGGTCAAAGGCAAAAAGCAAAGAACTAATGGAAAACGTCAAGGAAACATACAGCTGAGGAAATCAAATTGAGGAGTGTGTATCTTTGGAAAACTAATGTAGGCTATCCCTTGGCTTTTGCGAATGATTCCACAATTAACCATGTAATTTTTTACGATGCGCAACGATTTAAAATGTTGTTATAGCATAGGTCTTTCGGACTCGGAGCTCGGCCTCAAGAGTACGTTATGGACACTATCTGGTGGCATTCGCAGTTGTCTTTACAAGTACGAGTGAAATTTCCTGTCCTTTAATCGTTACTGTCGTTTTCTTATAGCCGTGATTGACACCATAGCGAGTGGCCGGGATACGTCGATTAACGCTGCTACAGGTGCCAAAGATCACGTCAAGGGTACATTCACTGGCACCAAGGATTCAACTTACGACGCTTCTGCTAGAGCCAAACAAAAGTTAGAAGATGCTCACGCAAGCCTCGTTCAAAAAGGCCATGGTATAGGAAACTTGTAATTTCTCTGCAACACCAATTGGAAAAATGCTAACAATCCACTTTTTAGATGCCAAGAAGTACTTAAAAAAATCAGCCGAAGGAGCAAAAGACTCTCTTAAGGAATTAGCCGAAGGAGCAAAGGAAACTATTAAAGAAAAGGTAGAAGGAGCGAAGGAATTGGCTTAAGGAGGAACGAAAGAAAACATTCAGCAATCAGCTGAAAAAGCAAATGAATCAGCAAAAGAGACCGATTCAAATATCGCGGAAAAAGGCAGTGGTAATATTTACAAGTTTAATGAACTTACGAGTTGCGATAATCCTTTTTCCATACTTCCAAAGAGGGTATAGAAACTATGAAGGAATCTGCTAGACAGCCTGAAGGACAGCAAGAAAGCGAAGGGATCTTGGGAAGAATCTGCGATAACCGAACGCCAGAATGCGCCGAAACAGCAAAAAGTGAGTAGCAATGACGTCATCAAATTCGCACGGCCTTATAGGGACGCTAAAAATCTTTATCCGCATCAAAGATGAGGAAATTTATGCGGCATTCAATTCAAAGATATCTCTCACTGATCTACACGGATCTACAGTAGCTCTGAAATGTTCAGAGTGATGAAATGTCAGTGTAATTGCTTGGAGCAGAACAATCCTTCGAAGTCTCGTTGTAGTCGCAAGGCTTGGACCTTGGTTGAAGTGTAGTAAACTGAAGTTTCGGTATAGGAGCTTGAAGTCGTATGGTATTTAGGAGAAGGTTGGAGTGCAGGATGTGGTGGTGTATGTAGTATAGGAGGACGTTAAAGTCCTGTGAAACTTTGTACGCCACAACAATGGCGATATCTGGAGTCAATCAATCAATCGATCCAAAATGTAATTGAAGAAAAATAAAATCTATGTGAATGTAGTACTGTTGTAGCTGATTAATCTCGACAATTTATATTTTCACCACACACCTAGAATAACACTTGGCCAATGAACGAACGCATTAGTGTGGACATCGGCCGCAAGGTGATATGGAGGATTCTTGCATATCATTAACGGGGCGAATGCGTGATGCCACACCCTAATTCGTGAGTGCTAGATAATAATTTGAAAATTAAATCACCTAATCAAGTTTTTTGTTTTATAACAACGTTGAATGATATTCGTCACAATTTTTCCGATAAAGTTCATTTGTGACATTGTGTAAAAGTTTTTCAGAATTTTAACGAAAATTATTTTACGACGCAAAATGGATGATTCCGTTATCAACGGGTTTTGATGCCTTATTCCACGGTATATAATAGTTGTGTGCATTCCTATTTGTAGCGGCACTTGAAATGACACTAGTAACCAAGAGTCTGTAAGCAATTACAACTCGAAACGTCTAGCGATGGTATGGGATTGGCCTATCATTCCAATGCAAGACTGAATAGAGGGGTAAAAGCTATCAGCTGATGTCATGATAGATCGAATCAATAGCTGTACTATACGATTCAGTCTATATCATGGCAGATCTGAAGGATACTAGCATGTCAATCAAGTGCTTAGCGCAACCTTTATTTCTTTTTTCCCCAAAATTAAGGTGTAATGCGCAAACGATCGTTTTAGTTGCTGACCGCATTGGGCATTTACTTTCGTGAATTGAATTGAAATTTTGTATTAAAAACTAGGAAACCCCATTGGCGATGGACATGCATGCTGAAGGTATATCTTTGCCAAACCCAACGGTGCAAGGTGGGTAAGGACTGGCTATGAAATCATTTTCATCTCACAATGCCATAATGATGTGTTTTCTATTTTAATTTTATTTATTCAATTTTCCGTTTTAATCGAGTTCAACTGATCACAGCATTTCTCATGAAAGTCGTTCTTTATATAAAACGGATACTCAAGTTTTCATTCTTTTGTGTATGTTGGTATAACTTCGGCCGACTTCGGCAGCATTCTACTGGCTGTTACCTTTCTGATTGCAACGACAACCGCAGGGGTATCGATGCGTTTATCTTCTTTTAGGGTACTACACCCACCGTTTCTGTGGCCAACTACGGCACACCTTACGCCAGTCCCAGTTACCACAACGAGTCACCCAAATGGTAAATGACCGTAGCTTCTGAATACCACACAAGCACGATCTCCTATTATACCAACACAATTCCGCTTCAACCTATTACACTGCTGAAGCTCCTAAATACTATCTGGCTCAGCGTTTCGCGTCGGCAAAATTTGAGTTCGCTGTTCCAATTGTCTCGAAGGATGTCTTACCAGTTGTTTCCAATTGCATCAGTTTAACCGATTTTAACTAGCTTTTTTAATATTGACTGTAAAACTTTTTAATGTGAAATTGTTATTTACGTTGGTGTTGCATCTTTTACATTGAATCAGAAAGAATTGCTCTCGAACAGTGAGCTCCATTATGACGTTCCTAGACAACAAAAGCGCCAAACCCAAAGGTGGGGTAAGAAATAGACTATTACGTCTTGACATGTAAGGTGCGCATGTCGTATCCGCAGCGTCAATGAATTGAAACTGGGTGATTTTGGAGTAGACCTAATATAAAATGAAAGAGCTGAGATGTGTTTATTCAGTCGAGTCAGCAATTAAAGTACGACCACAACGCAACATTAGTATAGCTTCTAACCTAGCATCAATAAGTCATATTGTGTTTTCCAGTCTGCAATCATAGGTAATTTATCGTTTGTCGTTTTAACAAGTTTGATTTTACAGAGCCCTGCCAGTATTAAATGGCATTTTACGCATGATCATGGAATCCGCATCCTGCTTCTATAAGTAAGGTAGTCTATTTGATACTCGGAAGTTTGATCCTCCTATTATTAGTCACCATATGAACGACGCCAGTGAATCCTTCAGAGGATGTCTGCGTCAAAGGAATTTGCTCCGAAAAAAAATTGGAATCAAAACCCGTTTTTCTTCTGGTACAACAAGGTGAGTTTGATTGTCATTGCATAGTCTTCGCTGTATCACGGGTACGCACGGGTATCAGTTAATGGCTCAGCTCTGATTGAAGTGGTATCGCATTCAAATAACGACAGCATGTATGCTCCACGATGCTCCTTCACCATTTGATGACGAATGTGATGTGATGATGTGTCTCATGAACAGATCGACAACTTTTACCGTCATGCAACCAATAAACCATGCGACAGCTGTAATGCTTCCATGAAGTTCAATTTCAGAAGCAATTATCCTACTTTTCCTTTAACGAGTGTAACTGTGTCTTAGTTTGTGTAGGCTACTGCCGATGAAGTAAAGATTGGACCTCAAAAAGTGGCAACCTTGTTGCAGGCCCCATTTGGTTCTAGGTTGTAAATTATAATGTGAAATTAGAAAAAAAAAAATTACAAAGAGGAAAATTTGCCAAGAAGAATTTTTGGTGCCACAGTAGGAATATTGAATATTGATTGTAAGATTATATTGAATATTAATATTGAAAAGACAGGAAACATTTTTAAGTCTTCCGTTTCCACGCAAGGAGGACAGATTATCCAGACAACCTAATGCGTTACATACCGGTTAGATATCAATCGCCTAGGCGACCGTGAACCTATTCCAACTAGAGAAGCTAGAAGTTGCAGCTAGAGAAAATGAAATCCGCCAAAACTAAAGTTTTGAGTTGGAGTAGCGTAGACTACTTGCAATACTTGTACTGGGTCCTTTAATTTTAAACTCCTAAAGAAGAGGCAACAAAACTCAAAGTGCGACGACAATTAGGTATTGAAAGTAAATGTAGCACGGGGAATTTGAATGTATGGTTTTCTTCGCATCTGCCCAAAGATTGTTTTCATAAGAACGGAGCAGTGAAAGCTACAGTAAAAAAGAACTACAAAAAGTTAAAAGTCGCGAATTTAATAGCCTAATTGTTATAATGCAATTATTCAAAATTAACAAATTTCGGATTCTTAAAAAGTAAGGCAACTTCACATTCGCAGAAACTGCTGTTTAGGTAAACAAGAGAGGAAAAGTAAAAAAAAAATAATAATTAGCTTTTCCGTGTTCACTCGAGGACAGCGGTCATCTGCCAGACAACCTATTGCGTTAGATATCTGTATTGCTAGGCAGACCGTGCACAGATGAAATTTGGAAGCAATCCACCTGCTACAAACAGTCCCTTCGGCCTCTGGACGTCCGCGGTTTCAATAAGGAAGCACGCAATAAAATGGAAGGATTCGACGACTACCTTCCACTTAACGAGTGTCTGTGTGAAATCGTGTGAAATGACATGCCTGAATGATTCGATAAAACACAGTTTAATTTGTTTTCCTTCAAAACGGCTGATCTTAATAAAATTCTGCTTAATATGCTTCGGTAGGCTAGTCAACCCATTAATTAATTAAAGTATCGTCGGCTTTCGTCGATCTTAGAATGGTCATTGTAAAGATATACGCCTTACGCCTATATACATTATACAAGTAGAAAAAGGGAGGTGTGTATCTAGAGGCCATGCCCTGTTGCGATAGCAGGCTCTTATTGTCTACAAGCAGGTCGCCTCGCGTGAATCATTAAAGACAAAAAGGCATTCGAGAAAGGTTAGACCCAGTAGTTGTTGTTTTTTTTCGAACGCTTACCGGATCAGAGTTCAGCAAACAACCCTGCGTATGATGGTGATATGGTTGTTGCAGACACGTTGGCTTGGTGCATGTTATGACGTCCATATTACTTTCATGTGTGATCTAGCAATTTTGAGATTTACAATTGTTTTTCCACTAGCAAAATCCGTGAACAATACGTGAATAATACGTGAATAAAGTTCAATCGCGGTCGACCCCGAGCCGTTCGGGACAATTTTACCGACTTTTCTGTTTTCTGTGTACATGGACATTATATTGTGCTTGATTGACGCACCCAATTCGAAATTTTTCAAACTCAAATATCATTTATAAAAACTAAAATTATTGCTTGATGTTTTGTTTAGTTTTACATTTTATTCAAAGTCGGCTTGTACGAGAAAAAGAAATAACTCTTTCGCAGTGCGCACAGCGACATCATTTATCCCATAATCTAACAAGTGCTGAAGGGATTCCTGTGTGATCAGTTCGATCGAAATTTAAAAATTATATTAGTACAATACAACAGCATTTCATATACAATAACAGAACGAATCAGTTCACGCGTGAGTCTTGTCGTTTTTGCCGTTTTCTGTCATCTATAGAAAACAAGGAGAATGTGACATCCATATAATACGTACTGACTGCAGTAACCAACCTGCTAGACATTTTCGCTTCCATACAATTGCCAATGTAACGGCCCGAATGACAGCAAACAAAAGATGTCATAGAAACATACCGTACCACTCACACGCCACCTGGTGGCAAACGAAGGGTAGCTTCTACCTCTTATGGCGGGATCGGTATACATGTTCCAGTCACGACCCGTGGATGCAACTGTTCCAGTTTCTATTGTAGCATTTTAGGCGTGTAAAAATTGTTCTAGCAAAAATAAGATTTTTAATAATAAATAACACAGCAAATAACGAATAAAGTTCATTTTTTATTATTGTCAATCTAGTTCACCGTGTTTGCGAAATTTTACATTAAAGGTCAACTGACGCCATAAGGAGCAGTAGCGATGTTGGATCATCTATGAAGCAGTATAAAAGACTTGATGAAACAATCTATGTTTGGGTGGGTGGGAAGTATAAAAGGCAGGATGGTGCAGTGGTTCGAGTGATACCCTATCACTTGTGACTCCAAATCACGAACCAAGCACACGGTCATTCCTCCAATACTGTGGCCGTACTTAGTGCTCGTTGTATTCGAATACGTTCGAATCAACGTCCTGCCTTTTTCATTCAGTTTTGGCGTAGGTGATGATAGTTCCCGACGGCGCTCAACCGTGATTATTTTCTGAAGCCTAAATATCTATTGCACTTGTTTCTAGGCCCTATGGCATTTCCTTGTATTCGTTAACTACGGTATTTCATTTATTATTGCGTCAACCCTTCGCTCTCGTGGTAATGATTGATGGTCAAGGTTTTCAAATCCCCAGGACCAGGAGTATGGTAGGAAAGGGACAGGGTAAGTTTGTGGCATCACCTCTGTTTTGAGTTGACAGTACAGTATCGGATATGTTTAAAGAGACTGCTGAGTCTGCCAAAGAGATGGCCTCGGAAGGAGTTGAGAGAGCCGAAGATGTCGCGACTTCTCTGGACGTCCGCGGTTTCAAGGAAGCCCGCTATAGACTTGGTGATGTATCACACCGCCAACTGGCCATCTCCCCGCGACCTGCATACCCGGGAGCTCTGCCATTTTGGAACCCTTTGGCTTCGTGTGGACGTGGCATATACGACCTGATGTCACCTGACAACGTTCCCGCCCTAAACACGGTTTAAGCTATTTCCATTAGAACAGTGATACTCGTTGTAGAAAGCCCACGCCTTTCAAACCACAAGACCACACTGTTTCATAACCTGAACTTGAATATCCAACCTTAAGTACCGTTTATTTGTCGTAAAAAGTGCGTTGCTAATGCTTAGCTCTTACCTGAGGACTTTTCTTGACATTAGAAGTTTAGCAACGAATGGAGTTCAATTGTAATAAATGAACCTATACGGAAAACTGTTTCACAAACTAACTAATGGCGGTTTTAAGTAAATCTATTCAAAACCGTATTTTTAAAAACCAGATTTTTCCGAATAATCCTGCTTCCTGCTCACTTCCGGGCGTCAGAGCGTCAGCTTCCGTAAATTTAGTATTTTAATGCACCGCGCACCGACAGATCGACTGCAGCGCCAATGTGTTGAGTAGTGGACTGATTCTGTATACCCACTATACTACGCACCGACAGTCTGTCGGTGCAATAGACCCGACCCAGAAATGGATGGTCGGGTCAGGTCTAATTTATCGATAACGCCGATATAAGTATCAATTAACCGTCTGGCAATCGAGTTAAGGTATTGATAGATCACTGAAAAGTTTAAGACATTCGTCTTGAATTCTTAATGGTCGAATAAGAAAAAGTTAGCGGTGCAAAAGATTTCATTTTAGGTTGTTTCACATTTAAGGAAAACAACCAGCCGAAACAGATAAAATGGATAAAATTGATTTTGAAAAAACCCGCCTCGCATTCCTAGTAAGTGATCAATCATGTCACTCGTTAGTTGACAATCTAAATTTGTTTATAGTAACGCATTAAATAGAAATTAGAAAGTGCCCAGTGAAGAAAATTTGTGGGACAAAATTTTAACGTATTGTGGTATTTCACTAGGAATCCATCTCCCAAGCTCTTGACTTTGGGGACCAACCTGTAATAAAGGGATTGCTTGCAACCAACGACACATCTCTGATTGGGTAAATACAATGCAAAAATTTTTTCTTTATCAGCTGCTAATGAATCTTTTATGAAATAGAGAAGCAGATAAAAAAGCTATCTGGGATCAGGCTTTTCGGGATAAATTTTTGAATGACTCTCCAGTTTTTTCCATACCATTGTTTGAAAAACTTTTGCAGCTGAGCCTAGACTGTGCTGTAGCTCTGATATGTTCTCCAACACTGCCTGTGATTCTTCTCACAGATGCCTTTGATATCCTGTCTCTGGGAAAATGTGAAGAAATCTTTTACATGGTTGAAATGAAAGTCTCAACTTGGAAGCAAGAGCTATTCTTCAATCAGTGTAAAAACACCTTACTGCGTCTTTGCAATGGTATGATAAGTTTTTTTTTATTCTGTTGTTTACAAAATACCTACCACAAGGTGATTGTTTGGCAGGTGTGTAATGAGTGAATGTTTGATCATATTAAGAGGAATGAGTATAAATTTTACTTTTCCTAATTTGGTAAAGCATGAACATCCTTACTGCTAAAATCGTTGCCTGGTATTTAATTTTTAGTTAGAAAACTGTTTTTAGTCCTAGCGTTCCGTGAGTTTACTTGTAATTGACGAACTTCTTTTCTCTTTTCATTTAAGATTTGCTGAGGCGACTATCCCGTAGCCAAAATACTGTTTTCTGTGGCCGAATTCTTCTGTTCTTGGCAAAATTTTTCCCATTCTCCGAGCGGTCTGGTCTCAACGTAGTCAGCGAATTTAATTTAGACAATTTAACGACATTTGGAGGTAAAGAGGATTTTTCTGATGGGTCCGATATCACAGAAAAAGAAAAAGATGCAATGGAAGTAGAGGAGAGGTATTATATGAACAACGCGTTTTTGGAAATCCCTACCTCAATTTATGTTTGTATGTTACAGTTTGGGCTCTGACTACAATTTGTACAAAAAATTCTGGTCGCTACAAGATTTCTTCCGAAATCCCAATCAGTGTTATACGAAAATCCCTTGGAAAACTTTTTGCCTGGTAGCTATATATTTCATATGTTTTAGTTTATCCTTCGTATTTATTACTTTCGATCCTTAGCACACTAATGACGTTTTGTCAGCCTTTTCAACATTAAAATTGGACGAACGGCGGAATCGTTCCAAATGGGATGAGGCAGATGTGCCAGCAACTGTCGGGATAGATGAAACCAGCACAAATGGTGGAAACGTCCAACAATATTTCGCCAAATATTTGACAAGTCAAAATCTATTGGAGCTTCAGCTAGGCGACTCCAACTTCAGACGCTATATTCTGCTCCAGTTCCTGATTATTTTCCAATATCTTGATTCCCCTGTGAAGTTTAAACAGTAAGTTTACACGTAGTTTTTTATTTTATTATTATTTTTTTAATTTCAAAAATGAAATTCCTATTACAGGGAAACACACAAATTGAGTGAAGAACAAACTACGTGGATCACAGACGCTACCGATCAAGTTTACCGCTTGTTGAAAGATACCCCACCGGACGGAGCTTCGTTCGCACAGTCAATCCGTCACATTCTTAAGGTATGGATAAACCTTTCGAAAGAAAAAATATACCAGTGGCATTCTTCTAAGTAGCTTGACTTTTAGCGCGAGGAGTTATGGAGCAACTGGAAGAACGATGGTTGTCCAGAATTTCGGCCGAACGTCACCTCCAGTACGGATGACATTCCCAACGACAGTAGCAATGGTGAAAAAAAGACCGTCGCAGTAGCAAGACCTAGACGCATGAAACGAAGCTTAGGCGATCAGATTCGAGAAGCGTCTAAGAGACACAAATGCATCATTGGAAAGTAAAACGAAAGTTACTTCTTACGTGTTTGTAAGAAGAAAAGAAAACGTCTATTAAATCTGGGTTGTTCTTATTTTAGTGCCGAGATGAATCGTCTTTGGAATTTGTGTCCCGATAACATGGCCGCCTGTCGTTCCAAAGACAGAGATTTTCTACCCACTTTAGAGCATTACTTTGAAGAAGCGATCGAACAGCTTGACCCTTCAGTGGAGAGTCAATACAAGTGAGTGCAAATCAAAAATTTCAAGCTGATCATAAGTTGGCAATAGCCGTCATCCACGTTTTTCTTTTTAGTTAGTTCTTGCTTAAAGTGCAATTTTTCAACCCCTTTTTCAGGCGAGTTAATGAGGCGAATTTTGGGTGGCGTGCATTACGACTTTTAGCTCGAAGAAGTTTGCACTTTTTCACCCATGGCAACACTCCAATTACACGGCTACCAGATTATTTGGAAACGCACGTTCGCAAGTTGGCCAAGGACATTCAGGTATGAGAAACAGAGTTAAAGCTCGTTTTCGTATTTTTTTCTTTTTTTTTTCTTTCAACTTCTTTAAGTTTGGGTGTTGATATAGGTTCCAAAACTAAATATAATTTTACGTAAATGTATTAATAATATCACAAATCCTACCTAAGAGGGCGTCTGTCATAAAATGCAGGCGTATAAGATTATGGAAACAGAATTTAGTGCCCATGAAACTCCTGCACTCGTAAAAAGTCAAAATTGTATGCTTTAAAACGAAAACGCGTTGTACACCAAGATTGCATAATCGAACCTCTTGTGTTCGCAATAGGCGTAATTTTGACTTTTCATTTCTATTCTTGCCTCACATAGCAGTCAGTGAATGTGTTACCCAATGTCAAACCGGAACCAGTGGATGATGCTGGTGAAGTGGAGCAAATGGAACCAGAAGCAGATCCCGTATCAACTACATCGGAAATCGAAGGAGGGCCAGACGAAGCCAACGTAAAACCAGATGATGTAGAGGAAGCGGTTGAAGAAGAAAATTCAGAAAAGAAGCCTATTCTTTGCACCATGGAGCAACTGGTTCTCTTGGCTAAGGAAATCGGAACTAAGTGGAAACTTCTCGCCCCGAAACTTGGCTTTGGACCAGATGAGGTAAATATGACATCTTTGATGTTTTTATATACGATTTCACCCCGTAGTCAGCGTTCACCTTTACTATAATTTACGCGCTGTGAAATAATTTAACAGTTAAGCCACAGCGAAGCTGATGCTAAAAGTTTTCTTTTAGTGACAAGCTAATATGCAAAGCGTGCATAGCATTAGTCAAATTGGGCGCTGTAGTATCAGATGTAAAGGATCGCATTTTTAGAGTTGAAACACTAAACGTATATGCTTTGAAATTTATTGAACTTTATCAACCAATTCGTATGTTACGGAAAACCGAAATAGTTAAAGTTAGTGTAGAAAATCAATAAAGAAAAGTTCGTAAATTGCATCACGCATCATCCATATCAAGCCTGTAAGAATTCGTCTAGCGTGGGGTGGACAAAGTCCTTTGCGAAAGTTCTGTTGCCATGTTTTTGACGCCAATATCGGAAATCAAGTGATGTAAGTTTGGTAATAGTTAACTTGTTTTGTTTGCATCTTTTAGGTGGAATATTTTGAAAGTGAAACGACCGAAGTGGAATTGCAGGCCAAGAAAATGTTTCAAATATGGTTGGAGAATGAAACCGATGCCACCCCGGAGAATCTTCTGTACTCGCTTGAAGGCCTCGGCATGCTGGACAGTGCTCAGGGTATTTTGTAAAAATTCTACTTCATTTTATGCATCGGCTTGGTTCACAGGAAAAAAAAAATACACAAACAATTTTTACAAGAATGCCGTTTTATAAGCTGCGATTCTTCGCTGGCTGTGTGGAGCCCGAATTACGTTGTTCAGCTTAGAACCCAAGGTGTACAAAGGACAGTTCAGATTTCTATCAAGGCTTGCAGAAAGCAGTTCTATCGATTGGGACAAGCGTAACGACGCAAATTCGTTGGTGGTCATGTGGACACAGATGTGGACGTCTTTCTATTCTATGCTGGCCTTGACGTGTTATCACGGTCAAATTGACTGCAATCCTACAAGTGCAAATCTGGAAAGTTTGTCGCAGTTCCAAGACGGCGACATCGCGACAATGTATCAGAGGTAAACATAGTTTCAGCGTTGAGTGACGCTTTTCGCTGTAGATGCACTTTCTATTAGTTGAACGAACTAAGGATGGCTTTCTATGGAAACTGGGGAATAGCGAATACCAATGAATGAACGCGGGAAAAAAGGAACCAAGATCTATATATAAAAAATAAATATATATATGATTTAATAGAAACGAGTTGGTGCCAGGCAGTGAGCAAGCAAAGTTTGAAGATTGATGTTGGAACAGTCGAAGCAAGCGACAACGGCACGGAAAGACGGAAAAGCGATCAATACTCATTCCCAAAACAGGAGGGGTGGGACTCTCCAGTCCAGAGCAAAGAATCAGGAGAAGCTAGATGGCATCTTTCGTTCTGCGCGTGTGTACTGTATAAAGCAGCACTTTTCGACACATAACGCAGACAGCTTGGCTTGCTGGAACCGTAATTTTTTAATGGAAAGGCCATACAATCGACACGATAAATGCCGACTCTGTTTTATTACTATTGTCTGTTTGCTCTAGCGTTACGGTTCGAATGTGGCACGACATTGGCAAAGGCACAGTCTGACAAAGTGTTATGTTTTTATCGGATTTCGAACTGAAACGAAGTCAGAAAGGAAATCAGCTGATTTTAGTCTAGAAAAGATTAGACGTTAGCTATAGCCCAAATGATGCTGTTTGGCATTCAGCGTTCTTGAAAAAAGGGGAAGAATTTTTTGGGGCAGTGAACGGTGCCAGCTCATAGGTATAACGCATTCGCTGCATTAGAAAAAGTGCTTGAATAGAGATTGCGTCGTCGCCAACAGATCCCCCAGTTCGCGGAGAGGTAGGGTAAGGGAACGTCTCATCGATTCAGAGGGTTTGGAAATAACGGCGAATAGACCGTCACCCGAAGCTCTTGTCATCAACGAGAAACGAGAGGTATACTGTGGGGTTGGCGCACCGATCCGGAGCAGAGAGTTACTGCAGCTTGGCGTTGGTGGTACTCCTTGCCCTCCCCCTGAGCTGTGAACTGCGAGTGCATACCTGCGGCCGAGTGTTAATGCGTAACCTGTTGCAACATCAGGCTCTTAAGAGAAAATTATCTAACGACTACGAATTGCCAAAGGTAAAAAGAACAAATATTCGACGTGCTTTCTCGTTGGTCGTTATAGACCTCGTCTCTTTTTGTCCTGGAGCAACAACAGTCAGAATTTCTTTAGTTATTCAATAATGGTGGATTGTTTTGATGTATAGATTTCGAAAAATATTTTGATTTATCATTCTGTTAAATATGCCAACTTGATGCTTCATTCAATTATGGCATGCAAGAGGTCTTCAATTTAACGATCTCGTTAAATGACGCTTCTCCGACCATCGAGACGATCGATAAAGCTCTGTGCTATCTTGTACGCCTGTCTCTAAAAAGCGTAGTTGCACTAGTCATACATAAGGCATTGCTATCGGCTCTCTATGGACTGTGCACTTCGTTTTTTTTTTTTTTGGAATAGAAAGTTTTCCCGGCTATTTGAAGGCCTACTCCCACGAAAGTTCTGTTATCACGCTGCATATGGGTTTGCACTCTCATGCAATGTACATAACGGCTTCACTTTGATATTTTTAATAAAAAAGAACTTATAGCATACTGCTCAGTGTATGCACTATGCAGTGAACACTAAAAAAACAGTCATGTAACACGGATAGCAGAGCTACGATTAAACGGGTAAAGTAGAAATTGGATAAATTATTTTATTTCCTCTATTTCAGCCACAAACTCGGCCATTAACTAAACGCAACTTCCATCGTGTTCTTTAACAATTGCAATGATCACTTGTTGATTCGTAGAGCAGATAACCGAGCAACACGATCAATACTTGAGCTGGAAAAAAAAAAGCTGTTGTTGGTGTATGCTGGTCCTTCCGTATAAAGGCTTTAGAATTAATTTTGAATGTTGTAGGCTAATAGATGATAGCCACTATTCAAGTATAGATCTATTTTGAACACACGATGATTCAACACTTATTCTGAGACTTGCTTGCCGTGTACATTTTGGAGGAGATTTATTGTTCCCCACTGTTTCGCTTAGCTTAGAAAGCCGTCGTTGCAATTACCTCCTTTCAGTTCAATAATTTTTGATGTCCGTAACGCTTTAATTCCAGCCTTAACAAATACTCGAAAAACCACTCTCTCAATTCCCTCAAGATAGATATTAATTAGAAAATGTCTCCGGCAATAGGGAGAGCAACAAGAAATAACTGTTTGCGGGGTAAGTGTGGGTTGTTGGATTGGTTAACGTTCGAATGCTATGGCAGCGTGCAATCGATAAATACCACTTGCCGACTCTGCCATTTGTTATAGCAGTCGCCACTATTGACATATTGTGACGCAAGCGACCTACCAAACACTAGAAATCGTTACGGAGCAACGGCAGAACACTATAGTCAGGTTTGGCTCTAAATTACCAATAGACTTATCTATACGTGACTAATCAGTTGAATAATAACAAACTCTTAACTTAATTCAAAAAGGGCAAAGGTTTGGGTATATGATTTTCGCGTATAGCGTGGACTTTAAAGTATAGTCTAAAAGTTAAAAGGTCGAACAAAGAATAAATTAGAAAACGGCAGCCATTAAGTTGCACGTGAACGAGTATGTAAGATATATGCAATTCTTTTTCTTTTTTTACATCACGCATTCTTTTAATGCACCCGAAAGTTTAACATAGGCTACGTTGCTAACCGTTTTTGCTCCAACGTTTCAAACAGGATTATCCGAGGGCAGAATCTGGTTCTTCTTCAAATTTCAAAGCCGATTCACTGATGTTGCCTGTCGTCTCTTTCATGAAAAAGGTAAGCGGATTCTACATTACGCTCCCCATAAGCAGATTTGGCTGTAACGACGAAATATGCAAAATAGCACTTAGAAATTCCGATTGCATAATTTCATGTAAGTAGTAAAGATATTCAGAATTCATTCCTTAATTGATATAAAGAGGTAATTACAGATAAGTAAGATGTGATGATATACAAAATAAAATATCGAAAATTATGCACACGCCCGTTCCTAAGACTAAGCGAATCTCGTTACTATATGCTTCGATAAGTTAATCTAAATTTAATGTTCGATCTTATCTAGATGGTGAAGAATTCGGATACGGGCCAACAAGAGATGGTTACCACAAATAAGTTGACGCGATTAAAACAGACACTGACGACCGGGTTTCAACAAGCCCAAGATTCGGGTAAGATATAATACGGTCCGCATTGGATTGATATATGAAGGCTTTCGTTTTCTCGAATGCCGGAGAATGGTAGATAATCGGAACCCTCATCACGTTTCTTTCTTGAAAAAAAAAGAGAAAGAAAAGAAAGTAGGAAACGAAAGAATACTCGTAGATTGCTGAAGCGTATTGAGTTGGCTAAGAAGGAAGCTTATAATGTTCGTGCGCTTTGATTAATGCGAAATCACCGACCAAGCCTTCGTCGTGAAAGGTTCACTATTTTCCAGAATCGGAAATCCGTACGAAATTGTACGATCTTTTTTCAGAATTTGCCGTGTTCGTTTTTCTCTTCGACTTGTAGACGGATCGTTGGCAGTATTAAATAAAATCAAAAATATGCTACGTATAGGCACGCCTTAGCTTTCATTACGTGTGACATCTGCGATTGTATTTCATTTTTATTTCATTATTTTTAATTATGAAAACCTTTCTCCTGTCTTCCATCATTTGCGGTAACGCAGTAATACCCCGCAAACAATAAAGTCACGAATGGGGTTTATAAAAAATTTATATGCACGTTAGTTTATTGTTTGTTACCATGAAGGTGTGTGGATCTGTGTTACCCACGTTCCACGCGCGTGATCATTTTGCTGCATTATAATGCTTATTGGTTTTTATTAGTGGCGAAATTTTCTCCAAAAAGCATCCACGTTGGAGTAGGTGAAATTGCAGGACGCCAACCGAGCGGTAAAGAAACGCTTAACGAGGCGTCGACCATCGCAACCAGCAGTGACATATTGAACAAAGACGCTTTGAATTCCACAAACCCACAACCTGCCTTGTTGTAAGTATACCTTTCATGCCAACCAATCTCAAAGAAAAGAATGATCCATGTGTCCCTGACAGAGTCATCCTAAATTTCACCTTGTATTCCAGTTATATTTACTTGATATTTTACTTTGTTGCTCCGATAAAATCATGTAATAATTCTAAACGCAGCATGTCCTTTGATTATTAGAAATATTTCTATTGGGACCAAAACTTGTTCGGGACCACCGAATCGCCTAACTTCCTGTCGCGTGTGCGTCCGAAGTTTATCGACCGGCAACAGCGATGTGAGTTATAGGATATGCTCGCAGTGTAACCTGAAGGTCTGCGAGGATTGTGCCTCTTATTCGGAATTGGATAAAGACATTGAAAGGGTAACTATTCACTGTTAGTGCCGCCGATTTTCAAAATAATGCTATCCGTTAACCACACATCGCCTTTAAAAGATTAAATACCTTGTAAACTTTTCCCGAATGACCGCAAACTATTTTCCAATTTAACTTTTGCTTTTGTTTGGCGTGTGTGTGTTTGTGTCTGAAAGAACTTCTGGCGATGCAGCGTTTGTCGCAGAAGAAATCAGGGCGCCTCGTCCCCTATGTTATCTAGCATTGGGGCTGCTGGTACAGGTGTAACACGTCAACAGCCGCTATCGGCCGCAGCTCATCGATGGAGTGAGGAGAAGGCAGGCTCCCTGTCAACATCTACTGACGACTACAATAAGAGATCGAAAGAATCGAGTGCCACACCAGGATCGGCGCCGGTTTCTCGACGTGAACGAAGAAGCACTTCTGGCGAAAGCGTCACGACCGCTGATCAGAAACACTTGTCGGGTTTTCAA
The DNA here is from genome assembly GCA_013167095.2 of Daphnia sinensis. Taxonomy (NCBI): domain Eukaryota; kingdom Metazoa; phylum Arthropoda; class Branchiopoda; order Diplostraca; family Daphniidae; genus Daphnia; species Daphnia sinensis. The sequence goes on along the minus strand of CM023192.1, from coordinate 3,264,808 downwards.
TCGAAGCTTCACGTGCAACCCTCTAGACAAGACTACGGTGGAAGCACCGAGAATGTTAATGCAAGGGGAAACGGAAGTGGCGGTCGAACGCCCGATCGAAATCCAAGACGACTGAATCAATCGCACAAGGCGGTTAGATCCGTTTCGGCTTCTGAGAGTTCACCGGAGGACGTGGCTGACAAGCAGCATTCGCAGCAGTACGAACGTAGCAGCGAAACTTCATCGCGTCGTTCCTCCTGCCGCCGATCATTTCAAAAACAAACGACGGACCAATCGCTTTATCTATCGGCTGATGACGCTTGCCTCTCTCCTTGGAGTCAACAGCGGCGCTACAGTTCAGAGAGTTCAGATGCCAGCGACACCAGTGGTACTTCGGCAACAGCGCGTCTTGTCTCTCAGGAAGAGACCGAAGAAGTTGGAGATTATGGCGCTTCGCTGCTCCCGTCAACCCGTCGTCGCCAGTCATTTCGCAGCCATCGTACGTGTCATTTTTACGACGTCGATGGCAGTGACGTATATTATGACGCGGAAGATCAATCTAGTAAGTGAGCAAAATAAAAAAAAAAACATGTTTATTTTTATGGAATTTTTATGACGCAGGTCAAATTCATGAAAGAACATTTTTTTTATTTTGTATTGTCCAGCTCCATTTTGTCGGGTTAATGATCCGTTATGTTTTTGTTGGGAACATCGTATTTTAAATAGGTTTAGTCTGCGTTTAGATCTAGAATTCACAAATATGCAATGGGAATTCGAGATTAGGGAAGTGGGTCTCAACACCTGGACCGTGTCAAGAACTCGCTTTCGTCTGTTTCTCATGTAGCCTACAAGAGTTGTTTTTTTTAATATTTTTTATTAAGCTTTATTTATAGCAAACTAGACATGTACTCTTATTACGTTTACATGTTATTACAATTTTCATATTCTACCGGGGTAGTTTTACGGTGAGTGGGACAGTAAAAGAGTAAAGCATGCACTTATGTATACGTAAAAGGTATAAATCTACCTTTTATGGGTCGAATGCGATAGTAAATTTCCGTAGCTGTTCTAAGCTGCAAATAATAATTCTTAGTGAACTGTGTTTTGGAGGAAGAAGTAAATTCAGCTTAGATCCTGAACCAGATAGATTCTGGAGAAGCATACTTTTGGGGGGGGGGGGGCGGAGGGGAGAGACAGAGAATTTACGGCTAAAATTAAATTTGAGATCAAACGTCGTGCTCTCTTGCAAATACTAACTTCAGTTTAAAGCGTTCAAACTGCTAATTCAATTCTTTATTTAGATTTTGAATAAAATTATTTCACCGTAAAAAATATTGAAGCTTTACCGTATGATTTCATAGAATCCTTCAGTTTTAATTGCATAGTCGCAACAACCTCAAAGAGCGTAGTGTTTTCCGGCCTATAAGTAAAACTCTATTTGTATACTCCCCACATGTTATTCTTTTTCAACCATTACGTTTTTTATTTTACACCCTTAAAATTGACACTGCAGAGAATTTATTGAATTAAAATGGTCTCTAAATCCTACATCTTATCTCAAACGTTAATTTGATCACAGCAGACAATGGTGTTAATCGGTCGTCCCGGCGCTCCTGCTCCGATATATCGCAAGTCAGTAAGTGCAACGAGCTTACATCAGAGACTACCGCACCTTCGGCCAATCAGCAAAGATCCCATTCGCCACGAGGCTCTCTCGCTTACGATGGCGCTAACGAGGAGCGTCTAATGCCGCAGCGAAAGATATCAACCCAGCTAAGTGATCCACCATCTAGCCTGAGCCGATCGCATTCTCCACGCCCTTCGATCGCTTCATGCCACAGCGGATCGGAACGCCGGTCTGTGGAACGAGAAGCCATCCGCATCATAATTGACGACGTCGACTGTCCCGACAGCTGCCAGGCGGTGCCGACTCCGACTCTAACGACAACTTCGACAACTCTTACTGTCCGTTTACTGCGTGATCACCATTACGGCGGCCACGGCTTCACGGCCGGATTTGGTTTATCTTTGGCCATACGTAAGAATGTTGTCATCAGCTGGATAGCTCCTCACGGTAAGTCATAAATAGTAGACGCGTATTGTCTCATCTTATTTTAGCATGAAACAAAAAATGAAATTAATTCAATACTGTTATTGTTTGTTTAGGGCCAGCTGATCAAGCAGGTCTGCTTTGTGGCGATATAGTTCTCTCGTGGGATGGAGTTCAGGTATAGTATTACCACAGTTTACGCGCCCCCAGATCAACGGTTATTGATATTTTTTCTGTATTTTTTAATGTACCATAGTTAGTCGGCTGGAATTTCGAATTCGATGACATTGAAGAGGAGCTTCAGCACAGCGGAGATAGCATTAACATACAAGTGCTCCGCAATTCCGTTGTAGCTGAGGCGTTGCCATCCAGCACGCCCCCGAAAAACGCATATGAGCACCACGACGAACCGCTAATGAGACCTAATAAGCTTCCGTCTAGCGTTCTGATTCTCGACGCTGAGCCTTCAGGCCGATCTACACCTCCTTCTCCCACCCGCCGCCGCCTTCCTCAAGCGCCAGCTGTTATGATGATTGCAGCTGACACCGATTCGCCCTTTCCCTTTATTTACCGCGTTCAGCTCAAGTTCAAGTGCAGCATTGAGCGGAATGGCAGTGTTTGTATGGTAATTACGGTGGTGGAGGCTGAGAGGTCACCTGTGGCACCAAAACAGACCCACGACGTGGGAGAGAAGGAGAAAGAACACGCATTCTTGTGGATAAAAATCATACTCACTCTGCCTAGGTAAAAGGCACTTGTGTTGCATGGTTTTCATAAAATTTTAAGTGGCCAAAGTTTGATTTTAATTCAACTTGCTATGCTATATGTCTTTGCTTTTTTTAGCTATTAACTAAATGATTTTTCTATGTTTCTTTAGTGGGGCGAGCAGGAAGTTCTTGACGGATAAGGTTGAATCGTCCTACGATCTCTGCTGGAACTCATTATTCACCTGTTCTGATTTGACTGCCGAAGAGGTTTCGCGATCCCAACTTACCCTCTCCCTTTGGGGAGATTCTTTCCAAAAAGGAGAAGACAAAATTGGTAAAAATCTAGCTTAGTTAATAAAGATGTCGTACATTCTTGATTTTGAGTTTTATTTCATGTTTTTACTTTTATGAAGCGGACACCAACATGGATCTACAAAATATCACGATGGATGGCCGACCGACGTGGTTTCCACTTCGCCATTGCAATGCATCGTCAGTCTCACCTCGACGTTTATGCAAAGCTGTATCCTACGACCAACAGAATCAACAGAACCAACAGCCCTACATTCTTGGCCATAACAATTGCGAACTGAATATCGACCATGGCGATCAGTCTTCGACGTCGTCACAACAAAGGACGCCATCGCCTCCAACGTTATCGTTTCCTCGGTCTCGTTCAGCCGAGATATGCCACCTTCTTCTTCAACCGGAAAGCCAAGGTTGGACCAACTCGGGATTGTCGGCTCCCGCATCACTTGCCCCATCACGACGGGGTTCGTCTTATAATTGCGAAGATGAATATCTGAATCCGCAGTCGCCACCGACGTCGCGGAGAGGGTCTTCGGTATTCGTCGGCGAGGGCGAAGTTCCTAACATACAAGGACATCAAAAGCTTTCTGCTTCAACAGCCGTTAACCTCGACCCCTGCGCTCTCCAACATCACAGAGTCCCCAGCAGCCAGTGGCGAAGCCAAAGCTTCCGATCAGAGGTTAAGCACGCACAACATAATGCGCACGATGTGCCTACAAACAACAGGGCGTCCGCCAGAATTATAAACAGTTCGGCCCTGGAATTCGGAACGGGTCAGATTCTTCCAGGTCAATCGTTGCTGGCAAGAGACGAACGCCTTTTCAAGACACACACAGAGTCGTGCGGTCAGATAAAATTGGGTCTCATCATCACTCAAGGACAACTAGAAGTGGAAGTGATCGCCGCCCGCAATCTTGTAGCGGGAAAACACGTTCTACCAGATACATACGTGAAGGTATGTGTACCATCGATTCAAAGTGAATGAGAAACGCGTACTCGAGGCAATCTTCAAAGTGTTGGTTAGCATGGAACAACATTTGATCAACGTTTTTAAAAACAACTCCTTGCTCTCTGGATTACCATTGATTGCGGTTACTTTACAAAGATTCGAACATCCGATTAGTTTTCGCTTTAATTATGCTCGTTTTTTTAAACAAAGCGAAATCAAAGGGATCTTAGCGCAACAACTTTGGCAGGTTTCCAAACAAGATATTAATCTTCCTTCTAATTAATCGGTTTCCTAATCAAACGGAAACAAAGACGGGAGAACGGAAGTTGTGTCTTTAAGAACTGAATCAAATTGTGATCCGTGGAAAATGATTCGGTTTGGGGAAACAATCGAAAGAAAAGAAGAATGTTCCATTGTTTCCAATTTGCTCCTAAGTGTTATTCGTGCGAAGAATGATTTACTTGAAACATTGTTTCCTCTTTGTATATCGTTTTCAGGCAACACTGTGCCACGGGGAACGAGTTCTTGGTGTACGAAAGACGAGAATAGTAAGGCAGACTTGTCACCCGGAATTCCATCAGACTTTGTTATTCGAAGCCGCCAATGCATTACACGCTACGCTGATTATCGAGGTGCGCCTAAAGAACAGTATCAACGGTGGTAAATCGATCTCCGCCGACGTCTCCCCCCTCCGCATCGGGGACCACTCGGCGTCTCAGCAGGACCAATCAACCATGGGTTTCGTTCACATAGCACTGGATCGTTTGACGTTGACAACGTTAACCATTTCTTGGTATAAACTGATTCCGTTTGTGAGGGAGACATAACACGTCACACGTCAACCAGATATATTTTATCTTCGTTTTGCAAGAAATTGTTGTTTACGGGTTATTTAGATGGCAGTTTCGTCGATGTAAAGGCTGTTGCTTTCGATTTCATTTTCTTTTCTTTCTTTTTTTTGTGTGTTGTATACACTTTACTACTCTGTGTTTCAATCTGTTTTAGGTTTAACAGCGTGTAAATCTATTTTAGAAAAAAAAAAGACTTTATTCAAATTTGATTGTTTCTTCGGTCAGAACTGGTAAACAACAACAAAAAGTGCAGTACGTTTTTTCGCAACTTGATGATGATCATGTTTTCGACATAGTTTTACACTGTGTATATCAATGGATCCCTAATCCTTTCTTTGCTTCCAAACGTATCCTATTGTGCTGTTGCCTAATGGAGGATATCTATTTGTCTTTGTCAGCCTTCGTAAACGACAATCCCACGTAAAACAAATATATTAATTGTTATCTACTGTCGGATAGATACAATGTTCCAAATCAGTCCGTTATTTGTCGGCAACTAGGGCTCGGCCCCGGTTTGCTCTTACCCCATTTACCCGCGGATGTCCGCCAAAAACCGACATCGGTTTTGGAAGATACGGATATGAGTAGGCTATGTTCCAAGTTAGGTGCCGTAGGTCAGGCCGAGCTTGCTGGGCGAACTGAGCCAAACCTTGAATAGAAAGAAAGTTTAAAAACGGTAATGTTAGATAATTGTTTATGTATTATTTTGTAATAAGGGAAGGGGGAGAGGAAACAGGATGTCAGTAGTATTTGTAAAGAGGAATCGTGGACTATTTTCGTATGGAAATTGAGATTGGCACCGAGCACCGGAATCCCCACACCGGCGGATCTCCCTCATGGAATAGACAACATAAGCTCCCCGATTTACATGGCACCGATCCCTAAATGTAGGATTCAAACTCATTCATTTAATAAACGTAATGAACGTGGCCAACCCTAGAAAAATTTCCCGATAACAAACAGTTTATTGAGTTTCCATCGGCAATGGATTTGCTATATTATTATGTATTTCAACTTAGAAAGAAAGACGAAGAAAAAAGCGAGTTGTTCATCAAAACGGCTACGATAATGTAGCCACCGAAATAAAGTGTATTTTGTTTGCTTTCAGTGACTGTAATACTGAATATGGACAAAATAATGCAGAGATATAATAGTTTCTACATGGCCGCCAAGAGTTAAATATAATTCTATTAGAAATCGAAGAAAGAAATCTAAATGTTTTAAAAAGGTTGTCCTGTTTCTTCATTCCTTTTACTTCCTATGTTTATCAATAGCATGCTATATTTTTACTGCAAAGTGGCGATTTTGATGTGAAGAAGCCCATTACACGTGAAAAATACTGAGACAATATTCGATCGACTAGCACTCTTTCGTCGTTTGTAAGTGTTTCATTCAACAAAAGATGACGGTGAGATCTCCTCTAAGTAGAGCAGACCAAAAGAGTAATAAATAAATAGATAAAAATAGCACAAATTTTGGTGCACTTCAAAATTCTTTTAAATGAGCGTCGTCTATATATCTGTTCTCATAGCCATCCACCCCCAGAACTGGTTTCTAAAGACTGGACACTACATATTGGATCATCACAAGCCACACCGTCGTGAACGCCAGGCGAAAGCCCATTGACAGATTTGAGAACCGCTTCCATCGGACTACCACTCGACGTTATGGTATCAGTTGAATCATCCACGAAAGGGAGGGTAAGGTTGTCAGGTAAATTATGACCGGCCATCCAATCTCTCGATGTGAGCGAAGCTTTAAACGAAATAGGTGACATCAGGTCGCCACCTTTTCGAAAACGCAAACTAACACCGCCGGTCGCCTGATGTTCGACATCGATTTTAGAACGCAGTGGTTCTACCGCGTTCGCCGCCGGTTTCCCTGCTGATGGATAAGCAGCAAAATCGCAATCTTCCGCCATCTTGTTGTCCACACTCGGCGATTCTGCTTCTAAAATCAGAGTGATTTGATCAGCTGGCTCGCTGCACGCCCGTCGGAAATGAGGATTGCTGAACGTGGGACTGTGACTGCCATTCACCGTCTCAATGCCCATGCGACCACTGAGTTCGTAGTCGATACAACTTTCTTCCAGAACTTCGGGAAGCTCGTTCTCGGTCACGTGCACGACTGGATGACCGCTTCGTGATTTCAGGAATTTTTCACGGCGATTGAAACCTTCGGTATTGCTGACAGGTGTCTGAGCGGCGGTTCCTCCACTGCCGTCGCTCGAAACTGAGTCCTCGCTTCGACTGCGACTCCTGGCCCACATACGGCCGACTCCTTTAGCTGATTTGGCAGCTTCGATCAAATTGCCCCATTTCTTCTTGGAATCGGCTTTTTTCGCCCCAGCCAAACGGGCCAACTGCGCCAACTTGGTGATGGGCGATCGCAGCAGAGGGTTGCCTCTGTTGTTGGATTGACCGGGGGCGACGATGGTAGATAAGGCGTTCGTCTCGTTCAGTGTTTGCATGCTGGTTCGGGAAGAGGCGTTGACCAAAGCTGGGGCCGTGCTCGATCCGGCTAAAGAAGGCGTACTCGACGTCAGTCCTGGTTGACCAGCGCTGCCACCGACGTTCGCCAAGTTGAATCCCTTCATCAATCGCCGCTCTTTTTGACGATTCTTCTTTCCGCCTACAACGTTTTTTTTTTGTTTTTAATCAGAAAATCAAATGCCGGATGAGAACATAGACAAAGCAGTAAGTTCATTTCATTTGAATTTTAAAACATTTCGTCTTAGGAAATAGAATGACCATTCATCCCAGCCGTGATTGAGTGTTGGAAACCAATTCTCAATCAAAGTCGTTGGCATTGTTGTTGTTACACGTGAAGATATGCAGCATAAAAGTATGGCAGGGTTAGCTGTTGGTTTTCTTTCATTTTGGTTTAGCTTCACTTGCAAAAGAGGTAAATAATTTAAAAAACAAGGGGGTAAAAAAAATCAATCCGCATGTGGAAATAAAACAACATCTAGGTGTCGTACTTTCGTACCACTGGTTTTCTATCTTAAGACGATGAATACGAACACCAGAACCTCTTAGATTTAAAAAATGAAGATTAAGGGTATACTAAGAAACCTCTTACTTGTTGGTTTTAATTACAGCCAGTCTAAAGTTTGAAAAATCATATATTTTGATCACGGTATCTTATGAAAGTGCAAAATTTGCGCATCTATTGTTGGATGTGTGCAGAGAAAATGAAGTCTGTTCTTTCCATGAATTTGTTTTTAGTGAATTGCTTTTAGTATGTTTTTGTTTGTCATGTACATGAAAATCAACTCTTGTGAGATTTTTTAAAATTGGCATTAAATGGTAGTAAATAATCAACGAGTTCGTAACGATAGACGAACAAGCAATGCACGTCATAATCATGGAAACAACAATATTGTTTCAGGCACAAAATGACAAACATTCTAAGCAAATAAAATGAAAAGCAGGATGTGGAATTCCGTTGTTTGCTGATGGCGAAGCGGTTTCAAACGTACGGAATTAATAATTAACCTAACTATAGGTTCTGTGGTGAAAAAACTATGTGGATACTAACATTCGTTTCAATCGTCTTAAGATAAAAGAAAAACTACTACTAGCTGTCATGAATGGTTTACCATAACGCCGCGTGAACGAAAAAAAAGGAAGGTGCGTTAACAGATGCGGAACACAGGCAGGACACAAACGTCTAAAATAATGGCATGCATCGGAATGGAGAAGCTGGATTAACGAAAACAGTGCGAAGAGAAATGCTGCGTTAGAGGGAAGTAATAAAAGAAAAACAAATGAAGTACTCAATTTACCCCTGATGCTCCCAAAGGAGATACCTTGCCCAACACCCGTCGCTGTTGATGTGTTCATGCCCGAATTTTTGAGCACTTCAATCAGCTCACAGCGGAACGCCGAAATGTCCTGTTTTATCTCGTTGACGTCGTCTTCTGTTACCCCTTGGTTGTCTGATTTGCGTTGTTCAACTGTTACGTAGCGACGCACCAAGTTCCGCATGATATTCTGAGAATCAATAACATAGAATTACATAGTCGTTTTCTTTTACGAGTTATTTGTGCCAACCAATGTCATTTCAAAAGTGAATTGGATTGAAAAAGAACAGTGATCCTTACGAAACTAGTTGGAAAACAAATACGCAAAAATATCCTCGAGTGGGTTACAATGGGTGTCGTTATTCGTACCCGAATGGTCTTCATGTGTTCTTTCTTGTGTGGAGGGGTTTTCCCAACGCACTGGCAGTATGCCCACTTGATGACATACCACACGCTTTTTGGTGTAGGAATAATGTTGAAAGGGGGTGGGACCTGCAACATGATTAATGCTGAGAAATTGTTTCCGCAAAATATACCGTGTGATTTAGAAATACAGACCGTTCCTCCTTCTTCGAAATAGCTGATCCACAATTTGCTTCTAGCAAATTTCCATTCCGTGTCGGCTCGTTCCTTCCATGGCGAACATTACAGAAGGTCGGAAACATTTTCAAGAGTGAAATGAAATTGTTGTTAAATATCAATTGAAAGGGAAAAATCATTAAAGTAAATTTGCGGCTATAGTGATTGTACTCTGCAGTAACTTACGGAAATCAGTTGATAAGAGTGGTTCATCATGGCGATGAGGAGATTGAGTAAAACCACGATGTTGATAACCGAATAGCAGCCGAACATTAAGAGGCCCCAGAAACGTGTAAAGCTTTTTATGCCAACCAACTCGAAATTGTCGAGATCAATTAAGCCGAAAGCAGCCCAGAACAGAGTCTGTGATGTTTCAAACAAGCTGGGTCAAAATAGAAGAGAGCACGAACAAAGACGAATTTATTATTTCGATATAGCATTATATATTATAGCCTATTATGGACTTGATGTAGCGTCCTTACTTTGAAAATCGCCTCCACACAATACAGGCGTCCGGATCCGACTTGCCGTGCCTAGGTGCGTCACAAGCTTGCTTTTCTAGGTCAGCGTAATACCAAAGGAGCTGATTCAAGCCTTTTGGCACGTACCGAATGAATCGGCCGGGTGTGCCGTGGGTGTGGTAAATGAAGTGCCCATGTAAAAGATCGTAAATTCACGAACCATAATTTAAAGCACGATAAAAAAAAAGTATTTTTACCGCAGGAAAAAGCGAATAGAACCAAGACGTAGAGGAAGAAGAATTTCATAATATCCATCACCATCCGGCTGAGGGAAACTTGCAGCGGCCCCAAATAAGGGTTGACGGAGAAGATGTAGACCAGCTTCAAAGAACTACATGTCGAAGCGCACGAGATTAGCAAGTAGAAGAGCACGTTTGGGCTGTAATTATTCCAGGATTAGCATTCCTTGCCATATCGACCATTATTTCAAACTGTTTTACAGTCGTATAAAAAACAACTGTAATACAAGTTTTTGTTTTCCAATAGTTCTGAAATTCGGATAGATGTTTTCACTCACAGGGTAATGATGAAAGTTGGGAAAAGAAAGGGAATGATGAGTAAAAAAAAAATTCAATCGTCTATTTTCGTCTCTCGATGTCTGACAGCATCGAACTGCATTCAATTTAGACGGCGGCCTCAAAGTATAATTGAGTCTACGTAACTTCGTAGATTTCCGTTCCTCTGCTGTAAGTGGCCCATTAAACCCCGTGACGAGTAGCCATTAACCGGGGCCATTAACATTTCCACAAAATCAATCATTTGTGAACATCAATTGCCGACCTACATCCGCTACAATGTTCAACGAAAAGGTTACGATCCTATTTTTGGATCCGACGTAACGTGGAAGTGACGGGTTATAGTGCATGACTGGGTTCATTTCCATGTGATAAAACTTGGCAAGAATGAAGATTCCTGTATTTTACATATTGGTTTTTTTATTATAGTCTCATGTAATGGAGGAAGGCTTTATCACAGAATCGTTTCGCGAAACAAATCGTCGGACCTGAAACCATCTATTAGCCATTTTACGAGGGGGTGGGCAACTGACTTGAATCTCGTACACCTTGCCAAGAATCATCTTGGATCTTTATGCCACAAACTGTTTGAATCTTAAGCCAAATTAAGAATCTTCTGCTCAAATTTATCTTCAATCAAAGGAGAATCTATACAAGCCAAAGTGTAGCATTCCGTACACTTTGCTACAGGATAGGTGTATAGATAGTTATCTACGAATTGTTTCCATTACTTTCAATTGAGTTTGTACTAACAGCACTTAATTTTGTACTTAAAAATGGAAGATTAACAAAATTATAGATGGGCACGCGTATAGACTAATTCTGCTGTTTCCTAGGCATTTCTTATTTGATTTTCATGAAAATAGAAAACAATACAGCACCTGAATATGTTGGCTGCAGAAAACAGGCCTTCCGATATCAGCATTGGATCCCAAGTGTCCCATTCCTCTCGAGGTAAAGAGGCTGAATTCGCGTTCTTTGCCATTTCCTTTTGGACCTTTAATGAGAAAACGATCCAATTAACCAATACATACCGAAATAAAATCATAATATACATACGCATATGTAACAGAAATCAAGTAAAAGAATTGTTTTCAAAAGAGTGAGAGTAAATATTTACATCGAACAATTCTAACGAGGGAAAGAAAAATAAATGCAAGTCTGGCTGTAGTTTTATGCCGTAAAATTTCCGCTAGCTAACGTATGATTTGTATACAGGCTTATTTAAACAGCAAGAAGGGATATCAAGGATCTTGTGTTCAATAATTACGAGGAAAAAAGGGATCACGATCCTACTTAATACTTACTTGGAAGAACGCAACGATGCGTAAGGCGACAGTTGCTACGTAGAGAGCGTTCGTAACAAAGTCGATAACGTTCCACATATCTCCAACATATTCCTGTAAACCGACATCCCACAGCTGCTTGATTTCGCTCCAAACTAAACCTATGTCATCATCATTATCAATTACGCGTCATTAAAGAGAACACGATGAAGTCATTAAATTTAAGTAAAAATTAAAAAAAAAAACACGAAAAATATGTTTTAAGCAAAAAACCAAAAATTAAAGTTGCATTTTCTAAAAAATATATTAAAGGAACAAACAAAAACAGGTTCGCAATGAAGCCCAAACAAATAAAAAACGTGCCACGGTTCCTTAAAAGAGCAACTACCCACGCGTTTACAAGTTCAGAAGAATTAAACAAAGCGGGTAATGAAAAAAAAAACGAATCCAAGTGGTAGATATGGCAACCAAAGAGGCAAAACCAGTACGTCATCAGCATGCTACGCACCGTATCAATTACATACAAGAAACGTTGCCATAGATATTAACCTTCCACTCAGAAAACTATGAGCAACATTTTGAACTTTGAGTCAGGCAGATGCTTATTTTCATTCGCTGGCTTGACTGATCACCTTATCGATTGGTTTAGACCGGATTTAGACATTACAAAAAATGGGCTGTTTGGTGAAGGGTATGGTGCAGAAATAGAAAAACTAAAATCAGCAAGCTTGGCGTCGGGAATGAGACTGCACAATACAAGTTGAAAGAAGGAATGCAGATTTTGCTAGATAAATGCAGTATACCGACACACACACGGTTCGTACTAACTCAGTTGGCCAGTAATAAACCCTAAGAAAAAATTTTCATTGCTTTACTTTACCGCAAACCCAGGCTAAGATCAGCCATTCAATCATTGTTGGGGGAGCTCCTCTTTTGGTTGTGACGTCATCAGAAATCCATTTTTCAAGAACGCCAGGAAGTCGCCCGACCCAGTTCTTGAATACAGTTTCAATTCGTTGAGATGCAAGAATAAGCAAGACTATTGCGGAAAATGAAACAAAAAAAATGAAAACAAAAAGATTTTTTATCTTTTGAAAACGCGTGGGACGACGAGCAATCGCTGACGATTGATGACCTGACTGAAAACTAGTTTTTTTCATAAAAAATTGCTCGTCTTCGTGAGCACAACTTGACCAGCAGTTTTACATATTCCGTGTCATCGGTAAATGTTTTACTGTGGCCGACGGCGATGGTTATATGTCACTTAGATCGCAGTTGCCAGGGTGAAGTGAATGAAATAAAATGCGATTAAGTATTGAATATCGATCAACATTTCAATATAAACACATAAAAGAAGGTCCCCATTTTGTGATATTGCTCCCTATTGCGATTCCCACCACCCACGCATGAATCTGTTAAATTTGGAACACAATCTCAACTCTTATTTTGCTAGAAAATTAAAAACTTTCCCATAAGAAGACTTTTGTCTCCACTTTTTAACTTGACTTTCCACCCATAAAAACGAGTGGGTGCCAGCACTGAACGGCCGTTTCCATCTTATTGATTATACCACAGCTTCAAAATGGACAGCTTATTAAATTGATAGCGTAGACTAGATACTTACACAAAAAGGTGAAGTACGAAGCAGAGTGGCATATGAACTTGATGAACGGTTTGCGTAACGTTTTGCCGGCACGCGAATGCGGAAATAAAATATAGAGGATGGAGAAAAGTGGAAAGAGCACTCCTATTCGAATGACTTCTAAACTCTGCAATATCATGTTTTTGCGCCGGAAGCCTGGCAGTCCTTCGTACCATATGGAAGCTAGAAGTTGCTGCACGTTTGGATGCGCCACGAACTATCGGAAAAGGAAAAAATAAAATAAAAGGATAACGTCAATGGATATAGGATGTCCATTATCAGCGCAGTTAGCACGGACATTACCTTTTTCTGACGATATTTTATGGCCAATTTCAGTCGGTTGAGACTCATCCGATCTCCGTGTTCGAAAGCGGGACCTTTGGGGTCATGATTCAACATGACTTCCAGCTCGTACGAGCTACGTGTATGATCGAGCAAGGCAGTAGCAAAATCTTGGCATTGTTTTCTCAGTTCCTTAGTTGTATTTAAAAAAAATATATATATCTTTTGTTACCGACGATAGCGCTTGTACCGAGCTATTACAAATGAACGCAGCATTATTTAATACGTTACGGGATTGGTATGCGTAAAGAACGCATTTGAAAGGATTGTGCACATAATAATTCCATAATGATAGCCAAGCTTTATAAAGTACACAAGCTTATTTAGGGCACATTCTTACGTAATTGCCATGGTTGAAATTGAGCGATTCTTAGCCATTCTTATATCTCAATTATGCAACATTCTCTCACGAACGAACAATTTTTTCAAGCTATTAAAATTAGATTAGCTTGTCTTACCTGATATTCGCTTTTAAACTCGTGCTCCATGAAGCTGAGTCTACGTAGTTCCCAACTTAATTCGAAAGCTGTCAGGATAGGATCTTTACTCGATAAAGAGATGAGTGAAGGACTAGCCAGAGCTCGGTAAGCATTTATCCGAGATCGACTGTGACGTAAACTGTCTTCTTGCCTCGATGTCACGCAATCGATACACCCGCATCTACACGCCCATTATTTAAAAAAAAAAAAAGAAAAGAAAGGTACATGTTGTAGCCGATGTTCGATTATCTTCCGCGGTTTAAGTCCTAAAGTCGATGTAATTGTCCCATTCCGACGGAGAGTTTCTTAATTAAACCGAAATCCGGGAGAACGAATGCGAAAATACTTTCATTACGTTTGCGTCAAGGGCCACGTATAGTCTACGCCAGAGGCTCAGTTTGCCAAAAAGATGTTGTCTTTGTTGCCAACCGAAAGAACACTACCCTTTTAACGCACGTTCAAGTCGAGTTGTAAAAAGCAGAAGATCAAAAATGGCGAGCAACTATTGAAAGCTAGCGATTAAGGTTCTTGGGTACCTTTTTTTTTGAAAAGGTACCTTGTTGTAGTTGTTCTCTCACGCATACATTTTGTTATTGATACGATACCATTGAACCCCGACAATCGTGTCAAGAAGCATTTCAAACTTTAAAATAAGTTCCAAGAAATAAAAAAAGTGGGTAAAAATGTTTTAAAATCGTGTTTTCTAAGCCGAGTTGACAACTGATGCAAAATAGATGTAATTCCTGGGCGGTGTGATTAAGGCGCACGGGACGCGATATGTGACGAGGAAGTAATCCCCAGTCATGACTTAGTCGTGTCTACTTCAAAGTCAACGAATTTTCATTGTGATGTGCAGCCCACGCTAAGCAAACGTTGCCCTTGAATGGCCGCTAGACTATTATATATAGCATTTCATACCCGAATATTCAAACTTAATTCAAGTTTGTAGTTTTAAAAAAGCACTTTCTATGTCGAATGCTAAATACGTGGGTTGCGCGTGACTTTGGCGAGCGGAAAGCGGGGATTCTGACCTTGATACTTCCTATCGTAGAAAGTCATCTGATTAGAATTTTGTGTGTACAATAGTCCCTGACGGGAGTGCCATGTGCAGTAGGATTCCTAGTGGAATGTGTGCATCTGATGGGATAATCGATCTTTAATTATCTACAGCGTCTTGTAATTATGGCTTGAAATTCTGTTTGAATCAATATTTTGAAATCACATGACGGTCGTTATGGCAAATAGAAACGAAATCCTTTAATGCATCTCCCGTTTCCTGTCAAAACTGCGTTATTGATTAGTATAATACCGCAAGGAAAAAGCGAAAAAGGACCAGCATACGATCGTTCATCATTTCCGTCCTCTAATAAAACGGACGTTGTCTGTTTATCGAAAGGGAATGGATGACGGGAAACGGGAGAACGATGGGTCGTTGATTTTCGAAGTTTCAGTTCATTTGACTGGAAACCAGTTCAAACGCATGAAGTGTCCGTGTCTAGCCCTCCATTATCGATTGCCTTCTGGTGGTTTGGCTCATCGCAGGCTAACATCCGTTTCTTTTGGACTTCCTTCGATTGCGTGAAATGGGCAGTGCCAACTCCTCCCCCCTCAGCCTCTTTACCCCGACACTCGGTCGGTACAAGTTCCCGAGTTCGTTTCATATAGCCCTTGACTTATTGGCAGCAGCCGATGAAAAAGTTACATTAACTTGATTTTAATGGCTGTGAAGCCATTAATAATAGATTATCGCAATTCTCGGTCCTTGTCGTTCTTATGGGGGATAATAAAGAGCGACAAAAATTGGGACGATGTATCCTATTTTTGTTTGATTTAAGGGACACAGGGGAAGTTCATTTCCGAAAATAAACAACATAATTTTTGCTTAAAGTTTTTTCAGTATTGCAACAACGACTACCGTTTGGGTCGGTAACAGATTGCTGATAGAACGGCAATGAAGCGTGAAGTTAATTACTAGATAATATTGGCTGAGGAGATGATTCCGCGAAAACCGGATAATGATGTTCTTTAAATAAAACATAGAATGAAAAGAACACAAACAATTTAAAAAGAAGAACGATTGAACGTTATGAACTCTGTCTGCTTACTTAAAACAATCCACTTATAGTTAAATAAACATATTGCATATGTCTGTCTGTCTGCAGTTAGTCTTTCACATTCCCAGTTAACTGGGATGCCTAAAACAATTAAATACCAAACTATACCCGTCAATTAATTCACTCGATTTTTCTTGGCTGCCTTTTCGGCTCTTCTCTGTGCATCCGTGTGGCACTCAATTAGTTGCCAGTACTACCGTATTGTTTCGTTTGAAGTTTTTCTGCTAGATTACCCCGAGACTCAAAGGCCGAACTGACGTGGAAGGAATGATCTCTTCATATTCTGAGACGTATCGAACCAAATCTATTTACCCGATAAAACCAACGGAAAATAAAAACGACGCAAATGTTTATGCTTGTTAACATTTTTTGTTAACGCTACTCCTGGACTATTTTTATTTCGTTGACCATGAAAGCACTGGGCTGGAGGTTTGATAGCTAAAGCTTCGAATGGCGATAACTTCCCGTGTTCAAATGGCCGATTACGATTCGTAAAATCAACAAAACACGCTTTTAAAAATGTAGAGTTGAACGCGTGCTATGACACGAGGATAATATCGAGTCAGACTGATGTTTAGAGGATATCAGCGCATGTTCGTTTTTTTTTATGAAAGTATTGATTAAAATGGAAGAAGAAAAATCGACCTGTCGGTCTAACGTCTCTATACCTAACATCGTGTGGCGCTGGAAGTTTGGCTCCCCGATCTAATAGAATCTTGATGATCTCGTAGTTGTCTCTATGGGCCGCAAGGATCAACGGTGTAATGTCGGGAGTGAAAGTTGCCGTATCCGGTTGCAAAGCCTCCCAACTCTGTTTCGGGAAGTACGTCAAATGTTATTTATGTGTTGCAAGATATGGAAAATACATATAAGCAAATGATAGTACCAAGCATCTATGATAAGCTGTTGTCAAAGTTGATGAAATTGAATTTTAAATTGAAATTCGTCTTACGTGAGGTTCGCCTTCTTTGTGTAGTGTCTCTTCGTGATCGAGCAACACTTCAACGGCCTCAACGTACTCCTCGGAAATGGCGTGCAGTAAAGCGTCCTTAGTCTCGACTCGATATTCAATCAAAAGTTCAACCATTTCCAGATTTTCATTGTCAATGGCCATTAAGAGCCCCGAACGTCCCAGAGGATCCACGCAGTTGACGTCGATGTAATTTGTATCCCGCGCCCTTTGCAACATCCTATTCAGATTTTAATATTTAATTTGTTAGCTGGGCTCATTAAAAATATTAAAGTAAGTACGCCATCCCAGCTTCTTTTTAAAAAATTGAGCAGCACCAAAATTGAATAAAAAGTTTGTGCTTTGTTTACTGAAAGAGGGAAAATTGTGCAAATCCATCGAAATGGCGGATGTTTTTAAATTATAGGGTAACACATGTACAACATCAAAAACTGGTAGCAGTGGATTTTGCGACGCACGCACGCACGCACCGTGAACAGCATGTTAAAATGCCAGGAAGAACAGCTTGATTAGGGCATGGCATTTTATATATATATATTTATTTTTATCCTTGCCAAGAACGAGCTTAGGGTATTGACGTGTGTGTTCGGGAAACGCGTGCAGAAACGCGGAAAGACATATCCGAAACTAATGTTTCCTGTCCGGCAACGTGCGCGTAAGTACAGAAAACAGCTTCCGTCTTGTTATTGGAGATATACAACAGTGACTGTCGCCAATGTAGTTACGATTTTTTACATCCGTTAGATATTGCGATTGCTGCCATTTCACGCGCACGTTGCCGAATGGCAAACATTATAGGAACATCCCCATAGGACGTAGCCTATAACTTGTCGCTATATCTAATATTTCTTCTCTTATATAACATCACGTACGTGCGAGTAAGTGAATGCTTTAATCGTTTAGCAAATTATTCTTATCAGACAAAAATCTTTCGTAGAAAAAAAGGAAGTAAGACGCGTATACAATATTTATAATAATGCAAATTTCTTAGCCATAGTTTATAAATGACAAATGTTATACCTCCGAACTGTGGCCACATCCCCCCGTTCGACGGCGAGAAGGAATTTCTTTTCTTCGAACGAAAGTTGACCCATTTCTTTGTGTGGCAGCATGTCTTCGGCATCTTCAGGACATTCTTGAATCTTTGATCCGCAATGTTCATAGCTGGAACAGTAAGTTTCGCTTTTGCCGCCCACTTTTTGGCTTTCCTGTTATTGAATGAAACATGTGTTGAATCCCCCAACGTCTTTTCGATTTGCATGTTATTAAAGAATTAATTATCAAGATCTTTAAACGAATTCCACGTACAGTCATTCTAATGTTGTAGTAGTACAGCATAGCCCTCTGTGTTACTTTATACAACTTTAATTATGTCACAAAAGTTTTCTGTAGATAGAAACCAACAAAATCTAAGAACTTCATTTGAATTTTATTTAATTAGAACTTCTTAGGCGGTTTGATGTTTCATGCGTTGGTTTTTGCCTAACGTCAAAGAATATGTTAGCTGAATATAAGCGAGCTCGCTACCCTATATATCAAGATGAATACATGATTGCTTGTACGCATTTAAACGCGTTTCATTACTAACGTTTTTGAAAGGCATCATCCGGTAACAATAAAACAGTGAAATACAAAAATTCTGAACACAAACCTTAAAAAAAAATATAATAATAAATTCCAACATTTTTGTTCGAGAATTTCTGACAAATTTAATAACAAGGCTATGGCTGTGTTGTCACCATGAAGTTATGGCAACACTCACGCTCCAACAATAACATATTGTGTGCAGTCCTTAAAATGCGTTTTTTCGTGCTGTACAGGAATGTGTGAAGAAGAAAGCAAAAAAAACCATACCATTTGATTGGTGGGCGGAAAGAGCGTATCTCGGAGGTCGGCATCGCGGGTTTTCATGGTGTTGATAGGATTCAGTCGAGTGTAAAGAGACAATTGACAGCTTTCTTGCCGCCGTATAACGTTAGAAATTGGTCCCCCACTTTTCTTTCTGCAAGAGAGCGGATGGTTTTAGAAATGTTCTCACTAGATTACACTATGCGCTTTCAAAGCGCTGGCTCTGAAGATAAAGACATGAAGCCAATAAAAACGAGTGCTAAAGAAACGTTGGAATACATTTTTGCTCGATTTTTTTTTTCGTTGACTATAAGAACAACGCAGTTTTCAAATTAAAATTTGATCCTTTTCAGACAAAAGATTAATCAGCTTTTAATTCAGTAAAGGGTGTACTTTTATGGTCAGCTTCAAAGGTGACATTATTGTACGTTTTAATGTCCCACGACCGGCAGAAATTTGGCGGCGTAACGACATGAACGATGTAAACAACGCCAAACACATTCCACTGTGAAACGCGCGGTTTGACAACTTAACTGGGATTTGTTAAAATCAAATAACTGTGCTGACCTGCAACGATGTTTGGTGCACGTAAATACTTCTACGGCTACCTTTTTTTTTTATTTTGAAATGTTTTCTTGAAACTCGTTTCCGATGCTCGTGTTTAGTTGTGAAAGGATTTTTCGCTATAGAAAACGGCTTGCTGAGTATACCAAGGCTCAAACAAATAAGCAATTTCCCGGTTGCGACTGATCAGGTCTGCAGGGAAACGATCTAAAAATAACCAAACAAGCGCTGGCTAAATCGAGCTAAAGCAATAGGATGGTAATTGAATGAACTTGTTGCGCCATTAGTCTTCCCGTCTTTCTTTTGCGAAATAGAAAAAGCATTTTTCGTCATTTCGATTCGGCCACTGTGTTTATAATTTACAATTCGTTCCACCATCGTTAGTCATGACTTTTAAGATATCAACCATTTTTTTAGGGGTTTCTAAACGGATTCACAAATACGAGGTTCTTGACAAACTACTCCGATCGGAGAAAAATCAATGAATATTCTAAAAATTCTCCTTAGCCGCTGCTATGACAACGCGTTCAAGGCCTTTTCACGCAGCACCTGCACTTCGTCATTTGTCAACTCAAGAGTCACGTAGGGAGCAGTTATAGACATTTTTAAAAGCTAGTCATTAACGATGGGAAACACGAAAATGCAACACGGAAACTGTTCATATGCAACACGGCACTAACACAGCGATTAATTACATTTTCAAAAGTCTTTTACCCGATAGACCTTGAGCATTTCAGTCTTCACAGATTAGATAATATATCGGTCTTGTCAGTGTGTTTAAGCGACCGTGTCTAAAAGAAACATGTTTATTTTGCCTTTCTTGTTTCGCTTTTTATCCTTCAATCGTTTCTCCTGTTAACTATAAAGAACTAAAGACGTATGAGCTGCACTTAATGTACGGTTTTATTAGTAGTACTCTCTTTGTTTAACCTTAACCGGATTCGTCCGAGCTGATTTTCTGCTTGATTTAAGCCAAATAAATTTACAAGAAAGACTATATACTCTCCGATAGCAAAAGGCATGGCGGTTGGGGTGGTATAATGTTAAAGCTCTTTCCAAGAGTTTCAAACTCGGGACGTTTCGACCAGCATGAAAAGACTGGAATTCAGCTATTTGAATTTTCTCCTGTTTTCACGCAGATATGTCTGTCTTGTATTGTGTTCACTATTCAGACATCGTATTCTTTTTATCGCCATGTACATATTTTTAGGCTTTTACGAATATAGCTGGAGATTTAATCCAGTTCTCAACATTTTTGTGGGCTACCGCAAACTTTTGACCCGAGTTGTTGGTATAGTTTTGATTAGCAGTTCTTGGCTAGCGTGAAGAGTATTAGCCGCCGCTCGTTTTTGACCGCGTCTAGCAGTACCGAGAGCTTTTGGGATTATAAAGAACGGAGTGCGGGGTACTTGAAACCGTATAACTAGAATAGGACCTGTTCGTATTTATTCGGCGGGAAAAGGCCGTCTTTTCTTCTGTCGAATTTAATAATTATAATTACATTTTCGTTGTTAGGCCATTTTAAATTACTTACGTCGTACCTATAGTTTTTCGTTTGGGCTTTACGCATTCAATCAAAGAACAGAATTTTAATGAAATATGTTGATTTGACCCATTTCCCTGTAGACGTGGAAACGTACTAAAATACTACTTCTATATAGTACTAGATAAAACCTAAATAAGATTATATCAGTGGGAAGTGCGTTAACCTCAAAAAGTTTTCACCGAAACCCCTATTTTTATTCCCACAAGATGATTTTCTACCCAATCAGAAGTTTTGCTAGAACGATAAAAGTTGTACTTCCTCATTCATTTCCTTACCCAAAAGACACGCTGTGGTGAATGCCCAATAATAGATTCTAATCAAACTTAACGTTTATCACGTTTTTCGCCTTTCCTTTGATATTAATTCCCCTATTGCCCTTTATCTAATTGCGGTGAATCAGCGCACAAATCCTGATTGCGTGCCACTTGAAGTTAGCATCGAATCCGATGCGGAGAGAGAGATATTGGAAACTGGCGTTCACTTCAAGTATATAGCCCGCATATCACAACATGTTGGTATTACGATCTCGTTCTGTCCACTCTGACAAGGACCATCCAAGGCACTTGTAAATAATTGAATTCCGCCGTGGCCTGCGTATACAAGCTGTCGTATTAGGCGCTTACATGGATTTGTATCCCCGATAAAATAAGGCCAAAATAGCTTAACCAGCTAGATAATAATGTGTATGATATTATACGAATTTTGATTGAATTCTTAGTCTAGCATAGTTTTTCTGTGTATAACTCTGAATATAAAACTGATTGCGTTAGACTAGCGAGCTAGTGAATCACTCATTATTCGTATAGCGAATGGTTGGTGATTCCAGAACGAGGTAGCTGCTAGATTCTCAAATTTTCCTCCTGTAAATTTATGATATTCACAAAAAAAAATTAAATTTACGATACGCGTAACTCTTCGTATTTCGTGACGTTTTCCAACTAGCTGTCAGCAAGCTTACTGAAATAGTACATAGTTGGAACGCCCATCCGATATCGATTGTTGAGATGCTTCTTCGAGAACACATACATTTACTCAGTCCACTAAATTCGCTTAATTGATGGCAAGGCAATTGATGACCTGAGAGTTGTGTCGAACTGAAACAACTTATGTGACAGGAAAAAAAAAACTCTGCTAATCGTATACATCATCCACGGTGCTACATAAAAGGCGCTTGTGTCCGTCACTATATCGAGACGTTCCTTTCTTTTTTTTTTCTTTATCACCATACGATGGCCAACCGAACATGTAACTTGCCAAAGACAAGACAATAAAAGAAAATCTAATTCTATGTAGGAGAGTGTAGGGCTTCAGGGCGACGGCAGAGATTGATCAGAGTCTTTGTCTGACAGCAATAATCAAACTGTCCGAAATTTTGGTCTAGTAGTACGTATATAGGAACACTCTCTACATTCGAAGACGGTAGTGCTTCCTCTCTTTGCCTTCTCTCTCTCCGTTGCCCATTTCAGCATCTTCGTCCCAGCTATTGGCTTAGTTCCAAAATCGATTCCACTAGTCAAGACCTCTCTCATTCTTTCCCCTTGCAGTCGGTCTTTTTTTTTTTTCTTTCTATACGCTCGTTCTCAAACGCTCTGCCATTCGGCGTGAGTTCTCAACAGTCACGTTTTTTTTTATTGTTCTTTTTTGTTCTGCTCGGTACGGATGGCTTATATATTATCCGTTAGCTACTTCCTTTCTTTTTATCTCCGGCATTTTTTATGCGGAGCTCTTATGATTGAGAATATGGCTGAATAAACGTTAAATTCAGGGAGAAACTTGCCGCTATGCTTAATCATAAGCAATCAAAACAATGATAAACAGCAATCACGTTAACGAATTTTCCACGTGAGTTTTCTTTTGCGTATACAAAAAACAAACAACAAATGCAATTCTGAAATATCAAATGAATTTTTCATGGAAATGGTTGTTTACGTCGTGTCGAACAACGACCATTAGTTCGTTGGCTGCTATATATACGGAGACTTTTAACTAGTTTTATTATTGATTTCGGGAGATCTATTTCAGGAACGCACAACTTTTTAACTCGTCCTGCAGACAAAGGACGAGAACCCTATCCATCTTTGATGCTGAACGACCATCGAACTCTTGAAGTAAAATTGACAGAGTTGATCTGATTGAGGACAAAGAGCCAACGCAGGCATAATTTTTGACGAAGCAGGTGTAAGATTTTTCTAAAAAATAAATTAATTTTTTTTTTCGAGTTTGTGCACCGCTGTGTAAGCAGCTCAGACCAATCTCGGAGGCCCAGCTCACGATCGATTTACTTTTCTTGGGTATCACGTCCGCCAAACAAAACCTACTTTGTCTCCGAACGTCTTTGTGCCCTTAAGTGAAATCTTTGATAAATCTCAATCTCCTATTCCCTAAAAACATAATCAGAAAAAAAAAATGTTTGAAGGCCGACCATTTCTTCCGAAACATTCCGAGAAGTTTCCAAATTCCAAATTCAATCATCGGAAATAAACAAAAAAAAAACAAATCCATTTCGTGCAACTTATCTCAGACTTGCCAACCGCTTATCCTATATACGTCTTTGTTGTAATCAATTGCAATACGGTGTTTAAACTGTATAGAAGAAAAGTCTCTGACAATTGTTTGTTTATAATTTTGGACAAACTCGGCGTACAAACAGGTTTGATTGAACAAAGGCGTATAGCGCTTACCGTGTTCCGCGACTATAACAAACAAACAAACAAACGGAAAAAAAATAAAAGCCTGCAAAAGCATAATCCCTAAGGTCATATTAACCATAGAAATGGACGCACCAAACACGAGTACACTACTACATGATCCTCTTCAAACAATCACGGTGAGGCCAAAAAAAAGAAAAGTGTGCTAGTTATACGCTATATAGGTTTTGTTAAGCCAACTTCCCATCGTTTTACACACGTCATCTCACTCGTGCAGAATATAGGAAAGAAAACGGAAGCTCGATGATTTAATGTAGTGTCAGCTCAAAGTCGTCGTCGCCCTCCCTCCCGTTCCTCCCGTGTGTTAAATCCCCGGCATGCTGTATATATTAGAAATAATTTGCACATATTTCTGTAACGGTTATGTGAGGGCTGGGCGTTCTATACACTATAAACGTTTCCTCATATACCAAGAAAAGAAATGTTTGTTATAAATCATATGCTTTCTGACGTCAAGCTTAAACACATCTTCAGCAAATAATCGTATCGATCTAGACATAATGGCCAAACAGTTTATTTACATAACATGCACGGTGATTCGTAAATTGCAATTTCCCCCTAAACTTCATCAAATCTTTCATTTTGCATATTTTGTGTTTATTTAGAATTCATTTACATCTAGAAGCCAGACCTGATATTCCCGCCGTTCGAATTTTTTGATTGAAACAGTTTTAATCCATGAGAAAATCCGGTGTTTTATACTAGCGCCAACAACTTCAGAAAATGTTTTTTTAAATGTTTTTTTTTAACACTTGCAAAATCTATTAACTTTCAATTTTGCTTTAAAAAAAAAAAGAATCGAGGTGATGCGTGTGAACTGTCGAAGGATAGAGAACGGACTAGTTGGATGCCATGTAAAACTAGAGGATCACATCTTGTCGCTTCTCCTTTCCCTCTCTAGTTTTCTCCTTGCTTTTCTTCTGTTGGTACGTCTGTTGCCAAACCATTTCGGTTTTGCGCCGACGCAACAGCGACCATCTTCGCCTCAACAAATACTGACGCTCGATCAGCTTCGAGATTCTTTCTTGTATATATAAACGTACAATTCCATCCGGATTAATAGAACTTTGTCTGTGCCTTTCTTTGTTTAACACGAGATATTGTCATGGTCTATTTCAAAAGACGGAGATATTTTTTCCTTCCTTTTCACTTCGTATACTGTAAGTCTTCTTTTAGGCTTTTGTCCTCAACACCTAAGAATATGTTGATGAATCGCCAAGCTGTGTGTTTATATCCACCCCATACCGCACCCGCACAACTGGCCTATATAAGTAAGAAAATTGTGCATAAACCGGCTGTTGTTCTTCGCAGTTTAAAATAGCAAGGGACGCATTTCCCCTGATATAATTGAAGCACATGAAGACAATGTTAATTTAAAAACTATTTAAAGAGGAAACGGATAATTAACAAGTGAAAGAAATGTAGGTTTCTTTCATCGAAACAAAGGCCATTCGCTCCAGTTTGCTATACATTTCAACAATATTCACGCATTTATTACTAACAAACAGAGCGGGTGAAATAAAAAAATTTTGTAAAATATGATATGTTGAAATGTGCTCAATGCTAAATGACCTAAATCAACAGAAGTATCTTGGGCCACGTAATCAACATGATATAGTCTCCTGCAAAAAAATGGAATGCGTCTCGTTACTTATTGAAGCTGTTATATCCGTGGAGTCTATACGCAGTTGCTGGTTTTCCAAGAAAATTGTCAGTGTTTGCTCTCAATGGTAACACATATAAGCGATTGGTGCCAAGTGGCAAACCAATTCAGGGAATGATACATTCATCTCACTTCATCAGAGTACAGCTACTTCTATTGTCAATTCTTCCTATTTGCACCACAAATAGAAAAAAGAAATAAGTACATAAAGTCCCACTTCTATTCACTTTTGCAAACTATTGTTGCGGTAAACTTTAATTTCTTTAGCCATGTACTGTACTTGTTTCAATGTACGTTGTTAGTGAATTAATGTTTTAAAAAAACTTTGAAGGAAGATCTTACAGCAGGCCAACTCAGTTTTTGTGATAACACAATCTGTTTTGGCCACCTATGAATTAAAACCCAAAAGAAATTGAGCACCGGCGTTAACTTAAAAAAATGCGATAACAAAGAAACAATTGGGGTAGTACCACATTTGTAGCTAAACGCGATGTCTTGCTGGGAACGTCTTGCAGTATAGAACATGCGTGGCTGAACCTGTGTTTTAAACCATTCAGAAACCAAAGTATTTATCAGGCATTTGTGTAATTGAATCTTTCGTTACATCGCTTTTCGTACAAAGCGTTTTGTAAAAAAACTCATAAATCAACACAGATAATGACCCGTAAAAAAAAATGAAATTCTACAAAATGATAAATGACTACCAGCCTCAAAGGATCGCTTTTCTTAGTCCAGGAAAGCAATTTTTTTTTTAAACATCATTCAAATCATGTGAAGTGATTATTTTTCCCGTATGGTACGTCGGCGCATAGTAACAAACTGACACATTTTCCCGCACAAAAAAAAACTATAGTTACAGTACATAAAGTCATCACATTGAATTGACGGCAAGTATAAGGTGTCATTTGACAATGTGTAGCAACAAATAAAACCGATCATGTAACAGCAGTGTAGTAGGCGGGAGTCATGTTTGTAACCGGGAGGCATGGAGTTTACCCGGCTATACCGTTTTGGATGTAATAGCTTGACATGTTTGTCATCTTGTTTACGACCGTTCCCAATGCCTTTCACCTTCCGGCTGACAAACACGCGGTACGATTCTTTGAACTATTGTTGTTGTTTAAATCAACTGTTTCTTGTTTGGAGAGGCACGTATGGTGTCTCCTTACGTGTCTTTAATATTATTTGGAATGTCTAACCAAACGGCTCGTCGATTTTGATTTTAGTTTTTCTGGTGGGAAAGGACGAATCATTTTCTCATTTACTCTTTAAGAACAAAACACTCGAGTATAGCATGTGTAATGCTAAAAGGATTACAATAGCGGGCTCGGAGGACGGAATGCGATGCTTTTTCTTATTCTAGTAAGCCACTTTGAGTCGCACAAATGTATCAATGTGCGCATTAGGCCTAGTCTACTGATGAAGAATGAGAGCGGCTGAAATGCATAGTTTAGAAGATGAATGCAGAAGCTTTGTAGTAAAATAGGCATGGTCGAATAAACGGAAAAGGTAGATCATGATTTGGTCTAGGTAATTTCAATACCGCTCCCGTAAGCTCATTAAACCAAACGGCTGAACTGTCATAGGATGACGAATGATGTCCGCTGGACAGACGTGTGCTGTGTTATTAGTCGTTGATAACGTCTTATGCTCTGGTGTTTTAATTATTGTTAGTCTAGTTTACATCACTACTATTAAAACTCTGAAGAGGCATATTAACTCGTATTTTAGTACGAATACAGACATCACACAACAGGGTGCGTATACTATAGTAAATGGTATGTTTGGTGGTATTAGCTTTTGTGACTTAAGGCTTTCTAAGATATTTCTTTAAAGATTTGCCCAATCCTAGAAAGACCATTTTTTTTACAATTAATATTTTCTTCTTTCTGTCTCCGGGATGGGGTTGTGGGATGACAGGGATCGTTGTATGAGTCGATAATGAAAGTATCGATTATTTACATGAATCCTAGCTGCGCACTGCGCGCAATACCAACATATGGCCAGAATCCGGATGAGTTTCTGTTCGGCAAACTTACAATAGTGGAAACCCAATAAAAAAGACGACGGTACGTGTACGACCTGCGTAAGGTCTTCTATTGAGACTCATCGTTCGCTTATTCTAGAGCACCCATTCAATTCAATCGATTGAATGCACGTTCATAAAGCGCTAATTTTTACGAATCACGTGAGAAGGAAAGAAGATCAAATTTAAACGGATTCTCTTGCTTTTATATGAAGCTGAGATTTTATATCCTCCCCCCTTGTTTTTCAAGTTTGAAATTCAATTTACGGATTAAGAATTAGCTTGGAATTAGCAGAGCTCCAACGGTGAAAAAACGCGTCACTTTCTTCTACCCGGTAGAATAATATCGTAGGTAACGAAACTAGATAGGTTGGTAGGTGACAAGGGTAAATATGAATCCTGTCAACACAACGACAAGATTTATTCTATACGTGCTTTTTTTTTAGCTAAGTTCCTCGAAAGGAAAATTGTGTTGATTTATTGGAACCCTTTTAATGAGATGGACTAACCGGCGCACACGGATCTCTTGTAAAGACGAATGGACCATGTTAGAACAAATAAAAACTCATACATTTCGCTTGTAAAAACACGCTGATTAAGGTCCATCAATTGTCCAGTAAAGTAGATTTTTAAAAAAGCGATTCTATAAACCGCTAATTTCATTTTCTTTGATGTCCTTCAGACATCGGTCTATTCATTTTCAAATGTTTAATATTTGGAAAACGAATTCGCTCTGTTTGCCCACGTCGCTCCCACAGGAGTGCTATTGGAAGTCGGTTTCATTTAACAAAAATTAATGTTTTCGAACAGATTACGTACACGTACATAAAAAAGTGCCTAATCGTTTTCTAAAATAACTCCTTTTTTCAGTCATTTACGGAGAAAGCAGTTAAATCAAGTAAAACTGATTGAGTTGCATGCAGTGTCTTCCCCAGTGACTAGAGGAATTTTATCGATTTAAATTTCCCAACTGTCCTAAATAACAATGCGTATAGACGCTATAGACTATCATCCATGAAATAAAGAATTTTTGCTTTTCTGTGACCAGACGAATTTTGTTTAAGCTGCCACACCACTCAACTTCACCACCCTTCTCTAGTAGTCTTAGCCATTGGCTTGTCTAAAACGTGATCAATGAGTCTTTCAACCTTCACGTGGTGTTAGGAAGAATCACGATTTGAAGTTCGCCCCCTTCCCGCATGACATTTTACATTTTAACCTAGAGAGGCTTATTCCATATTTATGACATAGCACAGGGATTTGGAGAAAAGGAGAAGAAAAACTACGGGGATGACGGCAACGCGAATAAAACTTTTTTGTTTAGGGCCGTCCCTAGATTACGTCAAACTCAACTTCGTCCTACTGAGGAAAGGTTACAGAAAGTGGTATGCAAATATACTGTGATCTGCTTGTAGAGTTTCAAGTTTTCTGTTCTGTATTTGCATTCCTCGAATTTACCTGAAGTTTTTTTTGATCAAGATAATTTAGATTTAAACAATCATCAGAGTTACTTGATCAATAAAAGATGAAAGCGTTGTGTATCGTATGTGAAATTAGAGTGTAGGACAGAAATACGTCGTGAGTTCTTCAATTTTCTTCAGTCACTGACTAAGGCTGTACGCCAAAAAGGTTGAGATTAACAGAATCAACTGGAAAGGGCCATATCAAAACAAACACTGACTATTGCTTACTAAACTATAAAAAGTCCGCCTCTATTTTAGCGACGAACATAAGCATTCCGTATCAAGAACTCCTTTTGTTTGGCTGCTGTCGCCAATAAACACTGATTCCTATTTTCAGTTGTACAGGCGAACTATGCGCACCGTTTTCTTGGCGTTCGTCCCGAATCTAAACAGGTTTTCCTGCAGATTTGAAAACAAACGACTGTCGTGGAAACAACGGCGCTGAGCTCAATTTTTGAAGGGTGATGTGTGGCAATGTGAAGCTTATCCGTCCATGTGATATACACTCTATTTAAGATTGATATTGAAGCTCTGAAATAGACTGGTTTGCAAAAAAAATTTACGTCATAATAGTGTACACATCACTGACCTGCCTGATAATTTGCATGTTCGCTTCATTCAGCTTTTCTCGATAAAGGAAACAATCTCCCGTTTCTATCCTAAATCATCAACATAATTCAACGGGCAATACGACTCGTGGACGGGTAAAAAATATAATTGGTGAAAGGACGGACAGGTTTAACTGGCAGGTCGACGGGTAGGTAAAATAAAAGTGGTCAACAGAAGGAGAGTATCGACGGGCAGAAAGAATATTGTTTTAACGTGCGTTTATACAGACCGGGTCGATGGGCAGATACAACTGTTGGCCGGCAAGCTGCTACAACGGGCGGATCGACCAGATGCTATACGATGGCATGTTCGAAGGGCAGCTGAAAGGATGGGTTGACGAGCAAATTGACGGACACTACGACGGACAACAACAGAGTGTGGATTTTGGGACAATACGACAGATGGGCGGACATATGCAATGGACGAGTAGATGGCCAGATGCAACGGGCGGCCTGAAATGTTGGTGCAACGGGTTAGTGACAATTGGATGGGTTCACGGCTATCCACAATGGGAATAGACTACGGTCACGTCGGTCCTCATTCCACATATCTTTAGCCATTTAATGTTGCCAATATACTTAGCTATTGCTGTCCACTATTTTGGGCGGATTCATAGTTACGATTGTAACAAAATAACTAAACAAAAACGCGAATTGGGGGATAGAACTTAAAACTCTTTATTAAACCTTTCCCAAGATGCCAGTAGATGGAAGAACTATAAATGCAACGCTCATATTGTTACGACGTGTAATGTAAGTCCGCGGTTACCTCACGCTAGTTGTGATTTTTATTGGTGGTGAAGACGCAATCTGAAATTTTCGCTGATTAAAGACTGTTATTGTTCTTTAACATTTTTCTCTAATCATTTTTTTTCTGGGCTCCACTAAACACCATTAATTTTGAAATTAATTTGCTGAAAATGCCTCCGAAAATTAGTAGAAAACGACTAGAAACATATTTTTCTATTATCTAGGGCCAGGATTCGATTCGTTCAGTTTTCGGCTGTCTAGTTCTCAAAAAGCTCTCCGTTACAAATTTCTTGTCACTCTTCTTCCTTCTCTTTACTTACCCAATCATGTGTGACCGAATGAGGTCTGAACTAAACAGCGTGGGTGGTTACTCCTGACAAAATGGTGTGGCCAGGAAAAGTCAGCAGGCCACGAGACATGCGATATCACGACGTTCACATGATAGTATCCAGGGACGTCCTCTGAGTGTTCTGGGTAACCACCAGAAATCAAGCCTCAAATTTATGCGGCAAGTATAATCTGGCCCAGAAGGGCGGCCAGCTCATCGAATCGATCTCACTGGTGAGTGGGGTCTGAGGCGAGTTGCATGGTATGGTTGCATGCATGGTACCGACACGTTCACGTTCACACCTGAGCAAATAAATGTTTTATGCAAATAAACAAAAAAATTGTTGCTCGTATTTTATTAGACCTGCAAATCTCGCACTCGTGAGAACTTAACACTTGCGGGCATCATCCGGTAGAAAATAGGCTAGTTTAGGTAGATTCGGATAATTCAGTTTTGCGTATGCCACATTGCCAATAAAAAGACTGTGCAGTACTGCGAAGCCTTTGTTTGGCAATGCTATTGTATTTGAATGTTGGGTACCTCAATGTACAAACAGAAGCTGCGTAAGTGATAGCGTGGTAACCGCTTTCTATGTAGTTTAATACAGAAGAGCCTTATTCCGTATTATTCCTATGCTTTAGTCGTATAGTACGTGGGTGCTTCCGAATAATGGAGGCCGAATAATACTTTAGATCCTCGGTATAGTACTCTGAAGCAGCAATTTTTGTTGTGCTATAGCTGGGCTTGAAGTACGATGGAATAATCAGGGGTACGGGAACGGCAGGGTAGTACTTCAGAGCATCGGTGTAGTACGTTGCTTCAGCGATGTAAGGCATGGTAATTTCAGGGCAGTAAATTGGACCTACACAATAATTTACTGCTTCATGCTTGTGTGGAACAGTAGGAAGTATTGGTAGTACGGATCATGAGTGGGAGTATAGCTCGGAGAAGAAAAGGATATGTCGTGTTCGGACGGGTAGCTGGGTTTGGCGTAAGTTGGTCTGTAGAATTTGACTTTGGATGAGTAGTACTGTGGAGCCTTGGTGGCGTAATTTTTGGGAGCTTCAATGTGGTACCTCGGACTGGCGTAACTTGTGGCGTAATAAACCGGGCTTCGACGTCGTAACGTAGAGCCTGATAGTATTTAGGAGCTTCAGCAGTGTAATAGGTTGAAGCGGAATGTGTGGTGGTATAGAAGAAGATAGTGCTGGTTCAGAAGCTATGGTCATTTAGCACTTGGGTGACTCAATGTGGTAACCGGGATCGGCGTAAGGTGTGCCATAGTAGGGCACAGAAATAGTGTAGTACCTTGAAATAGATGAATGTATCAGGCAACAGCCAACAGCAGGATACTGCAACAGTTATCTATACAAACAGAGGAATGAAAACTTGAAATGACAAAATTATGGCGTTATGAGTTGAAAATGTCAGTTCTTACCCCACCTTGTATTGTTGGGTGTAGCAAAAATAGCAAAAAAATAGCAAAACAGCACTTGATTGACATGCTAGTATCCTCCAGATCTGCCATGATAGACTGAATCGTATAGTACAGCTATTGATCCGATCTATCATGACATCAGCTGATAGCTATTACATCTCTATTCAGTCTTGCGTTGGAATGGTAGGCCAATCCCATACCAACGCTAGACGTTTCGAGTTGTAATTGCTTACAGACTCTTGGTTACTAGTGTCATTTCAAGTGCCGTTACATTAAGGAATGCACACAACTATTATATACCGTTAATTGAGACACCAAAACCCGTTGATAACGGAATCATCCATTTTCCGTCGTGAATTAAATTTCATTAAAATTCTGAAACACTTTTGCATAATGTCATAAATGAACTTTATCGGGAAAATAGTAATGAATATCGACCAACATTGTTATAAAACAGAACACTTCACTAAGTGCTTTAAATTACTAACTGTAACCAAGCACTCACGAATTGGGGTGTTCACTGCCGCGTCAACACGAAGGGAATACCTTTAATCTTTAATGATATGAAGTATTTCTCCATATCGCCTAGCGGCCAATTTTGACACTAACAAAAGAATGCATCTGCATTGTTCCCTCCCTGTACGAACAGTAATTTGTATACGATATACGATATCACTTTTGAGCAAAATTTTCAGCGTTCAATCTTAAAGTGGGCTTAATGAGGTGCCAAAAACAAATGTGCATTTTTAAAAAAGAGTTTAATTTCAGTGTTTTCAAGTTCACCCTACTGCAGCAATTTTGAACTACATTTTCTCACTTTTCCATCGACCAAATTTTCTCATGAATTATTTAGAAACATCAGTAAAAGAAACTGAAAAGCGTTTGGAAATTTTTGTATCTGCCACCGTTTCGGAATCATTTACAGAAATACTCGTATGCAACACGAAAAAGGAAACGCGATTTGAGCTCGCCAAGTTGATTTTCTCAACGTTGACATGCCGTTGCCTGTCTCTGCTGCACGCAAGATGTAGGCAACTCAACTCACAGTAATCAATTATCAAAATACTGAGTGGCAAAATTGCAGTCGACAGAAACTGACTCGACTGGTTAAACTCAAGATGGCGCTAATGTATCAACAATTAATTTATTTTTGAATTAAATATCACTACTATTTACAGGAGCTGAACGTTTTAAAAAAGCGTGACATGTAATTCTCAATCAGCATACGTGACATTGCCAGCTTTTGTTCTGGAAAAAAAGGTCGACAAAAAACGACACCAGCACACCTATTGGATTAGTTTAGTTAGGTAAGAGTAAGACTGCACACCTGAGGTGAATAGGCAGGAAAGATCGAGGTGTCACATTTTAGTTTGACGTGAGCCACAACTCGTTGGACAAGCACGCTGGTCGATAATTTTATTCGTGTATTTGATTTTAGAGCAAGTTTTTAGCTTTCACCCCCAAAGGCTGGTGTAAATTAGTTTTATCGAAAACGTACATTTTAAAGGAAAGAGAAATACTTAACCTTGTTCAACTTGTTAATACGGCTCGATATTTGGATACGATGGCTACATCGGCAGTCCATGAGCCTGACGACCTTAACACTTGCGCCGTATGTTTCGAACAGTACAACTTCGTTGATCGCCTGCCCAAATTTTTAAGCTGCCTTCACACTTTCTGTATCAGCTGTCTAGGAGTAATTTTTGTTTTAGTTTTAAGTTTTGTTTTCTGATAGCCTAAAGTTTTGTTTTTGTGTCTACCTCCTTTATTTTGCAGAAAATGCTACTAGATTCTTCTTCGATGACGATAAGCTGCCCGGCATGTCGAACTGTCACTTCCCCTGGCGGTGGTCTGGTTAGTCTTAGAACTAATGAGCATGCTCTTAGAGTCTTGGAGCTACAGGAAAAAATCACTAATCTTAATTGTTCCGGCAGAAGGTCAGTTTATCTAACTTGTTATAAATCCTAAATGCATAGCTCTGTTTTAACCGAAATTGTAGGCAGCCAGCATGGTGTCACACCTGCGACGAATTGGCTGGTCTTTCCTGCCAATTCGGTGTGCATTCCATCACGCCTTTGGGTAATGACGTCGTGGAAAAGCACCTCTCCCAGAATCAAAAGAACAAAGTTCAACTAAATCTCTCCTACGGTAAGTCATACACTTTTGTACATCGACTGAATTGAAATTTACATTTACTTTTGTGACTGTATCCGCCATCTACCAGCGTTAGGACGGCGAATGGAGATTGACTCTTATTTGAAGTCCATGAAACAGAGTATTTCGATCTTAGATAAGCATGTGGCTCAGCTGAAAGAAGATAATGCCGTACAAATCAGCTTAGTCGAAGGTGACACACCGCAATTTTGTTTAAACCTCTTGCCTCTCAAATGTCGAAGATGTACATTTCAATGTAACACTTTAAATTGTAGGGATCTTGCATGAAATGGAATCTCACCAGACGTGTGATGCTTCGAGGGGTAATTCAAAACGTCTGCAAAGCAGTCAACCCGTTGAAGTTGAAGCCGAATCAGCCTACTCTTCAGCGTTATCGCTTGCCCAAACATTTGAGGGGGCCAAAAACATTCTGATTTCCATGAACGTGGAAACAATTGACGGCAAAATGGCGCCATCTCTCCCGTGGCTTAATCGAATTAAATTGTGCCTTATGAACCAAATCGACGACAAGGCGGTAAATGCAGCAGGACTCAATATCCTTTCGTTCATTCTGCTCCTTCAGCTTCAGCAAAATCGTCACCAGCAGCAAGTGAACGTGCCTGTTTCACCTTCTGTACCGTCGGCATCTCCGATCGCGACATCACCCAACAACACGGTTTCAATGCTTCGCTCTTTTCTTCTGCCACAGCAGCTGCATTCTAATCACCAATATTGCTCCATGACGGTGGAAGTGAACTTCGATAAGGTATGATCATAATTATTAAATTGAAAGCAAGTAAAACTTTAGAATTTTATGTGTCATTGTTCAGAAAGCTACTCTGCTCTTTCAATTGGCTCCTCAAGCTTCATCTGAGCTTAAAAGCATCTTTATTCGTTCGTTTTCATCAACGTACGCCAGCTATTTTCAATCGGTCGTAGTGAAGGTAAGTTTTAGTTTTTAGGTTTCTTTACAAAATTGTATTTTTATTTTACAAATGTTTTGTTTTCTGTTGTGCAGGCAGGAATCAGTCTTTTTGTTGTATTTGGATCACCCTACAATACTCGTAGTCTAATGACCTACCAGGGAGAGAATGCTTATTACCAACGTCCCTTTATCATGGAGCGTGGGGATGTTGGCATTTATTACAGCAATGGGCCGCAGCACAACGGGGTCTATGATATGGTCATATTGCTAGCTCCCTTTTCAGATCGCAACGTAAGACGTGCTCCACTTGTGGCTCGTTTGATGAATGGGGTCGAATTCTGCCATTCTTTAAGTCATTTAAAATTGCACGAGCGGGCTTCATGCAAAGTGGTGCATTGTGGAATTTTTTAACCCGTAATTCTTAGGAATTGAACTGACGTTTTTAAACCAAAATGACGGATGAAGTGTGAATATTTTTTCGGACGCAATAGATCGTACAACGCTATATCAATACAAATTTATGACAAAACCTTGCTTTAGATTATGCTAGAGTCAATTTTTGTATCTTCCAAACAGTCAATAAATCAGCTCGTGAACAGGCTCTTTGTAGAAAGTAGGAACACCATGCGTACGTACAAGCAGTGATATACATGTAAGAGGGACGAGATCTTCTCACCGAATAATGGCTGACATGTCTATTCCTACAACTATAGGACATTCGCCTAAGTTTCAACAACCATAGATAATAAAAAATAAAAAAACGAGGATTGAGTGAAACACCGACTGTTTCCGTGGTTCGAACGGGAGGTGCTCACTACGAAGTGCAACCCAGGTCACTATCAGATATGAAATCTACGTGAAGAGAAAAAACTCTAAGCAATGATTAGCATTTAAAAATTTTAATCTTGTTTAAAAAGTGAATTATAAGTTCCTAAAGATCGTGGTATCGATGTCTTGATGTGCCACGCCCTCCATCGGTCTTCATCACCAAGTGATGTTAGTGGCGCCTTACCCAATCTGTATGGTTAACGCGCTACGTGTTTTCCTTCTATAAGTGGTCGCCTGTCCCCACTTGGATGAAAAAGATGAAGAATTGCGAATGGGCAATTGCGTTGAGGCTGCTACATTCACAAACGTAAGCATTATTTCATGATAACATATCTAACACATTTTTCTTTTGTCTAGAGCCAGGATTCGATCCGATTAGTTTTGGGCAGTCTAGTTCTCATAAAGCCCTCCGCTACATATTCCTTCTTACTCTTCTTCCTTCTCTTTACTTACCCCAGCATGAATGACCGATTGAGGTCTGAACTGAACAGCGTGGTTGTGCGGTGCAAGAAGGTTTCGCCCTTCGACTGCCCTACGACTAGTTCATTTCAAGTCGCTCCTGACAAAATGGTGTGCCCACCCCCCCAGTCCTTACCTCACCTTGGATCGTTGGGTTTGGCAAAGATACTGTCAGCATGCATTTCCACCGCCAGCAGGGTTTCCTATTTTTAATACAAAATTTCAATTCAATTCACGTAAGATAATAGCTACGTAATTCCATCAGCAACTAAAAAGATCATTAATTCTGAAAAAAAAAAACACAGCAAAACAGTACTTGATTGACATACTAGTATCCTCCAGATCTGCCATGATAGACTGAATCGTATAGTACAGCTATTGATTCGATCTATCATGACATCAGCTGATAGCTCTTACCTCTCTATTCAGTCTTGCGTTGGAATGGTAGGCCAATCCCATACCAACGCCTGACGTTTCGAGTTGTAATTGCTTACAGACTCTTGGTTACTAGTGTCATTTCAAGTGCTGCTACATTAAGGAATGCACACAACTATTATATACCGTTAATTGAGGCACCAAAACCCGTTGATAACGGAATCATCCATTTTCCGTCGTAAATTAATTTTCATTAAAATTCTGAAAAACTTTTGCCCAATGTCATAAATGAACTATATCGGGAAAATAGTAATGAATATCGATCAACATTGTTCTAAAGCAAAACACTTCACTAAGTGCTTTAATTTACTAACTTTTACCAAGCACTCACGAATTGGGGTGTTCACTGCCACGTCAACACGAAGGGAATACCTTTAATGATATGCAGCATTTCTCCATATCGCCTTGTGGCCAATGTTGACACTAACAAAAGGATGCATTAGCATAGTACGAACAGTAATTTGTGTACGATAATACGATATCACTCTTGAGCAAAGATTTTCAGCGGTCAATCATAAAGTGGTATTAATGATGTGATAAAAACCAAAGTTCCATTGCATAGTATTGCAGGGGCACTCTACTGCAATTTTCAACTAAATTTTCTGACTTTTCCACAAGTATCTCGTGAATTTTTTGGAAACCGCAGTAAAATAAACCAAAAAGCTTTCGGAAATTTTTGATCTGCATCGTTTCGGAATCGTTTTCAGGTCGCATGCAGCACGAAAAACAAAACGCGAGTCAAAGTCAACAAGTTGATTTTCTTAACCAAGACCTCAACGTTGACATGCCGTTGGCGTTGCTTGTTGACTATTAAGGGACATCTTCTGAGTTTCCCGAAGGGATTTAGGGCGAGGCACTTTGGGTCGGAGGGAAAAGTGGAAACGAATCAAATTCGCCTGCTAAGCTCAATAGATGGCTTTTGAGTTTTCTTAAGGTATTCGCCTGCTAAGCTCAATAGATGACTTTTGAGTTTTCTTAAGGTATTCGCCTGCTAAGCTCAATAGATGGCTTTTGAATTTTCTTAAGGTACATAGAACTTATTGGAGAAAGAATGTTATTAATAAAAACCTACAGGTAAAAATTTGTTGAAACTTTTTACACGGGATAGCATTCAATTTCTTCTAAGGAAAGTTAATTTATTAAAGTGATAAAACAAATAAACGGCAGCCACGATTCCAGCATTGTTTTGTTACAAAGCAGACGACAGCATAAATAAAAAAAGTTATTGCTCCTCAGGCCCTCACGCCTGACTCCGTTCTGCCATGGTTCTGCCCTCACTCAGTTCTGAAATGAATATTCAGGTCGCTGATCGCTTCGCCACTGAATAGTTAAATATTTTCCAACGCCCATGTTTTCTGCAATCCGGATGATGGGTTCTTCCTCTGCCTCCTTGGTGAAATGAATATGAGTCGTTTTCGATAGAGGTGGCGGCGTTTGAATTGGTATGGTTACAATCCGGTCAAATCGAATTAAAGGAGCCACAATGTTCTGCAGCACAGCAGGTTAGAAAATTAGAATATCTATTAATTTTTTTCTAGTAGTGAGCCATGCCGACCAAACATTCTACTTAAAGTACTTCGTTAAAGTATCTCTTACCTCATTTAAAGTATCAGCCTTCATTCCATCTTCTTTTTTATATCACTAGTCTTGTTTGATCACACCTCACGAGTGCAGATTAAGAAACATGACCTATTCGGTGCCAGTTACTGTTGACATTGTGTACCAAGGGGCAGCAAAGAGTTGTAAGCAACATTATAGTGATTAAACAAATGCCAATCATGTTAAGGAGCTGAAACTGCACATGGGTTGGTCTGTTGTCTTCAAAAATGGCAAAGAAGAATGAATGTCCATGTGATTATGGTGGTTGTTTCATTGTTTTTGGAAAGGAAAAGGTATAAAGCTTATGATAAAATGCTGTTTATCACAACCTTTCAGATAAGTCAATTTTAGGTGATCGTGATTCAAGAACAAATGTTGAAAATCTGCATGATTGTTGAGCTGGATAGAAAAGGAAACATGTCATCCCAAGTAATGAGCAGCACACATGGAACAAAAACACTCACTAATGTGACCATGAACAAAGGAAAATACTATTTGAAGCAACATAGTTTTCAGAATGTAATGTTATGATATGTTGCTCTTGAAAGCTTAGACTGACATTTATTTCCTTCGAACACTTCAAAGATATCCCCGTTGTCATAGTTTTTAAAGCTATGGAGATTTTGGCTGATAAAGAACTGGTACTGATGATGGTGTACCGACAGCATTTGCGCCTTCTTTAGAATAGTGTGCGCGCGCATCCATCTTTACTCAACAGAAAGCACTTAAGTATCTAATACATCTTCAGACAATTCAATATTTATTTACATAATAACATTTTGCATTGTCCACTGCAGATATTTGGGCAACAAGCGACTTTTGGGGAGTTAAAAAAAAAACGCCAGTCGAAGAAGCTAGAGAAATGCTTGCCACCGCCATTTTAGTGCACGTTCCGGTAAGTTTTAATTCCTCATAGATGCAGTCTTAATCATAACTCTTGTACAGGTTGACGATTTTAACTTTAAAAGCTAAAGCAATTTATTTAGCTTTGATGATTCACCGGGTCATTCAAGCCGAAAATGATCCAACGTCAGTTGATCGTGATTATCATGAAAATAATCGTATGGAATTAGCGGGCTCACTGCTTTCACTCTTGTTCAAAGATTTGTTCAAGCGCATGAACTTCGAATTAAAGGTAAAAGCGGACAAGAGCATTCCCAAGGTTAAGGCGGTCCAGTTTGAGGCACTCAAACACATCAGAACTGATCATATAACTTTGGGTTTAGAAAATGCCATTGCCACTGTATTACTAAAATTTCTCTTGGTTTGCTATTCAAAATCCGTAGCTTTGTTTTCTTAGGGAAATTGAACGATCAAACGCTTCCGAATGGAAAGACAAGGCGTCACACAAATGCTCTGCCGCCTGTCGCACATCTCTAGGCTTGGGATGATGACTCAGGAAAATTCCCAATTCGAGAAGACACGTTAAGTGTCTGGGCCCCGTTCTCTTCAACCTTCTCAATGGGGTGACAATACCATCCCCTTTGTTATCAAATGTTCTAATTCTTCTTAATTTATTTCTATATGTTCTACGAACGATCATCCGGATTGCAGAAAACATGGAAGTTGAAGATGTTTATCTATTCGGTGGCGAAGAGATCAGCGACCTGAATATATACACTGTTTCCCCCAACGGTTCGTTTAATTTATATGTTTGTCTCGTAAATTACGATGGTGTTCACTGCATTATCTTTTCGTATTTTAGTCAAAATCCTGGGACTCGTCCAAAATTATCAATGCTTGAACCGGTATTTCAAATTGGCTCGTCGCCATGGCTATATCAACGCCTTCATTTCGATTTATCCGCATTTCTTATAACAAGAGCGGTTTACATCAGCTGCAATGGTGGTTGTCTATGCAGGTATAATGATCTAGAATCCTAAGTTACTACTTATTTTTTTTAGTTTTCTCTAACCATAGGCCATATATAATCGTCCGAAATGGAAAATCAGCTTTAATAGTAAGACATATGCAAGAACTGGCCAATGGCTTTCGGACATTTGAGGACTTCATTTACGAAGGGCTGATAGAATATTTGGATGTGAATGAAGAGAATGATGGCAACACTGCTGTCTACTAGTCGCATACATCGAAGAGACGACTCGTCGTGAAACTGAGCCAGTTACTTTGCTTGGCGTCTGTGCAGGATTGATTCCCTATCCTCATCCTAACCAAAGTCCACGAAACACTTATCAGTGCGCCATGGGCAAGCAAGCGATGGGGACCATCGCGTGCAACCAACGAAATCGAATTGATTCGCTCCTCTACAATCTGGTTTACCCACATAAACCAATGGCGAAGACACGCACCAGCCTGCTCATCAATTTTGATAAATATTCCCGCTGGCCAAAACGCCATGGTCACGATGATGAGCTACTCTGGATTCGATATCGAAGATGCTACTGTTTTAAATAAGCCTTTCTGGATCGAGGTAACATGAAAATTCATCTTTGATGCTACTGTTTTAAATAAGCCTATCTGGATCGAGGTAACATGAAAATTTATCTTTTTGTACCGTCCCTATTTTTTCAAATTTTTCCTTTAGGTTATGGATGGTGTTTGGTTTATAAAAATGCAAAATGTGTGTTGAAGCGTTACAACAATCGAAGTTCAGACTGTGTTAATGGACCTGGTTGATCCAACAACTAACAACAAAAACAAGAAGCCGACATGGAAACATAAAAGTATTGACATGGATGGATTTGCTTGTGTGAGCCCACCTGTTCAACCTAAACAGGTATTTAAATCGAAAAAAATTGGTATTTGCATCGGTTCTAATCTATTTATTTGACAGAAGGTACTAATCAATAAAATTATGTTAACCGTTCCCGTAGTTACTCTTGCACCAGGAGCACCAGCTAAGGGTCCGTAGCCGGAATATCGCGACGTGCCCATCACGTAAGCTCGTTCAGTTTTACAGGATAAGTTTTTTAGAATTTATTGTTTAATTCATATTTAGATCCAAAGGACCGATTCCTTCTTATGTTGAAAAAGTTATGTTTTCTTCTAATGCCGAAGAGGAAAAAAAACATAATTAAAATCCAATTGCGGCAGACCCGGCGACCTGAAATCGGCGACAAGTTCAGAGTCAACATGGTCAAAAAGGGGTAACCTGTTAATGTCTTTATTTGTGTGATTCGCTTGTTCACGAACACTTCACATTACAGTTACACATGACCAAAAATGCCCTTCGGGAACCTCTCCAAGGAGCCGCGGCGTATTGGTACTAGTTACCCGAAGGGTTTCTAACCACGTTTTTTTTTTGCTGGTATGGTTTTTTTTTCTGGTGTGGATGGGTTTAGTTACCCGAAGGGTTTCTAACCACGTTTTTTTTTTGCTGGTATGGTTTTTTTTTCTGGTGTGGATGGGTTTAGTTCACGATTGCCCCACTAGATGATTTAGTAAAGCGAAAATAAAAAATAATAGGTTTTCACGTGAAGGATAGGGGGTGTATTATTGAAAGAGAGTCAAATAGCCATTTAAATTCGGAATGATGAATAGTATAGGATCACTACAGAGTGATTAAGTGTAATTGTTTTTTTTCTTAGCGCCATTAGCTAGTCCCTTCATTTGCTGTAAAGAAATGGGTTCACACTCTATCGTCTGCATTCGAATAAAAATGCCATATTTCAAAAAAAACACTACAAACAACTTCAACTATTTTTCTAACTATTTCTTTAACAAAATATTTTTCTAACTATTTTTTTAGCAAATAACACAACAGCTCTAATTCTAGCATTTAAAAGCCGATAGAAATAAAGATTACAAAAAAACCGAAAATAGCCCTTCGGGTACCTTGCTAACGCAGGTAGCTGACAGTTCACGATTGCCCCACTAGATGATTGGGTTTAGTTCACGATTGCCCCACTAGATGATTTAGTAAAGCGAAAATAAAAAATAATAGGTTTTCACGTGAAGGATAGGGGGTGTATTATTGAAAGAGAGTCAAATAGCCATTTTAATTCGGAATGATGAATAGTATAGGATCACTACAGAGTGATTAAGTGTAATTGTTTTTTTTCTTAGCGCCATATGAATTCTCACCTAAGTGGGATATTATGTATTGGTGAAATATGTTTTTTCTGAGATGGAATATATGTACGTACTGCAACTAATGGTTGTTGATCTATTGAAATGAATGGAAACAAAAAAAAATTACCTAAGAAGACAGTCACATAAATAAAGAAATAAAAATACACACACTAAATTACCAGAAATTCAATACAAACCTTTCTTCACTTATAAATAGACTTAAATTGAAACTTCACTCTCCTTCTTCAAACAAAGAGCTCACATAACTTCAAACCAACATTAACATCCCTTTCCTAAAAGACTGCACACTGGTCTGTCACACTCTATCGTCTGCATTCGAATAAAAATGCCATATTTAAAAAAAAAACACTACAAACAACTTCAACTATTTTTCTAACTATTTTTTTAGCAAATAACACAACAGCTCTAATTCTAGCATTTAAAAGCCGATAGAAATAAAGATTACAAAAAAACCGAAAATAGCCCTTCGGGTACCTTGCTAACGCAGGTAGCTGACAGTGTTCTGGGTAACCACCAGAAATCAAGCTTCGATTTTATACGACAAATATAATCTGGCCCAGAAGGGGCCGGCACAGTCGAGTCGATCTCACTCGTGAGCGGGGTCTGAGGCGAGTTGCAGTCTTCCCTTGTCCTTGCCCTTGTCCCTAGAACTGAGACGTTAGCCGGAATTACCGAAACGATCACAACGGTTAGAAGGTGACGACGAGGCACACGACCGATGGAGCCCAGGAAAAGGTTGTGGAGTATGCGGAGCCTTTGTTTGGTAATAGGTAGGAGCCGTATTGTATTTGGGTGTTGGGTACCCCAATCTGTTAATAGAAGCTGCAAAAATGATAAGAGTGGTAATCGGCCTTCCATGTAGTGTAATACTGAAGCGCCTTTATTATTCTTGTGCTTTAATCGTATAGTACGTAGGTGCTTCCGAATAATGGAGGCAAACGGAGGATGAAAAATACTTTAGATCTTCGGTATAGCACGCTGGAGCGGCATGTGTTGCAGCTTGGCTTGAAGAAGTAAACAGAGTACTACTACTTCGGAGCATCGGTACAGTATGTTGCCTCAGCGATGT
This sequence comes from Daphnia sinensis, assembly GCA_013167095.2. Classification (NCBI taxonomy): domain Eukaryota; kingdom Metazoa; phylum Arthropoda; class Branchiopoda; order Diplostraca; family Daphniidae; genus Daphnia; species Daphnia sinensis. The sequence continues at coordinate 3,221,246 of CM023192.1, read as the reverse complement.
AAGACAGGGTAATTTCAGTGCAGTATGTTGAAGTTGCATAATAATTTACTGCTTCATGCTTCGGTGAAACAGTGGTACGGATCACGGATGGGAGTTATAGCTAGGAGAAGAAAAGGATTTGTCATAAGTTGGTCTGTAAAATTCGACTTGGAGGGGGTAGTACTGTGGAGCCATGGCACCATCATGGTTCTTACAGGTTTGCGTGGCGTAATGTTTGGGAGCTTCAGTGCGATACCTCGGACTGGCGTATTGTGTTCTAACAAACCGGGCTTCGGCGTCTTAACGTATAGCACTAGAGCCAGATAGTATTAAGGAGCTTCAGCAGTGTAATAGGTTGAAGCGGAATGTGTGGTGGTATAATGGGAGGTTGTGCTGATGTGGTATTCAGAAGCTATGGTCATTTAGCACTTGGGTCACTAATTGTGGTAACTGGGATTGGCGTAAGGTGTGCAGTATAGTAGGGCACAGAAATAGTGTAGTACCTTAGAATACAAGAAGGTATCGGTACACCTGGGGTTAATGTTGCAATCAGAAAGGCAACAGCCAACAGCAGGATACCGCCGTAATTACCTTTACACACAGAAGAATGAAAACTTAAGACTTAAGTATCCGATTTGTACAAAAAAAATTTGTGAGAAATGACTGTGATCAGTTGGAGTCGATTAAAACAGAAATTGCAAAAATTGAATAAAAATAGAAAACGCAACATTATAGCATTGTGAGTTAAAATGCCAGTCCTTACCTCACCTTGCATCGTTGGGTGTGGCAAAGATGCTGTCAGCATGCATTTCCACCGCTAGTAGGGTTTCCTATTTTTAAATAAAAAATGTCAATTCAATTCACGTAAGATAATAGCCAATTCCGTCAGCAACTAAATAGATCGTTAATTCTAAAAAAAAAACAGCAAAACAGCACTTGATTGGCATGCTAGTATCCTCCAGATCTGCCGTGATAGACTGAATCGTATAGTACAGCTATTGATCCGATCTATCATGACATCAGCTGATAGCTCTTACCTCTCTATTCAGTCTAGCGTTGGAATGGTAGGCCAATCCCATACCAACGCCTGACGTTTCGAGTTGTAATTGCTTACAGACTCTTGGTTACTAGTGTCATTTCAAGTGCCGTTACATTAAGGAATGCACACAACTCTTATATACCGTTAATTGAGGCACCAAAACCCGTTGATAACGGAATCATCCATTTTCCGTCGTAAATTAATTTTAATTAAAATTCGGGAAAACTTTTGCATAATGTCATAAATGAACTATATCGGGAAAATAGTAATGAATATCGATCAACAATGTTATAAAACAAAACACTTCACTACGTGCTTTAAATTAATAACTTTTACAAGCACTCACGAATTGGGGTGTTCACTGCCACGTCTACGCGAAGGGAATACCTTTAATGATACGCAGCATTTCTCCATATCGCCTTGCGGCCAATTTTGGCACTAGCAAAAGAATGCATTAGCACTGTACGAACAGTAATTTGTGTACGATAATACGAAATCACTCTTCGACTCTTGAGCAAAGATTTTCAGCGGTCAATCTTAAAGTGGGCTTAATGATGTGATAGAAACATGTTTGTGTATTTTTTTTGAAAAAGTTCCATTGCACAGTGTTTCAGGTTCATTCAACTGCAATTTTAAATATTTTCTCACTATTCCACAAGTATCTCGTGAATTTTTTGGAAACCTCAGTAAAAGGAACTAAAAAGCTTTCGGAAATTTTTTTATCTGCCACTGTTTCAGAATCGTTTTCACGTCGTTTTGCAGCGCGCACAACAAAAAGCGAGTCAAATTCAACAAGTTGATTTTCTAAACCAAGACCTCAACGTTGACATGCTGTTGGCGTTGCTAGTTGGTAGTTGACTATCAACTATCAAGGGACGTCCTCTGAGTGTTCTGGGTAACCACCAGAAATCAAGCCCCGAATTTAAAGGACAAGTATAATCTTGCGCAGAATGGCGGCCAGCTCATCGAGTCGATCTCACTCGTGAGCGGCGTCTCAGCGTCTGTGGCGAGTTGCATGTCTTCCCTTGTCCCGAGAACTGAGACGGGATCCCAAATTACCGAAGCGATCACGACGGTGGGAAGGTGATGACGAGGCAAACGACCGAGTGCAAGCAATCCGACCAAGCCACATGCAATGCATATGCATGTGCATTTGTTAATGAATTGTTTGTTTATTTTCTGTTTGTTTGAAAACACAAAAAGTTTTTGTTCGTATTTTAATTCTATCTGCGATCATTGCGATTGTGAAAACATGACATACGTAGGGCAAACGGTAAAAATTGGGTTGAGTGTAGGTAGTTTCGGACAATTCCATTAATTGGGTATGCCGCATAGCTTTCTATAGAAGGCTATGGTATGCTAGAACAAGTGGTGTAGTACTGTTTGTCTTTGGTAAAAGTTTGGAGCCATTTAGCACTTGCGGACCTCAACCTTGTAAACTGGAGTCGTGTAGAACGGCATTTCTGCATTTAAGGAGCGCATAATTTTTCATTTATATGCGATAATCAACACGATAGGGCATTATGCATAGCACGTGTCAGCAAGGCAAAAGAAATATTACACGCTAAACGAAATGAACACAGGTTTGCGATGCATGCTATTTGACCACTTATGCAGTAGCTACAGCACTCTCGACATCTCGTTTAATAAGATGCGGTGACGGGTTTTGCTTACAACATTTATTATATAAATTCGGTTGAAGGTAATTGTTTGTCATTTTGAAACTCATTGTTGAGCTACGAGAGTTGTACGCTTGCGATCAACCGATTGGAAGAGTAACAATGTAAGTCCCTGTAACTATACCGCTTGTTATTAACCAGCCCCTTACATTTTGTATTATTTCGTAACGAATTCCCTGTGTAAATTGCAGCAGGTAATTACCGAAAGAAAATGAGACCAATGGTTTGGATTTTTTCCGCAATGTTTTTTATTGTCTTTGCAAAAGCTGATTTTCAATTGCCACCAAATCAGACGGATCATATCATTAAATTCCTCAACGAAGAAAGGAAAGTTATATATCAATACGTAGCTCCTTATTTGCTCAATAATCCATATCCAGGAGTGGAAAAGTATACGCACTACGAAATGGCTCGTTTAGGGATGTTGCCGTTAGTGAAGATAAAACCACTAATTCCTAAACATGGTCCAGTCATCAACGATGTTACCTCTTTCAAATACCCCATCACTGTTTCTGGCTGTAAAGGGAACACAGATAGCCGTAGCGTATTCATAGGAGTCATTTCGGCAACTGAGAATTTTCCAAAGAGAGAAAAAATCCGCCAAACATGGAAAAATCACGTTCCTGTGGTGGTTAAGAAAGGCTTGCTGAGCATGGCTCGTTTTGTCTTTGTTTTAGGAAAGACAAACGACAGTCTGCTACAGAGCAAAATTCGTGGGGAAAGCATGGTCCATGGAGATATCCTTCAAATGGACATTTTAGACTTTTACAGAAACTTGCCTTTTAAAATGGCAGGATTATTGAACTGGATGAACACTAATTGCCCTAAAATTGGCTTTTTGTTAAAAGTTGATGACGATATCTATGTCAATATTCACAACCTTGCAAAGATTGTCGAATCCTACCACCAATCGGGCCATTTCTCCATTTTCGGACGCAGTCCTAATTCAGGATTTCCCTCTCATCATTACAACAACTTTGGACCAGAAAGAGGTACGGGCTATAGCCTAAAATTAAGAAGAAATTAATGGACTAGTTAGTTTATACTAAAGTAAAATTGGATAAATGTCGTTTTGAGGGTTCCAAATATAAGCAACAAATTTTATTCTACAGAACCCGGCCAGTATGAAATGACATTTGACGCTTGGCCATGGAATTCGTATCCTGATTACATAAGCGGGCCAGTCTATTTGATACACGGAAGTTCGATCCTCCCTTTATTAGCCGCTATGCAAACGACGCCAGTGAATCCTTTCGAGGATGTCTACGTAACGGGAATTTGCTCAGAAAAAGCTGGTATCAAGACACGTTTTTCTTCTGGTACAACAAGGTGAGTTTGACTGTTAGTGCACAGTCTTTGCTATATCACGGGTAAATGGCTCAACTCTGATTGATGTGTGCTATCCCATACAAATAACGACAGCATGTATGCTCCTCCGCCATTTGATGACGAATGTGAGGCACGGAAGTACTTGGCGTGGGACGATTGGTTGTCACCTCTGTCCCATGAACAGATCGACAACTTTTACCGTGGTGCAACTAACAAGTCGTGCGACAGCCCTAATGCTTCCATCAAGTTCAATTTCAGAAGCAATTATTCTACTTTTCCTTAAGCAAGTGCAGCTGTGTAAGTTTATAATGATGAAGTACAGAATATTCGTAGTAGACTGGCTATATTTGGAAATGCATTCGACGTCTGATGTTCTTTCGTCCTCCCTTAAAATGTCAAACAAATTAACTAACTGAATCAAGAAAATTGGCCTTATTTTTACGCGAAACGAGAATTTTTTCAAATAAACGTAAAAAATCAGTTTTACGTAGTTGGCACGGTAACGCATGGTAACGCACAGTAATTCGGGATTTTTCACAAACGGTTGACTTGCACTAACGTTCAGTCGTGGACCTTGAAAACGGAATGACGGGGAAAAACCAGAGGCTAATAAAAATTTTAAAAATATACCGGCGGAGAATAATAATTGTTTGACACAACATGCCAACCAGCTTGCATTTCCGGCTTCCGTAAGAAACCCTTTTACGGACGCTTAGCTCGTTATAGCACTTCATGTTTGCCAAAAAATCAATCGAAAGTAATGAAATATATAAACTGCATACCGTAAACAAATGAAAATACGAATAGTTACTTACCAGCCGTGAATATAGTGAATACATTTTAAAATTTTGCGTTTAACTTTGGATTTTTCACCTTAAATTTTTGCCGTCATCATTGCCTGAGGCACGGGAATTAGGGCCTGACGTAATAGGTTGTGGGCCAACAGTTGGACAGCCCGAAAGCGTCTTCATTCTTTATTCGTAAGTCGTTGAGTGAATACCACTATAGGAAAACTACGCCAGATTTTCAGTGATTTTTTCTGACAAAACAGCTTTTATTGATTACAGTGACAGCCATTGAATTCTTGTACAAACCATAATGTGCATTTTTGGATTTTCTTCCCTGCAGCTGTAAGAAATACGCTACGTATAAACAAGCTGCGCGTGCTCATTTTTGTCTCTCTACCTGCTGCTTAGATTATTCGATGGGTGGTTCCCATTTTAAACCAGCATCCGGGCCGTCGGAAAACGTACAAACGTAAAAACCTAGCCTAGTACTTTCTTACGTCATTTCAGCAATGAAGACGATTACCTTCAATCCTTTGCTACTGACCATCGTTCTGGTTATATTTATGCGGGTAAACAGCACTTCAAAAAAACAAATGACGGTGTAGCAAAATTCTTAAATCTAAACACGTTCCATCTCTTATATTAAGATGCCAGAGGGATTTTATTCAAAGCTCCAGTAAAGCCTCCCGTACCACTCATTCCGCCCGTTGGTCAACCAAAACCCAAAATTCCAGTGATTGCTCCGATGCCTGTTATTATTCCCGTCGGTGGTTTTGGTGGCCAGCGAAACAATGACTACATTAACGAGACCAGCAGTAAGTGAAATTTGGTTTTATTATGTTGTGACCCATATCCCTTGCTTTAAAAAAATTATATAGCTACTGTTTATCTAAAAGTAAAAGGGCTCCAGTGTTATTCCTGCGAAGGCAGTGACAACGATCCCTGTGCAGTCAGCCCAGCTACCAGCTCAGGCAAAGTGACGTGTGCAGAGGAATACATGTTTTGCATCGTCATCCGGAGAGAAATATCCATAGGTATATGTTCTCAATTAAATGTTACTCGAGGAGATTTGTAAACTGTTATTGCACTGTTTTTTTTACAATAATAGAAGTGGTAACTGTTTCCGACGTTACAACACCATCAACAACCAATCAAACAAATCTCGTTTCTATTGACTCGCAAAATTCGACCACCATTGAAGCAAGTATATCATCCACCAATGTCGATACCATGACGACGGATACCGCTGTTGCTAACCTTACAATCGACCTCGATGACGGTTGGAATTCCACATCGCTATCACCAAGTACCCGAACAACCACCGTACGTGTTGTGATTCAACGAGGTTGCATGTCACTCGGAACCTTTTTGCATTCCACGATAGGCATCCGAAAGAATAGCAATGAATCGGAATATGTTAATATGTGTTCGAAGGACTTGTGCAATTCAGGCGACGGACGTGAGATCTTATACTCATTCTCCTAGTTTTTAGCTGTATAACGTACACATTCCAATCGTATTAACAGGTTTGAGGTGTTACGAATGCACTGGAACAGGCCACAATGACAGCTGTATGGTTAATCCATCCACCGTGGCTCAGCGTTGACATGCCAACCGGAAGAAGCTTGTTATGTAGAGGCCACGTCTAATTCAACTTCCACCAACTCTACTGGTAGGCTATTAGGAATTAGCATTTGGTAGAGAAGAAAAACTGCGATAACCTTTGCTTCGAATGATATTCCTGTCCCTTTCGCAGAGGTGGAAATAAAGGTTTCAAGAGGATGCAGAGCACGTCATTCAGGCTTTCGGCGCCCCTTTCCAAAGTAAATGTTACTTTATTAACCAAAAATAACGTGTTGTATAACGACTCTCTAATTAATATTTTAGGAATGATGGCACATTATTTGATAGTTGTTACTTCTCCGATTTCTGTAACTCTTTTGACACAAATAGGCTTGTACGCCCGAAAGTCTTCAGCTCGGTCTTCAGCAGGTATAATGAAATTTGTAGAAGCCTTCACTTTAGTCATGTTTTTAAAATTTTGATTGATTCTTCAGGAAGCCATGCAAAATGTTCGTCCCTGGTTATAATATTCCTTTTTACTCATCTCCTTTTCCGAAACTAAAACAGTCTGTTCAAAAATGGGCAGAGTTCCAGCAACTGGGAAAATATCTCTGATTTCTGATTTTACTTGGAATTTAACCAAGTTGCTGTTTAAATTGCGTAAAAAATTTGTTTTCTGTTGTCATATTAGATAAGACGTGTTGCTCAACATATTGTTGTAAAAAATAAAAATATATCCTTTCAAAATAAACAGAAAAAATGTTTTTTTTTTCGGCGCTTTTTCCACTATCGTGCCAGCATCTTCCTTTATTATGCTCGCCGAGGTCAACCCATATTTGTACTGGGCCGAGCACTAGTTAGTAGTTCGAGTACTTAAAAGCAAGACTCGTACTGATTTTTAAAAAGTAAAATCTATTTTGTTTGGGTTCCAGGCGGAAAAACTCAACGCGTTGATATGCGTCTATGATAAAGGTTATGAATAAGAAGTTAAACGGGTGCGTTTTTACGTTTTAACCTTGTTGAGTGTTTCACAGGATTTTTCGTCAAAAATTTAACGGCAAGCCATATGTTATTATTTGTTCAGTACTGCTGTCGTAGTGTATGTATTGAAAAAGAAATCCTCAAAATATATTGCTTTTTGTATCTGTTAGGTTATCGCCTTGTCAGCTGACCTGCATTCCTGCTATAAATGTTGTCAATATTTTAAGCCCGATAAATAAGCCCAACTAAAAGCTAAGTCGGGCATATTTAGTTTGCCGTAGCACCATCTACTCTGAAATCATGCGTTGTTTTAATTTGAAGTCCGGCCAACTAAGCCCGACTGAAAGCTAAATTTATGTAAGTTTTAATGTTTCAAATTGGAATTCGGCTACCTGAGTTTAGTAGTAGCGCTCGGCCCTGGTGTAATATGGGTTGACTTTGACGAATAACGGAACGTACATCAGCATTTTTTACTATTGTGCCAGCACCTTCCGTTATTAAGCTCGTCAAAAATACTTCACGAAAAAATCGAAACGTCAACAAGTTTTGATTTAACACGAGCAGCAATTCAAATGTATTTATTATGAGTTCAGCTCTCTTTTTTATAGAAGCAAAGCATAATTTTATGCACAACACATTTCTACATAAAAACGGGTGGCTATCTTGCTCAAAAGTTAGTGGCATGAAAAGACTGTAAGACATGATTTTATACAGTCTATTCGGGCCTTATCGTGTCAATTGAATTTTCAAACGTTTCAATTTACATTGCACATTAACCCACTAAAATACACTTACATCGACGAACGCTTAACGTAAAAACAAAACACAGATTTTTTTTTGGTCTGAATCAGATCACACTACGAAAAAGCGCGATTTCATTGTCAATGTACAATCTGTTTTATTCATAAATATAAGAGAATCTAGGTCATGCAAATAAACAACGGAAGATCAATTCCCACAAACAGGCGATTTCACTCTGTCAGATTTATAAACAAGGTGAGCTTTCCATGTCCAGCAATCCCACGTTAAAGCTTAGCATATCATTCCTGACTTAAATACGTTCCCATCTGCATACGATAAATTATTGCTGTTATCCGGAATACTAAGGGCATGGACCTGAGGGCAGGAAGTGTAACAACGACGCGTACTCATTGGGATAGATTGAAGATTCTACATGATTCTTTTCGTCAAGGAAATAATGGGCCATCAAGGCATCGTGTCTGGCTGTTAAGGCTAAAATTTCATCGAACGAATCGTCACTGAAGAATGGGGTCGGCGAGTATTGACCCTCATGACTAAAACGAGAGCAGAATTATTTATCACGAAACCAGAAAATAAAAAAATTTTGCAAACCTCGACTCGAGATTAAAAGTAAAACCGAAGTTGACATGGTTTCTTACACTTGCTTCCTTGTTGTCGACCGAAGATGGATTTGCTGGAGAAATGAAATATTTTGGAGATAAAAAAAAAGATTATTTAAGAAATTTTCTTAGATGTTAGAGAAGCACATACCATCGGGACTAAATTCGGTGACAGCCAACTGGCAGGAAAGTCGTGTACTGCAAGGCGTTCGCTTTTTCATGATTTCCATGATCAAGCTCAATATAAACGTCATGAAGGAGTCGGCAACTCCTTTTAAATTTGTTCCCACTGTTGACATGGTTGGCGCACTATCAGCGAACCTAGAACAGTAACTTCATTAAGAAAATTATACAATTGCGCATTTATGACGGGTACGGACACGTCCGATCTTGAATGAAAGGCGTAGCTCGGATTCCGTGGAATTTAGAATAAATTACAGAATAGAATTAATCCTGAAACATCTTTCTTTGTTTTTACTTGAGAAACGTGGCGTAAACAACATCAACTGGTATGACGTAGGGCAGGCTTAAAATAGAGAGTAGCCTCATTCCTCGGTGTCGGAAAATCCAATTCATCAGTCCTTCGTTGGCTTGCGCGATAGCGTTCTGCAGAGTTAGACTGACTGTTTCCGGTAAACGATCGATTATAACCATCTATAAAATCGATAGTTGATAAGAATTGGGAAGCGTTATAGTTTCTCTCGAGTCCTTTCTCGTTTAGATTATTGCTTATGTAAAATTACGGTAACTCATCTTTCCGAGATTGACAGCTTTGAAATTCAGTCACCTCAAATGCTGAAAATGAAAATGAGGTGAGTAGAGGCAAACAATAAAAAGAAACTCACTTGCTTTTGTGTCTCACATTCAAGACAATCGATATCGGTAATTGCAGTGCTGGTGACAGGGTTGACTGTCGAAACGCATTGGTCGCATGCGACTAGGTTATTTTGCTGAATAAACAAACGAGCATCATCGAAGCCTTGTTGGCAAATCTTCGATAGAGTCTGTATCAAATAGGCATCTTAAATTAATTCACAGCCAATAATCATTTAAAGAATCCCAATTACAAGTAGAAGCCGCTGCTAACCTCTGGTTTCGGAGGAAACATGATGTGCGCCAATCGATACAAATTTGTCCTGGACAGCTCAATACTCGTATTGGCAAATACGACCTAAAAATCAAATGAACGATAGAGCATTTTTGAACACATCTCTCCTGTTTTTTTGTTTGTGCGGGAGGGTAGACCTTATCTGACGAAGACTTACGTGGATCAGTCTTGATGTGTCTTTATCTCGAGCTAATTCATAAGAATAAAATTTATTACAATTAATTTCTTAGATATATATTTTTGATTTTCATATTTACGGCATATGTCTGATTCTCCGCAAAACGGAGATACGGTTATCGTATGTTCATCGAGCACTAGAAGATTATCGCTTAGCCCGCCGTCCATGTAACGAACGCCGCGGAATTTCGGTGGAATCATCCCCGAAAAAAATGGAATGAAGCAACTGCACGTTAAGGCCTAATGATATTTTTAAAAGCGAAGTTAATTATGTGACTTTTCAATGAAGTGATGTGACATGAAACTGACCTGGATTAATTCGTCTTTGGTGTCAAAGTGTTTCAGAATGATATTTTTACCATCATACACCCGCGTCACTGAAATGTGAATTTTCCCGTTCACTCTTAAATGGGCATCGTCAGGAAGATTCTAAAAATAAAAACACAATAAAATAATTGGATCATGTTCACGTTTCATTTCTGATACGGAAATTTTCCGCTATCGAAAAATAATTTTCTTTCGGATTTTTGTCAATAATCATGCATTCAGCACGTAAGAAATAGGGAAGAGAACAGATATTCCTAAAGTACCTTTTCAAGTCCGTGCCTCAAAAGATTATGGATATCAAAAGAAGGACTGAAGGGTCCCAACATTCGGCTACGAGCTTGCAGTGCGACTTGAAGAACATGACTAGTAATATCTCCTTTTTTAAAAAACAAATACAATAAAACAAAACACATTAATCAGTAGGGTATTCCCCCCTCTTTTAGACACTTATCTTACACAAGAAAAATCCTATTAATCTCGATTCGACAACGATTTAAAACCAAATAATGATGGCATCAAACAGAATAATCATTATGTAAAACGATACAAACATACCATATGCAATCAAATAAATGTTTAACGCCACGAGTACGACAGATTTTTAGAATAAATAAATAAACAAAAAGTTTGTTTATACTCTACACCGTGGAGTGACCGCAGAAAAGAGGATTTCTTTTATTTACCTAACGGTGCATCGCACAAAAGACAGGCGGCAGCTATGGCACCCGCAGACGCCCCAGATACTTTTTTTAGGTACAAATCTGGTGCATATCTACAGATTAGTTAAACAGGTGATAATTACACTGTCTTAAAAAATAAAAAAGGTAAACAATCCAATGCAGGTAGTTACTTACTTTCTTAAGCAGGCTGCAACACCAACATGATAGATACCCATGAAACCACAGCCGGCGAACGACAAATTCATTTTTCTCATTCTGCAAGATGTCGTTTGCAGTTTTGAAACAAGATTGGAAGAAAACTTTGCACCATACGGTTATGTTTTGTCTTTGTTTCGCTTTTTTAAACGAAAAGATGTCTACTAGAAGCTTAGTTCACTGACATTTTCTAAACGTTTGCTTATCAAATGCAAATGAAGCAACGAAGTGTTTTCATGTAGAACGAAACCAACAGAAAGTGTTAAAACAGTGAATTTGGAGGGGGAAAAAACTATTCGAGAACTATTTGATTTCAGAGAAGACAGTCAACTGGTTACTTCGGTTGTTTGACAGCTGCTTTTCAATAAATAGTCGAGAGAAAAATAGAAAGTACTTTGCCCTCAGACTGCCCGATCAGATAAACCGTGCATTCAGACGTCCAAAGGCTCCAAGGTTAGGTTGTGATCGTCTGTTAATCGATATCATTCCACTATCGATTTCTGACCGAGAAAAGAGTTTGTTTGTTACATTTCTTTTTTTGATTCGTGTATTTTGCCAGCTTGTAGTGGCACAATTTTCCCGCAGCTTTTTTTGCAACGCGCTATTTTAATTTCATGAAAGACATCTTCATTCGCAGAATCGAAAAGCGATTTTTAAATAAATTTATGCCTCGCCGTATGATCGCACGTTATTTTCATGCAGATTTATGTAAAATTGCGCAATCAAAATTACGCAATTTTACCCAAGTTCATGCGTTTTTTTTCAAATTTTGACACTAGATTAGAAGTTCAATGACTTTCTTATAGCTTTTATGGAAATGTTTGAATGCAACTGATGTTAAGCTTGGTATTATAATGAGTATTTTAATTTGCACGGAATTGTTTGGAATAGTTTTCGTCGAATGTGACCCAAATAAAAACAACCAATCTCTCTGAGCAATGCGACGTTTCTGATTCAAAGTTCGATGTCAAATAGCATTGTATGCAAATGACACTAACAAGTAACAAACAGAACGGGGCCATGTTTTGATCGGAACCTAATTTCGTTATATTCGCTACATGCGCATTTCTCCCGCAAGCCATGAATGGTTCCAGACCAAAATATTATTTCGCATTGTACACATTTATCAACGATGGTATCAATGGCTCCCACGCGTATTAAACTAGATGTGTGCCAAATGTATGTGGGGAAGAAGTGTCAAGCAAAATGAAAACTGGACGAGACAGGAAACATATGGCGAAAGATGACCGCTAATAAAGCTAGACAATCCTTTATCCGTAGGTCTAACGATTTTTCCTTTTTTCGTTGCCTTCCTGTATAAATAAACAACTGGGTCATAACGTTGTGCGGTTGTTGACGCCTCTCCAAAAACAGAAACAAAAGAGGAAAGCGTCGGTGATTGCGCAGTTTGGTAAATGTTATGAAGTGACGTACTTAATAAGGAAATCGTAGACTTTGAACCGAACGAAATGTCGCATTTGCGATGAGAACATGAACAGATAAGCGTGTATTTGAAAACGACGAAAATATTGAGATTAAAATATATTAAACAAACAACTTCAGCACATGTAGATTGCACGTGCGACCAACTGTGCAGCATAAGCCGCGGGACTGGCAAAACGGTCGTAATAAATAATAACGCATGCAAAAAAAAACAGACCATGGGTGCTACGAGACATTTAGAAATCTATCGTATAGCCATAATGTAAGAATGTTTGACTAGATTCTTCATCAAATACATCCTTTTTTATTTTTATTTTGAGTTCTTACTTCATCTTGTGCAGGGCGGTGCAGACATGAGACAGATCCGTCTGGACTTGTTTAGTAACGTTAGCCAGCGCAGTAATCGAGTCAACGACTTCGGCAGTTTGCGTGAACGGATTGTAGCAGACTTCGTAAGGTCGACGTATGTTCTCGGCCACCCATCCGCTAATAATTTTTTTAAGTAAAATCCATTAAAACGAAAAAGTGATTGACTGGTGATAATTTTTGATTTTTTGACAGACATTATTTGAATATTACAAACCGGAACTTTTGAAGGGCATCTTCCAGACTCTCTGCTACGAAATAGACGTCTTGATAATCCTGATCCTGATAGGGTTGAACAGCGCAGACGGTCGGATCGAAAGCCAGTAAACTAGGTTTCCCGGATAGGGCATGTTGCAGTTCCCCGTAACTCGAAAGCAAACCAGCTCCGTACGCCTTGAGTTCCCCATTTTGTTTGCAGAGCCCGAACTCGACCGTGAACCAATACATCTGCGTCGTTAACAAAAAAATAAATTTATAGGAGCGTGTTGTTGTTTATGTGTATCGAATCGCAATATTATATGGGTAAAAAATCAAAATAAAAACAAAACACTACCGTCGAGAATTTTTCAATGTCACTGTCGCTTGCCCCTAGCGAGGCTAAACCCAATTCTTGGGAAAACTGGGCAAAATTTCTGTCGGCCAAGATTGGAACATGTCCCAACAGCTCGTGAATACAGTCCCTATTTCAAAGAATTTTAACGGCATTTTTATGTGCGCAAATTTGTTTTGTTTTTTCTGTTGTTAGGCTTACGGTTCCGGAGAGTGGTACGGAGAGGAAGAATGACGAACGTATCTGGTATAGCATAAATAAATGATTGTTAAAATGAGTACGATAAATTGTACTATTAAAAACGTACTGGGTGCATTGAAATACGCGATAAGCCAAGCTTGCAAGGAAATCGCGAGCCGTTAACAAACCAGCTGCAGGACGAAGAGAAAAGCCCGTCCTTCCTGCAGTTTTATGAGCATTTAAATACAATTGTGGATTAGTATTTTCAAATTTAGTACTTTTGAGAAAGTTGGAGATGTCCTCCAATTGCGGAATGTTGTCCGCCGCGTATCCGCATTCCTTTTCCAATAGAGAAAGAGCTTCCATATGTTGGCGACACGCGTGTTTCGGCAACAGTGACATCAGTTCCGTGTAAACAGCTTTCCAAGTGCTTTTGTCTTCGAGCGAATATTCGATGCGTGGAATAGGCTCTCCGCTAACGAAAAATATCAATCGAGACTTTAATTCTTGATCACACAAATACTAGTCGAAAATCAACAATGGAATACTGTTTATAATTGAAAGCGATATCGGCAATTTCTTGACGCCGTTTTCGATAGACAGCGTCAGTAAATCCAGGATGGCCTTGGTCTAGATCTGGTTCGTAGCGTGTCACCAAATGATTGCATAAATCCAATTCTGAGATATGCTTTGGGAACCAGATTTCTGTTTATCAAAGAAGAATTAATTCTAAAATTTTGTTTCATTCGTGTTGTCCTTGCGATGGCCAGATAATTAAGCATTTATCTTACCTGGTATGTCACCGACAAAGTTAGTTGCACTGGCGACAGTTACACGACTTAGCGATGTACTTTGCTTCAGTAACTTGAGTAGTGATATAAGATTGTCGCGAGCAATGTCTAATTTCAAAATCACTTCAAATTGGTGTTCGTCTTTGTTGTGCGATAGACGTGATTCCACATGCAGCAGCGTCCCTTTGCAATGCTGATTTAAACGAATGAATTTTTAAAACATGAATCAGAATGTCTGAAAACAAAAGGATTTACCTGTATAGTTTTGAATGTACGAGACAGTGTTACCATTTCTTCGCGCATACGGATAATTATCGCCACCAAAAGTCTTCCGTTTTCTCCTACAGTAAAAACGTCGTCCGGTAAGACGAGTTCCTCCTGCGACGTCGAATTTTCTGCACTTGCAATAACTTTATTTTCTTTGGGGAATATATCGGATAATAATTTTAGAACTTACCGCGAGAGAGTGAATTTTCGTGAAGTAAATGTTCTCGATTCTCCCTGTTCACTTTTGTTTCGAAACGTGCGTCGTCCACCAGAGACCGGCGTCTTCCGGCATATCCGTTCTATTGTCATCAATGACGCATGTATAGGTTTAGTAAATTGGTTGGCAAGATCACATTAGAGAATTAACATGCACGATAGCATAATATGCTAGACGGAAGCTTCTGAAGAACGCAAGATCAACCTATTTCTATCGAATTTGCAATCTAAATGCGAGTAATTGGATATAGCTTGGAAGCTATCTCTCGTAAGCGGACAAACCGAGTAAACTATGTATGGCTATATATGGCAGAGATTTCCATCCTTTGACGAACTACCGCCCTCGATATGTCGCATCACGCGTTTGCCTACAGTTGATTGGATCATCATGAAGCAACATGCATGTCGGCGTCTTGACTGGATTTCCCCACATAAAATGAAATCATACTTTGGATAAAATTTCCGCCTGCTGTGCAATAAACAAAATATATTATGGAAAAGGACACAAATTTTCCGTAAGCTTATCCTGTCTTCATAACCAAGCGTATTTATTATTTTTTTAATGATTTTCTTCAGTTTTTATGTTCCACAAGGCTGCCCTATAGCTCGCTGTTATAATATCGTCAAGAACACGATACTGTTCTCATCGCCCGTTGTTCCTTATTTTTGCAACAAACCAAATTTCTGTATACGTGTATAGTATAAGCTTTCTTTGATAAGAAATATCTTACTTCTCTCGGGTCTAAGGTCAAAGTTAGGACGAAACATGTAGCTAATTGTTTATCAGACACTACAATCAAATGCTGTGAGAATTGTAAATGAATAAGAAGCGAGCACCATCTCAAGAGATGAGTTAAATACTGCAACATTATATTCGCTTCCTGAAACGATGCTAAGAATTGAATGCTATAATGAAACAGCAAAGGGATTAGAAACCCCAAGTGCCATAATAACCGAACGCTTTGATGACGTGATCATTCAGCCGTTCTACTTAGGGGAATTCCCTGTTGCTTTACACACTCCAAATTGCGACTTCTATTGTGTTGATTTGAAAAAAAAAAATGAAATCCTTCGACTAGGGAGTTTAAACTGAACTTAAAACTCAACCCTGTTAAGTGCGAAATTGGACGGCATTTTTACAAAAGGATTTGTCAAGGACTGGCTTGGACGTACCTCAATACTATAAGATTTTTTCATGACGAACTGCTCCCGGCCGGAATGGAATGAAGTAATGCCACCGGCTGTATTGGCCGGATTTACAGCAATTTTCGGCGAAACTGACGTTGCTGACATCTTGTACGCGTAGCCAAGTAGGCCGTATTTCAAGAATTCCAGTTTAAGTATAATTAGAACTTACCCGATTGAGGGAATGTTCGAAGTTTTGGCGGGGACCGTCAATGGAACAAATTCATTTTTGCAACGCTCTTTTATATATCATGGTCCTCAGTTTACGTCAAAGCCATCTTAGTACCGTAGCACGGGAGGAAAGCCACGCCTTCATCGGGAAACTTAACAGCTACTACCTCATTCCCGCCTGCGCTGTTCACTTGCCTGAAGTTATTTTCATTTAACTTTTTTTTTCATACTTGATACGTATTTCAACGGTACGTGTCACTAGACCATGGACAAATGATGGATTGGCACATTACCGGGCTATACAGAAAACTGAACAGCAAGATGGTCATTAATCAAGCTACTGTGTACAGTGTATATACTCACGTTCATATTAATAGATTGGTTTGGATGAGGTGGGTGTTGATTCACCTCGCCCAAAACCACAAGTTTCCCGATTAGAATCTCTATTGAATAGTTGTCCAGGCGTAATCGATGACAGTCCACACAGAGTTTGCAAAATCATTCTTCCCCTCGTGCCCCATTAGAACACCGCCTGTGGACTTGTTCCCACGGAACTATGAGTTACGTGTTTGAAACTTGTGATTCTGCTGCAAAGGTATGGAGAAGTAAATTTGCATGCGCTAGACACGGACGGGGTTTCTTTTTCGTAAAAGCAACAATTCTCAATTTTATGTGGAACGAAAATTACTATTGAGTGCTCTCAGGTTCATCAGTAACCAAAATCCCAAAGTCCACCATCTTTTGGGAGCTTTATGCCTGCGGGAATGATACTCCTAATTGATTTTAGATGTCAGCCTGAGAAGCTTACCTTGGAATATATGCCGTCCGTCTTCTTTCACCTCCTTCGTGAAATATTGTTTGATGCATCGAAATGAGAAAAATATCGATCAACGTTTGACATTTCTGTTAGGGGGATGCCATTTAAGTTGTGACATGCACCATACACAAACACAGGAAAACTAAACAAAGGACATTATACAATAACACACAGATTGTTTAATCTCAGCAAACTGGATTTCAATGAGAGCCTTTTTAAAAATGTGGTTTTGCGGCGGTTTATTTCAACCTTCCACTGCAAATGGGCGTTTATTTATGAAAAAGGAAACAGTGGTTTGAACATTAATTTTTTTTTATTCTTGCAAATATTGAATTCATTCATTTTAATGAAATTCGACCACGAAGCAATAAGCCTAGGCTATAAAAAAAGTGATTTAATGAAAGATACCGAAGACAAAGTTCACTTTCCTTATGTGCGGTGTGGCCACTGTGGAAACGGCAAGATTGTGCCTCGTCCAAGTGATGGCGGCACAAGCTAACATGCATAACGTTGTTAATAACCAGCTTATATGACAACAAATGAAGAAATCTGACCGAGCTATCTGTGCTGCTGCTCTGCTCATGAAGAATGAGAATTCTCAATTAAATGTGTATCCAAGGGTGGGGCCATGTGTCACGTAGTCACGCACTAATAAGACGAGGGGGTTGGTTGCAGTTGACTTTTCATTACACCGAGCCCATGTTCTTTTCCCATGTGGCTTATAACTATATCCCAATTTATTAGACAAGATACTCATTCGGATTTCTTTATTTTTCAACGAAAAGACGATTATGAGCTTTTTTTTGCCCTTTAATTTGTGGCACGTTGCTACGTCGTTAAAGTTTACACTGAGAATATAATTGTTGTAGACGACTTTAAGAAATGATTTCGATCGCAGCTGACAAGCAGATATTGTAATCATTACGATGGTTTCTATACGATTGAAGTGATTCCTGAAAGGGATGTAATCGGGTGTAAAAGATATATTGAATGCCTGTGCCCCACTAATTGGCCCTGATTCCTTTAGCCTGCTTGAATGGAGTACAATATGACGGAATGCTTTTCGGGCAGCGGCATTGTGTTCGCCGCCTACGTCACATTCTGATCCTTGTTGCTTCAAAGTCCGCAACCGACCATGAGATCGTCTTTTACCACTGCTTAAGAATTTTCTGGAACAATCGCATTGATGAGTCGCTGCAACCATTTGAACGACAATTCAGAAAGCATTCTTTACGCATTTTTCGTCGTACATTCCCCTGAGCACCGATCATTCGAACGTTCTTTTCTTTAAGGACGGCATGTGTATCAGTTTACTAGTAACCGGCATGAAACAAACTAACCAATTTACATGTCACTTATTCGTCGTTAGAGAACGAACTCATTTGTTGAGCGGATTAAAAAATTACATCCATACAAAAATTTTTAAATGTACCAAAATTTGAAGGAGTTGTAAAAAAAGGCTTGAAGTGTTTGACTTGCTAAATTACTTTTTTTTATTATTATTATATTTTTACATGAGTCCAATTGAATAAAAACGAAGCCGTTTTTGGAATAAGCAAAAACAAAAACGTTGAAGACGAAGGCGGAATTTTTTTTTCTCTTGGCAATAGAGCATCAGATTTCATCAAAATTGTATCGAGTGGAATGCAACAGTTTTTGGATTTCACAATATTAATTTACAAGGGCGCACCGACTTGTTCCCCATTGGAGAATATCCCTGTGCCAAGATTTTCTTTTTGTTGATCCTCGATAAATGTAACACGTTGCTCGAGGGCTAACAACGTATTTGTTAACACATCAACTTGCGAAACTAAATCCCCGATAATAATCTCCAACCGCTTCTCCCTTTCCTGTTAAAATGTGATGATGAAAGAAGACATTGTAAAGAAAATCAATTAGATGAAAAGACATTATATCACTAACCGTTTTGTTTGCATTTCCTGTTTTTTCAAGTGAATCGCTAATTTGCATATCCATAGTTTTCTTACTAATTTCAAGCTCGTCAATGCTTGACGATCTCTTTGAATTAACACTTGCATCTTCGATATCTTGTCGATCTTCTGTCACAGAAGATGCCACAATTTTCTTTACGTCGACACCTTGGAGTCCGCCAGCAATGGACGGTCGAATTTTAGTTTTGGCAGATGTTTTATTGCTGGAAGTGTCGGCGATATCCAGAACTGGAGCAAAATTTGCTTTCCAAACTAGAATTTCATTGTCTGCTCCTCCTATAAAACGATTTTGGTTAGTTTGGTTTTCAAGTAGGTTTTCATCGAATTCTTTCAGGTACCTGTGGCGAAATAGCCGCCATCCGGGCTGAACTTTACAGAATGTACAGCGCCTTTCGGTCCGTATAGCGTATAACTTGGACGTCCTTCCATAAGATCAAGAACTTTTAAGGTTCCTTCTTGTGATCCCGTAATTAGGTAGTTGCCCGACGTTGGATGAAATGATAAGCTGTGCACTGGGCCGTTGTGGATTTCGTACAATTGAAGCACCTTCCGCATACGAGTTTCATAGATTTTTACGACTCCGTTGCTGAGTGCTGTCCCGATGCATGTTCCAGTCGGATGAAATTCAACATAATTACCTTGAGCCTAAAAAACTATCTTCTTTTACAATACTGAGGAAATTGAAAAAAGAGAAAATACCTTAGGTTCATAGAATGTGTGAATGCAATCACCACTTTTTAAATCCCATAATTTGATCGTTCGGTCGTCGGAACATGACACCATCTGGTTTCCGTCTGGGGATGGCCGCGTGCAACGAACCCAATTCGTGTGGCTATTGAACGAGGCTACAAACCTGAAGGATCATTGGTAATAGTTACAAATTTTCAGATTATTTGCTTTTGTTTGACTAAATACTTAGATTTGTGCACATTCCACAACTTGATTGTCTTGTCATCAGAGGCTGATAATATTTGTCTCCCATCAGGTGTAAAAGCTACAGAACGTGCTGCAGCTTGGTGGCCTTTCCAAAATGTACTCTCGCCAGTTATATTTGGAATCCAAACCGCTAGTGAACCATCAATACTGCATGATGCCATTAAATTTCCAGCTGGTGCAAAGCATACATCACTGACCGAAGATGTATGGCCAGTGAACCTAAAAAGATGTTCAAGCTCAGAATTAGGATTTACTATTTCACTATAAGCCTCTACCATTTTGCACACAACGGCACATGTCCCATACATAAATTTTTTTGTTAAAACGAGGTTATAGCTGATTTTAGCATAAACTACACAGAGAAATATTGGCCAGAGACATATGCACTTCAAGAATCAAAATAATGTCAGTTAAGCAAGAGTTAGTGTAACAATCATTATCAATAACATTTTAGTTTTTGACACATTAATCACTTTGATTCCCCAGATGTTTAAATAACCAGCATTGCACAGGATTAAAGCAGAATGT
The DNA here is from genome assembly GCA_013167095.2 of Daphnia sinensis. Taxonomy (NCBI): domain Eukaryota; kingdom Metazoa; phylum Arthropoda; class Branchiopoda; order Diplostraca; family Daphniidae; genus Daphnia; species Daphnia sinensis. The sequence continues at coordinate 3,200,638 of CM023192.1, read as the reverse complement.
TCACAAATTTACCTAAATGCTTTCATCTTTTGTTGAAGCCCCCATAGAATAATGGACTTGTCATTGCTACAAGAAATTAGCTGCTTCATATTGGGGCTAAATGCCAAAGATGTGATTGTTCCATGATGTCCTCGAAGATTTCGCTCTACGGAAAACATTTTGGGTTGTATGTGTTGGAACGACAACGAATAATAGATAACAGATGCGATTGAAAAGAAATCGAAATAGTGTGCTCAGCTAAGACAACAATAACCGTTTAAAATTCACAAAAAAGAATGAATTTCTGAAATTCGTAATGGTCGGCGTTGCCATTTCCTAAAATATTGGCGCTCAAGCGCAATTCGTAGTCGGGCAGCCGCCTGCCCTGCCCCTGCGTCAATCGGTAGCTTTTTGACCGATCGGCTATGTCATGGTATGGTCCAAGAATCAGGGTTGTTGGACCATGGTCAGGGGTATAGAGGGTCCCTGGCTATGTCGTTATGTGTCGTATGTATGGTACGGTTCTCTAGAATTTCAGAATGCCTTTTTCCAGAATCTGGTCTCTAGTTAAAAGCAATCGGGTCCCAGCCCTATGATTGGGGTACTCGCCCTGCCTTCCCCCGCGTTGAACAGGTTGTTTTTCAGGGCGGGTCAGCCGAGTCACGTCAGCTCCAGAGTCATAGAGAGGATGGTTCGCTAGCTATGGGAAAATTTCCCATAAGCCGTTGAGGCGACTTTGTTGGAGGCTGGGGCAGTCACGTGTTATCTTGCTCCTCCCCTTTTGCCTGCAAAAGTGCTGCCACCTAAGAATAAAATGCACGTAGAAAATTTTTACCCTGATCGACATGAGAAAAATGTATGGATTCGATATCAACAAATGGCTGAGTGGTTAAGGAGCCTGGCTGGCAACGTTAGATGAATTTGGTCATGAGTTCAAATCGCATTTACTTCTATTCCTTTTTTTTCGTTTTATTTAATGGTATCTAGCCTACCAATTCAAATGGTAGGCAAGATGGAAGATGATCTACTTTACCCTACTTTTTAAAAAATTACGTTTTTCCGTCCAAATGGTAGCCAAAAGTAGTGAAAAAGTAGAAATAAAAAATAGAGAGTGTTGTATGAGTACAACGGTGTAATAAAGGCTTTTCAAAATAATAATAATTTCAAAGTTAAAACAGAAAACATTTAACTAGTTAATTTGTAAAAGCGCTTAACAGACGGGACATATGAAACCGTATTTGGGACTTAGGGTATAGCGCAAAGCTATCAAACCTGATTGGTTTGTGCGAGTCACGTGTGCAATAAACCCCGCCCTTATCCGCAAGGTGGCAATAGTGTAGGAGGCAAAAAGTTGCCTCAACGGCTTATGGGAAATTTTCCCATAGCTAGCGAACCATCCTCTCTATGACTCTGTCAGCTCAGTGCCCACTGCTCAGTGACGTCATGTGACTGAAGTTGGAACGTTTTCTGCACTCGGTAGTAGTCGCAGTCATGGTACACCGATTTTATTATAATAATACTGAATAGCTGATAGACATAACACTGAAAGAAATCATTTTAACTTTAAAGATGTAGGCAGATGTGAAACTGATACACAATTTTAGCGGTTTTATTTTAAAAAACCTCATTGCAAAAGGTTCGATATGAGAAAGCTGTACTATATTTAAGCAGGTTTGGAAATATTCAAGTAATCCAAGTAGGAACCAGACAACAGATCAGAAACTGGTATACCCAAAATGTCAAGTAGCTCTTGAGCTGCACGTGTTCCGTCTTCTGGTGTTTGGTTATCGTTCAATACCACCTTAAAATCGGGAACTGATGCAAATAGTATATAGCATTTTGTGTAAAAAATAAGCCTACCTCAAGTTCCAAAAAATTTCCTAACCCTTCCACTTCATCAATATGAATTCGCGTTTGATTATAATGCCACAGCATACGTTTTTTCTTCACCAGGCCTTTTACACCCAAAGCCATTTGTAGGACACTTTTCAATGAGGTTGTATCGGTTACCGACGATTTTGAATAGCTCGATAGTTTCGGGCCATCTACATCAGGTCTGTCGTAATAAATAAGTTCTCCGCCATCCTGAAAGACATAACTGGAATTAGTAATAAGGTAAAGCAACTTGTACTAGGGCATTTTCTACAAGACCTTAAACTCCCTCAACTTCAGGCGGCCATTTTCCGTTTTAAAGAAAGTGTCACATTGGTGAATCACTTCCATTTCCATTTTACACACGTCAGCAACCTTTTCTATCACAGCGTTTAAGTCGTGAATTTTCGCCTTAATTTCAACATTTCTGGCGGTGTTCTGACACATCATCATGAACGGCGTTAGGAGGCGTTATTCCTCTAGCTAATTTGCCCCTCTACTAAATTACTGATGCAGATTTAAAACGTGGTCTAGGTCTGCACAGAATTGCGTACAGGTAAAAATAGAGGTGAAATTGTCGCAATAAATAGCCTGCAGCATCATCATGTTCTTATTGCGCTTTGGAGCCAAATGGCCAATATTAATAGCCAACACCTCAACACTTAATTCAACTGTTATATATGTTATATATACATACCATGCTTCATTCACATTTTTGAAAATTGTTTTTAAATATAATAATAATGAATAAATTAATATTGATATATATATACACACAAAACACAAAACCAAATTCAACACAAAGAAATTGCCGCCTTTGATTCATATTTCATCTTATTTATACGTTTTTGAAACCCTTTTGTGCCACTTGTGTTGCCTTGTCTATTCGTTTAAGTCAAGTTAGGTCGAAACAGCTGATCAGGTGTTGCTTAGTTTTAGAAGAATATACAAATGCAGAACGACGAAACTAACATTTACGCGGTTGGATTCTCAGATTACGCGAGGCACTACGAGACACTCCGCCAACTGAAGGAAGCACGTTTATCGGCTGAAAAAGCAGACAGAATGGCGTCTCGTAGAGATGGATCTCTGCATAATCAGGAGTCTTCTAGTTGTCCACGAGAAAATGGCCACTTGTCACCTCAAGAATTTAAAGATAGCACTACGACATGCCCGCTAAACTCTTCGACAAACGGCAAAGTCTCTTTTGCAAGAGGCAGAAGCATTTTGGCTATGTCTGAGTATCTTAATTCATGTAAATTAAAGAAGAACCAAGCAACATCATTGAAACAATGTGTACCAATATCTCATCCCGTGAATTTGTCAACAACAATGGCAAATGTGAAACCACAGCAAAAGTCAAATGTAAGATCCAACGCCATGTCCAACACCATGCCTACTGATCAACATGCTGATATTGCTGGGTTACAACTCCCAACCATGAATTCCAATTGGGTTTCTCAGTTCCACGATATTAAAGAGCCAGTACCCAAGAAGGAATCTTCCTCTCAAACACTTCCAAAGAATTGTTTCGTAGAAAGTCAACCAGGTAACCTAGGAAAAGCAACAGGTATACGTCACATTGCAGCATATTTTGGAAATGTATTGAGGCAAACTTTGTATTGTCTTATACAGGGAAAAGTTTAGGAATTGCTGCCTCTCAAGATGGATCAGACAGGAAAGAGGAATACAATAAGACATCCACTAATCCAATTTCTAACTTGCCTATGACTTTCATGCCTGCTGGTATGCTGTATGGGGCATCCAAACCAACCCAACGTGCTAGGCCAGAATATGCAAAAATGGAAATCAAAGTCAGGAGACCTATTGCAGAAAACATCAAGCCATGCAATGGATTACACCCTTCTCAGTATAAAGCTCTAATAAATTCATTTGTAAAAATGTAACCATTTTCTTTTAGGCATTCTGGTTCATTGCAAATTTCATGCCCAAGAGTAAACAGTCCTGTGTTGGCCCAACAGGCAAATTCACAGCCAAATCATGCTACAGCTACAATAAGTGGCTCAACCATGTATGAAAGCACCAAATAGAACAAAATAAGATGAATAAAAATGTTTTAATTACTTATTTGAAAGGAATCGTAGTCGAGCCCTTCTGCTGAAGGCGGCACTTGAACGATCCAAATGTAGCAAAAAAGAAACTACGCAAGAAACGAAGTTGCAGTCGCCCTCCTTGGATACTCCCGTACACACCACTACTGCTGTTTCACCTGTGCAGGAAAATGACGAAGATATCAAAGAACTGTTGCAGTTAGCTTCAGCATCCGCAAAAGTAGAGCGTACAATTGCATCCGAAGAAAATGTACCCAAAATGCTAAAGCTCTCCAAGTTAGCACAGTTAATAGAGGAAGGTATTAGTAATTAAAAATCTATAATTTTGATTTATGATATTAAAAAGAAGACTACATATAGGTCGTGTTCTTGTCCGATCTGACATGCCCCATTTACCAATCCATAACTTTAAGGATTTCCCATTTGAATTGAGTATTCATGAAGCTTTATATTCTTTGGGTTTTGAAAAACCCAAAACGATTGAAGCCTATGTTTGGGACGCAATTTTACGCGGGCATAATGTGGCTTATATCTCAGGAGCGCGAGGCGGAAAAACATTAGGTATTATAATGCCAAACAAAGATGTGTTGTAGTTCTCATGCATTTCCTAATGCCAACTTTCGGAAATAGGCTACCTGATACCAATATTAAATAATTTGCTTGACCCAAGCGAATACAGCGAAGTGCCGGAAGGCTGTTCCCCTTTAGCCATTGTTATTTGCTCAACGTGGGAAAATGCAGAAATGGTGCACTACTATTGTTGTCGCATAATGAAGAAAAATCCAGTAATATCTTATAGTATTTCATTGATTTCTGCGTATTATAATCTAGATTTTGTGTTTTAGAACTTTCGCTCTGCCGTCTTCACCGATGGTACAGAACGGTCCTTGAAAGTGGCTCTACCCTACCTGATCAATGGAGTGACTTTGCTCGCTGCCACAGCTCCTGCACTCAGTTTGTTGCTATCAGAAGGAAAAGATATAATTAGCTTCGATCGATGCTGTCATCTTGTATTCGACGATGCAGACTTTGTGCTCAAAGAACATGCTGGGGCAGCAAAGAAACTGTTTAATTTTTATCAACAGTCTGTTCAGCGGATAACAGAAGGACAGAACTTTGTCCCACGACAGGTAAGCATGACAATAAATGTATATTAGTTATACGTGCTAAACTTATCTCTTGTAGATTGTGGCTTGTGCCAGCCACTGGACAAAAGGAATGGAAGAAATTTCTTCTAAAGTTTTAAAAAATCCTTCAATTTTCATATCGTCATGTATGGAGGCTGCGATTTATGGTGGGATGAAGCTTGATGTTCGTCTCGGAACTTCTGATGAGATGGACTGCCATTTGTTGGAGATCATGCAGAAAAAGCGCTTAAGCAGAACCATTATATTCTGCCGCGGGTCGGCTGAAGTCTTTAAAGTGGAACGAATGCTGTCAACGGTAACTAATCAAATATTAAATTATTTATGCTCAATTCATTCTTACTTGCGTGGTTTCAGATTGGTGTGGCGCCTCTGTTAGCCCACAATCAATCTATTGTGTCAGACTTAGATTTTATTACGCAAAGGTGGAACCATGCTCGAGAGGGTTCTGCCATTCTTATCTGCACAGACGATGTCCTAGAGAGACTCAACATTAAAAATGCACAAACACTCATCCATTATTTTATACCTCACCATTCCAAATACGATTTTAGCTATCGGCTTTCATTCGCAATGGACAACTTCCACTTGCAAGCTACGGAGGCTGATAAACCTGAAACTCATCTACTTATCACCAAGGAGTTTAACAACTCACTGCTGACAATCGTACGTTTTATGCAACGCTTTGGACATGTGGTCTCTGATGAACTAGCAACGGAAGCCATACTTTCATTCTGTGGTAAAGAGGTTCGCAAAAGAAACCTACCACTATGTGAAAATTTGAAGGTAGTAAACGCAAATTCATGTCAGCCGCTTATTAATTCGGATTGTAATCTCGTATTTCTTTTTCCTTGTATCTTCTAGGCGTTTGGATTCTGTAGAAGTATGAAGCTATGTGGACTTCGACATGTTATTCTGGAAAGCCTTGACCAACCAGTTGTTCCGAGAAACGGTATTGTTCGTATTCGCATAACAGCCGTCCGTACTGCAACCCAGTATTACGCCCGAATTTTGAAGCATCGCAATGAAAATAATCAGTTGGAAGATAAAACAGGATCTCATTTCGAAGTTATTGCACAGTTGCGAAACCATTTTCGCGACGAAAATGAGCGAAAAAACCCGGTGCAGGGAGATAAAATAGAAGTTGGTAGTCTTTATGCCCGACGGACCACAGAACATCTTTTTGATCGTGTTCGTGTTGAATCTATACTTGAGAAAGATCACCAGGTAAGGACGCTATGAGTATAAATCATTTCTCGTTTTTGGTGGATTGCAAAATATTTTGTTCTTCAGGGAATGCCAACCGAGGTTGCTGTCGTGTGTATTGACCAAGGTTGTGTCGTTCAATGCTTTGTCAAAGATATTTTTGAACTTCCAGAACATCTGAAAAAAATGGCCCCGGAAGCCATCGAAGTTTTTCTGGTGGGAGCCAAGCCATTGGAGCGAAATTCAAGCTGGAGCCGTTACGCAATCGATTTTGTTCGTGAAAAATTAATGAGTAAAGAACTGGAAGGTCGGATTGTGCTGGCTTTGTCCTCTACGTTATGGCTTAGTCCATTACACGAGAGGAAACGACTGGATGGAGTGAATTCCTGTGTTGTTGTGACAGACATACTAAAAGAACTCTTGAAAGCCGAGTTAGCCGAAAGCAACGACGAACATTTAGTAAAGCTACACCACTTATGTGAAACAGGCGGGCTTGTTTTACCAGATTGCAGCGTTGGATTGGCAAGCCGAAGCAACAAACCAATCGAAGTGGCTCATGCATTCCTTCCGATGAATGAAGAAACACAAGTTGAGTTAGTGGCTAGCGATTCTCCACACCAGGTATGGATCTCATTTGTCTTCTATTGTATTTGATAACCTAACAGCGCATTATCTACTGCAGTTTTACGTCACGATCGTCAAATTTCAGAAAACTTTGATATCATTGGAGGAAGATATTAAAAAACAAGTGAGCTTATTCCATTTTGTATTTTATCAAGTTAAAACCCTAATCATGCGCTAAACACAAATTTAGTTATCCAAATGTAAAAACGTGACGTACGAAGAAGCTCGTGTAGGAAGTTTCTGCCTCGCGGAATCCCCTGCAGATCGTGGATCGTGGTGTCGCTGCTGCATAAAGAAAAAGATAATCGGACATGACGCATCCGAGTTTCAAGTCTTTTTCGTGGATTACGGAGACTACGCAACGGTTCCTATACACGCTTTAAAAACATTGCCAGCTAAATTCATCAGCCGCCTACCATTTCAAGCCATCGCCTGTTCATTGTATGGGGTTGGGCCGAAAAATGACAGTGGAGGATGGACCGAAGAAGATATCGCCTTTTTTTCATCACTCACCACTGGACCTGATGGATTCATGTATGTTTGGCATGCTCAGACGAAGTTCAAAGAAACAGTTCCTGATGAAGTAACAAATGGGCCGCACTATCATGTTACGCTGATAAACCGAGAAGGAACCGAGCCCCAAAATTTAGCTCAGCAAATGATAACCCAAAATTATGCTATTTCTCTGGAAAATGATGAAGATTTTCGTGCAATCGTACGCCACTCTGCTGCTATCAAGAAGGAAGCTGAAGAAAAAGAGATAAGGGAAAAAATGCTCAAATCGCAACAACTGGACGAAGCAGAAGATGATTTGAAATTTGATGTTTCGCCTGGTTGGATCGACCTTTTCCCGAAATCTCATGAAAGTGGCGAAACGAAGTCAAATACAGATTCTCGTCCGTCTGAAGAGGCTTCTGACGAAAGTGCTTCGGCATCAGAAGAGAAGCTGGTGGTGCAGCAGATTGTAAATGGAACCCAGAATTTGGCACTAATCGATCACACGATGCCTTTGAAGGACAGTTTGAGTCGCTTCCCTACAACGAAATGGGCACAAAGTGAACAGGTAGCTTAATGTTTTCAATTAACGTATTCATAAATTATCTAAATATAAACATTCTTATATTACAATAGGATGTTTGTGTAACTTTTGTTGTGGGCCACTTGTCCGACTATACTATTGAACTTTCGGAGAACCATTTGAGCTTCGTGGCCGATGTTAACGAATCGAGGTAGTAATTTACAATGTTAAGTGTTGAAATTTATTATCTTACCATGGTGTTTTTTTACATCTCTACGTTTAGATATGAATTGAATACCAGCACGTACGGGTTCATAGTTCCCGAGAAAAGCTCCCATTGTATCGTTAGTTGCGGAGTAAAAGCGACGCTCCGAAAGCAAGAAATAGGTTCAATGTGGACCCGCTTCATTCAATCTCCGTTAAAGCAACCTTGGCTGACTCGTGATTTTGACTATTGGTTGACTAATAATTCGTCAGACGATGAGGAGCAACTGGAACCCATAGTAGACCCAAGTAGGAAGCATTTCATTGCCAAATCAGATATATCACTGAAATTTTACATTTTTATTTATTCAGAATACGCATTCGACGCAGAGCAACCCGAATCGTCATCCAGTGATTCGGATGAAGAATGCATCGATGAAAAGTGGCTTCGTGACGATGACTAAAAAAACTCAAGAGGCAACTAGTCCAAAAACTATTTTCAACTATGTAATCAAACAAGGCAATCTAACGATGAAGACATTCCTTATCATTTTTATTTCTTTCAAATTCATTTTGTAATCTCTCCGATTCCTGTTTTATAGTCTTGGGTGTATGTATATTTCACTTTGTGTTTTTTTCATCTTTCGCCTACCGTGCGTGGTCTATTGCAATACTAGACCAACTTTTAGCTAAAAGAGAGAAAGGAAAGATTTTTTTGTGTGAGTCGGAAAAAGCACGCTGTAGACAAAGAACGAAAAGAACAAAAAAAACATGCAGCGAGTTATACAGAGTATTTGTACAAGCACACCCAAAATTGTCTTAAAAGAATAATACAACTCAGTTTCAATGCAATTTTTTATGTATATTTGAATAAACTGATTACTACGCTTTAGTATTTATTCGCCGACTATCCCGTGAATACTACAGTTTTGACGAGATGTCGTTTGGAGGAAATTTAGCCATCGAACCGTTACATTCCTTTTTCCCTGGGCATTCGTTTGTTGTTAATACACCGGGGAAAGAATTGTAAGGATAAATTAAGAAACCCGCCGAGCAGGAAACATGTGTTTCCTGTCCTTCAGTCAAATTAATTGGGAAAGGTGTGTCTAATTAGAAAAAATATGCTGCTTTTTGTGCTGAAGCAGAGGTTTACACAATAGACTAGTTTTTCAGTTGTTAATTCTACGTATTTAGCTAGAAGAATTTAGTTTTGTTTTTTAAATCGCTTTTATCTATCTATCGTCCAACGTGACGAGGAACGCTATATCACACGATAAAAAGCAGTATGGGGCGATTCCACTGTTATTCTTAATGCAGCAGTCAGCGTGACTTTGCTACATTTTAAAATTATTGACGCCTTTCTTCTTACGAAAGCAAAGAAGTTTGGTTGCGTAATGCTGCATCAGCTAGTCAGAAGAGATCTTTCTAGGTCACACCGAAAAATTCTGCTTTTCATATCGCTCAGCTTATACAATTCATTGATGAAGTTAACTATTTTTGGTGTCACGAATGTAAATGTATTAGCATTAAACGAAGGACCAGCTCAGATTTCATGGAGATAAATGCAACGAATGCGAAGAAGAAAAAATAATGCACCTTAACGTCCATCAGCTCCGTTGTGAAGTTGTTTAAACAACTGGAATCTCAGGGAATTCCAGTTCAACTCCAGGTGCGCAATCGTAAACTGGGCAGCAGTCAGGATAGGCGAGCGTAGCATTGGCGGAAACTTTGCACTCTGCATTTGGCTTAGCTGGAGGGCCGCAATCACTGACGCGCTCCTTCAAACTGTAGAATGTTCGTTCAAATGGTAGAATGTTTAAAGTGCTTCAAATAAGCAATAAATTAAGAAAGTATAAAAAAACGAAATCATTACCTTCCGTCAGCACCCATCATGCAAACAGATTTTCCACAGAAAGGTTTAAGATCCCATTCTTCGCCCTCCTTAAAGGTGCGACACTGCGTGGAAGCATAGCAAACACCAGGGAAATCTGATTCATGATTACCAATTGATAATTAATTGTCTGCACTTATAGCTGTTATTATTTAGTCACAGTTAAAGTTAAATGAAGTACACAAAAGTGTTATTACCTCTAAGCACGTCCGCTCTGATTTCGCGCGTCAGAGTTTTAGGAACGATTTGAACACCCGCAGCCAGGACGACACAAAGACTGAAGCAAATAACGAATTTCATTTTCTTCTAAATTACAACATGCAATAGAAAAATGTTAGTAAAACAATTAAACTTGTCATACATTATACGATTTTTTTAAATTTTAAATTTACCTTGGTATTGTGTTGTAGGCCAGATTCTTAAAGCGACTGTGCTGATTGTCTGTTTTCCTTGTTGGCTTTTATACCTCAACAGTTGAAGGCTGGTGGCAAGGTGGGCTGAACCTGGAGCTAATGAAAACGCCAGAATTGTACACAGTCACTCGCCAAACACTCTTTTCATTCGTTTTCGTTAACCATTCTCATTTGCTTTCTTTTTTCCAGTCTTTGTTTCTTCGCGGTGCTAGCAACAGCGAGGGTTTTTGGTAGCTATCCAATCAGATGAAACTTCTTAAACAGGGGAAACCATCCACACGACTCAAGGACACCAATAATATATACTAGCAGCTTCCTTTTCATCCGCAGGTAGTATCACACGTACTATCGTAAATTTTGAAAACTTGGATTTTCCCAACTTCCGAATAATAATAACAAGAATGACCTCGACATCCTTGAATGTCACAGCTAGGACAAAAGAAAGTGATTTGAGACGAGGATGTCAAAGCAAAATAATTATGTAAAACGGTCTGTTAGTTCGTATTAAAAACTTAACGGGAATGAAGGTAGAACAATCTATTGTTTAGTAAAAAAACGAAAAATGGAAAAAAAAATTAAAAACCTGTTGATTTAACGGAAAAAATTTATAGGGGCATAAAGAATAGCAAGTCAATATCGCTTAAGCAATTTTAAGACGACACGTTTCCAATGGCTAATGAAAAGGATATTCGTTAGTGTGATGGCGGATCTAGCCACAACGTGTAGTGAATAAAGAATGCCAAGTAATGCTGCCTATTGAGCAACTATATAAACGTACGAATCAATAATACCTACGCAGGATATAATGTTAACGTCAACGTAAAAAAAGAACTCATAGAAAAACTAACATATCCCAAAAGGAAACAATCAAACACGTCTGCAACAAAAACAGGATTTCCTTTCTTGATTCTATGTTAAATGAATCTTCAAACAATAGACTATATACGGCATTCTACTTTTCTCCAACCTTTCACGCTTTCACCTGCGTCAGGTGAAAAGAAGAGCGTAGAGCGAGTTTCTTTAGGATGCGGACTTTTTCGGGGAAATTCATACCTTAATTGGATAAACTTTTTCGTTTATGCTAGGCGTATTACGCGAATTCATTTGGGCTGAACCCCGAAAAAAATTTCGCCGACAGCTGTATGTTCGACTTTTGTTTTGCCATGTCAAACCAGTATAAATATGTGAAGCTCGGAGAAATCACGTAGTTGCACTGAGGTCGCAACTAATGTTTTTCTGCTTCATGGCTTCCGCCACAACAAATGCCCGTAGCGAAGGAAAAACCTCTAAGAGCAACGCCCATGCTAGCACATTATTTCAGGGTGTTCTTTGTTATCTGGAGAAGGAGAGGGGAAAGATAAAGAAAACTTAAAGGAGAAAAAAACTTTTGATGGACAAAACAATATAAATAAACGAACAAAACTGCTTACTGTACTTTAACTTTTCCCGGATCTGTGTAAAATGAAATGCTACTTATACCTTATAGAAACAAAATTGCGCTTTTGATATGCTGTTTGGTAACTTTGAAGTACATAGAAATATTCTAGGAATACTTTAGTCTTGAAGGTTAATAGAATTTTGGCGAAAATCAAGACAAAGCGAATCCACTACGTGAGAATTGTTCACACAAAGACATGTAATTGTAGCAGGAACACTTCGCCAAACAACAGTTGCTCTGCGTGTGCGACACGACCTTCAATGTTGGTCATGCGATCGTAATACAATTGGCTTGACGTGTGAAAAAAAGCAAGTAGAAGTTGTTGGAGTACCATTTGGCAAGGGCTTTTGACTCCAAACAGACACTCGGCTACGTACCTAAAATCGCTTTCACTGTGCGAGACTTTCGAAATAACCTGTCAATGGAAGTTATTTTACAGAAAAAACTGAAAAAAGTCCTATTAACGCTATTCACAGTTGACACAAAGTAGATGAATGGATGGCGGTGACCCATTTTCCTTTCAACGCAAAGTCCCATACTGACGCAATTGTGAACAAGAAAAGACAGTCTTCAGAAAAAAAAAACGAGACGGTTATAAAACAGTTTTAAATGAGGGCAAGGGGACAAAAACGCACGTGAACAATGAGAGAAACACAAATACGGTGCGCTCACGTCATTCTCGTGTTGTCCGACATTTTGCCTTATGCTGTTTGTCTCAGAAACCTGATAGGGTTATGGAGTAAACCTAACAAGCGGGCATAATCCTAGATAGTAAATACGTAACATTAGAAATCAACTTGAAAAACTCGATGGTCGAAAGAGATTATATTACCATGTAAATTTGTCAGATGGTGATGTCAGGCGATTCCTTACTAGAAACGTAGCTACCACTTCAGCCACTTTCTCTGGTACGTCTTCATGCACCGCATGGCCACATTGAGGAAGGACTTGCATTTGAAATTTACCTATTTCGGGTGAAACGATAGTTTAAAAACACCAACGATCAGGAATTGTGATTGTTACTCGCCTTGCATTTGCCCGATGGTCAGCTCTTTGTCGAGCCGGTCTATCCCAGCCAAAAGTAGAAGTTTGGCAACGGGAATAGCTAAAAATGTAGACGAAAGGCCGTGGAACCATCCAGGCCATTGATGTTCAGTTTTCGTCAAATCAATACGCCACCGATATCCGGTCTTATCTTTGCTGCTCTAAGTGAAAAAGCAATCAGTTTAAGCACGCTTCGATAATTAAATGTCTAGGACTTTTACGGGAGGAGAAAATGTAGGTTCTGTTGGAAAAGCAGGAGGCGTTTCGGTCTTTTCCTGTTCGTCTTCTTCGTTTATGCATTCGCCATGTTTCATAGAACTCACAGCTTGTGGTGTAAAACCACCTGGAGAAGAAAGGGTTGGAGTGGCGGATACCTCAGATGTGGCGCACTGTCCCGTCACATCGCTGTGGAAACGTAAATGAAAAATTAGAGCAAAAGCACAATATGCATAGACATTTGAATTACAACAGCTACCTTGTTAACTGGCCAGGCATAGACACCCTGGCTGAATCACCATTTCTAATTTGACCACTTCTGACACTGAAAAAATGAATTGAATTTAACTGTGAAAGTTGTTGCTGTTTTATTGATTCCTTGCTGTAACTTTCTTACCTCCATTCAATAGCTTGCTCTAAGGAGTGAAAATGTTTTGGCCTTGATCTGAGAAAACTCTGCATTGAGGCTAATGCTTCCATTGCTGTTCCTTCCACAACATCAATCACAATAAGTCCAGCAATTGTAGGAAGCTGCTCTGTTGCAGTAGCATGAACGGCAATTGCACCTCCCATGCTGTGTCCAATAAGAACAATTGGGGGAGGGTCTGATCCAAAAACATGTTTGACAACTGACACAACATCCTCAGCTTGGGTTTCAGCAGAAAGGTTTTCATCATTGTGTGTCTTACTATCACCATGACCTCTCATGTCAATTGCAAGGACTTGACAGGAAATCAAACCTTCAATGCATTCCTAACATATAAAGAAAAATTTAATAAATATGTGACATGTATGTGTACAAAAAAGTAGTTACAGCAAATAATGCCCAACTCAGAGCAGAAAATCCCCCTCCATGAAGTAGAACAAGTAGGGGACCAGAGGAGCCTCTGCGATAAACCTGAAATGAATCTCCATCTTCATTTACTATTACTTTTTCGCTGGATGTAAAGTAACGACTCCAGTGTACAGGGGTGTAATCCTTTTTCTTCCCTATTCCTCCAGGTCTAGCAAAACTATAAAGAAGTTGGGAAAATTTATTTTAATTGTACTGTATGAAACACAACAACCAAAATTCACCTTCTGGATGAAGGAGGAGGAATTCCCAAAGGAGTAACTAACTTGTTCCTCACTTTCTTTAAAGCACTTGCCTCCATTTTTTTACTTAGCTGTCGGAATTTCACCAAACCAACTAAATTTCACTTCATATTTGTGTTACGGAAATCCACCCGCGTACTGCCGTACGAACGCTGAAAAAACAAAACCTTGTCGTCTGCTGTTGGGCCGATTAAGCAAGTGAATGGAGAATGCGAATGGACTGTGAGTGAACCCTAGTCTAGTCAATTCAACAAAAAATGGTTAAAACAATAACCTTTACCTTTTCATTTGGTTATTCGGGTATTGCCCAATGACCTACCAAACCCTGAAAATAAATATTGAAACACAGTGGACAAAAAACCACAATTGCAGTGTTGAACCGCCAAAGACTTTCATATTCTTAGCCTGTGTGTCCTCATATAAGCCCTTGTGGCCTAATGGATAAGGCGCCAGCCTCCTAAGTTGGAGATTGCGAGTTCGAGTCTCGCCAAGGGTAAATCTTTTTGAGTGCGTTGTTTATTTACATTTTATTTGGGCAACAACGTGCAGAATTTCAATATGCAAACTTGTCATAACTCATAGGGTAACATTAAAAATCATTTTTATTGAATTACATTTTGTATTATAATTAGTAGTACCACTGGCAGATGCATTTTAAGCAGATTGTGGTAGCTGAGTGGACTAGGGCGCTGGTCACCAGAATCTTGGTGACTTACATGTTGTCCATGTGATCGGTTCTCAGCAGCGCATTATCTGAAAGCTATGATGTAAACATTAGTATGAGATGATATGATTACACCAATAATTATACCAACTGTTCCGAACCACTGAGCTTGATCAGATAATTAGAAAAACATTTTTACCGTTTTTATTCATGTGGTATTTCTGAAAACCTATCCAATAAGCTCGTGTTATTTAGTACCGACACCTGTCCAGCTGATGGTGCATTGTTTGATTACGGGTTGCAGTTATTTTGTTATCGTATTTCTTTTTTAAATAATTTTATAATATGGCTTAACGGCGAATATCGAACATATTAAAGAAAGTGAAACAGTTAGTTACAACCATTACTTTGGTTGTTCACAATATGCATCAAAATTTCGAAAAACCAGTCACATGCTGCTTTACATTTTTATATTCCGAAAATAATACTTGATGACAGGAAGTTTGCCAGTCACGCCACTGTTCTCTGGTTAGGGGTCGGCAGATCAGGTTGCAACTAATATTTGTTTTGTTTGACAAAAATGAAGTGAAAATCCTACATCCGTTAAGAATTTTGACGTTTCATAAAATGACTGCGGGTATTTTTTTTATACAGTAAAAACGAAAAGGAGTTGGCAACTGATTTTAATTCTGTACATATTGCAAAGAATAATTTTAATTCTATAAGCCACAAACTGTGTGAATGTTGAGCCAAAATCTATCTGAAATTAAGCTTAATCTAAGCCAAAATTTAAAATTCCATACACTTTGCCAGGGAGTTGCCAGCCCTTCGCGAAAGCTGTAGTTCCGTTTGCCACATACATAAGGAACGTGAGTAAGTTATTCAACAACGCTGTATTGAAACGCTGTGGTTTCTAGCTAACCACTAAAACGACAATAATAATAAAGAATTTAAGTTCAACTTGGGTAGCTGTCTAGGTGAAGAACTATAACCCAATCTCAACACCAACAATTAACCCATATCTCATTTTGCTTGGAGTTTTGATCGACAAACAGTAGTCATGTGTGCATACAATGGTTTGGGTAACTCCGCCTTTGCTTCTTTGTCAGAAACTACGTCTCGCGATTAACTTAAGAAATAAGAGTAGATTCCGTTAAAGAACCCCTACCATTATTGCTCTACTTCTTGAACTGTACTGTTGAACCATGTTTCGTTCAGCGTTTTGTGTGTGCGTGATTTTTCAAGCCTTTATTCCGTTTGCTGTACCGGATTGGATTTGCCCTACCGGCAATAAATATTGTTTCCAATGGATTGATGAGCGCCCTCGATCATGGAATGAAGCACAAGCTGGATGCGCCCAAATGGGTGCGCATCTTCCGGGAGCAGACCATTTGGTACGGAAAGTGCATATTACGTCATTTGTAAAACGATCTCATCACACTGAAGAAAGAAAAAGTTATTTACTTACCAGTGCTGTGAGGTATTGTCCTGTTCTCGTTTCCATGGCGGATTAACCATCACTGCCAATCTGCCATCATCCGCAGAACAGCTGGATAGGGAGTCTAGCTCAACCATATGTTTTACAGATGGGAAATGAGCAATAAATATATTTTATTCTTCTTGATCTCCAAGAGGTCCTTGGGAGTTTATTTCGGCAGTTTTGCCCTATTTCGGTTTTTCTGCGGGATTTTGTATAATTTTAGTCGCTAAAATCGTCTTTATTTTATTTATCAAGTTGTAACGTTTTGATGCTGGAAATCAGTCAGATCCTTCCAAGGTTGATGCAGAAGCGCCCCTTCCAGATCTATCCTGTGAAGACCTTGACGTTACTCACATTCTAGTTTTACCCAGAGTTCCAGAACTTTTAGTTGTCAAGAAATTCCCTTTCCACATCGTTTTACCCTTCGTAATAACTTAGATGAAACTATGAAAGCCTTGGGGGTTAGTTAGAAGTTGGCCCTGGTCTGTTCCTGTGTGTTCCATGGTCTATCCCCGTATTTGGTGCGTCGATCTATTTGTCGAGTCTTTGCCAATAGCGGCAGCCACTGGCTTCGTTTCAAACAGAAACAGACTACCACAGTTTTTGGTGGCTGTTCAACGGTGTGTCTATGTCCGTTGCTTAAAATTACAGAAAATTACCAACGATAATATCATGCATCCAACATCGTTCACTAACACATTACATCTGGTTATCAAACTTCCTTTAGGAAGCATTCGGTCAATCATGGATCAAAGAAAATCCGTTCTGGACAAGCTTGTGTTTCAGCAATGGGCGCCTGCAATGGCTAGGCAGCCCCGACCCATGTAATTTACAGATTAAAACATTTATTTTTTAATAAAATGATTAATCTTTGTTTCCGTTTGTGGTACAGACGAAGTAAGAAACCTCTTGTTTCTTGAGAAGTTGTTGCCTGACTTGATGGCACCTGACCTTATTAAGAACCAACTGTACTGTTACCATACTGGAGGTAATAGGATTGATCAGCTTAACACTTTGGGCCTTTCCCTGAAAGACAGCCAGCAGAATGTAGGCTGTATGTGTGTTTCCGATTATCGTTCCGCTCGTGAATTCAGAGGTTAACCATTTTAACAATTTTACTGTGCTTGTTTCTTTAATCAACATATTTTACTTTACCTCATCCTGTATAGTTTTGACACCAAAAGGGCAAATATTATCTGTTTCGGCAGTGACTGAAGGCGCCGACGTTGACTGGGGACCTGTAGGTCAGAATCGAAACGGTTTCGTCAACGTCTCCCCATCCAAAATGACCTCGCTCAAGTTGAAATGTGAGGTCAAGACAACGGATGACGTTCACAGACCAGCTATTAAAATCAGATGGCTTCGAAACGGCGGTTACCTAGGAAGCTTCCCCCAGGTTCGAGCTCACATATGCCTGCTGAGACAAACGAGAACTGAACTTTTTTAGATTTTTTTATCGTTTAGGAGGTTAGTTTTGCTTCTGAAGAGGATTTTACCCCTTGGATCGGTTTCATCACATGCGAAGCATTGTACGGGAATCAAGCAATTCGAAGTGAAGGATTCCAACTTGTGGCGTGGAACACTGTAACAGCACGTCTCGTTTCTACTTGTGTATCTTGCCGACTTCAAAACATCCTAGAGACGGCAAAGATAATTTTGACGCAGGTTAAGCAAATACTTTATCACGTTTTGCTACTCATTTTAGATCACTTGTTGTTCCCGCACAAATTTTGTGCTTGACTTACTTCACTTAAATAAAAATATTTTTGCTAGTTTGTTGAGGTGGAAATCAGTTCCGGTAAGGGAAGAGCCCTGAGATTTCACGTTGAACCCCCGGTTATCCAGCAACCCTATATCACGTTCATAATTCACATGCAAAATAAGGTACGCTCGCTTTAACAACTTCGAATTATTACTATGATTAATTTCGTCAAATTTTTATCCCGGTCGATTTCTGAACCAAAATTAAACACATAATCTTATTTTTTTCTTTACTTGAATTTTTTATGCTAAATTGTAGGAAATCAACAAGTTTGACTTTCAAATGGTTCAAAAGCTTGGAAAGCAGTTTCAGTTGTCACGTTGGGCAAAGAGCCGTTCGCTTTTTCTACCTAACGATAATTTTGAGTTACTTCTCGATACAATTAGTCCATGTAATATGGCCTTGCCAAGCGATGGCAATAATGTAACATGGGTTGGCTATCTGGGGCAAACGGTGACATCAGGCAATTTTATTGGTGGACCTGTCTGCCTAGACAATCATGGCGATATCGTAACAAGGAGTTGTGGTCTGCCGGAAGTATTTCCCTTTCAACATCAGGTATGCACACATCAGGATTTCTTTCTCTGAACGAATAAAATTTGCTTCTAATCAAAGATTTTCTGGTCTGTAGACATGTTCGACTCTGAAAACCAGACAAGAAGATCCACAATGTTTCTACGGGTACGAGGAGGTTAATGGAAGGTGTTACAAAATGACAGAGATTACTAGTTTCTCCACAGCCATCGCCCAATGTTGGGCTGGCTGGTCTATGCAGCCTGAAATATTGATGCCAGACAGCTTGTCCAATTGGGTTCAAACGTCACGCGAATGGATTTACCGAACGCGAAATTCAGCATCTTCATTAGTTTGGCTTCCTCTTCGTCGTCTCAACAAAGCGTCTCCTCTACAAACACCTGTTTGGAGTTGGAACACAGGTAATTTGTTCGTGTTATTCTAAAAAAAATCGTCAAATTTTAATGCAGTTACCTTGCCATTCTACAGTCAGCAACCGGTGGATTTTACAAACAAATGACTGGAATACTACGGTCGAAACATCGGAGGAGAGCGCGTTGTGCGCGGCGTACGATTTAGGAAAGAATGAAATGATCAGCACATCATGCCAAAATCACTTGCCGATGATATGCGGTCGTCCCCTAATGCCTGAATTGCCACAGCCTTTTAAATTAAACAGGATGTTAGACCATGTGGGAGAATACTTTTGCGAGTATGTATCTTCAATAATTTAATGCAGTCAAAATTTAACTGCTTAAAACCCGTTATGTTACAGTCCTGGTTGGCTCACGCATTGGCTCGTACTAGACGCCGGAATTTGCTATAGACGCTATACGTTAAAAGTAGCCGTCGATGCGGACCAAGCCCAAGAATTTTGCGTCCAACGCGGAGGCCATCTTGCCGTAGCTCCGACGCATGCCACGCGAAAAGCTTTGGAAGAAGTCTACGCTTACTTTAGTAACAGAAGCGATGTTGACTCGTGGATCGGATTACGGAATCGGGACGACCAGCCAGGAGCCTTCAGATGGTTGAACGAATCAGCTGACATCAACACTTCGACCTACAATTGGCATCCTTACAGCGAGTTCGGGAATGGTTATGCATCTGCGTTTCACCAAGGAATGTGGTGGAACTGGCCACGCGACACCAAACTATGGGGTCTGGTCTGCCAGAAAACAATGGTTGATTGGCAAGACGGTCTAAGTTTACTGATCGAGCCTCCCACCGACTTGATCCAGGAAGGCGAATATGCTGTTGTTTTTACGTACAACCCTAAGCCCACTCTTCGAGAAGGAGATGACCAAGATTACTGGCCAAACGCTACAGAAACGAGGAAGCTGACGCCCAGTTCTTACACGAAGAAATCTTTTTGGCAACCCGACTTTGACGTTGTTTGCTATTTAAGAAACTACGTCCGGCGTTTCAGTTTTCGCGACCGTGGGTTTCGTCGACCATATCGAGCTATTATTCCCGTGCCGACAGCTATGGGATCAGGTCCGCTGACTTGCGAAGCCTGGCTAAACAGGCCAACATTTCGTTTCCAATCCAACACCATCTTTCACCGGCCAGCTCACTGGTATAATTACGTCATTGTTATCGCGCAACGGAATCAGCTGTACCCCATTCGACAACATCGCCAGCCGGCATTAACCGGGAACCGAGAGTCACTTGCTGAAGACCTATTGCAACGATTGAATATGAATCGTTTCCGCTATTTCAGGGAAATTATGAATAATCTCTCTATTATTACGATCACCGTTGAGCCTAAGCCGAGCAACACAACAGCCGCTGAGGACATTTTCAATTTTGTAGTGTCGTTTTTCGTTCCATCTGATGTCCCGCAATATGATTTGTTGGCTAATGCGAGAAGATGTCAACCAGAATGGCATTTTGGTGAACTGAAAATGGAAATCTTAGAGTATGAACGCATTTTGCACGTACTCATGCAGTCCTGTTTGCCATTGATTTACAAAGACGATGAAATCTACCAGTTTATCGAAGCTCGGAGCACTGTGGCCTGTCCTCCAATTCATCCCATCGAGACATTCAACCATCACGGCAGCGAAGAAGCTCCCATGACAGTTGATCGTCTGGCTTGGCCTAGGACTAACATCAACCGGATGACCAAGTCTATGTACCCCTGTTTAATTGGAGGGCGTATGGTTCATCGTACCTGTATGGGCAGCTTCGAACGAGGTGCCGTTTGGGGACCACCAAAGGTGAGCATCGATCCACAGTTTCTTGAATGTGTCTTTATCGTAGATCGCACGTTATTTTTGAAACTTATCATCCTTCCCATTTTTCTTGATCGTTTTATAGCTAGGGGAATCCACTGAAATAATGCATGAGGCAACCACCATATGCGAAACGCCGGATATAACAAACGCTAAACTGTTTCAACTTGAGCGGATGTCTCAGACGGCCGTGAATGGTGGCCTATCAACGGATGCCATTTTGAAAGAATTATTAGACGAATGGGAACAACCTTACCTATCCGCAGCTAGCCTTGAATTATCCATTGATAGTCTAAGTCACATGATCGACGCGTACCGGAAGCAAACTGTCCACGTTAATCGTCTTCTCGTGTCTTCCCTCATGGAAAAGGTAAATATTTCGCTACGTTTTTCATTGGCGAATAATTATAAATTAAGACTTTCCTTTACCTTGGTTGCATTAGATGGTACAACCGGGTAAAAGTCCTCTATCAGAACTTCAGTTTTTACCGGATGTGTTGAATGCACTGATCCAACTGTTTTCTTATCTACCTCTACTGGATCGCGAAGGACCACGAGTTCGGATCAATCTCGGTGATCAGGTTTCGATAGTGGCGGACAAAAGTGACCCTATGCTCTTCTCGCAACCTTCAGCGCTGACGATTGATTTCACTAGCTTGACAGTCGTCGTACAAAAAGGTTCCGAAAATGCCGAATACAGCAACGCCATATTCACAATCGTGGCTGTGCTCCCGTTTGAGCTCTTGGCAGTTAATCCGCTGACTAAAGATAATGTCGTCAGCTTGTATAAGGTAGATGCAAGCGATCGGACCCGGAGCAGCCTTCTGGGGCAATTCATCAGTGGCCAACCAGTTGTGCACGTTAACCTGGAACCCGTTTTAAAGACTGTGCCAATGCTATTCACGCTAGCTTTCAAAGAGAATGAGGACTGGGAATCCGTACCGGCTAGTACACTAACATGCGCACGTTGGGATTCACGTGCGATCGGTTTGCAAGGTGGATGGCTCACGGGTGACTGCTGGTATCTCGGCATAAACGAATATAGAAGACATATCTGCCAGTGCCACTCGTCTGGCATCTACAGCTTGTTCCGCTCCGCTAGGGAAACCAGAACACTATGGTCGGCGTTGATCCACCGGTTACCGATTGTCATCAATATTGCGTTGATAACCCTTGTAGCTACATGTCTTGTTATTCGCTCGGCGTGCATCTACCGGAAAGCTGTGCGCGAAATGGATTTGGTGGAAATGGGCGCACGTCTTCAGCTGATTATGGCCTGGTTAATGATGTTATGTTGTCATCTTAGCCAATACTTTGT
Source organism: Daphnia sinensis (assembly GCA_013167095.2). Lineage (NCBI taxonomy): Eukaryota > Metazoa > Arthropoda > Branchiopoda > Diplostraca > Daphniidae > Daphnia > Daphnia sinensis. The sequence continues at coordinate 3,178,450 of CM023192.1, read as the reverse complement.
TCAAGCGCACATGGTCGGCTGCATCGTATTGACGACACTCTTTCAGTTCTTCTTAACGTCCGCCTTTTTCTGGCAAGGTACACTGCTTGTCATACGCCGCTGGCAGATTCACGAACATTGGATTTCCCATCAAAACGCATGCCTGGCAAAATTCTCATTTGCCGTCTGGGGACTATCCTCCATTACCATTCTGACAATTCCGATTTACAAATGGAAATATGCCGATGTTAATCCCATCAGATCAGAATGTTGGATTGAAGACCCTGTCGACTTCGGACTGACTGTTGCTATTATTTGTCTTGCTACCGTGGTCAGTTTCGTATTAAACACGAAGAATATCTGCGACCAAAATGAGTTCGGAATTACCCAGGTGTGGAATGCTAGCGATATCTTGGCAGCCATCGTTTTGCCATTGATGGCCTTGGCAGGATTGTTTGCCATTTTAGATAACACCTGGCTGCAGTCGTCTTCAACAGCGATCGTTTTCACCTGTGCGTCTTCGTTAACCGGTCTGTTGTGGCTGTGCGCGTTCTGGACTTTGGTAGCCAGGCCTTTGGTGAAACACAAGTTTCAGCATTCAAACGCTAAGGTGGCAGGGCAGGATTTGCAACTGAAGATCATCTACGGCTCCTCTATCGAATACCGCAACGACCGTTGATGGCGTGTGTGCCCCGGCAAATTGTATCTGATTCAATTCACACACAAAGACTAGTAACAGGCGTTTGCTTCCATTTTCGGCCTCCTCTTGTAATTTAATAGTTAAGCTGAAAGTTCTTGTACTTAAATTTAAAGAGAAAAGCCTATTTGAGGAAACAATGTAGTTGTAAAATGATTTTAAATAACTGTTCTTACTATAATTCCTTTGTGAACATCATCCTTCACGGCAGGAACACATTTCAGTATGCTGTATTCATATTCGTTGGATTTAAAAATATATTTTCAAGAGCTAGTCGTGTTGACTTTAAGTTCTGTGTTTCTTTAGTCAAGGAGCGAGAGAAAGAAAGTGAATGTATTACTTTAAAAAAAAGATGGGTTCAGGGGGTTTTAACACGAGCCATAGACGATGTGAGCAGACGAGATAGAGGACGTTCGACATCCAACAAACAATCATAATGGGTAAAAGACGTTATGGATTTGGTAATAATCATGATTCAGACAAAAATTGTTTTCCGTTCTTCCTGCTTCTTTTTTTCTTGTTTTTTGGGTTTTTTTTTATTATTTCTTATTTGTAGGCTGATGGGTATTTTTTCGATTCCTGTTCCCTTCTTAGATAAATATATGTACAACAGAAAGGTTAGATTAAACAAAGTTTCAGTTCCATCTTATCAAAATAACATCCGGCCGTTTTTCTCAATGTCACCAATGCCCAAAAGTACCTGTAATACTTTTTCCAGCTGATACCGCACTGTCCACATGAAGAAAACAATATATAAACATCAAATGCCCAAAACAGATGACGAATCATTTAAATTGTTTAATGTGATCCGTTGCTAACGCGATGAACTCGTGTGCGAAATTCACTTGGTGCTCCTGCCACGGACATATTGCGCTTGCAGCCGTTGGATTCCTCTCGTGAAGAACTGCAGGAATCAGTGTATATAGTCAGCATTCAAAAGTCGTATACATAAAAATAAAGATTGTTGGATTAGTTCTTTGCCCACGTGAGTGATGCCTAATTGATTTACGTCAAAGACCCGAAGGGATAACGTACCAAATGAGAAAAATGGTGACGCCAACGAAGACGAGAAACAAGGACCCAATTGCAATCATGGCAACCATCCAAATGTTGAATTCACCGTCATCTTTATTGGCCAGACAATTCCCAGGAAAAGGCGAATCATTGAAATGTCAATCATTGTTAGACTTCCTCCTCCCTAAGAAACTCATCATTCATGTTTCACTTACTTGGATAGTAGAGGACGCTAATATCATCGTCGATCGATGAGGGAAAGATGCTGCTCACGCCGTCTTTGGTAACGCTGTTTTCGGCAGACGCCTTGACCAGTTTCTCTGAATCCGTCATAATGTGTCGTCGAATGGAAAATTAAACGCAAAATTCAATGTTATAGCAGACCAGTTAGAACGTGCAGACAGCCACAAAGGAGAGCACAACCAAAACATGGCGCCAGATGAAAGGGGGAAAAGAGAGATATCGGAAGAAAGCAAACAAGAGTTGAGAATCGGGATAAAGTGATTGCGCAGGCGTCTTTAACGTGGAAGGCGCGTGCGCTTATGTTATCGTCTACCGCCGTTGCAAATAAACAATCGAAAGGAAATGACGACGAAGCACGAACTTTAAGTAAACAAAGGAAAAAAGGCAAACTCACCAAATGTGCAGAGAATTTTACATTCGGTCATGTGGGCGGGAGGTTGGCGCCTGCTGAGGCGGCAAAATTCAGGATCGACTCGTTTACCGGTTTCCGCTAAAATGCATTCGAACAACTGGTGTCGAACTCCCATACCGCATTGAGCCCCCTATAAACATTATCGAAAGAATAGCGTTAATGTTACGTCTTGTGGACGCGTTCAGTAAGAATTTTAACTGTGGTATATTTTAAAAATAGAAGAAAGAAGTTTCCAACCTGCAGAAAACATCCAGACCAATTGGATGGTCGCCATTCGTAGCAAGGCTGGTAAGGACAAGGGAGCTGTTGGCGAAGGCTGGTCGGACAACTGCGGCCAAACTGATTGTTAATCATTTGAATCTCACGATGACGTGAGCGCAGTCCTATCATATTTCGAATACAAACGAAAGAGTTAAGTTTCGGGAAAAATAGGTTTGCGGTCATAAACGGGTTGTCCTATACCTGAATGGTGACCGCATGGAGCGCATTCGGAATCATCCCAAGCCGACCACTGAGATACTTGGCAATCGATCGGACATTCGACGTGACACCACATCTCGGTCAAACCCGGCCGTGTATGAGAATCGCAATTGCTAAAGAGGAAAACAAAGAAGAAAGGAAGCGTCTTTCATTATCACGACGGCTTTTCTACACCTAGACAGATCGTACCTAGAGTCGGTGACGTATCCGTCGTTTCGAACGCAGGAGGCAATCCGAGTTCGGACACCTTCACCGCAGTTGGAGCCACCCAGCGGCTGGCACGAGCTCCATTCGGACACCTGCCAGTCGTATGTGAAACAACCGCCGCTGACCGGATTGGAACAGAATTCGATTTCCTCCAATGGTGGACAAGTGTGGTCGTAAACGGGATTTCTGATGATTGAACGTTCGCGTCTCCTCTCTCCGTTACACTAAAATGACAATGGTCATCATTTGGGTTTGTACAAACAGACAGTTGGGTAGCAACAACATTCTCGGATAATTTATAGCAATAACGTATAGCGAGAAAGAAAGCATAAAGGAACTATACGTGTTGACATGGTGACCAAGCCGACCAAGGGCTCATGACGCAGTGGCCTGGACAAGCGATCTGACATGGTTGCTCGGCTTTGGGTTTCTTAGCCTTGTCGCAAATTGCATCTTCCACCACCATGTCTTCGGGTACGTGTATACACCTGTTCAATTTCCGTTTTCAAAGATTGATTAGTTCGCCTACGATGTTTATTGATTTCTTCATGTTATGTAGTTGCATGTAATTGGATCGTGTAGCGATTTATGGTGTGCGGATAATGTACCTGACGTAGCGCGTTTGGAGACCATCGCCGCACCGTTTGTCAAAGGCCAAGTGACAGGGTGTCCAGTCGGAGGTTCGCCATTGGTAAGTGTCACACGAGTGGACGTTGCACGCTTGAATCTCTTCTGTCGATCCGCAAGGTCTTCCGCCATTGGCTGGTTCCACTTCAATCTGTAACCGAAGTTACGAGTCAGCATTAATACGGGATTCCATTGTATACAAGTATATAAATAATATAAGTCTGTGACGGGCAAATATATATAAGAATGTGTTTGCTATACGTATCCTAGTTACGAGCGGCTGGCTCGTAGGCGCGTTGTGTTCATATTCTATATTTAACTTTGCCTTTTGAAAGAGGCGAATCTCTTATAATAAGATATTTCGCCACCCTAGGCAAAACCAATGCAATAGCATTAAAGTGCTGGTTCAAAAACTTGCCCCTACTTCCATCGTTAAACTTTTTTGAAATCAAAAAGAATTATGCGGTTCTAAAAAAAGATTTGATGTAAGAAATGTTTGCCGTGAAAGTCTTCCGTTTTTTATGCCGGTTTAAATGCAATTTTATTTTCGGCTATTCGTTTAGCTGCCAGATTCCGGTAGGTTGAAACACTTACTATATCATATTTTTTATTTGTATTTTCTTTTGATTTAGCTTTTCAATTTTAATGTTTGATTGCTTTGTTGTTGGTTACGGAAAAGCAAAACGATTGTGACCAAGGGAAACGGCAAATTTGATGAACGCTGTCCACTGGCATTGAAAAATGGGTAGCAAAGGGTGGTTTTATAACCATGAATTCAATGATCCTTGATGTTTCTTATAGGAGGTATATCTACACGCAAAAGCTTAGATTAAATGCACAAATTGTCCCCAGTAAACCAAATGATTTGTGAGTGGGCCTCGGTGGGCCTCCTTAATCCCTACCTGTCCCCAAACGCATGCTATAGGTTTAATGATTCATTTGCCATTTCTCATCGTGGACGTGGGACAAACGGACAACGAAACCTAAGAAATTAGGTTAATAAATATACGCTCCGCAAGGAAGTGAGTCTAGAAATCGGTAACGTTGGACGTCTCTAATCATTTCCGTCACGACAGACAACGTGACCGTTTGATCGGATGTCATTTGCCAACAGTCGCTGGTTCCTTATGAGAAAATATTTTATTTTGTCCGTTGTTTTTTAGCCACCAAAGGGAGATTGGTGCTGCCAGGAGTGACGCCAATAGTAACACGAGAAACAGCCAAAGGGACGATGTGACGAACCCCCTTGGCTCCTTCCGTGTTGCCCGCTTAATTGCAACATCGTAGATAGATCCAATGCTTTAATTCAGCTAACGCACGGCTAACGACAAGCAAGCAACGCACGATAGAACAGAGTTATGTATACATAGACAAAAAAATAATGCCAATCAGTAAATTTAATGTGTTAAGGACCGACCTTCCTGTGGCGCTGCTGGGAGCCCGGACCGCAAGTGGAGTTGCAGTTGGTCCAAGAACTCCAGGAAGAAAGTTGGCAGTCGATAGGGCAAGGAACATCACAGCTCCTCGTTTCGAAATCTTCTTCATTGCACCAGCTTTTTGAAAAAAAAAGATGAAACAAATTGGGTTGATAACATTGCATCGTATGGTTTGCGTAAACTGTATTTCTGACGAATTAAAAAATTCGATAATGTTACGTAACATTTATATTGTGAGTGCTACCACTTGACCTTCTTTCCAGACCTTTCCTTTTCTATTTTTAAGTCATAATATTTTTTTATTTAAAGATCGATACGTTGATCTTAGAGAAATGCTGACCAGCGAATTGGATCCGACTTTCAACCTGGTAATTACATCAGACTTTCGATGAGCAAGCAAAAACCCTAATATCTCTACCAAGAATGGCCCGCTTATAAGAAAAAGAAAACTAGATGTAGAAGGAAACGAAAAAAAGAAACTCACTGGAGCGGCGCTAATTGGCCGGTGGCTGTGACGATACATTTTCGACGACGAAACTGTTTGCCACGACCGCAACTGCGCGCGTGATCCTCTTCCATCAAACAGGCAGACCAGTCTTCCAGCTCCAGGGTGACTCTCTCGCAGGGGCAATCTTCTATTGATGTTTTTTCGATGCCGTTGCCGTGCCCATCTTCGTCGCAGTCGACGTTCTTACCCCCTGCATTTCAAAACGTCACAAACTTTTCATTAGCCTATGGATAGCGAGAGCGTATTGAAACACGATTTCCCCTATCGAAATGGTCCATTTTCAAGTCAGATGTGCTCGTCGATATGGTTACGTCCAACTGATATGCGAGAAGTGACATAACGTACCAGAAATGCTGCGCGTTCCGATGCAATTACGCGGACAAAGGGACCTCGTCTCCATCGCATGTTCATGTTGGCATGCTGACGACGCTGTCGAATTAGCATCTCGTTGACAGGGAACGTAGCATTCGCGGTAGGTCTCCAACTGGCGATATTCATCCATTAATCTGGCTAGACAGACAGATGGATCCATGGTTGCATTGTTACCGTCATGGCAGTATACACCTTTAGATGAAGAAGAGGAAAAAGAAAAAAAAAGCAAGGAAAAAATAAAAAACACGTTCGTCAGATGTTAATTGATCGATCGATCGACGGCGAAGGGAGCGGTGCGGGAATACTGAATTATTGTGGGCGTCTTCTATTGGGTATTCCCTGATGCAATCATCGTACGGTAGTTTGCAGTGATGGCCTCCAGCCAACAAACATGTGGGTTCACGGAAGAAATTGGTTTTGGAACAAGTTAAGTTGAAAATGGGCGGAATTTGGATAGAGCTATTTTAAACTGGTGCCAGAACTTGGAAGTTTCTGACATAGCAAAGCTGACTCACAGGGGTTTTTATCTCTTGAATTAAATGGACCGTATTAGGCAGAATGTGCCATAACAAATAAGCAAAATTGCCGACAGAGGTCATTGAATGGCCACCCTACCAGAACGGATAAAATATTAGCATAGCTAATGGACAAGGAGAGGCCGAGAAGGAGCAACATAAATTCAATAGATAATCTAATCCGAATATACTTCGAATTGAAATTCCAGTCCCGCATTTGGCGTTGGTCGGTAGGTGACAAGCAGACCAGGCAGACACTTGCCAGCCGATGCGCTCCTGCTGGACAAGCCAATCGAAACAGGAGCGCTTTTCCATCAGCGGCGGGCAAGTAAACGACGACGACAAGCTAGTAGATGCAGCGCTGGCAGGCTGTTGCAGAACTACGCGAATCCGAGACTGGATGGCATCATCTTTGGACTGATCGGAGCATTGGGACCATTCCGACCAATCCGACAATCGGCATTCTTCCGGGCAAAGGACGCTGCAAATGCGGACGCTTTCAGGCCGACTCAGCAGGGCGCAATGGGAGTCATCGACGTGCTGGCCGTCATCCCGGGTGCATCGGACTTCGCGCGTGTGTGTGCCCGCCCCGCAGGATGACGCGCTTCCGTCAATCATTTGACATGGACCCCACGGCAGGGGCCACCATCCGTAAATGGGCCAACGAACTTGTTCCATTTGCTGCTCGACCGAGCATAGTTGCTCCTCCATCAGCTGATTTGGGCAAGGCTGGCTGTCCGGCTGCGGAAGGCCGACCACGTAGCGCGTTCTCCGCCGTCGTCCTTGATGAATGCACGGCGTCCATTCGGACCATGGCGACAGAACACAGTCGGATGAGCATTGGACCGTACATGCGACTTGTTCCAATGGCGCCAGCGTATTGTTGGAACACTCGTCGTCATCCACCGTCACCTAATTGCAACAAACGAGAAAACCGTACAACGAGAACTTGCGTATTAGAGAGTGTATATACGTTGGCCAGTTTGGACGTACGTCATCAAATCGTTTGGGTTCAAATGAAATGAGAGGAGAAAAGGATTTGCGAACCGGGATGGACGATCTCGTCTGAGAAAGGGTATAAATGTTGGGGGGGGGGAAGAAGGACGCAGCTGGAGTGTACATACTGAGCAAGAGAGAAAGGAGGGCACTCTCTTCGTTAAACGGTAGTGGGTGGCAGAGAATGATGCTATTCATTGTTTGTTGGAATAGCGCATTCGAATGAATTAAATTCCTAGAAAATAGGGGTTGGTCCGTCTTTTCTCCCGTTCTGGAGTTGTTGGAATTGTTCTGGATGGTTTTAGATCGTCCAAGCACTCTTCATTCTTCTTCATTTCTTTTTTTTTGTTTTGTTTTTTTATTCGACTATTGCGCTGCATTACGTTTTTTCCTCTTTGCCATTTACAGTGTTCCCAATGGAGATATATGAACCCAGTTGCCAAGTATATATCTTCGTGAAATGGCTCGTCTTTCACGAGCTCTCCCGTCTTTTCTCTATCTCTCGTAAATTGTGTATTCTATATTGTGTGTACGGGATGCGTATCACTTGGTCCCTCGACGGGCTGTCAAAAGAATTTGAGTGTTTTTCTTCTTCTTCTTGCCCTTCACCCTTTATCTTTTTTTTTTTTTTTTTTCTTTCCTTTTATAAATAACTAGTCATTGAGCTCGATAACAACAAAACAAACATGGAGTAGAAAGAAAAGAAACGCTAACAATATATCGAACAAAACAAAACAAAAAATAGTGAATTAAACTGGTGACAACAATACTCTTTCGCCCCGAAGGATTGTTATATCGTACCATCTCAAACAAGATCGAGTTTAATATCCTAAAAAACGCATGTCTGTCCAGTCTCGTTTTCGGTTGAGTTCCAGCTAGTCTGACTTGTACACACATCCGTCGACAGTATCAGCAGTTTTTGGAGAGAAACCGACAATACAAAAGAAAAAAAAAGAAAACGGAAGGCAACAATTTCTTTTTCTTGGGAGAAGATGCATTAGACGTAATGCGATTGGATGTTTATTTTTTTTCTTTCTTAAAAAAAGAAATACTCGCGTTCCCATTTCCCAATGAACGGAGAGTGGGTCGGCAGTTGTAATAAGATGTTGGGGCAGTAATTTAAAACATCAATCAAGTCGTTAATCAGGAAGACGCCGACATCTTCCGTCCATTCTCCTGCCCTTTTCGATGGTTTTCACGTCTATTTGACTTAAAAAACATAAGGAGATCGAAGCGATAAAAGAAAAGGTGGGAAAATTCGGTTTGTTCCAGGGTGATAGGAAATGGGGATGTGCTGGATATAAACAAAAAAAAAGTATATATAGCTTACCCCGTCATATCGACGACAGCGAAACACGAGTTCATGGTATCCGAGTCCGCAGGTGGCGTTGTTGGCCAGATGGCAGGTGTCCAGCAGCGGCTGTACTTCCCAGCGGGAGCAGGCGTCACCCCATTCGGTGTGACAGCGACGGAGCTGGCTCAGCGCCGGGCACTCTGTTCCGTCGGCGCTGGCGTTGGACAGGATGCGTCGGTGACGAAACTGGTATCCGCTCGCTACATTCTCATCCATCTTCTCACCTCCTGGATTGTATAACATCAACACATTTAGCGTTCGCTACTTCACCGAAATAACAGTTTTCATTGTGATATAAGGCTATAAGATCTTGAATCTATGCAACTACACATCAATGAACGTTTATACCTGAAATGTAGTCCGAGGGATCTATTCTGCCGCTTTCTTCTTCGTTTGATCTGTAACGATTTTCAGCCGCTATTCCTTTCGCTACTCGGATGATGGCGGCCGGCACGGGTGGACTGTGCTGGTTGCCGTTGTTGATGCACCTGGCCGCCATACATGGCGACCATGGCGACCATTCACTGACTTGACAATCAGAATCGCACGGTATCTCGCAACTGTAGATCAAAATGCCATCGTCATGAATATGTAAGCGCATCCAAGAAAAGAGAAACAAATCAAATGCGACAGCAATCCATCAGTTTGTTCGAATAGCGTGTCGGTACAAAGGACATGCAATATTACACGGGAATGACACAATGAACCATGCAGCCAATTCCATAACTCTCCAGGTTGGTTATTATGCCATGCTTTTTTACTTTAGTGTTTTTTTTTGTTTACATTTCGCTCTGTTTCGTTTCTTATTTCGGTACGCATGGCACGTGAAGTCACGCCATTGACAACTTAGACCAACGGCCAATTAATCCAAGCGAAGCAAATAAATTCTTGCTGGAAGATGGCATTGAAGATTTATGAGGGCTGTTTAGTCGGTTGTACGAAAGGACGATGCGACCCTCTACAGGCTACACGTAATATGTGTTTGTGAATGTATAGAGGGTATACGGCCTTGTATATACTCTAGCCTTTTGCTCTCGTAGCACACTTCACGAGGCAGTGCCAGTACGTGACATTCAATCCATAGAGAGCCGGAGCAAAAAAGTGATGGCTATATCTATGGCACATTTATATATTTCCCTGATATGAGAAAGAATAGCTTTTGGGGAGGCAAGCAAATAAAACATGTCGTAGTTGAAAAAAAAAGAGACGACAAAAAGAAGAGAAGATGATTCAGATTAGAGAAAAAGAAAAATAAAGAACGAGAAACTAAAGAAAAAAAAAAACAACAATTCGGTATATATATCCGGGCACTTTTCCAGCTTGCAAAACGAACAAAAAAGAGAGAGAGAGAGAGAGACAACAAGAGAAAGAGAAAAAGAAACGGAGAAAAAAAAAAGAAAGAGGAGAGAAACGAAAGAAATGGGAGACGAAAGCAACGGGATTATTGGATTGTCTGCCGATGAGTATACACACAAAGCGTAGTGAGAACGAGAATGGATGGAAAAGAGACTGTAAGGGAGATGGGCTTTCACTGATCCTCAAAGCACTTGCATCCGAACCGGATCGTCCAACTTGCTTTTCCGTTACAACAATATACAGCCTCTCTCTACGATCGAAATACGCGTCCTTTCGTTTGAACAAGCAATTGCAAAACTCACCCCCCCCCCCTTTTTTTTTTCTCTCGTCTGGTTGACATGTTGCGTCAAAGTGAATAAGTAATAAAATTTGATGAAATCGAATAACGACAGAAAGTATGGCGGTTTTATGAGAATTTTCTCCAAGCCAATGTGACACACTTTGATATGCGCTTTTTTTAAATTTCGTTTATGCGAAAGAAATGCATATCGTTCAGGCGGAAACAATAGTATATGAAAGTCACTCACTGTTGAATGGTAGGCAAAAGAGTGAGTGCCCGGCAGAGTGCGGAGTTGACGGGTCGAGAATCACTTAAACGGAGGCATGTCAGGCTGCGCATTTGGATGCCACCGCCGCAGATTTGAGACTGCTGAGATGGGCCGCTAGCGGCGGAGGAACCGTCCGGACCCACATCCGAGCGGACTGTTGATGTGATGGGAGAATTGGCTCGACATGTGCTCCATGGTGACGGTTGCCATTTGTACCTAATCACACACAAGTGATCCAATTCAAGTACTTTACAAAAAATATGAGCACCGCATTCATAGTTATATCTGTTCTGATTTCATAATTTATGCATGCTAAAGTTTGGCGCAAAAAGGATATCAGTTCATTGATAAATTTTTGTCTTAATTGATAACATTCTTTGAGCGTATGGAAATGGCTTGTCTCTTCGGATGAACGACGTTATAGTTCATTTGTTTTTGAAGTTCAATAGAAAACAGACATTCGTTGTGCAGTTCGATAATCTAGTCTACTACGTGCTGAAGCATCATTTTGAAAGAGAACAAGTGCGACTATAAACGCAAAGTTTAACGTAGTGGAAACATTTCCAATCCACTTTGAAATGCGTTTTTCCCCGTTCTTATACTTTCAAACAGATGATTGAATGCTACGCAGCTTACAAATTAGATCCGTTTGAAAAGTTGCATTTTTTAGTAGTTGAGCATCGACACGAATTGCTTTCTGCGTGTAGGAAAAATCAGCAATCAAAAGAAGAATACTCGAGATATAAATCAGTGAAAAGGAAGGTTTCCCCTTTTTTTTTTTATTGGTGGAGGGAGACCCCCCGCTCGGGGGGTAGTAAAATTGAGGTGGAGGAGAAAAAATAAGAGGATTGAACTTTTGGATGTAGCGCTGAAGAGACTCGAAGCGTGAAATGAGAAAAGGAGATGGATAATACCTTTGATTGCAAAGAGGCAATTGTGAGGGTTGATCGATAAAAAGCTTTTCCTCCCACGGAGGACAACCATCCTCCGGCAGCCACCGGCTGGATCCCAGGGTGCGTATCGTGACCGGGACGATTGGTGCCTCAATAATTCTTCGTCGACGAATTTGAATTTCTGGCACGACCTGAAATCAAAAATAATAGATTCGTATTCGCATTGTATATTCAAAATTCTGAGTTAATATGAATACTATAGATTGCGTCATCGAGTTTGACGTCAGAGGTTCAAATGCCACGTTAAAAAACAAAACAAAAAGGAAATCCGTGCTCTTTGGTTTTCTGTATAGGTCTACTGGCAATTGGTTTTGGACGTTGACAGCTATGATACAAGTCTACGTCCCCGACATCATATTACTGGATTACAGGATGGCAGCTGTGCTGAAGCCCATTATAGGCCTATGTATTGCCATCTGTGCCCTCTAGTCCTATATGTCGAGTCTATTTTCGCCGGCCGTCAATCACGATCAAAGATAAAGACCGAGGACAATGTCGGGCGTAGACCCTTATGGAACTCGTCTAACAATTTCTTCTATGATTCAGACATTTGCACTATGCGCAATATTGAATCAAGGGATACAGCTGTTCTCGCCGCTGACGACAGTTGAGTTGAGTAATTAAGGTTGTCGCTGATCTTCGCATTCGAAATTTTTAAATTGCACGCTGTTGAACGAATGAATTTTTCATCGACTTTTAGAAAGCGTTTCGTTGTTGGAACATAAACAAATTCGCTTAGTGCGTGGGATAATAATAAAACAACAGTCCCAAAATCGAGATTGCGCATCACGATTCAAAAATGATACTCTTCTGCGTGTATAACGAAAGTTAAAAGAAATAAAGGTGAAATTATATCAGTTTTTCAAAAACCTTTGACAGGCTAGTTTATAATTGTGAGAAGATGCAAACCGCTGTTCCATTAACATTGCGTTTTATAGGATAAAGAAAAATGAGGAAGGAAAGTAAAATAACAAATCGAAAACGTTATGGCAATTTTTACTATGGTTAGACTTTCATAATTAATAGCGCATAGTTACCTGGTCGTCGTCTCCACGGCAGCCTTGTTGCCGTATTTCCCACGGAGACCAATCGGCCACTCTGCAAGGTCGTGCAACAATACAACGTCGTTGGTGCTGCGGCTGTGATATCGGCTTGCTCGTATCCACGCACCGACTGTTACGGTATCATAAAAGAAAAAAAATTTAGTCTTATGAATTTTTTACGAGCTTTTTCTCTAGTCGTTTTTTTTAAATTTATACTATAACTTTGACTTTGACAGGCGAACTCGGCGAAAAAGAAGGAATTGTTATATGCCTTTTAGAATTACAAAAATTATGGATGAAATTGGGATTATATTTGATTTTCTTTTGTGAGAGTCACATGAAACGAACAGTCACACAGTGGCGTGCACGTCCCCTTTGTCAATTGATGAGAATATTTGCCAAACACTGCCGGATTCATTTTAAGGTGTCGTGCGTGCTCGCTATGCACTCCAATGTTGGATCGATTGAGCTGTCAAACGGCCAACTTCATTGGCGTTTTCACATTTATTTTCTGTCTTGTTTTTTTCTTTTTTCCAGTCCCGGCTTTTTCTACCCGAAGGTCATAACCCAACTTACGCGATATCCTCAACAGGCTATACGTGGATTGGGTTAACATGAAACGATGTAACTTTTATGAACACAACGCTCTCCTTATAAGTAGACTACTGGCTCGTTGGTCTCGTTGTATACGTATACAGAAATGGGCTGGGAAAGCTATACTCAAATAGTGTCAGTCTAAAAATGAGAAACACTAAATTCACATTTCATTGAAATCCATAATTTTGGCTGACAGTGAAAATAAAAAAACGTCTTCCCTTTATGATTATTATTATTTGTTTAATAGAAGGATAAAGCACATTCGTGACACGCCACCGTTGTGCCCTCAAGAAAGTCCATAAAGATAAAATGGATAATAACCTGGGCGGAAGGACAGAAGCGTTGGCAGAAATGCAGGTTAGCGTTCGTCGTTGAAGACCTATGGTCGGCTTTATCACAAGTCCGGAACTATCGTTGACTGGCTGGAAAACTTTCTCCGGCTCGCACGACTCCCACGACGTCGTGTGCCATTCACCTAATACTTCAAACGACAGTCAAGGATATTCAATCATAAGTCAAATATCAAAAGACAAGAGAAATACAAACAAGTCACTTGGAAGTCGTGATATTTGAATAATAAGAAAGAAAGAAAAGGAAAAAAGGGGGGAGGGCAAACAAAGCAAGTTCCTTTGCAGATAAAAATCTTACTAACTACCAAGTCCCTGGTACTCCAATGAGATTTCCCTTTTCCCCGCTCGCAATTTTCACTGACCCTTTTGGCTATGTAACAGAGTCTCAGCAGAGATTGCTTTTTCTCAAAAAGTTTTACAACTTGCACGTTATGGGGGTAAGGATCACATTCTACAAGTTGGGAGGATTCGTTGATGAGAGTCTAGGGGGCGGGGAGGGCCTCGTTATCCGTGGATCAGACTTTCCTGTTCGCCCGAAGGACGTTGTTTACCAAGTGCCCAGAGTTTGAAACTTCACTTACTTGCACTAAAAAAGATTGTTTGCTTTTTGTTTTTTTAACTTTGACAAAGGAATAGGGAATGCGAAAGAGACCAGGGATAAATAGGTAATTTTTTATTGAGTATAATCCCCGTATTTTATTGTGTCGAAAAAGTTGGTAATTTATGAAGGCTATTTTTGTAAATGTTTTTAAAATTTGGGGGTAAAGCTGGCGATGGATTTAACGTCAACCAATTTTACCTTGTGTGTGAATATCAACATCTGGCCGGCCACCCACTATCCAACATGTCAGTCCGAGCAGCAGCAGCTGGGAAATAACACGGCGGTCCTGCGACATGTTATTGGTTCTGTGAGACGATCACAGCTCACAGGTGCATGGCTCCCGCACTAAATCAACAACTGCTTCCTGTCATTTTCAAAAAATGAATAGCATTTTAATTAAAGAACGAAAACAAATCTCTATCATTGCGCTTTACGTCACATTTGCTCTTAACGATGGAACCAACCGTTCCACACAGTTGAATCGAATTAATTAGCTAAATTTTTATAGTACATCGATTCAGTTTTAGCTTTTAGATTACTAAAGAATTGCACACATCGCTAGTTACTGAGCTATTTTTTAAAATATGCCTGTATTGTTATCGCGCAGTTGGTTCTGCAGTTCAAACATCCGCTTGTAATTGATGCGTGAACATATTTCTTTCGCAATCTTTAACGTTTCCCACACGACGACGAGGCTCGATGCGAAAACAAGCCAGGAAGAAATAAATCAAAGTGAGCTCTGTCGGGGCCAATTACGCAACAACACCCATCGAACTTGCTGTTGTGTTTATGCGGTAAAAAAAGAAGAAAGAACGTAAACAAAAGGAGCCAAAGGGGAAACGTTGATGTTGGAAGGCAAAAAAAAAAAAAGAAGAAAGAAAACATGTATACGTAAATAAAATAATGGCTTGAGCCGGAAGGAAGTGAGGAAAGAATTCAAATAAAAATACGGGATCAGCAGTCAGCCTTGGAGGCTGCAGTTGAGTGGGATCAATGTTTGCCTCTCTGCCCATACCTTTCTCTTTGTTCCCTCTATTTTTTTTTAACAGCATTTTTCAACTTGTTGGCCGTCGTATAAGCGACTAAGCGTGTTTGTTGTAATCAGCTTGAGCTAGCAGGCCAGTTATTTTTGTTTCGCTTTGCTCTCAAACGTGACATGTTCGTGGCGTTGTTTAATAATGCAAGTTTGCACGTTCCTCCCCGGCCACGATAGACGTGTTAAAGCCCCATGTAATAACTTAGGGGTGGAAAAAGCGGAGTAGTATGACGCCTTCCACGTCTTGATGAGCAAAAAAAAAAGAATATATTATTGGAAAGGCTATAGCACGAACCGTGTGTGTGTCAGGCGAAACCTCTAGTTATACACATACAACCCACATACCCCAATCGGGCATACCAGTGCGGCTATCTCTAAGTGTGTGAGGATCGCCATGGAAACGCGTTCCAAACTATTTACTAAACAAATATACAGCCGTCGGTTACGTATACGGTTGAATGCGTGCACTTCAACCTTATCTATGCACGGTGTCAATATTGTATAGACACATAAAACATGCAGTGATGTAACCTATTGAGTTATATATACACACAGAGGCGTATAGGGCGACAAACATATTGGCTGGACGTCGTAGATATCGACTATGGGTCGACATATATCGTCTTCTCTGTCTTTCTCGCTCCTCTCTCCCTCTCTCTTCGTGGGTCTGGTGAGCGAGAAATGTTCGAGAGAGCAATCCAGAAAGCAATGCAGCACGCATAGGGGATAAGGGGCTTTACGGATCGCACCACTCGAGTGAATGCAAATCCAGCGAAAAAATAGGAGGAGGGATCCACGTAAAAAGGGCGAACGAAAACGACACGGGCATCCGTCTTCCGAATTTCTCTCATCTATTCACCGACCCGTTGCCCTTCTAACCCTCCCCGCCTCGCCACTCCAAACGTCTTTGGACGGGTTTTCTCTTTTTTTGGAACACTTGCTAGACACTTTGTCAATGCTCAGCCCTTTGTATTCAAATGCACGCAGCCACTTTTTATATACATCTCGCATCGTCTATCGATCCCCGTTCCTTTCAGCCTCTTCTTTATTCGATAGTTTCGAAAGTTCAATACTCTCGAGGCATCGGGTTTGGCAACTAGGCAAACCGATCGACCACAGCACCGTTCATCGTTCACAATTCCGTATGTGGCCCTTGCTGAAACGCGATGGGAGAAAGTGGATCAAACAAAGCCCATTGCTAAAACGTCGTTATGTCGTTTTTGAGGCTTTGAGATGAACGGAAGAATGGCCCGGCGAACTGTTGGTTGCGACCGAACACGCGTTCGGGTTGAAATGCACGCGCATGTAATCCCTGCCCGTCAAACAAGAAAGTTCAACGTTTTACGTGAAAGCAGTTAAACAATGAACGGGGGAGTCAGACGGATCTATGGCTGACGAAGATTAATAGGCTTACGCCATTATAAGGTTCTCAATTATATCGGGGGATGTGGAGGACCGTCTATTGTTGAGCTCTTACCCTCCTGCCTAACTGCGATATCAGCACCCTTCCAGGGCCCCACCTTTGCTTTCCCATATCCGTTTAGATGATTAGAATGCCAAAACCCCATTAACGTAAGCATTCTGTTCATAATAAACATACATTTTAATTCATATGTACAAAATGAGACAATTTATTTAAAAAAATAACCACAATGAATGGATGTTGTTGATGTATTTTTTGTTATTAATGCGTTTCGGAAAAAGGTAAAAAAAAAAATAAATGTATAAGGAGATATTAGATTCGTTGGAGTGAGATAAACCTATTGGTGGTCGTGATTCCTGATCTCCGGCGCAATCTACGTGGAATATATATATCTATCAGTGGCGACGGATTGCCGTCTACGTAGCATTTCTTCCTTCATATAAACAGCATGGGGCTCTATATATAGTCGATGTGGAACGAGTGTGGGACAAGATCAAGGACTCTAAATTGATCGTTCGGGTCGCTTCTTCCATGTTGTGTCGTCCGTGTCCAATCCCGCACCACGCGCTTTTCCCCGTAGATATAATTGCATTAAGTCGGCGAGAAGGGACGGCGGCCAAGTGAACCGTGAAGCGCCACAGCTGAGATCGGAGAAGAGAGTCTTAAAAAGGAGGTTAGGGGTGTAGTAAAGGGAGAGAGAGGAGTCCCCCCCTCGTCAACAGAAAGAGGTTGTTTCCCTTCTGCTTCTAAAGTAGATATTAAAAAGGACGCAGATGCTGGCTGGCAAAATCTCGCCACTTTATAGTACTACTGCAACTCTTAAATAAGATTTCTTGATGGTTCACTCCACCGGATTATCCCTTTCTCTCTTTCTGCTTGTTATTCCCAAGGACTGGCGGGAAATGAGCAACGATCTATTTGTTAAGATGGACGCTGTTGTAAGTGCACCCATTGTTTCGGATTTAGACTTTGAATTCTAATTCACGAAATCAATCGTCGAATGCCGACGTTAAAAACTATTGGATTCGTGCACAGCGCATCGTGAACGTGGTGTTGGTTGCGTGTTGTTTATATAACACGCAATGGAAAGCGAACGGCATATACGCCGGATATAAGAAAGAAACGCTCCAGTTGATTGGCTTCCGCGGCTGATTAACGAGACGCCCTTCCCGACGCCCAGCGATCGCTCTGTGTTGGCTCCAACAAGTCATTGCCAGGGCTACTAATAAAGCCGAAAGACAGAGAGACATTTGTAATATTGCAGCCGAGATGTGTGTGTGTTGTGTCAGGACAAGAGAGAAGGCCTTACTATTATAAGAAACTGCGACTTTGAGTCCCACTTCACGAGGCTCATCATCAAAGGCATTGCCATGCTAAATAGACCGTGTCGATCTCTCTATTCTCTCCGCACAGTCTCTCCTATTCTTTCATTTCTCTTTGTCTCTTTTCCCTTTTTTTATTCGATTGATGCGTGTTTTACAACTCTACGTCGCCATCAACGTTCACTGCGGGATTCTTTTTTACTTATCGTGAGAAAAGAAAAAGGAGGAAATGGGCAAAATAAAAAAAAATAATAAAACGGGGTACCGCACCGTTTGCAGAGTGCATCATTCCGCAGATTGAGCTTGACATGTCTCGAAAGCTGACAGTTCCTAAATTGAAACATGCTGATTCGATGGATGTGATCTATTTCCATCGCCAAAAAGAGAAAGGTAGACACAAAAAGAGAGAGAGAGAGAGAGAAACTGGAGTTGAAGTTCCAGTGGTGTCACGCGAAACTGATGAGACCCAAAAAGAGAAAAAAAAAAGGTAAGCGAACTTGCTGATTGGATCAACGTCAGTCACTGACGTTTATAAAGAAAAAAAAGCGCATACATTTTTTTTTTTTCGTGTATAGTTCATGTCAAAAGATGCGATAGATTGACGGCATGTAGAGTTCGTCTCTTGCTCAAATAAGTTACGAGTGGGTGGATCAAACAGTCTCAATTGGATGAATGGTGGAGTGGAGTGAAACATGTTACCATGCTACTTTACCGTTGCCATGACAACGCACAGTACTGATGCTTTTCAGCGCGTCCAACTTGTTTTTCGAGTCATTAGCAATGGAGATGTGACAAGTGAAGCCAGAGTAACAGCTACCCTATTTTGCATCAATGCGGACTCGATGTTAACTATTTGCATTTTGTGTGTTGTCGATCTATACCCGAGTCCATTCGCAATATACCCCCATCATGGCAATGCGTATATTATAGCTCGTCCGGTGGGCTATAATACGTAACCATGGCTGCCCGTTGTCGAATGTCCTCTTGACTCGCAAGTAAGTACCCCACTCGCACTCGTCTAGTCTTAACGTCCGTCTACGTCAGACTTCTTTGTGTGGGGTAGGATGGCAGTGAATATTTCACTAGCTGGATGCGTCGACTTACGGCTTATATGGAGTTCGGCAGAGTGTGGCGTTAGATAGAGGATGAAAACGAGGCTATAAGAACCAGACGCTCGTGCGCGGTAGTAAAAAAAAGCCGAGGCAATCAAATCGTAGAGAGTCAATTCAATTTGCTTTTTTGCCTCGTCGGTGACAACAACAGCATAGCAAGGACGTGGACGCGCCCAGTTTAGAAATCGATCCCTCCAGCAAGCCGCGTGATATAAGAGCTGAGAACAAAAGCTTTTGGCCGAGTGACGTGAAGTGCGGGGGAGGAGATGATAAGATAAGATGTTACAAAGGCATTTCAATTTTAAAATACGGGAGTATAGTCTAAAAAAAAAATAAGTTCCAGAATGTTGATTAGAGTGCCAGATTTCGTTTTATGACTCGTATTCTAAGCTAAAAATAAATTTTCGGGTTTAACTAACCTCGTTAAGTAAAACACTCATGCAACGGTATATACGAAGATGTGTGTCTTCTTTATTTTTTTAATTTTGATACTTTATCTTTTCATTGTTATATTGTAGAGAACTGGAACTATATAGTCGTCCTCCGTTCAACCTGCTTCAGGCCTTTAGATATATTTTTCCCTCCCTCTTTGTCTCTACAATACGATAGCAACAAGATATGAACCCTGTAGGCCATCAGGGAAAGTCTTTCCACTCTGTTTGGAACAGGAGAAAAAATCACCTAAGAAGCAGCCAACAATAATAAAGCTTCATTGCGATGAGGCACAATCGCCTCAAGTCTCGCTTTTTTGTAGACGGTAGGGACTTATATACAGCAACACAATGCGGCATTACCAAAAGCGCCCAGCCCAACATAAGAAGACAGATCTTCTTGTTTGTGTCTAAATACGGAAGAAGGTTGTGAGTGCAAAGAATAAGAAAAGAAAATTGGAGAAGGAAACGCCCATGAAACACCGTCCATTCAATATCATTCCCTTTCGATTAACCCGCACTGTATCAACAAATTTCGCCGAGTGCTAAGTTTTTCTGTACACACAAACACAGAGGACCCCACAGCCAGCCGTCCAGATCTCAAAAAAAAAAAAGAAATCTTACTACACGTATAAATATATGGGCCAGCACGTCGCGTTCTCAAAAAGACTCTCTCCAGAATAAGCTGTTTCCAAGATAAGGATTGGAAAAGGGTACAGAAAAGAAATGATCAAAAAAAAAAAAAGAAAAAGAAAAAGAACAAACAGAAAAATAGCTAGATCGATAAATGTCTCCCCGTCAGCAAACGAATCCATCTAATCAACTCTTTTGGTTCCGTGTGCTGGCGTGCTGGTGTATCGAACCGAATTCCTTCCAGCGACGCCAGCATCCAGGAGAAGCCAACGTTATTGCTTTAGCCATTTGGAATTGATTAGATATGTGTGTACATCGGCTGACAATGATGTTTCGGTTCGTTTATAAATTAGAAGACCTTCTAATCCAAATGTACAGCAATTGTAGTTATTCACTAATTTGAAAGTATTGATTGCAGACGTGCGAGGCTTGAAGAAAGCATTACTACAGTTTCGACGTAAAGGATGTCGCGTTTCTCTTTGCCGAGTGTTTCATTGTGATTTGATTTTGATTGGTATAGAGCTACTCTATCCAGCGGAAGTTTGCCGCTACGGGAGGAAGCCTCAGAGAGGGGAGGGATATAACGGCGTCATTTGCATGTAAAAGACTCCGGGAAAAGTGAGGGGGGGGGGTGAGATCGTTCCCCTTGGATGAGGGGAGGTGAGAAAATGGATGGCATATATAAGGCGTGACGAAGCGACGTTAACAAAACTTGGCCCGTGATGACGATGAGATTGCACGATATCGTTCCTGCATTTGACAAAGAAGAACGAGAGGAAAACGAACGTTTCGTTCCGCACGATGTAACAGTCATTTCGATGAGACGTTCAACTTTAAAGTAATAAAGAAAAAAAGTTAAGTATAAATTAAATAACGACTTTAAAATTAAAAAAAAAAAACTATGTTTTTCTATCACAGCGTGACATAATAAACTGAAAAGGAAAGCCCTGTGTTTAAATTGGAGTTTCACGGCAGTTCTGAATCTGCAGATGATGCAACTGTAAATTATACGTCTCTGATCGAAAGAGGTAAAATGAACGTCTCGCGTTTAAAAGGATTGCGGAAACTACTTGGACGTCGACACTGCCTACCACCACATCCGTTTGCCTCCCCTCATTGTAGACGTCTTATTTCTGACATAGGCAAGAACCCCCCCAAAAGAATTTTAGAATTGTATAAACAACCACTACAAAGTCAGCTTTTACACTCACCATGGTATCTTGTAATCAAAAAGCAACACAAAGAGCCACAGGATTTCTCATTTTGGAAAACAATGGTTACCATAGAAATTGTGTACATATAGCAGACTCAGTTCGGCGGCACTGGGGAGAGGAGTATAAACATATACTCCCCAAAAAGTTTACGGTCGACTTCATATATCCCTCACATCGCGTTTCGGCTGCTTTAATTGAACTAATTTCTCGCTTATTACATGAATGTTACCACTGATTCATCAACAGGTAGCCTCTCGCATCGTATACTCTATACACACTATTCCCTAGGCTCCACTTTGTGAAAAAACATTTGTACACATAGATGATGCATATAACGAGCCCTATTGACAAGCTAACGAGCTAAAAGCACACACAATAATTGTGTACTCAAAGGTAATCCACACAAAAATATGTTCAACAAGGGAAACTTTATTCCAACAAACCGACGCGGCCCTCAGCTATGACCTGTAAAATGTATTGTACATCATAGAGGCTTTTATACCCCTTCCCTATATACCTATTCTCATTTTCTTTACACTTGAACAGACGCGGAGAAAGGGAAAAAAAATCAATAAATACTGTACGTATATATAGAGGCGATATATGGGGCAACATGGAAAAGCGGGCCGTGTTCGGATATCTCTCGACCCCTCGTCGCACCCTCTTCCATTTTCTCCCGTTCCGGTAAGCAAATAGAATCACAGTTTGATGGTAGTCTATCCATCTGTCATGAGTATAAGGGTGAACTTTGTGCTATGCAGCCTATATACGTATACGGGCATAGATGGAAGAACATAGACGTCGGGCCACGGGGCCAGGCAAGATCAGCCCCCATATCCAGAGAACATAAATGTCCATTAAAAATAAAAATAAGGAGGTACGAAGGGGAGCAAAAATGATGAACAAGAGGGAGCAAACATTGCCCCAAATTGGTGAGGGGAAAAAAAAGCAACTACTCTACTTTATTCATTGTGTAGGAGGAGGAGGTATAGGGACGAACGTATATAGAGATAGAAAAATGTATTTAGATGGAGAAGAATGGATTGCAATCTTTTACTTTACCAATATAGAGAGACGCCGTCCTATCAACATTTGAAAATTGCCTGAAGCTTCGGAGTAGGGAAATAAAAATAAAAAAAAAAGGGGGAAGTCAAAGAACATAGGAAATATGCTTTTGCAGCTTGGGGAAAAAGGTTGAAAAAAAAAACGTAAACTTCAAAGGGGGATGTTAAAATAAGCGAACCATTCCCTAACACAACTTTTTTTCTTTTTTTTTGTACTCGGCGACCTCAAACTTTTTTTTTTTTTTTGAAAAGCGCCAGAGTTTTGACATTTAACGTTCACAATGTACTTTTTTTATTCTATGTATGGCCGAAGTGGATGTTGTTTAGGCTTCCTGAAAAAGAAAAACATCGGCATGTCGGCGAGACAACAATACAAGCTCGAATATATGTGCGACAAGAATGAAGGAATGTCAGCGACGCTAAGCGACGCCTATCAACACCCTCCCTTTTCGTATAGGCATAGCGTCACATGTATAGAGCCATCGCATTTTCTTCTCATTTTAGCGTGCAATCATTCCCTTAATTATCAGATGCATTGCTTTCTGGTTATACCGAATTAAAACAGATAAACAAACAGATAAATTCAGATAGGCAAGTGAACATCGACCTTAAATTTGCCATCGTAGATCAAGAGATGCCAAAATGAGCACAGGTATATTCAGTTCAAGTTTGATTAGCTAATGGTATACAAGTCTATATATAAGAATGTAGGACATTTTCTATTATACTTCTTTCGTCTTTGATGAAGTAAAAGATATCTATAAAAAAAAAAAAATTGCGATGGAAAATTTTTTTGTCTGGTATACCATATCCTTTCTACTAGTAAAGGAGACCATAGTCAATCACAAAAGAAATTCTGAACAGCAATGGATTTTTTTTTTTTTAGTTGTTGCGGCCTTTTTTAGATGTAGGAAATGGGATTTGAAACTTGTTCAGAGACTTTGGTGACGCTTCGTATTTTCTGCCTCTCTGCTGTGTGTATGTATAGGCATGTTGAGAATATTGACTCTGTCATTTTCTGCCTACGTGTGCACTCCGGTGAAGAGTATAGAATAAGAGGCAGATCTCTCTTCTTTTTTTTTTTTGCTTCTTTCTTTCCCCTTTTTTTTTCATCTTGAATATCAATGCCAATCCACCTCTCGGTTGCTTCACATGTCTATCGTCAGCGTATATTCAAGACCATTCTTTGCTTTTTTTTTTGGCTCAGTCGACAAAGACGAGAGATAAAAGATGTACCAATCATCAGACGAGGCACAAGAGACATGTAAGCATCCGATTTCGTTTTTCTGTATATCATCCCCTGTATTGTTTTATTCGTTTTCTTCGTTGACATGAAATTTGACCCTCATTTCTCTTTGCCCTTGTGTCCATATTTTGTTTTTCGTACATTTATTTGAATAGTAAGACCTTCAGTTGCTATGGAAAAATTAACGTTTTCATTGGCGCTGGCTGGGAAATTAACATACAGCAGTAGGGATAAAAAAATATCATTAAGGACGTAACGAGCTGCGCCTTGAGGATTGCTTTGGTTTTTGAACCGACTGTTAGCCAACGGTTCACTATAAGAACGTCGCCATTAGGAAAACGAGATTCCAGGAAATAAAACCACCGTCTTTATATATACGAATATGATTATGCCCAAAGAGAAGCAGCGAAAAGGAAATTGCGCCCGCAGTAGACTTGAAGCTCAAACGCGGGAACCGCTGCCCAGAATTTCTCGTTTAGTTTGAACTTTTATTTTTTTTTTTTTTTGTGTGGGTCGAATCCAGAAAAGTCATTTGCTTTCAAAAGGATTGCTGTGCCATTGCAACATATCGTGAAGTTCTGCAAGGGTTTTTTTTTATGTGAAGCAACTTTAGAATTAGAATATGGGGACAACATCACACGACAGTACAAAAACTTGAGCGGGAAGTTAACTGACACGCGAGCATAAGTTTCTCTCTCTTTTATGTTTTGCAATGTTCCCTTTGCGTGTGTTTTGCTTTTATTAAAAGTTCTTTTCATTCGTTAATGAATTAATTTTTTCTTACCCATAAAAAAAAATCCTTGTGCGAAACTAAAACAAATAAATTAGATTTGAAAGTTTTTTTCAGCATTTTTCTAAATTCTTGGCTTGTATTTTCCCACTTCTTAAAAAATTCACCTGACGAACAGAATTGCAGCTATTAATTATGTGAAATTAAAAGCAAAGGCCCGCGTTGTTAATGTATGCGTGCTTTCTCCGTAATGAAATGCGAACACAATCAAGGGATTAAAAATCGTGCGTGCTGCAGACTTGTTGGATTCACGCCGGCGGTTTCAGAGACGAGAGACAAAAACAAAACAAAATCCTTATACGGAGGTGGTATGTGGGATTTTCAAAATAAAAACCTTTCTCCGCCTGCTAGAACAGCAAGGATCAAACCCCATAACGCTGTGAAACCATGGGGCCAACCACTTCATTGACGGTGCGGGCTGTTCTCTATATGAAAGAGGATTATGGCGAAGACCATGATTGGCCGCCGCCAATAAAACAAGCAAAATGCCGGCCACGAACGAAACGATGCACTCAATGGCAAACCCAGAGTTATAATCCATTTTTTCGCCCTATGTCTTTCCCTGTGTCTATCGCACTGCTCGTATCTTCGTCAAAAAATATGTGGACGGCCTTTGGGATCAAATCAATCGCAACGAGAAAAAGAAAATGGCGTGAGTGCTGCACTGAAAATCATTTGGGTTCAGCCTCATCGAGGCCTTATCCCTCTGCCACCCACAAGCATTTGCAGATTTTAAAGAAATCTTGTTTTTTAATCTACGTTATTTCTTTTTATGGCCTAATTCCAAAGTTCTTTGTGAGTTGTCGTGTGGATCTGACAAGCCTCTCCGTCCGTTCTCCGATTCTTTATAGGGCAATCGATGGAAAGGACAGAAGACTCTTCCATGAATTGTACAACAAATGAGCCGCGACGCGATACTTGGAACACAGTTACATTTAATGTGATATAAAAAAGAAAGCAAAAATAATTTTTTTAAGGACCCTGGGCGAGAGAAGCAAAACTTCGTATAAATTCAGTATCGGAGTATCGAGAAAGAAAATGGTTGTCATCTTAGAAAAAAAGGAAATGGGGGAAAGCTATTTGATTTATTACAATAAGCCTAGTTGGCGAGTGGTTGAAAAGAATTCGTGAGATCGTTCGCTTTCATAGTCGAGATGAATCATGAGCCGCGCAGTTCCAACATGGGATGAATCATTTTGATAGAACGCCCTTGCTCCAGATTATTTGAAATCGGCCTGAGTGTCTTTTAATGGCAAGATTGTCCCGCAAGAAGAGCAATGGCCTGCATTTTTCATCTGACTAGTTCAAATTTATTTCCCAAATCGATAGTTTGTTAAAGGATTTTGAAGAAAATATGAAACCGGCCTGCGCTTGCGATCATGGTGGGTTAGTCACATTTTTTTTTTAAGTAGGCCAGAAGGAGAAATTAAAATGTTGATTATGAGTAGAATTAGATTTCGTGTTGGTGCCATTTTCCCTGATTGCAAATTGTTGGGGATTTGGTGGGATCCAACGCACGCCCACATGAACTAACATCAAAACCCGAAAGTTCTTGATGATTACATAATCATTCGATTGAGAACAGCTAAAACTGTGGATTCAGCTCTAATTATCTATGAATAATGCCGATGAACCTTTCACAATTTATTTACACGCAAAGTTATTTTTTCAGAGAACGAAGACTTTTGCAATCGGCGCCCGTTGGACGGCCGGGCGTTTGACTTTTCTTTTAATCAACAGCCTGAAAACCCATAGAAAATTAGAGGGGGGAAGAGTACGGCAGTTGTTGGGACGTCATTTGATGGAAAGAGAAAAGCACGTAATTAAGAACGAAATAATAAAAAAAAGAAACAATTACAGTGACACTCTGTGTCTCATCTTCCTTCTTTGCAATTTTTTGTTTCTTTCTTGAAGCTGTCCCGTAATCTGGCGTCTTCTAACACCACATCTAACGTAAAGAAAAATATCTCGGCTTGTTATGACCGCCGTTATAAAAAAAATATAGTAAAGAAAAATTCTATAGTGTAATAATAAAAAAGAAGACGAAGTACCGTCTTTTCGCATTTGCAGCAGACTGCTTATATTATGGATTTATTTGATTATGTATGGCGGGGTGTTGGAGACTTGGATCGAGTTGAAATCTTACACGTAGAAAGTACGCTATAAAAAGTACTATACTATAGTATTATAAGGGATAAGATGTAAGGCGAAAATTGAATTTGCTTTTTGGGATTCGTTCCCTTTTCAATGCCATCCAGAATAGAACGGCTTTCAGCGCCTTAATCCTGAATGAAATTCTAACGAAGCTCCAATTGACCGGAATGATCTGATGGTAATGAATAATGACAGCCAAGGAAAAGGGGGAGGGAACTGGACTCGCCAGTTCCGCTAATACGTTAGGGAGGAGTTGCAAACGTAAAAGAACAAAACTATACAGCCACAGCGATGAAGGGAAGGAGCGGGAAATAAAAAAAAAAACGAGTATCTTGAGAGAAGAGGATAAAATCAGTAGCGACGTGACAGCGTTGTCAAATGCGACCTCCGTTTCGTTTGACATGCAGAATTGCCCTCGCACACGCCCCATATCCTAACGTCTGCAAGTCGACGGTGATGCCATCACCTTTTTTTTTTCTTATCCCGATATCGAAATGCAACCGAATTGATCAAAGCTCCTCTTATGAATGTACTGCATACAACGGGGATATAGACTCTCTATATATTTATGCAGTACAGCGCGGCAGTATCAGATGAAATAGATATCTACACAGACGACACTATATATTTATTTTTTGAAGAAGAGGAAAAATCCCCGCTGCTTATAAGATGTGCGGCTGTGCGCGTGTAAGCTAGACTGCGCACATCCTTCTTGTATATATATATAATACACGCTGTTCACGCTAGTTTGCGCTTTTACGGGAGTTGATGGGAGTCGTGAATAACTTCGGTAGGCGACTGGCGAGCGTCCTGCCCATAGACCGACCGACCGAAGATATAAAGAGATGATGGGCTATTTGGGATGTTCCTCTTTCGCCATCGAAATTCAGTTTTTTTTTTTGGCCCTGATTATCTGGTTATGTGTATAATATGAAGTATTTCATTTCCCTTTTTTTCCCATTTGCTTTTATTTTTAAGATGAGGCTCGTGAAAGTCTATAAAAGCCAATACACGATACAAGAAAGAGAGAGAGGCCTCTCTGCATATTCCCTAATGGGGTTTTTGCTTTTTTCCTTCTATCTTCATTCCCGTGAGTTTCGTATCAAACAGTAAAAATAAAAAAGGGAGAAGAGAGGGAAAGAAAGAAATGTTGGAAAAAAAAAAGAGACAGAGTGGGTAAATAGTAGATGAATTTTCCATGTTGAGACTCTTACTTTTTTTCCTTTAAGAACCCTGAAACCTCTCACAGAGTCATGTATTAATCTTGGAGGTTTTGTACAAGAGTCCAGTATAAGAGCCCCCCCCCCCCTATTCTCGAGTAGGAGTTTTTGTTTTTCTTTCTTTGATAGTTTTAATCTTTTTTTTCCTTATAATTATTAAAAAATTCAATTTCATAGAAAAGTATAATTGTTGCCTCATTTTAAGTTGTTGATGCACTCTTCTTAATTAGGCCTATTAATAATGTATTATAACTTTTTCAATGTTGGAAATCCCACACCAATAATAAAGATCGTCAGGCCCCTTCGCTTCTTGACTCATTTCCGCCCCCGCTCCGAGTGACTAATTAGCACAGCATGGAAAACAACATCTCCCAATTAATTCAACGAATACACAGTCGTATATACGGACGAGGGCGGGGTGAAAGGGACTCCAAATGCAGGTCCAAATGAGCAAAAAAAACCAGGGTATACAAACAAAAGGTTTCGGCAATTGGCAATTTGCGCTTGGTTTTTATTCGTGATTTCACATTCAAATAATAACGCAATGCCTGATGATAATCAAATGACAGGCAAAATGAAAAGCGTCACGGTCGGCACTCACACCGCGCGTATGTTAACACGCACTCGTAAAACCCGCTATACCTAAAACATTACATACTAAAAATATTGTTTATAATTTAATGATTTGTGGACAACTGGATAGGTCAACTGAATAGCCTCACACCGCCAGCTTTTCCTTCCCATTTTAATTCTCATCTCTTGTTTCTTCTTTTGTCCTCCTATTTTTGGAGGTTATTCTCTTGTTATCCAGCGATGATGGAAGTGCGCCGAGCGAGCGTCATTCTACATAGCGACTCGCCTTTAGTTTATTCGCTAACAGACGTGAAAACTTTTTTTGCACCAACTTTTGAGTTTATATACTGTATTGATGAACCTTCCGGCCCGCCTCTCATCTGTGCCGTCCTCATTTCGTTCTCTTTCGTTCGCTGGCTTATTTCATTTCACCAAAACTTTCAGCACTCTCCATGTTGCGAGGCAATTTCGCAGTTTAAAAGGCAGAATTCATTCAAAAGAGTGGGGAACTCACTTAGCGAGCGTCGGTTCCAACAAAATGCATAAGAAATGATTGTTACCTGTATACCCGCGCTCGTCTGCTTCTTTCTTCTAAATATTAGAATGATCCCGCGTTCTTGCTGCCTTTTGTTATAAAAAAAAGGGAGCCTTTGGGCGTTGCGTTCTGCTCTCTCTCCCTTTTTTTGATATTTGAGTTACTGTTGCTGCCACTGCTGCTTCGGTTTTATTATGTTCTTGTTATTATAGAACAGTTCTATTAGCGTGATGCACGCACATACGCCAACGACGTCCTTTTTTTTTCCTGACGTTCGGTATACACAAGCTGGCCCGAGTTCAATGCTCCGCCAATGTCACTTTGTTTTTTTAACAACTACAGTCGACTAGCGAAAAACACAAACACACACACACAAAACAATGAAAACGAACAGCTAAATTGTGATAGAGAAATGTCGGTCACACAAGTCTGAAGAAGCGAATTGAATAACGAACAAGGATAGAAATGTAGACGGGACGTAGTAATGGACTGTCACAGACTACTCGCGTAGCGATCCAACACGTGGGCCAGCGCGCAACTGACTGTTTGCCGAAGCGACGAGTCACCGTTTCGTTATAGTCTTGGTGCAAAGCCCCGCGACTCTCCTCACGCGGTGCGTTTTGTGCACCAGATACACGGCAAGCCCCATTCGCCCTTTTTTGCTGCTAGATTCTGCGCCGTGGCATCGGTGTGCTGGCGTGAATGCATTACATATATGTTCGTTTGTTCTTTCGTCCCGCTCGACGGCTTCTCACCAGGCGTTCGCCTCACACATCTACAGACAGAGAAACAATCATGTAAAGGTTCATTAGCTCTATCTTTTGTAATTAGCTGCATCAGATACAAAGGAGAAGACGAGGGGGAACTAGGGGGAAAAGAAAAAAAAAGCAAGGGGCGTGGCGTACACATGATAAAAGGTCCGTCCCGACAAGCCTATACGAAATTTTTATGTATTATGTACGCTATGACGGCTGGCCTGTATAGTGAAGATCGATCCTGCCAAAACGAACGATTAATAACCTTCGTCGTAGAAATATCGAGAGCACGAGCGCCTGCTGAAAAAAGAATAGGAGAGAGAGAGAGTGAGTGGGAGAAGAGAGAATGTAGTAGTGCGCTTATATTCTTGTCGACTCCATTAACAAAAGCAAAGGATATCACGTGACGTGAGTAGCCCGCACTCGTCCTGAGTGTTAGTCTGTTGTTTGTTTGTATTTTCGTGTGTGTGTTTGAACACACGGATGATGGTGTCTGAACGCGTGTTTGCCTATGCCGAACGGGCTCAAACTGAAGCCCATCACGGTCCCATCATTACGCGGCCTCGTCGATATTTTGTTTGACACTTTAACAGTTTCTGTATTCTTTGTTTACCGTTCGCCGTATCGTCTAGGAACCATCATAATGGCCGTCCTATAAAGGACGAGTGTCTATGAACAAGACTTAAGGAGGCTATTATAACATATCGAGGTATCGAGTCAAAGAGGGGGCATCAGCAAGAGATTTCTCCTTGCTTTCCTATAGACGTTATAGTGTTACATGTCGTACACCATCAATTGAACTAATCAACTCTTAGAAGATTGATATAGCCACAGTGATGACGTGTTCTTCGCAATGGGATTAAAAGGGGGCAGAAATTTTTAGTTACCAATGAACAACAAGTACAACCTGCGAAAGAGACCAGAATTCTTTGGAAGAGAATTAAAACAGTCCGAAAGGATGATTGAGTTTATAAGTGCATATAAGGTATGAGGTATATAGACGTCGAAATTTTAGATGGTAGTCAAGGGGAATGAAAGCCGAGTTCGTAACCTGGATACCTAATTGACGATCGTGTCGACAACCCAGTGGGGTGGGGGGGGGGGTTAGTTTTATTCTGATGCGTTTTCATATATGCGAGCTTCGTCAGTTACAGTATCAACAACCTGACAACGTCTCGTGTTTGAGAGCGACGAAAAATTGATTCCCCGACAACGTCCTACTTGTGGTTTGATAAATGTTGGAATCTCTTTCTCTCTTTATCTCCCCCAGCACTTTGGTATAGTGGAATAACATACTAAAGTTGTTGAAGCCTCTATGACGAGCATGATTTCAACGATTTATGGTTACACAAACAGAGCAAAGTGAAAGTGCGTAACGAGTTGATTAATGGCTTTCTTTGATTTCGCTTTTTTACCCATTGAAATATGTTTGGAATCGCATTTAAAAATTAGCCAATGAGCTTGACTTGTACCGTACACAGCGGCATCGACCAGCGAGTGGCCATTGAAGTTAAACTTGAAATATACTAATGACCCGAAAGTCTTGTTTTGTTCGAATAATTGCGTGTAACTATTTTCTTGTTCGTCTAATACGTGCTAGCATGGGATTAAAGGCAAGTGACACCAACCTATATACAGACAAACGAAGAGAGGCGCTTTCACGAAGAATGGATCCATCAGAATCTCAACTGATGAAGACTAACAAGAGAAATTGGCGACTCTGTTGCCATGACGACCTGGTGACTCTCTCTCCTTTGCCTCTTTTTCGATCGATTTCTCGTATCTACACGTTCCTCCTTATAGCTCGTTGAAATCTCGATGAAAAAGACGCGTTCCATCTTTCCGCCAATGTTTCTTTTGTGCGCGTCGTTGGCCCGACTTAGCGGACCCGACTGATCCACCCAAACGAATCTCAGTCCAGTGCCAGACGAGAAGCGTGTGTAGGAAAAAGTCAGGGAATATGCGCTTCGTCGAGCGGCAGCACCATTCTATATAGGCTGTAGCTGTACACGGAAATGCGCCCGTCCACTCGGCCGTCCGTCAGTCCGTTTCGGGCGTCGGAGCGCAACCATCTCGATGGGTAAACATCCGAGTTAGCCTTGACGTTTTTTTTTCGTGCCCTTTTTTTTTTCTTTCTCTTTCCTTAGATTTTGACTTTTCATGCGATGCGTCTTTAGGCTTTCAATGGGGAAAAAAAAGAAAGGGAAAGACCCAAAAATAAAATAAAAAAACATTTAGATTGATCCGATTCTCGTTTGATCCGAAAAATGGTGAAATCCATCGAAATAGATTGAACTGATGCTACGCTATCTGCTATGTACGCACCGACATACGATGTGGCAATCTACCAACAAACTTTGGACGCTCTTTTAAAGATTTCTTGAACATTTTTTATCGATTCATCGGGCAACTGTTGTTGCATGAGAGCCTTAACACTCACAATTAAGTCGCAAGCACTGTTAAAAATTTTCTTTGATTTTAGAAGGTTATAACGTTCTAATCTTGTATGCAGGGTTTTGAAACGTTTTAACCTTTGATTTTGAAATTTTTTTGCGAGGTTATGGTTTTGATAGGATACGAATCCTTCAATTTATGAAGGTTTTAACTTACTATTAAACCTCCATTTTCGATAAAAGATGTGGATACTAATCCTTCAATTTATGAAGGTTTTAACTTACTATTAAACCTCCATTTTCGATAAAAGATGTGGAGCTAATGGGTATTGAACCATAGACCTTATGTTTTCAAGCTGGTAATGCTAACCACTAGACCAATGTTCTTTGTTATTTTTATCTTATATTAAGTAGAATATCAAATTAATCGGTACAAATTCCCATTAACTCTATGTTGTTAATTGTTTTATTTTCTTAACTAGTATTACCCTAGCAGCACTATGACGAAAGGATTCTCTGGAAGGTGGAAGGGGACAAAATGTTTTGATTTTAAAGATCTGCTTCATTTTCTTGAATTTACTAAAGGCGTAAGAGCTAATATTTATAACTAGAAGACTTTTTTAAATTGGAGTTTTGTAATTCAAGATGTACTCAAAACAAAAGGTGCTTGCGCAGTTGTCAGCTACTTGAAAATAGAAGGTTTAAACTTAAAATAATAAATAATTTTTAACAAGACATAAAATACCTTTGAAAACCAAACGTTTTAATGTGCTAAATTCATACATATATGTAAAAAAAAATGTCAAAACGTTCGGAAATAAAACGTTCGAAACCTACGGTATTGGAAAAACAAAACCTTGCTTCTAAAATAGAAGGTATCGAACCTTTGGTTTTCGAAACCATTTTTAACAGTGGAGGTATAATACGTTTGAAAACAAAAGGCTTTAACCTTTAGAAGTGAGATGTCTGCAAAAAAAGGTCGAAACGTTCGAAAATAAAACGTTCGAAACCTATGGTATTTCAAAATCAAAGGTTTTCCTTTAAAATAGAAGGTTCGGAACCTTTGGTTTTAGAAACCTTTTTTAACAGTGAGGCACACGGAGATTGAATCCCTATAGATAGACTATAGTGTATATCTTGTTGTCATGGCAATTGTTAGAACATAATTCACACTCAACGCTCTTCCCTGTTCTTCTCGTACAACGTCTTTTACCTAGCAGAAGTTGTTCTTGTAAAGGAACGAAAAATCACAAGTTCCAGATCTCTTAGTGAGTTTTTCTACCATCATCACCTGCACTTGTCTATGTCCTAAATATATTGGGCATTGAACTGTTAGGCCCGCAGCATCCTATTGGTTGTTCAGCTCTATAGCGAGGTTGAAGCTGTTGGGATTGCTTCACCGCATTCTAATAGAATGTCTTGAACCTCCCACAGGATAGCCTTCATTCATCCGTCATCAAGTTTTTGTGGACAAAGTTCATCCAGCTGGCACAACATCTTCTTATCATTTTTTATTTTGTTTGTTTTTTTTTTTTTTGCTCGTTGTGTTAAGGAAGTCCCGATGCGCGTTTCTTTAGCACCGCGGAGACAAAGTACTTCGTGCGCGCTGATGTCCGTGAGCGGAATATAACGGTAACGGTTGTTGGCGAACAGATGGAAGAGACAGAGGGTCGGTACGCGTACGTATAGGTCCCCTTTCCTTGGGCTTGGGTGATGTATTGATTGCGACAGCTTCGCCCCAAGGGTGCACTTAAAAACCCAACCAGGTGGGTATATACGGAACCATCAGACAAGGCAGGACTTACCGCAGCGAGTTCAATCGTCATGACTGAACGTGTTACCGTCAAGATTTCACTCATCAAGGGGAAAATGAAAAAATTTCAAAGGGAAAGAAAAAGGACGCCGAAAACCCTTGCAATGACAATACAATCAAATGTAAAAACGGCCTTTATTCTTTTGATTTTTTTTTTTTTTTTACCTCCTACACCCATTCTCTACTTAAGTGTTTCTCTCTGGGTTCAAACTGTGATTTCCTCTTCCTGATTCAAGTCGTTGAAGAGCATGAAAACGGCGCCCACACGTTCGTGTATAGAACATTCGTCTTTATGTACGTGTAGAAGTTTGCCCATTCCGGTATATATTCCCTTGTATAGTCTACACGTTATCTCTCGCCTATAGCCTACTGTAGGATACCAAATATTCTGTTGCTTTTCTTTCGCCATTTTCTTTTTCCTATTGTTCTCACGTTCCCTAGGCAACGTTTATCGATTTCGTTCTGGCGGATTGCTAAACATACCGCTACACTATAGGTGTTTTCTTTCTTTCTTATATAGCTTGCCTGTCCTATATATAATATCAGCTTCACATGCACTCTGTGTATATAGCAAAGCTTTGCCTTAACATTTGTATATTCTACCCACGTCTCTTGTTTATGGCTTTCACCGACTCAATAAAGAGTATGCAGTCGAAACAGATACACACACACAAGAACATTCAATCGATGAGAATAAAAAAATTCTTCTGTTGTCTTATTTATTTTTCACTTTTTCTTTGTCTGTGTGTGTGTGTGTCTATTCTGATCCTTTTGCCATTGTCGATAGTATATCCGGTCATCAGATATCTCTCCCAATGGAGTAGTATTGCATCGGCCGTTGGTCGTGCGGACCTTTAACCCGGCCGAGTTTCTTCATGGATGTATCGTATTACGGCAGCTCACATTCGAATATGTGACAGAAAGAAGAAAGGGGGGCCGCGACACTATCGGGTTTTCTTTATGGGAATGCGCGTACTTTGTCGGCGAAGCAATGGAACCGTTTCGATGATGTATCTATATAGGATAGCGATATCTTATATATAGAGAGAAAGGAAAACACACGTTGCAGGTACGCAGGAGAACCGATTGGGCCGAAGGGGGATTATATTGATCTCTTTGTTTTTCGTTTGTTTGTTTGTTTGTTTCCTAGAAGTTGAAATGTTACAATATTTTGGGTATATCAGGTGATGACGATGGATTTCAGCATGCTGTTAATGCCCCATGTTCTATATCGATCACTCTGAAAATGTTGGGTTCGTTAGCGGCACGAACACGAAAACAGAAAAAAAAAGGAAGCGGGAAACAAAGGAAAGGATCGGCTGATCTGAACAACGTGATTACGTTAGCATTATAAAATGTCGCTTTTATCTTCCTCCTCGTTCTTCCTATTCTTGTTCATCTTTTTCTTATTTTTTTTCCCTTTCGTCTTTATTTCTTGTTTCATTTATCGATACAAATGCTTCATAGAGGATATGGGGTTTGAAGACGCGCGTGTGTGCTAGCCTCATTCTCTTTTCGCTCTCAACGATTTCTTCTTCGGTCTACATGGACTCTCTCGGCGTGCGGCCAATCGATATGGAAAAGACCGGACTTATCTTGATCGCTGTGCGTCGTTATATATCGGTCTCGGAGTCAAAGCCAAGAACACAGTGAGAAAGAAAAGAATAGAAACGAGACCAAGAGAGGAATATGAAAGGCGTCACTGATTCTGTGATCGGTGGTAACGGCAGAGGCGACGGGCGGCCGTTGTGGGCGCCAACAATGGCTGTTCTTTTTTTTTTTTTCGTTTCACAGCCGGCCGTAAATCGCGCGTGTAGCAAAAACACGCATGGGGGAGGCCATTTCTCTCTTTTCTTTTTGCTTCCATATTTCTCTTGTGTTACAATCTATCATTGTGACTTGGGTTTCTGTCCAGCAGGACTATAGGGTAGGAGGCGATGCACGGCATCGTTCAGCGATGTACATGTAGCTCTTCACTCTCTCGCCGGAGCACTTTACGACGACAGTATATGTACATACACTGCTGAGCGGTTGATAATCAGGTCGAAAGGTGGTTCACCTCTTCCATCACGCGGCATTGTATTATAAGGCCAGCGCCAAAGGCACGGCCGGACAACGGCTGCCAGTTCCGAGAACGGTGGCTAAAAGAACAGAGAGAGAGAGGCAGCCATTAAATAGTCAATAATAATGTGTTTTGCTGTCACTCTCTGCTTTTACTCGATTCTCGCGTGTGTGTTGAAGAACCAAAGGGGGACGATGCAAGTAGTTTTTCCAGCCCGATCTCAATGCCTTATACTTTTAATCGGTAAAAGGTGTTAAGAGAACGATAGGAAATAGGTCGAAAGATTTACGGCGTAATTTTCTGAGGCGGATGTAGTCTACTTACTGGATGGATTTTTTCGTTTTAGTTAAGTGGATGCGGGGACTCATTAATTGCTACAGTGAGGGGGAACAACCGCGTAGGTTATGAGAAATTGACATTTAAGAGGACGAGCGCATAGATTTATGTACGCATAAAGTGATCGAGCACACCAAGTGATGGAAGCAAAGTACAATCATATTAACGAATGTCAACGTTTATACTAGACAGCGTCACCCTTTAGGAATTTCTTTGCTGTTCGGGTTTAAATCTATTTCAATTTTTTTAAATTTGTAGTTGAATATTTCCATATATCGGAGGAAATTTTGCTGTCAATCAACCATCATATCAGAAGTTAAGGCATCGTTGCAGTTTCCGTGGTTGGATGCAATGAAGCAAACTAGAAACGGCCTAGCTAAAGTCAGGCGGAACTCTGATTTTAAAACTCAGGAGAAAGCAAAAATAAATAAGAGCCCATGGCGAAGAACGATGAACTCATTCCAATGCATCCAGAGGCACGTTCGATAGGCGAAAGGAAGGTAAATTTGAGATAGTGAAAAATACTCGATGAGCAAAAGGAGGCGTTTTATCTTTGCCAATGAACTAGCTCCTGACCCGATGCAATCATCATTAATCAGAAGGCCTGGCATAGACGGTGATTTAGAGACAGAGGGTGCGAAGAGGGGTGGACGTTTCCCATCGTAGCAAACGGAAAAAGGGGAAGTGAAAAAGGAAACACGGGAAATGGGGAAAAAAAAATCTGAACAAACTTTGTGTCGAAATAAAGTGGAAAAGAACTATGTCACAAAATCTTTCGCACACGACAACACTGAAAATCCGCCACTAGTTTTTTTTTATCACGGTCCGCCCATTCCGTTCTTCCCATTCAGTTTCTAACTCGGTCACCCTATCCGATTCGATTGCCTCGCGCCCTTCGATCCGCTATCTTTTCACGCACCGTCGTTCTATACTAAGCAATCTAGCGATTTGGAGTTCAATCATGAAACCTGGCCAAAAAATATCCGCCTATCCCACCGTATTCTATCGTCCCTACACATTAAGAACAACGAAATGCCATCGATCAATTTGAATATACTGGCACTGACTCCCTTTTTCCACGTTTTTTTTGTTGCTTATCGCAGTGTGCGTGTCATGATATTTCAAACGTCTTGTTTATCTCACCTCTTTTATCCGGATTTGTTAGTCAGATTTGTGTGTGTGTGTCACTTTAAACAGAAAAGCAAACAGGAAATAAAAATTGGGTTTAAAATATCTCACCATACATGACATTGAGCATCGATGTCGAAACATTCCGTTTATCTGTTTTTGATCAGCGGTCGGCCAGTTGAAATCGAAAGCGATACAGTTATCCACGGGTTTGCCTTGTATAAGACATCCAACACTGTAATGGAACGCAGCTAGTGTTTTTTTATTGTTGAATGATCCAGAAAAACGGCGGTGTGTGGCAGCAATCAGCACTATTGGTAGACGCAATCAACGGCTTATCGACAAATGCACAGTAGACTGTGTGGAACCTTTTCAATAATTCATTCTGCTTTTAAATTTTGTATTTACCGAAACTCGTGTGTGCTTTTTTATGCTGCAATATTCACAATGGCCATAACATAAACATGCACCGAGCGGAATACGATAACATGCGCGTAAATCATTAATATAGAAGCGCGTGGAAGCACAATTTACGAGTCCCAGTGGTGAGCTCCAATGAGATCTTTCACTCGTCTCGAATTGGTTTGTGGCTTTGCCATGCTGTTTGTCTTTGGAACTTATTATACCGCACTTTGACACTTCAGTTCAACGTAAATTTTCCAAGTATAAAATTTTAATGGATTATAAAGGATTTAAACTTTCGTTATTGAAGAAAACGAAGGAAATTTGTTGGAGACTCATGTCCCTCTCCACATACTGCGGAAGGAACGTATTTTTTTCAGTACTGCAGTTTCATCGCTAAAAGTTTGTGCACCTGGAGAACGTGACGCAAGAATGAGGATGGAAAGGACGTCTAACAGCTCCATAAACTTGGAACTCTACACTTTTCGTTTGTGTGTAGTGCCACGGAGACTCTACGTTAAACAAAACGCTGCCTTTGCAAGTTTAGTGATTTCACTCTGGCATATGCAATTTTCACCTAATCAAGAATGCAACGAATTTAAAGACAGTTGAATACCATAGCGAGGAGAACGCGAGCATATAATCTTGTATTAATGGATTTTCTCGAGCTCGTGCCACATGTAACGGTAAATAGAGAAAAGAAAAGGTCGCTTGCGTCTGGATGTGGTGCGCAACTAGTTCCTTTTATCTGGTTTACCTCCTTCTTTTACCGCCCTTCTTTTGTTTGGTCTTTAGAGTAGGCTTCTTTTGCTTCATTTGGAGTTTAATCCTGATTTCTTTGTTTCCGCGGAGACGGGCCTTCTCCTTTAGTTTGCGAGCCTTCTCAATTTGCTCAGGACGCTTCACTTCATCACCAACTCTCTGTCCACCTCGTTTAACCTCAGTCCAAGCCTTCTTCATCGCTGGATGGTTCATTGGTAGGCCGCCTAATTTGCCTATAGATGGGACGTTAGATGCATAAGCGTCAATTCGAGCCAGACCGTAAAAATTGTGGTGTGCTACAATAGAAAATCAATCGGAAGGTACCTTCGAGATTCATTCCCATTGGAACGCCACGTCTCGGAAAACCTCCACCGAATCGCGCTGACACATTACGATTTCCACCCTTGTCGTCATCGCCGGAATCTTCACTTGCTGGATCATTTTGGTCAACTTTAGATTTGCCCTTCCATCGTTCGTAACGGTCAGTCTTGTATGTGGCTGGGATCCAAACACCAGATTCGGTACGGATCTTGCGTTTCTTGACATCCTCCTATAGAAACAAACAAACAATTTGAATTTTAATATGTTATCATTTAAAAGACTATTCATAATTTGACCTGTCCGATAAACTTCTTCTTCTTGCGATCCCATTTCATAAGACTTCTTTGTTTTCGCAGTTCCTGGTCATCGTCACCTGTCAAGTCCAAGACCGCATCTGCGGCAGCACGTCCAAAATCGCATCCCAGTGCCAGTCTAATAGTTAAAACGGACGTTTAACAGGTTCGATTAAAAAAAAAAGGGGGAAGAACACTTAACTTACCCAGATTCTGTTTGGTGATCCTTTGCTGCGTAGTTGATGTAGTTTTCTTCGTCCTTGGTTGTTTGCGTCTGAAGGCGTTTCTTCTTCGCTTGGTTGGGATCAAATGGTTTCCGGCTGGCCCGTCTCTTTTGGGCAATAACGGTGCTGAACGCCTCCTGGACCATTTCGTCGTCGGCTTCTTCTTGTGGAACGGCAACGTTTTCAGGTTCCTCCGGAGACGCAGCTTCAGCCGCGGATTTTATTGCAGCTGTTTTTTGTTTCATGATGATTCGCTGATGCTTGACGCGTTTCTCTAACATCACCTTTGCCTTGACGGAGTTGGCCGTCACGCCAATTTCGAAAATTGTCTGCACGCGGACATGAATTAAAATGTGAGTTCAAGGAACCAATGTTACTGAGAAGGGGAAGTGGCCGAATGATTCAACTTACGTGATGAGGACGATAGCACTTCATTTGCTCTAACAAATTGAGCCGATCACTTTCGAGCTCACTACTTTCAGCGACGAACACAGGGTGAGGGCCAAGGAGTTCAAGCTTGATCTCTTTTCCCTTTTTGACGGATTCGTGAGAGGGCGGTGGACAAGAACGTTTATACTGTTTGTAAGCCGACGTGTAGACCTTGATCATATTTTGAAGCTCTACTGACTCTTGATGCCACAACTGCATCGCACTACTTCCATCATCAATAACGCTTTGGCCGACACGACCGAGATAGCCGTCCCAATCCTCACCCTTTTTCAGTCCCTCTTTAGGAATTTGCTTTAGCGGTCTTCCCAAGAAGAGGTGTAAATCCATTAAAGCAGGTATTTCATCCAGGGCGACTAGCGAATAGGCCGTGCCAGAACGCCCGGCACGTGCAACACGTCCTGAAAGAAGAATTCAATACAGTATTATTTTCAGCACCAGGACGATGGAATTTCACCACTGCAACTTACCGACTCTGTGGACAAATAATTTGGCTTTGGCTGGGAAATTGTAGTTGATTACATTGTCCAACAGTGGAATATCAATACCACGTGCAGCAACGTCGGTGGTAATCATGACATTTGTTTGCTTTGTTTGAAATTTTGCAGCATGAATTTTACGGGCAGCTTGATCCAAACTAGAATAAATGTACGTATTGGAGATTCCCGCTTTGTCAAGTAACTGGTACGAAACAAATTTAAATTATTTTTTATGTGCGAAAATGACTGAGATTAATAGAGATACTTACTAGGTGCAAGTATTCGACGTGATGCATAGTCGCGGCAAACACAAGCGTCAATTCGCCTGCCTTAATTGCATTTCGTAGTAAATGAAGAAGAATGGATGCTTTCGATTCACACGGACAGAATACGAAAGCCAATTTCAAAGCTTCAGGTAACTTAGAATCGACGTCCAACCTATAAGTTTGTATTTTATTTTGAATAAAAAAAAATAGCAACATATCGTAAAATTATGAAGACAAAATAGTAGAAGGATTATAGAAAATTTTACCTGACCAATACTGGGTCTGTCAAACCAGCTTTAGTGAAATCAACAAGCAGTTTGGGGAGTGTAGCTGAGAAAAGAAGAGTTTGTCTTGATTCAGGAAGTCTGTTCAAGATCTCTAGCAACTGCTCTCCAAAACCCATCTCAAAAAGCCTGTCGGCTTCATCAAAAACTACATATTCTATTTCCTAATTTAGTTACATAAAAAAAGTTAACTTCTGGACAACAATGCACATACATTTTTAAAAAACTACCTTTAGTTTTAGTTCCATTTCAACACAGAGATGAGCAAAACGTCCAGGTGTGGCAATAATGATATCTGGTATTTCATGCATTGCAGCAAATTGGGCTTCCATAGAATCTCCTCCAAGTATAGTTGCTGCTTTCAAGCCAGTGTATTTGCCAAGTTCTCGTGTAAACTTTAGGGTTTGCAATGCTAACTCTCGAGTTGGAGACATAATAAGTGCTCGAGTCCCCATGGTTGAGTGTGTTTGAAGCCTTTCAAATAAAGGAATTAAGAAACAGGCAGTCTTGCCACTGCCAGTTCTTGCCATTGCCACCACATCCTTTTTCTCCATAATTAATGGGATACACTAAAAAATAAAAATAAAACCTTGTTATATTGGAATTTAAAAGCAGTTAAAGACTAATTACTTTTCTCTGAATTGGTGTTGGTATTTTGTAGCCACATTTTATAACTCCACGGTAAACATTGTAACTAAGCCCCATAGACTGAAAACCACCAGATTTTTTCTTTTTTCGATTTTGTTCTTGCACCAGAGTTCGTGTATCAAGTTCGGCTTCTGATTGGTACCCTCCATCTCCGAAACCTTCAAGCTCGGGCATTCTCGGTAGCAATTTGATTAAAAACCAACCAGTTGACACTTCAACAATGGCAAGTCCTAACCTCCACGATAAAGACAACGTGTTCTAGCAGACGAACTGGTGAATTTGAATTATTTTTTTCACGTCACGGATTTGGCCCTCTAGGATCCTAAATTGCTCAAAATTTGTATTTTCTTACGGAGTATAACTGCACTTGACCACTAAGCTACTTTCAAGGTATTTTATTTTTGCTGGAAAAGGTATTTCACGTAGGAAATGTAGGTGACCATAAATTTTTGAATTGCGGAAAAATAAGCCTTGAT
This sequence comes from Daphnia sinensis, assembly GCA_013167095.2. Lineage (NCBI taxonomy): Eukaryota > Metazoa > Arthropoda > Branchiopoda > Diplostraca > Daphniidae > Daphnia > Daphnia sinensis. Next base: position 3,136,320 of record CM023192.1, on the reverse strand, counting down.
TTATATACCGATAGAGGCGCTAGAGGATGAAGATGCCTTTTTTGAGCGCTGGTACGTACGCTACTTTGATGGTTGCGAAGTACCAACCACCAAGTCGAACAAGTTGTGAAAATAGATTTAACCGAGAAAGCGACAACGGTGTGTCGACTGGAGCCGTGGAAAACAGTTTTTGAGGTCTTCTCGAAATTCGGGAAACTCGTTTTCAATTCCCGAAATGGCTGCAGGAATGTGCGTTTATTTGATGATCAGAAGGAAGAAAACTACAATATTTACTGATGCCAAAGAAACTACAAATGTTTCCGAGTTGAAAAAAATCATTCAAGGTTACTGAAAAGTCTTATTTGTTGGCTCTTACCTTCCCAATTTCTAAACAGTGTATTTCATACAGGAATAACTAAAATAGCACCGGAAAATCAACGTCTTTTTAAAGATGATCGCGTTATGGAAGACAACCGTTGTTTGGCAGATTACGGATTAATTTCAACAACTGCTAGAGCCCAAAGTCCTGCATCACTCAGCTTGGTCTATCGGTAAATGTCTTTTATTTTACAAAATTGGCAGTAGGTTAAAAATAAGGATTTATTCTTTGGAGTCTTGCCTCATTCTTTATCGTTTCTGTAGTTTGGTATGATAAATAGGGTAACTACTACAAATAAGCTGTGTTGTTCGGGTAAAGCCACCTGAGAAATATTAAAGATATTTATTGAGGGTTGTAAACAACACATGTTTTCAAACAACATGCTGTAATGTAAAGGTGTTGTTTTAAAGTGACCTAAGCTAGTAAAATTTCTATGAATTTAGTTCACTTGATTGATCTAGCATAATGTGATCCAAAGAGATCAGCAGGTGAATCAGGTGTAAGACAACACATGAAATACTTTCTCAAAGATCTTGTAGAAACCCCATGATTGTATTACATCTTCTTTCAAATCCCTTATTTCAATAATGAACATATAAATGTAATTTTTCTTTTTTGTGCAAAAATCATTTTTCTGTGTAGAATGGAAAACGGAGAATTTGAGCCGATTGACATAACACCTCTCTCATCGCCACCAGAGCTACCCGATGTGATGAAAGGCCAGGAGGCTGCTCATGATACTTCAGCCAATTAGGGGGGAATATTTGTTTTGATAGCCATCAAATGAGCGTTAAGAAATTAAAACTTGTCTACCTTTGTAACACCTTAATGTCAAGCCCACCCCCAATTTCTTTTACACCTTCCTAATACTATCATAATTCCTCATTTCCTCTCAAGAATAAGAAAAAAAAAACGTTGAAGAAAGAAACAGACACGTGGCGGTACGGTATTACTACATGGCTTGCTTTCACCCTGGTATATTTTGATTTATGATTGATCAAGACAACATTCGAAAGGTTATATAAATAAACAGGAATTCAGATAATGAAAATTTCCGATTTCCCATCAGTTTCTTGTGTTTGCTGTCGTCTTCACAATTTCACACTTCTTCTTGACTTCAAGAGAAAAATCCAGTGTCCAGAAAAAAAAACACAGCATCCGTCATCGATGTTTTGTTTAAAAGAGAAAACGTCTGATGGCCTTTTCATGCCGTTGTACAAGTAAATTTTGCTGCATGATATCTAAACGGCTACTTTCCTGAGTATCGTTTCCCGTGACTTAGGAGACTGAAACAAAAGCTTTTTGCATAAATGTGTATCGTTGTTCGAGTTAATTCGTTTTCATTAGCAATTAATATCCTATCATTTCCGTGCTTTTAGGAAAACTACTGCACAAAGACCTAGAAGGCGAAAATTAAGAGTTTGTAGTTATCGGCTTGTTACTTAAAAAATTGAGTTGATGTACTCGCTTAGTATGGAAACAGCATTCAGTATCTTTTCTTAGCGTCATTTGCGGGGTACGCATCCAGTTCCAGGGTACACAAGAGAGAAGTGACAGCAGAATAGCAGGTAGCCTGGCCTGCACCCTGCACGGTGTGGTTAAATTTTATAACATACGGTATGAAAAGCTTTTACCGTAATAAATTTTTTAAATCGAGTTGACGGGGCAGCAAATACGGATTCTGAAGAGTTGAATTTGAAATTTTGGATTGGAAAATGAAAATAAAATGGACTGGTACTTTGTGCTACACTTGGCAACCTAGGTAGGGAATGAGAAATTTGGTTGTTTGAGAAAATTTGACATGGCTAACAACAAAAAAAAGCTGTTATCCACTTTGTGTTGGATATTCCTTATTCTTGCGTCTATCGTCAACGGTAACTGAAAGATCATAAATTAATTAAATTGTGAAACGTTCTATTTAAAAAAATCGTGTTAATTACTATCAAGTCAAGTACATTTTCTCTATGCCCCACCCTTGCGTTACCTCATTGCCAGCCAATCCCACCGTATGCTAACGTATACAAATAATGAGGATTAATCATGTTTTTGTTTTCTGAATTACAGCACAAAGCCAAAAAGATGTTTTAAAGTGGTGTACTACAACAGCTGGTGAGCAAGAAAAATGTGAAGAGATGGCTCATTCTGTAGATCTTCAATTTGCACAGTTTGGAAAGCTCGGCATGATTATTAAGTGCATCAGGGTAAGTTTTCTGAGCTTTTTTTTAAGTTACAGTTACAGTGATAACTATTTATTTCCATTCCATTAGGCATTCAACAAAGCAGAATGCATGCAGTATTTGGATAAAAGTGAGGCAGACATAACTACTCTAGATCCAGGAAATGTATTTGTTGGAGGACGCTATCATAGCTTGTTGCCAATAATGCAAGAAGTTTACACCAACAATGAAGCATTTTATTTTTCTGTTGCTGTTGTGAAGAAATTTTCTCTACCAGAAGTTCAGAGCATTGCCCAGCTGAGGGGAAAGAGAGGCTGCTTTCCTGGTGTTGGCATCCACGGAGGGTGAGTTTTATGAATTAAAAAAAAAAAAAAAAAAAAAAATGGGGAACTAGTAACAAATGCTGTTGTTTAATAGCTGGGTGCAACCAATCTACACTCTAATGCAGCTCAGACATATGGATATTGCTGATTGCAATAATCATGTAAAATCAGCCAGTGAGTTTTTTGGCCCTTCTTGTGCTGTTGACTCTCTTTCGGATATCTACAATCCATTGGGAGACAATTCGGATCATTTGTGTCAACTCTGTGCCAGCAAAGTTCTAGGACAAAGATGCACTGCGCAAGATCCATATGCGGGATATCAGGTAAGGAAACAGTAAGGATTTGAAATCATGATACTTACACAGTTATGTTTATCTAGGGCGCATTTAAATGCTTAGTTGAAGCTGGAGAAGTTGCTTTCTTGAAGCACACAACTGTAGTGGAAACGATTGCAACTGGACAGTTTGGAACTGTTAAGGTATTACTTAACGCTTTTTCCCCCAGTATTTTCCTGCTTATATTACAATTAAATATTAAAATAAATAAATATTTTTTTCTTCAGATTGACGACTTCGAACTTTTGTGCGTTGATGGCTCACGCCGTTCGGTCCGTGATTACCGCGATTGCAATTGGGGTCAAATTCCTGGCGATGCAGTGGTTACTACTTCAGCGCGAGGCATCGATATACGTCTGAAATATCAAAAGTTTTTGACCAAATTATTCGAAATATTCGGATCTCGCACGACCAACCCAAGGACCGAACTTCGCAACACTACTACATTTCGACCTTTCGACGACTTCTCTAACCGAGATCTAAACGGCGTTGATTCCTTATCTCAGCCAGTTTCTCCGAGGCAGTTTCAGCTTTCCCAATCATCCCCTCGTTATGGAATGCTGAACAACCTTTTATTTCAGGATGACTGTGTTAGCCTGAAGGTTGTAATTAAGTTTAATTTTCATCGAGTAACTGATTAAAATTTCTATAATACTATTGGTAATTAATAGGCTATTCCTGCAGATCAACAGACTTACGCCGGATTTTTGGGCAGAACTTTGGATTCTATTTTAGGGGTTAGGCAATGCCCAGTAAAAGCGATGACATTGTGTGTTACCTCACCGATTGAATTGACTAAATGCATTCGCATGCGGACAGCAATGAAAGCGCAGTTACTGCAACCTGAAATGAACTGTTACAGGGCGGATACGAATATCGGCTGCATGCGGGCAAGTTTTAAAACACAGAGGCTTTCACACTCTATTACTAAAGGTTTTAAATCTCTTAGGCTATTCAAACTGGAGTTGCGGACGTGACTATGCTTGATGCTGGCGACATTTACACAGCGGGGTTGAATTTCGAAATGATTTCCATTCTTTCCGAAGTTTATAATCTTGGAAAACCTGAATATTATGTAGTTGCTGTGGCAAAGGCAACTGACCCAGAAACAGAACTTATTTATCTTAAAGATAAAAACACTTGCCATACAGGTAAGGCGGAAAAAAATTAGGAAATATATGGACATCAAAGTAAAACAAATTCTGTTATTAAGGTATTTATCACGCTGCCGGTTGGATCATACCATTGGCCCATTTGTTGGCCAACGAAAGAATCCGCAGTTATGGATGCGATTCAATTCAATCTGCTGCCTCCTTCTTCACGAAAGCTTGCGTACCTGGCGCAATGAATCAAGAATACCAACCAACGGGGTTGAGCTTCCCTCATATGTGTGACTTGTGTCACGGCACGAGTTTTCGCTTTTGTCGTCGTGATCATTCTGAAGACTATTTTGGTAATACGGGGGCCTTCCGCTGTTTAGTCGAAGGAGGTGGCCACGTTGCTTTTGTTCGCCATGCCACTGTACTGGAAAACACGGATGGCAAAAGCCGCGAATATTGGTCAAGAAACCAGCTGTCGCGAGATTACGAACTTTTATGCCGTGATGGTCAGAGAGCTCCGGTTACAGATTACGCCCGTTGCAACCTGGGGAAGGTCAAAGCGAATGCGATGGTGGCAAGGGGAGGACGTGGCTACAACAAAACGGAAATTGATGCGTACATTAATGTTTTTATGTATGCCCAGCAATTTTACGGACTCAAAGGTAAACATTTCAATTAATTCAGTTTTATTTTTCCCTTCCTATGATTGATTATCATCCTTCCATTTAGGAGATTACTTGGATTTCGCACTGTTCACTTCGGATCCTCCTTACAATGACGTGATTTTCCAAGATGCCACACAGAAGTTACAAATTGTGCCTCCCAGTCAACGTCATTATCACAAGTACTTGGGTCCGGAGTTTCTTAGAGCCAGACAATTGGTTGATTGCCAAGCGGGAGCCTCCTCTTTGAAGTCGGGTTCCCTTGTTACATTAGCAATTTTTGCAATCGTTTTCAGCCGTATTAGGTTATAGAATCTACCTCCGTCCAACCCATTCCATTTTTTAAATTGACTTTTTAATAACTGACAAAAGAGCACAAGTGCCTAAAATATTTCCGTCCATTCTCATTGCAATTTGAATCTCTTTTATGATGTTGTAGACAACGTTGAATTGGAATTATACATCCATGTCCATTTATGACGAAGTAACTCTGATGGTTGAAAAAAAAAGTGAAATCAATACTGATCCTTTGAATAGGTGCTTCAAACTGTTGAACAAAACTCGTATTAAAATGAATTTTGTGTGCAACAACGGAAGCCAAAACCGAACAAAGGAAAAAAAAAGAACATTCTTTTACTAAACAGTTACGGCGGATGTGCTTGCATTTATCATAATAGTGCACACATTACTGCAGACCATGCAATTAAATCTTTTTTAATGTTCGTTTGTAGTTGTATTCTGTATCACTTCGTTCGTGGTGGATGCTTCGTCTTTGTAAACTTTGCTGATATATCAGCTATACTTTATGAGAAATCTAAAATTCAGGACAATTTTCTAAAATTTCTAGGCAACATTCCGTTTTTCTGAGATTTCCTTTAAAAAATTGTTTTGCATTCAGAAATTGGTGGAAAACATTTTTCTAAGCTCAAAATAAAAAATCAACCTAGTAACTCTTTTACTAGCCAATTTTTGCCGCATGAGTAGAGGGAAGGGGGGAGTTTGATGGTATCACGTAGTTGTTTCTGTCGTCCAAAGAACCCTAGTTCAGCTAGTCGCACTTCGAAGTAAAAAACGAAAGGAAGTTCCTTGGTAAATTTTGTAAGTAAAGTCAGAATATAGTACAACAAAAACCATTTTATTTGTAAAAAGAAAGTACTCGAAATCCGATTTCCATGCCTATTTTACTGCCGTGCTGGGAATATTTCATTGACTGTTTTTGTCAGCATTGTTACCTCGACGTTGATCAATAATTCAGCAAGAATTCGTCTGGACTTGGGCTTGTTTCAGTTAAATAAAATCGATTGCAGTCCGCTCTCCGCCGATACCGCATTAAACTTCAAAAGCGGTTAAGTTAAATTAGTATGAATTGCAAAATAGCCGCTTTCCTAAAATGTTCTTGCAAAACCAACTAGTTATACATTTTTTGCTGTTCAACAAATTGAAAGCATAATTGGCATAATATACACAAGACAACACATACACAGCAGGCACAAATTTTCCTTACCCAACCCTCTACCCAACCCCACTCTTTAGTCGTTTTCCTCTAGTAGATCCAGCAGATGGCATTTGTGTCGTTGGATTACATTTCACTCACTGCATTTTCTCAGTTATTCTTTTTGGTTTTAGACGTGTGTGGTGTGCTGATGTTAAATTCACCGAGAAATATTTGTTACCTTTACCAAAGAAGGTGTGGATTTCATATTTTTCTGAATAGTGACGAAAACTTTAGCTGTTAGCGTGATTTTGAATCCCAAGCACACAGTTCTAATTCCATCTTTGCAAACCCACCCTGAAGAAGAACCATCTGCTTCATAGGCGTTTTCCTTTCAAGTTAAATAGCTTGGTGTAAAAAAGACAAACGGTATAGTCTGATTTCCAAAATGAAAGCTTACTGTATTATTTAACCATTCACTTGATTGTGTGACCTGAACACATGAATGCAGCCTTTGTTTGATGTTGAATCGGTGACATCACTAATGCTCACATCGTAGCTTTGAGCAAATAAAGTTCATAATATTTTATTTAATTTTCTCCTGTTGAGTCGTGCCAATCTTGCAAGCCTTTCAATGGCAACCAATAATGTAATTTTTTTTTCCAGTGTCAGAGCAAAAAAACAAACATGACAAAATCAAGAAGCAGAAGTCGTTCGAAATCGCGTGACAGAGTCCGACGAAGCAAACACAAAAGGCGTTCTAGATCCAGATCTCGATCGAGAAAAAACGAAAAACATCGAATGCCTACTGCTCGCAAGCAGTCATCAGAAAACAAATACAGGTTGAATAATTGTTCCTGTGTCTTAACGAATTTTGGATTTCTATGGTAAACTCTTATCGTAGGAAAAGGTCGAGGTCATCGTCTTCCTCCAATAGCGACTCTGATGCTGGTTCCAGAAGATCAAAACTTGGCAGAAGTAAACTCAGTGAAGTGGAGAGACTCGCTGAAATTGAACGCCAAAGAGCAGCGCAAAACGCTAGAATCATGTAACACATTACAAACCGTTGATTGGTCTTTAAATTAGGTTATGTTTATATTGCTAAACAATTTCAGGCGTCAAAAGGAACAGGAACAAAAGATAGTTGAAGAGGAAACTGTCAAAAGAATCGAGGAAATGGTGGCTCAACGAGTGGCGGAAGAATTGGAGAAGCGGAAGGACGAAATTGAAACCGAAGTCTTACGCCGCGTTGAGGAAGCCAAACAGATAATGGAACGCCAAATGCTGGAGGAGCTAGAAAGGCGGCGTAAAGAGAGGCTGGAAGAAGAAAACCGCCGCGAGGTATCGTATTTGGTTGGCTCCGGTTATCTCCCGTTCTCTTACGGGCAACGGAACGCTGAATTTGCAATCGACTTGTTATGTCTGCTTGTGACGCAGCTCATTCGCGATATAGTTACTACCGTTTTTCAAAGGTGGCGATGCCATTATTCAAAAATGAAATTTAGAAATGTGCGTCAAGCGGTTATTGTAAATTCAGCCGTTTCCGCGGATTACGAAAAAGAAGAAAGTCTATCGGCTGCATTTCTCTCCCGTCTTGCATCTTGTTCACAAATTTATAGCTCTTTTCTCCCGGCGTTCATACCTGTCATTCCGCGCCGAGTAGGAGCGGGCTGTCTTGTATAACTTTTTTCTGTACAAGACGTTTCTATTTTGCTAAACCTAAAAAGAAGATTTGCAGAGATTCGATTTTTTGTTATCAAGTGATGAGAGAGAAATTGATCGGTTTGAGGCCCTTTAAAATGGTGGGTCATCATTTCGATCGATCGTCCGGAGTATGCTGACAGTGATATCTCTCCGCCGAGCAAGGTCAGTTGTTTTCTGGTACCGTGACCTCCAATGTCAATTCAAGGGTCATCATCAGGGTTGTGCAGGTAACAGCAAATCATCACCAAACAAACAAAACATTTGTTTTCCCCAATATCTCTCGACTATTTGACATTATCTTCATCGTTTGACATGATTGATTGTTCATTTCATTTTGTGCTTCACTCTTTATGTTATTTATAACGAAAAAAAAGTATACCAATTATCGTTGGTTACTTCGGCCACCATCACTACCCTACACCCCGTTTTTAATGGCGTGATTGGATGGGTATATGGTTCCGCGTGCTGTTAAACGTCTTCCTAAAGTATCGATTTTTTTAACCTTACCCAACGTCCCCTCCTATCCTGCCTCTCGTTCCTTTATGCACCCGGATACCCGTTTGAAACAGGAAGAGGAAAGGCGCAAACGCGAAGAGCTCGAAAGGATCGTCGAAGAGAATAACAAGAAAATTGAGGAAGCCCAGCGTAAACTCGTAAGTTTTTTTTTTTTAATTAACATACCAACTACTTAATTGATGTTATTTTCTCTGTATTTAAACAGGCGGAAGAACGTCTGGCCATGGTGGAGCAATCGAGGAAAATGGAGGAGGATCGACAGAGGATGCAGCGTGAGCATGAGAAGCGAATGCGTGACGAGCAGTACTTGATCTTGGGCAAAAAGAATGCACGACCCAAATTATCCTTCTCGCTTAGTAAACAATGAAAACGGATCACGGGTATCCAAACAACCAAAATCATTTTTTTCTCTTTCTTTTCGCTTCATGCTCTGCTGTACAAATTCTCGTTTTCGATAGCTCTATAATACCTTCATTTCAGTCGACTACCATCATCAATTGACCCGATTTTTTTTTAAATCTTTCATGATATGTAGCTATTAGTACATGCTCTCATGTTGTGCTTTTGTCTGTATTATCGTCACGTCGACTTTTTCATCAATATTACAGTAATGGTTAAACGAGTGGCATTACTTAATATTCACGCAACATATTACACAATGATTTGACAAGAAAGTGGAAACGTTAAGGAAAAATAGTTATAAATGCAACTACCCACCAGTGTGCAGCAGCAATAAATAAGGGTATAATTTTGATTACGCCTAGAGGGCGATTTCAATCTACTTTGGATTTCTGTAGACTCCCATGAAAAGAATGCTCTCAGAGAGGTTATCGTAGATAAAGAACATGAACGGACGATCACAAATGAATTTCACTCCATTCAAGGGTCGGGCCATGCGGAAAGCGACCAGGGCGGTAGCAGCGGCTGCTTCAGAACCTTCTTCGTTCACTTCAATGAAGGCCTTGTGCGTAGCAGCATCAAATTTAAGGCCAGCAACGCCGTTAAAACCAGAAAAATCTGCTGCCAACGAGTCGAACATATCCGTCAAACCCATCTTAACCAAAACCTGATCAAATCAAATCTTTTAGACACACGTGATAACGGAAGTGACTGTGACCGTAACCTACATTACGAAGACTGAGGGTTTGTTCCATTCGAAATTTGGGAATACCCACTTCCACGGTAACGGGGAAAGTGTTGGACATGGCGTTGCGTAAAGTGTCCAATGTTAACCGGCTTATGGTTTCCTCCAGTCCATTGTTACCTTCGGGCAGCAATGCAAAGAAGCTGACGTCATCACCTAGGAAAGGCATTTCCAGCAAATTGGCTTGCAACTCCTCGACGGCAGCTATACGTTGCAATCCATGTGGTTTAAAAATGGCGAATGTTGTGCATCAATATAAAATGACATTTACCATGACGAAAGCGTCCTTTTTGGAACATCATGTTGGCAACACCCTCTTCTTTTTGGTTAATAGCGAACGAAGTAAGTCGAGTATTTGCAACTTTGAATTGAGAAGCCCACAGTCCTTTGAAATACGCGGCATTGACCTGTTTTTTTAAAGAAAATTGAAAAAAAAATATATATTATTAAACAGCCATATTTTATGTACCGAATCATTTTTACCAGTGCTACTCTAGTGTTTGAGTTGATGGTGTCGGATGTAACGAGATCTTGGATTTTTCCACGAGTAATGTCTTCAACCCATTTATTGATGCGCAACCTAGCTTCTGCTGGTTGGAAAGCAAAATTTACCATTTCGATATCTTCGTTGAAGATGTCTTTCATGCACTGGCGAACGTTTTCATCTTCATTAAAGTACAAGCGATTGGCAACGTCGAAGTCGTATTTGACTAGACCGGCAACGCGCATCAGCTGACGAGTGAATTTGACGAGCTTGTAAGCCTGTACGGTTCCAACCTGTTGAGCAATTGAAAGAATATTTAACATCTACCTTCATAACGGCACGCACACAAAAACACGAAGGTAGTATCTAGTCGTTCAAGAGGTAGTCATGTGGTAATCAAGACTTTCTATTCGATTTGTCATAGGCGGATAGTAAACGTCATCCACTTGGAGTACTATTGCTTTAGAACCCTACAACTTTAGCACCAATAAAAGTTTACCCCCCAATTCTCGAGCTCCAACTTTCTCTTTAAGTTTCTCTGCTTTCTCCATTTACGTAAAAAAACGAAAGCTTAGCTAAAATGGCGCAAATGTACTCAAACAAACGGCCCGTTGAGCAGCAAAACTCGGGATGTGACTATGAAAGATTGGGCAAACAAATGACGACATAGCTTACCTTGTCCGTGGTTTCAAATCCTAAAACGTTGGCTAGCTGTTGTTCTGTGCGATTGTTGGCGCCAAAATAGGCCAAGAGCAATGCAGAGTAAATACTTGTTGGTGAAAAGAAAATGTTTTCACTGGTGCCCTTGTTTGATGGAGCCCCCGATTGGCTGGCGTTTAAAATCTTCTTGAAAATATCCAAACTAAACTGCATCTGGCCAGCGAAAAGGTCGGCGAGGGCTTTATCATCATGATTGGCAGGTCTGTTTCTCGTCGTGTTCGATTCAGACTCATTGCCGAAGGTAATTTGTACTCGTTCTTTCAAGCATTCCTCCTTTATTAAGAATTAATATGTTTTATTTGATTAGTAAGCTTTAGGATGAACTATTTAAAGTACTGTTGAATACTAATTCTATATTTACCTGTGAAACTCGTTCACCGAGTGGGGGTGATCCTTTACCAGACCCGACTGACGCGGCGAGGCCATGGGATGCAAACAGGGCTAAACAGGCTACGACTATGATACACCTTCCTTCCATCTTGAGGGTCATCAGATATGCTAAAAATCTACAAATGTAAGAAAGCATGTCACACACATTCATACCATTCTTACATATTTATGGTTTATCTGCTATGTACTGACTGTGTTCTGCATTGCCAGAGGGCATTACAGACAAAACAAGCGGGAAGAATTGCAAAGAAAACTTGTATTGGCAATGGCTGCCAAAAAATGAGGGCAGGTTGATGTGCTACAAAAACGGGAAATTGCAACACTTTAAAGTTTTAAAGCAACCCTACCGTTCGAATCGTCTGACATCTGCTTCACGCTAGGTGCAGTATAGTGCTTTCGTCGGGAATAAAAGACAGACTATCGGCTCAACGAATGAAACGGAGTGATACTGTTTTCATCACAATCCAGGAGCTATGAAACTTCTCAGTTTTACCCAATAGCCCATCGAGCAACACCATTTAAACTATTCTTGCAGCGCCATACAGTTAATTGCGGTAAACACCTTCGTTTGTCAAGCTTAACGAGAGAAAACAAAGTGAAAGTGGGATCCCCCCCACTAGAACTTTCACCTGCCATTCCCTCTGGGCATGTCTAGCTTTTCCCAGGAAAAACTAACAATTAAAATATTTTTAAAAAAGCAAAAACAAAACTAATGCCACCCGCATCTATTTAACAGGTACAGCTTTGTGGATCCGCCTAATGGGGTACACTCCATCAGCAAATTTTGGTTTTGTAAATGAAGGCATTTTAGCTAAAACAACTTCAAAATTCTGAAAACCTAGTGATGACTCCTTAGTGAAACAATTCACATCCAAGTTTTAAATGTTTGCAAGAGTTGACAGCTATATACTTTTAGTTGGTTTCCAATGTTTGGGGGTTTGCGTATTGTTGTACAAAATTGTGGCTTACCGAACGTGGATGTTGTTAAAAGACGTGGGCGCTACAGGTTCAAATGCTTCCTTTCTTTCGAGATGTGGGCGATACAAGAGGTAATATAGACAACCACTCACCTCCACCTCTACTGAGACACTGTTGCTTTATTCCAGGTTGCCATGCGTACACTATAGTAAAGCAGAAAAAACCCAAGCTGGGACTTTTTTTTTTTTGAAACTCAAAGCGGACAAAAAAAAACCGTATTTGTGTACGTATTACGTCTGGGTTTTGTGCAGCCTCGAGGCCACTTTCTCTTTTCGTGCTATGACGTCATAATATTTAAAATTCGTGGTACCTCCCATTACCTTCAGAAAACATAAACAAAATTTTAAAAACCTCCACTTACGTCATTTAGAGCACCAGAAAAAATTAGCTTTTTTCAGGGAAAAACACCTGCAAAAACAAAAAGAAATAGTTGCATTGCAGGACAAGGTAAACTGTACATGGCTTTTGATTAGTGATTTGAAGGTTAAATCGTATGAAGCAGGAGGGTGGAGATGGATATGAAAGGTCCATCACGACAAATACGGATGAAAAACATTTACCTAACCTTGCTATTTTTTTAACCTGCAAGGTTGTAAAAGCCCATATGCGTTTTGACCTGTTGTTGTGTTCAGCCATTTCCCCCTTTTTTTTAGACTCTTGTTATTATCTGCAAAGGAAATATAAAGCCACGTTGCAAGATTACATGTTTCAATAGTTTCAGCTGAAATTGGTCGAAATGGCCGATTTTTTCAAAACAGGAAAACTTTTACAAACTATTATTGTCAGTTTCTATTCTTTCATAACCCTTTTCTTTTTACCGTACCATCCGAGAACAACACAGTTTTGGCAAACGTAGGCATATAGAAATCCATAGGGGCGTTTCCGGCCAAAGCGGAAGCTCCGTGGCCTTGATTTTGCACACCAGGTTTTTTTCCTGGTGGTTTGGTTTACACGTTTGAGCAGGTGATGCTGGTTGGGAATTACCAATTGCTGCGCAATCGGGACTTGCGGTAGTTTTTGGTAGACTTTGTGTTTTTAGGAATGCGGAGATGCGTCCCAGCATGACAACAAATACCGAAATATGTTTTTGTCCGGGTGGGAACAGAAACAACCGGAACTAGTAGGAAGAATAATACATACATAATAAAACATACACATCTATTTTATAAGGGCTAGATTTATGATGTCCAAACTTGCATGTGTTCGGAACATGATAGTGTGCACAACGCCAGGGTTTTCCATCATTTGGCTTTTAACATACTTTACTGTAGAGTGCTGTTGTTCAGAGTAAACTGAAACAGCTTTGTAACATATGCACCGGCCGTCTAGTCCTAAGATGGTCTAGCCAACAATGAAAATGAATCCATTTCGCATTATTTCATTTCTTTATTGTGATTAATTTCCTTTGATCCACTGTGGCTCAAAGCAACGTCAGAAATATAAACTATTATTCGAAAAAGGTGTTGGCAGCAAAGTTAGAACCACATCAGCTGAAAAACTTGGAACAAATAAGGCGCCAAATTCCTTTTTTTGTCAGCCACCTAGTAGCTATTTCTGATACTGGGTAGTGAGCCAATTGAGTCAACAGTGCAGTACCTGCACCTATACCGCATCGCATTACGAGTTTACAACCCATACGAAGTGAACTTTGACAGCAAAGGTTACATTTTGTTTGTGGGATTTTTTTTTATTTCTGCAATATGTGATTCCATCTTCACCAGGTGAGAAGCATTGCTGAAAACAAACTTATTCTGTTATGTACACAATTGTAAGTTTTGGCAAGAATTGATTGTTGACGCAAAAGCCTCTCCTCACTCGAAACTATTAAGGGTGTTATTGGATCCGAGACAATAAAGCAGAAGTTTCTTGATACGAACAGCTAAATTTATGTTTTTAAGTTACTAAAGCAATGAAATTACAGATTTTTGGATACTTCTTTAAAAATTAGCCACAAAAACATAGTCATGTACAAATACTTTCTCCTGCAGATTGGTTGCATTCACTTACGTCTTAAACACCCATGATTGTCAAAATTCCCCTGCTATCTAGTTAAATCCCATGTTTTGTGTGATTTGAACACCATGTAATTTAATACTACATAATACAAATTCTCTTCAAAAGTTAAATTGTAGTTTGATATTGGTTAAGAACTTTGAATTTACTTGGTGTCTGATAGGTGATCATTACCTTTCCTGAAAAAACGATTTAGATGTATTTAAATGATTGATGAATAACTACAACCAATCTTCATTTTCAAAGGAAAATTATTTAAACTTTGTTATTTATTTTTAGGGAAATAGTCAACAAACCTTGAAGCACCACACTGTCAATCTAACAAGATCCAATAGCAAGAAGAGGCATGAAGGAACGTGAATCTATGAGCAATTACTCAAAATCAGTTTCTCAATCCAAGGAGTGTAAGGGGGAACTAGTTGGTGAGGTTGGAGGTAACTAATTTGCAAATATTTTGTCATTTTACAAACCCTTTACAGAATATTTTTTAAAACAATATACATACTTTTTGGTACCTATGATGTCTACATAAATATGACTGTGTATTCTTACAGGGGGCTTTGATGTATATAACGTGGAAACGGCTTTGCCCAAAATCGAGTGGGAAACGGTGGAGGCGAACTTGCGGGCGGCAAACGACGAAGAAAAACGGGTATGCGTTTAATCAAAATATGATAAATCGAAGTTAAAAAGTTAGAAAATTATGTTGGAAAAACAACGTTAAAAAAACCACTGCCGACTAGGAACTTTTACTGAAAGTAATAAGGACTTATAAAACTATACCTTTATCATCTATTACCATTCTTATTCCGTTTTGCATGCTTTGCGTAAAGTTATGCAAGCAGTAGGTTTTGAAAGCCTCTGTGTCCAACATACGAGTTCGTGCGTGAACCGCAACAAGTGCACGATCAGCGAAAAATTAATGCGCCAAAACTAGATCAGTAAAATATCTATGCTTGACTGGCTGATTAACTGGTAGCAATTACTGGTTTTTGATCCGAATAGCTGTGGTAACAAGTAATATTTCTTTTTTTATTCCGCCCTTGATCCGTCACGATTTTTAGGAACATTCCCAGAGAAAAAAATTGTCGTATAATTTTTTTTTTTCAATAATTAAACCCAAATTTTTACCTAAAGGAATTCCATATAGAAACCAACATTCCGTTGCCTGAGGGGGAAACGGATGGAAGAAAGTGGACTCTAAAGAAATCGCATGCGTTTTGCCAGCAACGTAGATATGCTTGACTGACGAAGTGTTAACCACAGCAGTTCGACTTAGTACATAGCTAATCCCCATCCCTTAGGCTATTTTACTTATGCCCGCCTTAGTTCTTCAAGCCACAATTCGACTCGCCCCTGCTTTCCTTCTGTGAATTCTTCGCCCCGATCCGAAAGTTGGTTTTCTGTTCACATAGGATAGGTACTTTATTCAGTTACAGTTAGAAAACGGAAGACGTTGGAGTCGTTTAAGAACAGTGGTGATGAACTTCAACTAGTAAAAATATTCTTCGCTCGATTTGAGACTTCTTTGTGTCGTCACTATTGTTTACGATCAACATTTTTTACCTGTGCAAGTTTCGGAATTCGACCTTTGTCAATAAAGCAGTCGGTTAGCTTTAAAAGAGCAATGGGTAATCCAAGATATGACCCATTCCGTCGCCATTACAAGAAAGACACTCGTTTCCTGCTTGATCTCTACACTCTCACTTACGACTCGGGAGAAAGTCTGTGCGCAGGGGACAGCAAGGTCGGTCAGAATTTAGATAAAGTAAGTTATGGAATAAAATATGTTTGGATCGATCTTTCGATGTGCCGTTGGCCTTCTTTTTTTTTCAAAGTACAAATAGCTTTTTTGGCACCATCGGTAGTGTATGAAATATTGGCCTTATGGGGGTGGGAATCGTAAACAAATGCAAGGTGTCCAGACGTCTTTATGAATGTTAATAAAATTATCTAGTGCAACAATTCAAATTCTACCGTTGTTTCGCAGAACGGTCACTGCGTCGAAATTTCTTATTTATGTTTCCATTGGACCAACAAGCCATACGCGTTATTGTTCGAAAAGTTATGCTCTAAATGTTGTCAACGTACCATCCCGATAATTGGACCTGTGTCCTCTGCTTATCCTTGTTATGCTAATATTACGTTACATTAGAGGAAGCCCATTCAATTTAAAAGAGGGACGAGGAAATCGTTTTAGTTCCTGTTTCTAAACCCGGACATGAGAATCACTGTAGAGCTTTCTCTTCAACCAGAATGTGCCAGTTATGGCGAGACAATTGCCTCCTAAGGCCTGAGATTGTAATCGCACTCAATCTTTGCGGTTTTCTTACAATTCTCAAACTTTCTGTCGATTCGTCTTAGGATATAGTTCATCCCTGGAGGGTACAGCTCTAATATGTCGGCCTTTAATCTAACTAGGCTAAATAACAATAAATAGACAATCGTGTGGTGCGCGTTTGTTGCTAAAATTGTGAATTTTTCTTTTCATGAAACAGAAGCGGAATGACCGAGAAGAAATCAGACGGCGATTGGCTATGGGAGTTGAGGCTGAAGATGGTCAAGAACCGGATAAAATAGGCAAGAAGCCTAGTTTGCAGTCCCGACTGCAGAGCGGTGAGAAAGAAATGCTCTCTCTTTTCGAAACCAGATAATCAATCCAGTTTTCCTCATTATTTATTAGGGATGAATCTCCAAATTTGCTTCATGAATGAGACGGCTGACGGCTCAGAAATTGAAAACCAAAGAGAGCTACTCGATCATTTGAAACTGGGCTCTCCTCAGAACGACGTTAAAAATCCATATGTTAGCCTACCCAACGTAACGAGCTTTAAACAACCCAAACTGCAACAGGAGTTGGCTGAGCTGGACTTCTTCTCGCAGCAAGCCAAGCTTCAAATGGAAGCACGAACTGCGCTGGCCCAAGCCAAAGAATTGGCGCGTGTCCAAATGCAAGTAGAGCGTCAACAAAGAAAACATACTCGGATAAGCGATCTTGTCAGGCAGAGTTTAGAGAAGGTAATAGCATTCTGCCCTTTCGAGCAAAGCATTTGATTTCATGGTAACCGATTTTGCACAGTTGGGCATTCCATTTCCATGGGATTGCCGCCGTCTAAGTCGTCAAATATTGACCGAGCTTAATATCGCTCAACTACAAGTTATTGTAAACGATCTGCACACTCAAATAGAAGGTATGTTATTCCCAATTCAAAAAACGAGAAGAGATTACGTTTGAATAACCGTAAATGTTATGCAAGGATTGAACGAAGAACTCGTCCAACTTTTGCTGAAAAGAGATGATTGCCATATGGAACAAGACTCTATGTTGGTGGACATTGAAGATCTAACACGTTTTCTGTAAGAAATTTCGTTTTCTTTAATGAATGCAACCATTAATTTAGCTCCCTCTTAACAGGACAGCAAAACAAACTGCCTTAGATGCATCTAGTCGGATCGCAGGGCCTGTTTCCCTGCCAGTGCATGCAGTCCAAATGAATTCGCCGTCCCCGTAAAAACATCGGACATTTCGTTTCTCTGGTCGATGTATTCGCTTTATAATGGCAATCAAAACACCTCCCCCTTTTTAATTCTCATCCCACTTGAATCTAACAATAAGCTTTGTCATCATCACTGCGTATTTTCTCTTGCTTTATAGTATGTTTTCTGGTATTTGTTGTCGACAGTATTTCAATCTCCCAGTGACGGCCAGTGAAATACTTTGACTAACATTTAGAATTTTCATTTGATCAGTGTACAAAAATAGCTTTTCCACAATTTTGCCGCATTACATAGCTTCAATAAAATTTCTGTCCAGCAGTTTGTTATTTCTACTATGTGCATATTGAATATCTGAGCGGAAGGCCGTAATCTAATGCGTTTCATTAGCCGAGGAAATATGTCAATAGAGGCCATATCGGAAATGACAAATCTCCTTCTTCGTTTTTTTTTGTCGTTTTGTTTTTCTTTCGCTGACGACTTTTTTTTTGTTGTATTTACAAGGTCAAAAATTGGAAACAACCCCAGGGGTTTTTTGAACGTTGCATCATCGACGACGACGGTCAGTACATGTCGTCTTACCGCTCAGTAGGAAGCGATGGCTGAAGGTGATAAGTTGTTTGAAAATTTGCAGTTGCATTTATCGGTGAATTTCAGCATATGGTGTAGATCGTTTACCTTAATCCATCACACGAATAGAATTCTTCGAGATCATTCAGGTAATATTCCCAAATCTCATTAATTGCGACCGAATTTGCAAATAATCGTGATTCTGCGAAGCTAGAAAGTTCTGCCATAGTTCGAACGTTTTCAATGGCGTCCTCGGGATTCAGCCTGTTATACTTTTACTAGTAATGGTTTTTTTTATTCGTACGTCAACAAAAAAATTAGTTAAATTTGAAAAGGCAAAATGCCACTTATAATAATAGAACATACTTGCCTTTGTTTTGCTCTGTTAGCAATTCGCAATAGAATTGTAGATAAAAAAAAAAGGTTTAAACGTAGAACCTCTATGGATAGCATGGCGTGAAGTATCGAAATGTGTTATTACAGTACAGACTGCAGTTTCATGTTCTCACGCGCTTTTGTTACAGTCATGTGGTTTTTGCAGTTGTGCTATTAAATCCTTTTTTAACTTTAGGAACTTCAAACGTAGTGCTCACATAATGCCAAGTTCGTTTCATGGACGTGTGACTTTTTTTTTCATGGTAATGAAAGGTGAGATCAGGTGTCAAACAGTTCGAGGAAGACGCTATCATTTGTGATTTTCAGTTTTACCTTACGCAATTCAGTTAAAGATGTATCTACTTCGATGTGCAATTGTTTTGTTCATGTTGTGTTGATAAACGTTTACATTTTCATATTTTATGTGCACCCGACGGTAAATGGAATCCATTAAATCCTACCGTTATCGTATGATACCCATTGAGTTTCTTCATTTTTTTATTGCTGAAAGTTAAGGCCGTTTATGGTGTTGTTCTCCGAACATTGTTAGGCAACACTCGGCTAACCAAAAGCGAAGTGTCGGGCGGTGACATATCTTGTTTGCATGTACGCCGTTCTTTTATCTTTGTGTATCACCATGATATGGCTACCGGACACAGCCACTGTTTACCCAAAACTAACGGTTTATGAAATACTTTTTAATTTGTTAATTTGATTTTCATCCAGGTTAGGAAATGGAAAATCACTCGAGAGGAGGAGGGCATGGTGCAGTAGGAGCAGGTCACGGAGGCTCTACAAGTGGTAAACAAGTGGGTAGTGGCCGCTTATTGCTGGGCGCAATCCTCAAAAATCACGAGTCGTCCACAACTGAAACATGGAGGAGAGCACCTTCTACAGTCCACCAACCCGTGAATGGAAATCGAGGCCGAGGATTCCATGTAGCAAATTCAATGCCACGTCAAAGGCAAGGCAGTCATCGAAGATTGGATTTTGAATACATCATGAAGTTGGCAAGTGACAATGCGGAACCGTCGGAAGTGATCCGTTGTCTCGGTGATCCCGAAAATGATTTAGGACTCCAACTTCAGGAAAATTTGAACAATGTCGAGTACTTGGAACTGATAATAGTCGCACTTGGAGGGTTCTGCAAGAAAAATGGAGCCTCTCAATTTACAGACAGTTTTGTTACTGTCGTGAAGATATTAGCGGCCCAAAAAATATTTACATATGTAATTTCAATGATCATAAACATTCCAATGTCCCGTGCCAGACATTTGCCACCGAAAGAGGAACGTTTGAAACGTTTGACCACCGCCATCTTTCATTTGGCGACCGAAATGTTGGTATTGACGCCCGCCTTGGGTTGCCATGCTTTGGGCGAGAATTTTTTTACCGATATAATTTCATTGAAGTTCATGCCTTCGATAAAAAACTTGAACGTCACAGATGCCTTTGATGTCCTGGAAAGTGGGATTCAACAGTTACAGGTGAAGTAGTTATGACGAGATATTTCGCTCGCAGTAGTTTAACGTTATTCTTTTACGTAGACGGCATGGAGTCAACACATCCCCGTTGTGGTGGGCAAAGATGAACGTCGCATTCGCAGAGAGAAGTATCTGGAAGAATTGGTTCTTCAAGACCCGCCCAATGATTTCCGGACGCTGAATGTTATGCCTAATTGGGAGGATGTCTGCATGGATGTTGATCCTTTCCTCCGTCCGAATATTGTCAAGGGCAAATATCCGGACATTGCCACCTATCTGGACATTCACTTCCGATTGCTACGCGAGGATTTCTTCAATCCATTGAGGGTTGGATTGCTGGCGTACAAAAGTCAGACGGACAAGAAACATTCGCGAATTCGGAATCCGGACAACATTCGACTTTATTATGAAGTCAGAATTTTGGAATACGACATGCATGAAGATTGTTATGTGATTCAATTTTCTAATGCCGGATTAAGGAGAATTGTCTGGGAGCACAGCAAACGATTTCTTTACGGATCGCTCCTTTGTCTGTCCTCAGACAATTTTATGTCATTCCACTTGTTTACAGTTTTGGATCGGGATCCGAAACTTTTGAAAGCAGGCAAAATCAAAGTCAAGTTTGAAGGTGGTACATTATCGACAGCCCTCAAAAAGCAGACGTTTGTCATGGCAGAATCCACAGTGTTTTTCGAAGGTTACCGAAGCATCCTAACAGCTTTACAACGGATTAGTCCTACCAATTTTCCTTTGAAAGACTACATACTCGGCCGAAATACTTCACCAGAAGTTCCTGATTACCTAAATGGGAAAAATGTGAGAATGACTTCAAAATAAAAAATATTATTCTGTTTAATTTGAAATTTGATACCGATTAAGCTTAATATTGTCGTTACAGGCTCTCTATGATTTGACGTGCGTACCAATGGATGTGCCAAGTGATCATAAAGAAGGCGACTTACCTGAAGCCGAGATTAGAGATGCCCTGGATAATTCATCTAGTAATTCGAAACAATTGTTTTTCCTATTTTAAAACAATGATGTTTACCATTTTGTTCGTGGTTTTTATGGTTTACAGACGAGCAGGCTGGCAAGCTTCGCATGCGAGAAGCTCCCATTCTCGAACCAAGTTTGCGCCCTACTGCAGATGAGCTGGGATTGGATCCTAGTCAGTGTGCTGCATTGTACGTAGCGTTGACGCAAAAAATTTCTGTGATCCAGGGTCCACCAGGCACGGGCAAAACGTATTTAGGTCTGCGAATCGTCCACACTTTACTAAAAAACAAACAGCATTGGAATGGCGAACGATTTGCACGATCATCGCCTATTTTGGTTATTTGCTACACCAACCATGCCCTCGACCAATTTTTAGAGGGCATATCGGAATTCACTAATAAGATTGTGCGCATTGGTAGCCAAAGCAAATGTGCGGCCCTAGAGCCGTTTTCGTTAGCGGCCTGGAAGAAACAGCCGGGGCGATATTCACAACAGGATACCAGGAGGTGGATATTTGAAATAAATGATAAACTACGCGAAATTGATGGGTACCTAAGAAATCAGCATGTAAGATAAACTGCACTAATACTTATTGCACTTGACAGGGAACGAGATGTCATCCGCGGTGTTATGATAGTAATGCATTCACGCGGACTGATTCATGAAGATTCGCTCTTCAAAATGAAAATCATTCCAAAATCTCTGCACAGCGCATTTGATGCTTTAAAGAATTTAATAAGATATGACAACAGAAATTGCACAGCTTTGGGATGTTGGCTCGGAATTTACAGAAACGAAGACCTGCAACAGCTTGTCAACTATTTCAGTAACAACAGTTTCAAAAAGCATCATACGACGAAGAACTTGCCTGTAGTTTCACCAACGGAGGAAAACGACACAGCAGACGATCAGTGGGATAAGGAACTCATTGAAGAAATGCAAAGTAACTTAATTATTTACTGTTTACTAATGCAAAATCTCTCATTTTTCTCCACTTGATCTTAATCTAGCTAATCGTAAAGTAGAAGACGATGACCACTTGGCGTCTGTAAAAGCGCATAGGTTCAGTAGGCATTCTAATCCAGAAGATGAAGCCCTTAAAAAAGTGTTTGTCAACTTCAGCTACAAGTTCAGCGAAGACGAAACCTCCATTAAGGAGTTCAGAGAATGTTTGGAAACTGTGGAAGAAGAAGACGCAAGTTGGTATGAAGTAAATATTCGAGAATTGCAGAACAGAATGTTGCTACTGCGCCAGTTGCTTCAAACGGTTCCTACGCTCGAAGACAAGCAACTCGATGGGTTGTACAAGAACGATATAATGGGAATCCCGTTGCACATTCGTTGGATGATGTACAATTCCTGGAAAGCCAAAGCACTGGATATTCAAGAAGAGCGAGTTACTAAGCTTGAAGAACTCTATCTGACAAATGCAAATCGCTTGAAAGACGTTCGAACTCTGGAATCGGCTGAAATCTGCCAAAATGCTGATATTGTGGGATTGACTACAACAGGAGCAGCTAAACAGAGGGCTCTCCTAAACCATCTAAAACCAAAAATAGGTTAAAATCCTTACTTGTTTAGCTATGCATTCAAGTCCCTTTACGATCTTATTTTCTTTTCCAGTTATTGTCGAAGAAGCAGCGGAAGTTTTGGAAGCCCATGTAGTTTGCGCGTTGTCAGCATCGTGTCAGCAATTAGTTCTCATTGGTAATAACCATGTGTATTGAGTCATTTTAACTTTGCAATCCGCATACGGGCTTTCTTCACAATTAACAGGAGACCATCAGCAACTGAGACCACCGGTCACGGTCCACCGTCTAGCCAAAGATTTCTCTTTAGACGTCTCGCTGTTTGAAAGGCTGATTAAAAATGGGATGGAGCCTTCAGTTTTGGGCGTTCAGCATCGTATGCGTCCCGAAATAGCTCGTTTGATCGTCCCGGCTATTTATCCGACGTTGGAAAACCATTCTTCAGTTCTTGAGTATCCCACCATACGAGGCTTGACATCAAATATTTTTTTCCTGACACATACGGAACTAGAGATAGGAGATCACGAAGGGAAGAGTCATTTGAATCCGTACGAAGCGCAGCTTTCCCTGACCCTGGCTCGACATCTCATTATGCAGGGATATGCGCCCAAGCAAATTACAATCCTTACGACGTATTCCGGGCAACTTCTTCATTTTTTCAAGATACGCCGGGAACAACCAGCTGTTCAGTCTGTTCGCATTTCAGTTGTGGATAACTTCCAAGGTGAAGAGAACGACATCATCATCTTGTCGCTTGTGAGGAGCAACGAGGATGAAAACATTGGATTCCTTCGCATCGAGAATCGAATCTGTGTGGCGCTGTCAAGGGCAAAACAGGGATTCTATATGATTGGCAATATGCAAAATTTGCAAGGGAAGAGCAAATTGTGGAACGGTATTAGCAAACTGCTTGAATCAAATGACCAACTAGGGCCGGACTTCTGTTTGAAATGCGACAGCCACGATGTTATAACAAGAGTAAGTTATACACCAATGCCATATAAATTTTGAATTGCAATATAATTTTTTTAGGCGCGTCAAGTGGCAGATTTTCCACCGGAAGGTGGATGCATGGGAAAATGTGCTACAACTATGGCTTGTGGGCATATCTGTCCCAAGATCTGTCATACTAATGATCGGGAACACGCCGAATTCAAGTGCAATGAAAACTGCACCCGTTTTTGCCCTGTTGGACATCCATGCCCGAAGAAATGTTTTGTAGATTGTAAACCTTGTATGGTGCGAGTGACTAAACAACTTCCCTGCACCCACGAACAAACCGTATTGTGTTATAAAGATCCAGCCGAGGAGTTTTGTCAGACGCCTGTTTGGAAGGTAAATTTGTATTGGTCGATTGTTGATAAATCATCTGCTCTTCAATAATGGAGATGTTTGTAGATTCTACCAGCTTGTGGTCATGGAGTTGATCTATTGTGTGGAGCGTCCGTTTCCGAAGCTGTATGTCCCGAACCTTGTGGAATGACCCTCGATTGTGGCCATATTTGTCCTCTTTCGTGCCACAAAAGGAGCTCCCATGTAAACGTGAAGTGTCAACAGCCTTGCCAACGACTGTGTGCTGATCAGCACCCGTGTAATAAGCTGTGCTACGAAGATTGCGGCAAATGTTTCACCAAAGTGATGAAAACATTACCATGCGGTCACAAGGTGAAGTATCAGTGGATGATACTATTTTCTGGTTTATCATATTTGTTCTTTTTTAATTACAGAACGAAGTGGAATGCAGCCAGCCTTTAGGAGACGTCAGTTGCAACGTAAGAGTCATAAAAACTCTTGCGAATTGTGACCACACAATTGAAATTGAATGCTGCAAATCGACTGATGGCTATAAATGTAACAAGCCGTGTGAAAAACCATTGTGTATCGATGGCCACCCATGCAAAAAGCGCTGCTTTCAACCGTGCGGACGCTGTTCCGTCAGAATGGAAAGGCAGCTTAAATGCGGTCATTCGGCGGTTGTGGAGTGTTATGTGGATCCTTTGACGATTAGATGTCGGGTCATGAAAGAAGGATGTCTGTTGCCTCTGTGTGGGCATCGAGTCGCCCTTCATTGCGGGAAAGACCCGTACAAAGCGGTTTGTTCTCTTCCTTGCAACGTGCGGCTTGAATGTGGTCATAGTTGCACCTTGAGATGCCACACTGGTAAGGACCCAGACCACCAGGAATATCAATGTAAGAAACAGTGCGGGAAGATGAAACAAGGCTGTAAAAAGAACCATAAATGTGGCAAGAAGTGCTTTGAGGATTGTACCCTTTGCAACGAGAAATGGACACGAACTTTGCCGTGTGGGCACACCATTTTTACCGAATGTTATCGCAACGACGAAGACATCTTTTGCCCGTAAGTTGAATGTAGCATTAAGGCTTCAAACTCGCGTAATTTTCTATTGTAAATAAATCGTACAGGACAATGATGACAAAGATTATTCCGGAATGCGGACATGAAGTACAAGTAGCATGTTCCACTGAACCAACTCGGCTTCTTTGCAAAGAATTGTGTAATTTAAAGTTGCCTTGTGGTCACGCATGTAAGAAAAAATGTTGTGAACCGTGCAATCAAGCGGATTGCAACGAACCGGTAACAACCTCGCGATTGAATATTTGCGGTCACCACGTCACCCTGGATTGCAAAACCTTTCACGCAGGTAAGCTCCGTCATGATGCTCTGTGTTCTTATTCAACATTTTGATTTGTTTCTTTCAGTCAACGGAATCCCGACCGAAACGCAAGTGCAGTCGCATCTGAAAACCTGTTTGGAACCGTGTAATGCCACGCTCGATTGTACGCATCAGTGTAGGGGTACCTGTGGCGAATGTTTCAATGGAAGAGTTCATCGCGCGTGCGATGACAAATGTGGCCGTTTTCTCGTCTGCGGACACATTTGTGATGTCAATTGCGGCCTTTCTTGCCCACCATGTAGACGTACCTGTGAATATTCGTGCCCGCATAGCAGATGTCGACACACATGTTGCGAACCTTGTAGCGCATGTCAGGTATGCACGGTTTTCTTTTTTTCCCGGTTCTGCGATGGATGTTTTATGCAACATTACTATTATTGTAGGAGCCATGCGATTGGAAGTGTCAGCATCAAACATGTGGGAAAAAATGTGGTGAGCCTTGTGATCGCACTAGATGTGATGAACCTTGCAATAAGAAACTGCCGTGCGGTCATTCCTGCATAGGACTGTGCGGCGAAATGTGTCCACCTCTGTGTCGTGTTTGCGATAAAGATAAACTGACAGAGTTTATTTTACTTGGCAATGAAGAAAACGACGATGCAAGGTAAACGTACTTTGGTACCAACATGTTCCAACCTAAGCATCATACTTACGCTTGTCTTCCATCTAGATTCATTTTCTTGCCGGAGTGTGGACACTGTATCGAAGTGGAGGGAATGGATCACTGGATGGCTACAAACGTAGATGGTCAAATTCAGCAAAAGTGTTGCCCTCGTTGTAAGACCACCGTTCGGATCTGCACGCGCTATGGCGACATCATCAAGAGCACCTTTGATGATATATCAAAAGCGAAAAAGAAAATTTTTCAATTGAAAGGCAACCCCGTAGAGTTCTTCAACAGAGCTAACGCACAAGTGCTGAAATGCGCAAGGCTTGTCAAAAAGTGCCAACCGCTTAACAATCCGATCGTCGCGATCGTTGATCAAAATTTGAAGAAAATTAATCAATTGTTGTGGCCAAAAACGAAGAATGGGAAGAAAGTCAATCCGTCCATGGGGTCGGACATACGTTTTCAAATTGAAGTCAATTTGAGTTTTTTGGAGCGAGTGATGGAAATGACGGCAAAAATGGTTTCGGAGGTTAAAAACACGCACGACTCCAATAGATCGTCATGGTTTACCTTGTCTATGCGTACCCTTACGCCGACTGTCGCAATCCCAACCAAGTGTACATACATGGCGCCGGAATTAACTAATGAATTGAATGCCCTCGTTCAGAAACTGCTATATTGTCTGATGGAGAGATCCCGGATTTCTATAGCAGAATATCGAATGGTGGATCGCGAGTTGGAGCGATTGGAATATATTCAGGCTTATTTTGTTTTAAAAAGCTCTGTACTTTTCCCGACCATGGGGGCTACATCATCTGAAAATCAAGTCATACAACAACTTCTGATGAACAACATTCGAGTGCTAGAAGACGGCCAAAAAGTTCAGATCAAATCTGCATTGGAAGAGCTGGGAGCCAAGGTGAAAACTGGCCTTGGAATTAGTGACAAGGAGCGTCAAGATATTATTACGGCGATGGGAATGTCAAAAGGACATTGGTTTAAATGCCCCAACGGACATATTTATGCCATTGGAGATTGTGGAGGAGCTACGATGGAAAGTAGATGCAACGAATGTAACGCTGTTATAGGAGGGGGCAATCACCAGGTGCGCAACGATAACGGATTGGCTCGGGAAATGGATGGTGCCATCGGCCCCGCTTGGCCGATGCGGGTATGAATTCGTTTTCTTATTTGCCTCTTTTTTTTGTCTGGTTTTCTGGTTTTCAAGTTTCAATTTCTTAATTTTTACATTGTTGCATGTTCAAAGCATGGGTTGTATTTAGAACGTAGTTAATGGGGGATGGGGGATAGTAATTGCCTTTTTTATACAAAACGTTGGGGGTTGAAACGACCAATTAATTCTTCGTTATCTTAGAAATAATCGAAAACTTCGGCGGTTGCAAAAAAATGCAACCCCATGTAGTTTAACTGTTTGTACTACTTTCATGCTTTTAAAACAATTTTCGGTAAAAATTCGCTTACGTTTTTTTGGCTCACTGCTATCTTCCGTAACGAAAAGTTTCCTAAAAACCCAGCTTTGCTATCATAGAGTTAATCTAGTGTTGTGATTCGTTTTATTTTGAAAAATTGTTTTAAGGCCGGGAAAAATGTATTGTATACGATGAAAGACGAAATAATATAGATGTAACGATAATTAGATCAACTTTTTCCCTTTCGTTGTTGCACATGTTAGTGATAATCGAATATCTTCGTTCTTCCAATAATAAACTCACATCCTACTAAACAGAAGGTTTGCAGAATTGAGTTTGTGACGACTGTGACTTCTGTTTGAACACTCAACGAATTGGGTTCAAAGTTTCCAATCAAAGTTTGATTGGATAATACGTACAGCAGTTTTATCACCTAATTTTGAGACGATAGGAAGAACGTGCGTTAGATTGTGCAGTGACCAAAAACTTTTCAAAATAATTTGCCCCTATTCCACGATTAGTCATGTGTAAATCAAAATGTAAAAAAATTTTGGTTGTTTAGTGGGACAATAAAACTAGTTTAACTTACATTATTTTCTTGTGTAATTATTTTTCGATTGTTGTATTTGCCGACTTGGGGTTCCAATTCGGATGGATGGAATGGGATTCGAACTCCAAGATATACAGTATTATATTGCAGACTCACGCTCTCCCAATGAGCTATCACAGTTACTATATTGAATACTATGTCTTCAACGCATTGAGGTAGCTGTGCAAAGTTGTGCAATTGTGCATAGACTATCAAATATCATTGGGGGTGATATAAGGGGGGTTTCCAGGAAGGTATCGCACTCGCATACCAACTCGAAGGCTACTGGTTTCTTATCCCAGTCACGGAGGTTTCCGATTTCCTGGGCTTCCAACATTCCCAGGTGTCTACTTTTCACGTGTACCAGTCGAGTCGAGAAACTGCCCCGTTACGAAGTAACGGGACGGATATTTTGGCAAAGAATAATATTTCATATTATAATAAATTTTAATAAATTGTTTTTTTATTGTCTATAGCGTATTGTTTCACTAAGCATATTGCAACGAACTTTAACCATTAGCTACACAACTTGAACTTGTATACAACGTTTATTCCATCATCAGTTATTACAACTTTTCCTCATGATAATTTATTAGACTCTTTTGAGATTTGAGCCCTAAATCTTCGGCGCTCTATGCAGATGCTCTACCACTGAGTCATGATTCATGTTGGTTTTTTGTTTAGATTTTCATGTCATTTGTGTTCAATAAATTTGGACTTACAATTTTTCTTCTGATATGTCGATATGTCCATAGCATATTTGACTATTTGATTCTGTTTGTAAAACTCCAGTCGGGGTTTGAACCCAAGACCATTCAACCCGTACGCCAATACTCTACCACAGAGCTATAATACTTGTGTGCAATGTATTCAGGTTAGTCGCCAATAAAAATTGCCATAAGAATATTATCTTTTCGATTTAGTGAGGGACCTCTAGTTGACTTTGGGGCTTTAAAAGAAATTGATACACCTGATTCAAATAAAAGAATAAGGTCATCATTTTACGCAAGGGTTTATTGCTTGCTTTAGTCGGCAGTTATGCGAGCGCTAGACACAATGAACAAACAGTGGGTAAAGTGTTGACACACCTTGGCGAGATATTTACAATTTGTGATAAAAAAATCGACTGGTAGTTGCACCTAATACCATCAGCTGATATGACGATGCCTCTTTTTTACTCAACTATTTACAAACTAACAGCAAATTTTTACTAACGATTCCCCAAGAAAACAGATAATCAAGGAGATTGCAACATTTTCAGGGTGGATTGAAGATCGTTGATGGATTGCAAGGTAGATGTATCTTCCTCTTTGCATCGTCGTTGCACCTCCACCGACGAGCTCAGTGCCAGACATAATTTGCTCAACGTAGCCTGGCCTTCAGCCAATTGGACGTGCAATCGCTCGCAATGTTCTCGAAGAAATTTTGTTTCCACTAGCAAATCTAGAAATGACACTAATGAATATTTCATCCTCACGTATATTAAAAATCTTAATTACCTTGCTGATGTGCCATGTACAAAACCATAATGGAATCTGTACCTGGCCAACGCGTAGGGAATTCACCGTCGCTATTTTCAGCCAAAGAAGATCCTTCGTCAGATTTCGTAGAATCTGATGTATTCTCCTTGATGGATGACGATGTCAAGGTTCGCGCCATCGTCGGTTTAAGGTGACGCAACCAGAAAGCAACTTCTGAAGTCAATTTCGACACCTCGTTCGATCGTTCCGTCGTTTTGCAATCGGCGTCTGACAATTCCAACTTGGCTAAATTGGCAACGCTTATCAACGGTTTGCTTAACGTGGTTGGCGGCTGTAAGGGAAGAGTTGGCACTGATTTTATCTCTCCAGTGTCTCCTATCGTTTTATCAATCGTATGATCATTCGTTTTCCCATTCATCGGCGGAGGGATTGAGTCGAAATGTTGTGGCCGGAACGTGTCACTCCACAACCTCTTTCGGACATTTTGTTTTTGACCGAAATGGCGTTTCATCCTGTCGGCTACTACCATACTCCACGACTTCTCAACACCTATTAAATAAAAATAAATGTTTTAAGTTCTATAAGAAAACAGCTGTGACAGGTACAACGTACTTTCTGCTGTTTGTGAATCGGTTGGATAAAGATGGAGGTTGGCAGCGAAATTCCTGGTGGCTGGGTCCTTGACTTGCGGTTCGACGATGGGCCGAACTAACGTAGCCGCGAATCGCGTCCGTTGCCTTAAGAGACTGGTACCGCTGTCTTCGTCTTCGGTGTCTATGGGTGGAGGCGTCGGCTCACGTAAGATGTTTTGCCGCCGGATGCATTTGACCAGTTCAAATTCTGAAATAAAGTAAGTTATGAGATTGTCATTTTGATAAACAAGATTTTATATGTAGAAAATAATTTACCGCTACGTTTCTTCGGTGTAATTAGTCCAAACATGTGGAGGAAATTGTGCTGTTCCTCAGAGACTCCGGCAGGGACGGGATAATTTTTTAGGCACTGCTCGACGCTCATAGATGCTAAGGAATCGGATGTTTCTAGTCCCATTTCATCTTCTAGATCATCATCGATTTCTTCTTCTCCGGGATCGCTGCTTTGACGTTTTCTGTTCCATCGCTCCACTCGAATATCAAGTAAACTCCGAACAGGCGATTCTTCTGATTGCGATTTAGCATGGCAAATTTCCACGTTGTTTACTTTCAATGGGCTAATACTACCCACGGATGTGTCCGAGAGATCGAGTGGAACTGTCACTTCTTCTTCTAATTTTGTAGGTTCTTCTTCAGGCGGAGCCGGTGATAAGGTACGTTGTTTCAAGGCGGCCATCGCCTCCAGGGCATCCCGTGAAAATTCCGTTGTTCTTTTCTCTTCTTCCGTCGGCGGATTAGGACTTATGGAGGCCTCTGGTGCTGCCGACACTTCAGCCGTGTTGCTACAGCTTTCTGCTATCACTGGATACGATGCGTAAAGAGGAGATACGGTGTGAACTTTGACTCCTCGGTCGGAAGAGGACTCGTTAGGTAGTTGAACAGTAGCGTTTCTGTTGGATTCATTATCCTTTTCAGATCTCCGTTTTTCTCGTTGGCGCTCGCGCTCCCTGCGATCCTGATTGGTCGTATTGTTTTCTCTTGGAGTTACAGTCGCCAGCGGTCGATTGGAAACAACGTTCTCTTGTGATTTACTGGCGGCTGCTGCGGCGAATTCTTCTTCTCGGATACGTTCTTTAACGCGTTGTTCTTCCTCTAATTTCATCCTGAAAATAGAATTTTGTTAATAATTTGTTTCAAATTTATTTGTCAACAAAATGTATGGAACCTGTTTATATCCATGCCATTGTTCATGAGGCCCAAATCGGGGTGGAGTAGATTCGGAGATGGATAGCGAAAGTTAAGGTAGGAAGGAAATCCAAGTGATGGATATGGGGGAATGGCTGAAGAC
This sequence comes from Daphnia sinensis, assembly GCA_013167095.2. NCBI lineage: Eukaryota > Metazoa > Arthropoda > Branchiopoda > Diplostraca > Daphniidae > Daphnia > Daphnia sinensis. The sequence continues at coordinate 3,104,788 of CM023192.1, read as the reverse complement.
AGAGCTGAGCTGGATGTTCCAGGCCTTAGGAGACCGTACCGTTCCATGTACAACTGTTCTTCCAGCGACCTATGGTTTAAAGAAAAATAAATACATAAATACATGTATTCATCGGAAGTGCTCAGTGGAAGAGAACTAGGCGTTCGAACTGACCGGTAGGAAGCGAAAGGATGCGAGTACATGCTTGGATGCAAGCTGGAATGATCTAAAGGCCCAGAAGAAGCAATGGCATATGGATTGAAGCCGGAATTACGAGCTGCTAATAAGTAATCTTCTTGATTTTGAGAGAGTATGGTGGAAGGCGCTCTGGATGCCGGAAGCTGGCTCAAAAGACTAAAAAAAAACACACACGAAATTCATTTCTTTTTGTTTTCTGTTCCCTGGTCACATAGTTTTAGACGATTCCAATTACCTTTCATGGTAGGAATTATTGATGCTCATTGGTACACTACGATTTTCTTCCGGCCGAAAATGCGAGGTGGCAGCAGCCGAGGCTGATTGCTGCATAGATGAACGTAGTCCACCGTAAAATAGGTCGTCGGGCCTTGACGTTGGAAATGGGGTGTAAGGAGGCATCGGATGACTAAATCCAGGGATTTCAGATGTGCGAGCGTAGTCGTTGTTCGATGAGGCCGGTGAACTGCTGGTGGCCATCATTGGCGGAGCAGTAAACGGGCTGGCATTTCCCACCATCGGAGGGAGGCCGTGCAATCCGGCCAAACCAGTACTCAATCCGCCATTAAACCCGCCGCTAGATGGCACTGTATGGCATAACATGGCCCGATCGTAAGCCTTCATAGATAGAACGATTTTCGTTACTTCTGATACACAACTAAAATGCAATGTTATTTAGTTGCATAGAATAAACACGCACTTTTCTGGGATCCTGATACTGCATATTGGATAGGCTTAGAGTTGGAGCAATCGTGACGACAGGTGGAGAACGAGATCTGGTCGTGACGATGGGATGATCATCTCTTCGACTTTTAGTGTGGCCGGAATCCCTTTTCGGTGTTGAACGATAATGAAAAGACGGACTGGGAGATTTAGATACTGTGTCGCCATTGTAGGTATGGGCATATCCATGTGTTCCTCCGCCGTAGCTGGATCGGTTAGGACTGCTCTCGGCTTCTATTTTTTAATGAAATAATTTTCGATTTTTGATTGGATGAAACGCTAGTGGGTACAGATGTGAATTTCTACGACTAACAAGCGGTAAACCAAGAAAAGAGAGAACAGAGAGAAATATAGAGAGAGAGAACGCATGAGGAGGAACAACCGCATTTTCTGTGACAATTGTCGCTAGGGAGGTCCGAAAAAAAAATAAGAACATCGACGGAAGAAGAGCAAGATCACCTTGATCGGAATGAATGGTTGACTGCGTCGGTCCGCCGGCCTGTTTGGCCAAATGACGCAAGGCGGCCGCAAAACTGCTACTACTGCTGTTGCTACTGCTACTGCTCGAATTGCTATTGTTACTCGAGCCACCGTTGTGTTGATGGCGTGCCGACGTTCCGCTTGATGGAGGAGACACCACTGTAACCCCAGCCAACCAAAAAAACCCCAAAAAATACCGAAAAAAAGAAGCCAAGAACATATATGTATATCCTTTATCTTATGTAAATGAACAGAGCAGGGGAGAAAAAAAGGAAGAGGAAAAACACGGAAAGCCAGAGCGAGACGGAGTGATGTAACACCTATGCAAATATCACCAGTGGACAGGTGCTACCCCTTTATGCCATTTTGTCGAAATTCTTGTTTTGTTTTTTTGATTGGCTAATGTTTGTATTGTTTGATGTGGCAATAGTGTAGCTAATAATAGCACAACTTCGATTGGAAGAGAAGAGCGAGAATAGCAATCATTGTTTTGTTATCTCCCTTTCTTCATCTTTCTCTTGTTTTTAAATTCTAATTTTTTTTTTTGGCAACTGAGAAATGAAGATGTAACGAACCTGAACCAGGTGGGACCCGATGTAGATGAGGCGACGATTGAGGTACGGGCGGATGCAGCGCCGAGGGCTGCACGGTTGCCGTACTCCTCATCATCAAACTAGAAGTGGTACAACTGGTCGATCTGTGATAGTTGCCATTGAGTCCTGATGGAGGCACCAAAGGCGAAGAATGTGGGGATGGGGGAATTTTCAGTGGTAAACCTGAAATTTTCAAGAAAGAAAAAAATTTTTCAAGAAATGCATTTGGTGGGTTTCTTGCCGACCAATGGCTTCTACCATTTTTGATAGATGTTCCTATATAATTATCAATAATATGACAGGACACGACGTAACCATTAAAAGACTTGAAGACAATAACAACAAAAAATGAATCAGATTTCCCGCGGTCGTGACAAGACACAGCTCGAATTTTTTTAGAAAGTTTCAGGAGTGGGGTTCCATCATTAGGGTTGTTTTTTAATGCATTCTACTCGAACCATGAAGGATAGGGAACATGTGCAAACCAGGCGAGATTTTCCAGCCGGAAGAAGGCGGAGTGGCTTAAGTAGATAAACGGAAAAAAAAGAACGTGCTTCGTCGGTTGCGGAATCAGCGCTTCAGATTTCATCCACGACAGTGGAAAAAAAAAGCCATCGCTTCCGGCTATATACCTTCACGCTGCACAACCTTCCCTTTTTTCTTCTTCTCTCCACTTTAGATGTGTGTAGAGATGCCACCATTAATCGAAATCAAATTGAAAAGGTCTGCCCGCAAATGAGGACTGCATCATTATGCAAAACGTGACTAATGGTCGATACTGTATCTGGGATACAAATCTACCAACTCAGACCTCTTCTTCGCCGAAGATATAGCCTAAGGGATATTGGGGGGAGGAATGGCTACAATAACATAAGGGCGCTCACAGGGCTTCATCAACACACGCAAGAGAAACCGACAACAAAACAGCAGGCAGCTGCCTCCTTCACCTGCCGTCTCCGCCAAGAGGAAGAAGTTCTCTTTTTTATTTCCCTTTTTTTATGAGATTTGTTTTAACGTTCGGTTTTTTAAAATACAGTCAGAAAACTCCCCCCTTTTTTTAACAACAAAAATGACAGAGAGATGGTAACCATGCCGTGTGCATCATTTCCAGATGGCGACACGTTCGTAGGATTAACACGACCTCTAGATGGAACATACTACAGAGTCGCTCACATACACAAACGTTTCCACGAAGAAAGGAAAAGAAGAAGAAAAAAAGGCATAATAATAAGAGGGGAGGCAGATGTCGGCTTGGGAGCACTTTTCCACACGTAATGGCCTCCTTCTTTTTGGGGTTTCATGCAAGAAGAGTGTGACGTCATAACAGAAAGAGGGTTCAAAAGGTCGTGACTTGAAAGGTGAAAAAGGTTTCGTGCTTTTCTTCTTTTCGATATGACAATGGCGCCAGGATTATCACCAATAAAACATTTGTTTTCCATTAATGACAGACCTGGGTAATAGAAGATGGGCGTCGGCGTCAAACTGTGCGGTGGAGCCGGAGGGTAAAGCAATCCGGATGAAGAAGATGATGAGGGAGAAACGACCGTTCGGCCGATCCGGAAGTCCATCCTGATATTTTCTTTATTTTCGTGTGTGTGTGTGTGTGTGTAACCTCGTTCACTAGCCCATGGCACCTTTACCCGAGAGACCGGTAATAACAGGCCGGGCGGGTCTGATGCGTCGTCAGATCAGAGGGCGTTGGCGTCGTAGAGTAGTAGGCGCGGCGGAGGAGGTTATAGCCGAAAATTTCATTAGGTCACCGAAGTAAGTCCTTTCTCTGTGGCTCCCTTATCTCAAAGAGTCCCAGAGAGATCGTTAGAAGCCATCGCCATAGACACACCGAGTGGCTCCGCCCGCCCGACGACGCCACCCACCGATCGATCGATTCGGCCCACAAAAAGCCAACGTGCAAAGAGGAAACAATTCCAATGGTCACTCACACAATCTTTGCTTCAATTTTCCAGATGCAAGTTGTCGATTGAGCCACACAACTAGACAGATCACACACTCAGCCGAGGAAGGTGACGAATCTCGATAAACAGTGATGGCGTCCAAAGCAGCCCCAGCCGACGCACAAAAACAACCCAAAAGAAAAAAAAGAAAAACACATTCGACGGTGGCACACCCAACAAACGTGGACGTACACGTCCGTTTGGCTCGCGAGTCCACTCGCTTCTGAATTCTCAAGGGTTGGGAAAGTTTTGTCTCCCGTAAACCCCAAAAATGATGGCGCTGTTGCCTTTAGTGCTGCCATCCAGTGTCATTCTCAGAAAGATCGACAGCCCCGTGAAGCATCGAGAAAGAAGAGGCATCGTATGGGTCGATGCTCTATTCTCCCGCTTTTTTTTTCTTTTCGCCTGGTCACGCACACGAGCGATTAAATCCCATTTTGGGTTTTTCTCGTTTATTAAAAAACCTATTCAGCTTACTTGAGGAGATGCTTTTGACTCTAAGCACCACTAGTAAATTTACAGGCCTTCAAAAGTAGAAGAGACTTGTCTATTGGGCATCATTCACCGCCTGTGTCGTTGCCCTCTGGGCTTTTCCCACCCTATAGCTTCTCTGTTTTCATATTCAGTTAACATGCACATCCTCCTCACTACCTGAGACACTCATGATAAAAAAAAAATAAAAACCCATGATGGAAAACCCGTACCACAAAGTACAATTTCAACACTGTCGCGTACTCAGTGTCACATTCAGAGAAGAAGCCCTTTCATTGACCCCTCATTTCTGGTCACATTTGAAATAAATCTGATAAGATGACCTAGACTGAAATTTCAAGTACAACATGCATAAAACTATATTGTTTTTATTTTAGCAGTGCAATATCGCATGTATTACTCTCACCACTTGCTAAAAACGAAGGCAAATCTCGTTGAATTAAGGGTAGTAATAATCTGAAAGCACTTTTGCCATCGTTAAAAATGCATGCAAATTCGTAACAAATATTTTTAAAAAATCTAGCTTAAAAAAGAGAGAAAAGCCTTTGCACTTATAAGATCCAACAACGTATATTTGTTGTTCTTACATTTTCGTTCGATTTGGAAAGCCATTTTTCTTCTTACACGTACAACAGACACTTTGCACACAACAAACGGCAACACATAGGGTTTGATTGAAAAAAATTGCGGTGAATATTTTTTTTATTAATATAGAAGTGGGGCGCCGGTAATTGTCCTTACGGTTTCTCGGGCATCGCAGTAGCGGAAGAAGTGCTGCATTGCGTAGGAGCAGTATTTAGTATTTCAACGCTAGATGGCTCGGCAGTCTGACCGCGTACGGAGGGACGTGGTTTAGAAGGTAAGCCAGACGCTTGTTCCTTGTTCCGTTTTTGCTGTTCCATCGCTAGCAGCCTTTCTAGTGGTGTCGACAGATTATTGCTATCCTCTGGTGGAGGAGGTATTGCCATCCAGTTGTATTGGCTATCAAGAAATTCATTTCATCAATACACTTATTAAGTTGGACATCCTCATGTCGCGTACCGCTTTTCGACTGGTAATCCCCAACGTTCGTATTCCAGAGATTGGGTTCGTAACGACTCGAAACAATCCAAACACACAACCACAAACTGTCCGTTTTCGATCGAAAGACTATGCCGAGGCTGGCGATGATGTTTTAAAAACGGGAAATCCTATTAAAGGAGGCAAATGCGTTTTCAATGTAACCATTCAAGTATGTATGAAACCAAAAAAATTACCTTGACGGGCAGAGCACGAACCCTTTTTCGGTAGGTGGCTATGCCGCAAACGTAACAAGCGTAATCGTTCGTGTTATATACTCTAGTCAATGGCTGAAGGGTTTTGCTGGCCGGTGCGTCTTCATATTGCTTCCATTGTGAATGAACCTGGATAATAGGCAAAAAAAACCCCAAATAAGTAAACATATCGAAACTGGCGATAGGTCCGTCATTTACCATGTGGTAGCAAAAGGTGCAGACCAGAGCAGCTCCGTCTTCACGTAATTTTTCTGCCCGTGAGCTAGTCGAATAGTTTAAAATGTAAGGAAAATAAGGTGCCGAAGGATCTGTTGGCGATGGTGCTGAATTCAACCAATGGGCAAACGATCGCGTTGAATTCAGTCCGCATAAAAAGCAGTAGATGGACGATTCAGCCGGGTTTTGATGCGCGTCATTTCCGACCGATACGGGAGCCGGTGAAGGGTTAGCAGGTGAATTCCGGTTGGAACTGGGAGGACGGCGTTCGGCATTGGGTGTGGTGGGTTGCACGGGCCTGTTACGTGGCATAAAATGTGGACGAAAACCAGGAGATACCGGTTGTGACTGGGTTGAAATTTTCGAGGCAGAAACGTGCAATGCTGAGTCAGTACGCGAGGGTGAAATCGGACGGGTTTCTAACCGTGGCGGAGGCGCCAGTAACGAAGGACGCTGAACAGCAGAAGGAAGTGTGTAGTGGCGTAATTCCAGAGCTAATCCGTCGTTCTCAAAAATATGCCACTGATGACTAAAATGGGAGAAACAATCGGCGCAAACCAGAGTCCGATTATTGCTGTCGAAGTAGGCTGGGCCAGGAGGCATTGGTAGCGTTTTCAAAAAAGGAAAATGCATGATGCGCGGAGGGGACGCATTCCGGCGATCCGGATAACAACACAAAAGCTTCATAGAAGTGGTGGAACTAATTCGGTGGCACACGTAGCAAAACAATTCAGGGGCTAGTTCAGTTTCGGTCGGACTGGGTCGCCGATCCGGCAGCACTGGTTGAATCATCCGACCAGATTCGCCACTATTAAAGACCTTATCTCGTTGAGGGATTGCTTTAAAACATATGGCGCAAACTTGAACCATTCCTTGTGGAGAGATGGGACTGGCGCCAGGAGGAGCTTTAACATTCTCAAGATAAGGAAAATAAGGCTCGTTCTCGGCGTTTGGTCTGCAATACAACAGCCGCAGAGACGAGGAAGGGTATTCGAGACTACAAGCGTAACACATGAACGTCGTGGTATCGTAAACAGGCGTCTGCCTCTTCCGCAGCAGGTAATGACGTTCGGCGTGCGGAGTACTCCGCGACTGGTGCGTATGCCATTGCTGCAGCAGATAACTCGTGCAAATCTCGCAGGCTTGCACGCGACCTACAGTGAAAAAATAAACATTCATTCGAAGATAACGAATAGCCATATAAATATATTGATAATACCCGTTGAGTCCATTGGACGAGAACGACTAGGTCGCGGGTGGAGCATCAAACTCGGGAAAAATGGACTATGCTGGATTGGTTTCGCATAAATGTGCGACAAAAGGCCTTTTTGAAATTCATCGCCGCAAACATAGCAGACTTCGGTTGTGGCATTTTTATCGGGCATACTCAAGTCCAGAATTTCCACCGCACCGGAGCCCCCATCGCTCAACAAATGACCTGAAAGGCCGCTGTCGTGCGACAGCACTGAACTCCGCGATGGGGCCCGTTCATTGTCCCGTTCCCGGCTGACTGATGCCGAGCTGCGTAGATCTAGCGCCTCACCGGAATGGTCAAGCTTTTCTGGCTTTCTATCGGCCTTGTTTTCGTTTACATATGTTCCACTGATATTGGCTTGTGGCGAAATTCGTTCCATTTTAGTGTGAGTTGGACCGACGATATCCAGTTGCATATCTCTTGATCGAGATCGCGGACGTTTAAGAGAATGGTAAACATCCCGTTGTACTGGAAACATAAGACAGCATTGTGAAATAGCGCAGGTATAAACATAATGATAACAATGATATGACATATCTTGAACAGTTTTATCTAAAGCTTAACATGATTAACCTGCTTTTACCTTCTGCTGAGGCATTTTCCTGAACTTTTTGAGTTCTTGATATGGGACTAGCTTCGGTTGGCCTTTCTTCAGCAACCTGGCCATCTGATCCTGAGTAAGGCCCTTGATCTACTCGTTTTAGCCAGTAAAGCCTGGTGGAGTGGGGCGTGTTGTTTCTCTCATGTGAATCCCATTGAGCATGAAGAAAGCTATAACAGACAAAGCATACAACCACAGCCCCATTGCTTTTTGGCAATTCACAACCAACTGGAGGCTCATGATGCTCCAAGAAAGGGAAATGGGGCTCTGTCGTTGTCGGCTTTGTCCTTAGTAGGTGTGTAGCACTGTTTGGACTCCCACAAACATAGCAAACTCCAGGAGTTAAATTGCTCACAATACATTTTTTCAAATCCTTTCCAATGTAAATGTCCATATTTGTTTTAGGCTAAGATTCACTAAAATTCATGCCATCCAATATTTCTAGTCGAAGAAACGGTAGAGAGAGAGTTGTAGGCTGATACTGGGGTACGTGCATCAGAACGGTCTATCCATTTCGTCGCATGGGCTTTAAGCAACTTCCCCTATACGAGTTTAAGAGAAACACAAATTTGAAACACAACAATGCTTAGAAAGTAGAAGTCTGAAATAGCGGTGTGTTCACGTGAAAGATTGCGTAAAAACTAAACTTATTCACGACTCACGAGAGAACGTGAAATCCTTTTGTAAACACCAACCCATCCTCTGCCAACGCATCGTTGTCTAATGGACATTATTGAGAACATGCTGAACTCCAAAATGCCATGATTATTACTATAAAATATTGTTCCGTATTCAAATAGAATACTTTGTTAGACTAACAATTTAATTTTTTTGTCCACTGTCTATAACGGGTAAACAGGGCTTTTGGTTAATGAGGTGCTAATAAGTAACTCGACAACGCTGCCAGTCACCGACAGTTAAGGGGTAGTGAAAAGTGAGTTTACGGAGATAGACGCGGACAGCAAAAAGAAACAGACTTGAGGACCGTAAGATATTTTTGAAGGTTGAATATTTGGTAATTGTCGAACGCTTGTGTCATTTTCTGTTGTTTTTTGGCTGCTCTGTTTGTAGAAATATTTTACCAATGATATTTAAACTACTGCCATCGGTTGTTCGAGCTTATGGAGGCAACTGAATACGTTTGAGCCTTCCCTAGATTCACTTGGAGAACAGTCTTAACATAAATGAATCGACAACACCTAGAAACTAAGCATGACATTCATTTTGTCGTTTTTAAGCAAAAGTGCAATTTTAGGGTTGACCAATGTACCAGAACTGAGTTTTGACAGAATTTCACAGTAACAATCTAAATATGAACTGGAAAAATGACTTATGTCCAATTTGTTAAGCATATGCAATAGGAAGCATTCACTTGTAAACATATTTTTATACATTATGTAACATTTTTTTCTCTCAAAGATGGCAATGGCAGACGATCAGCAGCAGTTTTGTCTAAGATGGAACGATTTCCAATCCAACATGGTCAACTCCTTCAAACATCTGCGGGATGAGAAGAGTTTCACCGATGTCACTCTAGGTAATGTTAACAAATCTGTTATTCCTCAACAACAAGAAATGAAGACTCGTCTTGGCATTGCCACTTTTAATAATAGCTTGTGAAGGACAAACATGTAAAGCCCACAAAATGGTGCTCTCAGCTTGCAGTCCATATTTCAAATCCCTTCTTGAGGTGAGAACAAAGCATGCACTAAATGATGTTTAAAAAAAAGACATCTGAACAATGAATATTTGTTTTTCTTGCAGGAAAATCCTTCGAAACATCCCATTATAATTCTGAAAGATGTTCCCTTTGCTCATTTGCAAGCCATCCTTGAATTCATGTATGCTGGAGAGGTGAACGTAGCTCAGGATCAGCTCCCGGCTTTCCTCAAGACGGCCGAAAGACTCAAAGTGAAAGGTTTGGCCGAAGTGCCACCTGTGGTCAAGAAGGAGAGATAAAGAGGGATTTCTAGTTCCTCGTGTGGGAGTAATGCCCCTTTCTTCGCCCACACAATCATCCTGCTGTTAAATGTAAAACCTCTCTCTTTTCGTTTATCTTTTTCTCAAACCCCCCGTTTCATCAAAAAAAAACAGAAAAGCAAAAAAAACCTACTTTTGGGTGCCGTATTACAAACAGCCATATGCTAACACTTCGGTTTTACTTCTCTCTTTCTCCCTTACTTGATTGAGCAAATTTTTTGCCCTTCATGATCTGTCTTTGTTTTAATACTGTCAGATTCCACTTTGAATCGCTCTCCGTCTTAAGATTTTTGTTTCTAAACTTTACTGGAGCAGAACCAAACTCTTTAACGAAATGGAGTATCAGCGATTCTTTTTTATTAGTTTTTTTTCCGGTAATATTGGGGGCTTATCTTTTTTTCTGTTATAACATGGTCGTCTCCAATATGGAGCAAGTGGATTACAGAATTTAATTAAAGAAAAGCGAGTTCAAAAGGAAAGAAATTGGAGGTTTCGGGCTATCAGTGATCATCACCAGCTTGTCGATTTTGATCGACTTGTTCCTTGTTGGTGAAAAAAACAAAGATTGGAACATTTTTTTAAGACATTGTAAAATGTATGGCATTCTGTGAATCAAGTGGAATAAATCTTTCATTCAGGTTTGGAGGTATCATTCTTTATTTTTTTTTTACCACGTTTGTCATTTCGAATCGTTCTGTTCTGTAGCTACAGTCCGTCGATCAGTCTAGACGTGCCAAGTCCTTATGTTTCCTGGTTACGGTGCGAATATGATATATCCTCAGAAACGTCTAATCATCTCGTCAAGAATAAGCTGAGGTAGCCCATTGGTCCGGAAGAGCCTCCCATCTTGAAGAAGACGTCGTCCAATTTAAAACATATATATATATAAATGCTGTAGCCTATATGTATCTCTTTTAGATAAGTCGTTTCGTCGCTTCGCTTGAAGATGTTATCGATCTACGTTAGACCACTGGCGTATCGACTTCCGACGACAACTTCCGAATTACAGTTTCCTCGATACGTCTCAGCCAACAGTGTTACGACATTTCGAAGACAAGTCATTGGAAAGCTTATTTACGTGAGTATGTCTGTTACGCCAACAGCTAGATAATGCTCGTTAATTGTTACTATAAATGACCATTATTTTTACGTAATCGTGAGATCAGTTTTAACAGAGATCATCGCCAATCGAGAAGGTGTTAGTGCCTACAGTATTTGGCTCACAAGAAGCGACTGCGAATTGACGATGATACCAGGAGGCAATGACTTGCTAAAAAAAAGACTTATAAAATAAGTCAATCGATATTCAATTACCGAAACGTGCTACGTGCATGGCCAATGCTTGTTGGCCGCGTCGCAAGACAACGCGTGCAATTGTTGCCTAGCCACCGGAAATGGACGGCGACAATTAGGAATTGGGTTCGTTCTTTCCAAGCACACACCTCTGGCATTATGAGAAAACGCCGCCATGCATACAGCGCTTGATAAGGGCAAATAACACGGTTTCTTATTGAATCCCTATTTCTTTTTTCCGACGAAACTTTTTATGAAGGGTAAACGATGTAAAAAGCAAAGAGGTAAAACAAAGAAAATTGCACCTCTGTCACCTTTTGTTTAGACCCTTCCACTGTTTTCGTCAGATCGATAAAAACGCACCTGGGAACTACGCTGAAGAATAGGCAGACGAAAAATCCACGTTTGATTAACTCGACTCCCCTCCTTTTTTTTATCAATAAAAAAAGCTGCAAAACATTGAAGGTAGAAAAAAAAACAAATGCGACGATATTAAAAATCTGTAGCAAAAAAAATCAATCTTGCCACAATGGCTGTTTAAGCCACGTCCCTTTCTGCCATAACTAACACAAAGAAAAGTTTGTTTTAAAAATGCAAACAAGAAAATCGAAAACGTGTACAGAAAATGCAAAAATAAGCGAATGAAACAGGTGGGCAAACACATTTCTTTGGTGGTTTGCGTGCATTTTGTTTTGATATGCATATCGTTCTGCCTCACCTTGAAAATAGAAAAAATTTATACGCTTTTGCCTTCACGTTTGATTGGCTCGGCTATATTCATCGATTTTCTCATTTTTGTCGAGCACACGAATGCGTGAGTGGTGTAAAAGAAAAACAGTAAACGAGGGAATAGGTTAACATGGGGCGGAGAAAAATTCTGAACTTGAGTCAAGTTTTTTTGACTGGGCTGATTTTCCACATTCAACTCACGTTAGGTGACGTCTCGTTTTCTTTTGAAGAGGTAACACTTGGCGGCTTTCCATTTGTCGTGACACGAGACGGTTGATGTGTGCCCGTCGTTCCGTTTTAACGTGAATATATAGCAAAAAAAGGCAACACCTCCTCATTCCCTGAATGTGGCGAAAACATCGAACCAGCCAACCACGTTTCCTAGATGCGAAGGTCTGTGTGTTTATTGTTCTAAATAAATGCACGCCCAAAACTCTGTTGGCACACGCCACAGCGTAAAAATGTCTTCTTCTGTCCTCATCACTGCGCTGATGGAGATTTATCTTCTTTGCGTTACCTGCGCGAACGGTTCGAAACTCTTTACAACAACCTGAATATTCCCAAGTTCGAACGCCCTAAAACACACGCTCTTTTGTCTGCAAGTTTTTGAGAAAAAAATAATTTTAGATAAATAATGAAAAGGGAACGGCTGGAAAAGTTTCGTTTGGAAACGTAAAAAAGACGTTGATTATATTTTTTTTGAAGGGAGAAAAAGGGTAGATTAATGAAAAGTTTAGCAATTTCACGTAGAAGCGTTGAAAACTTTGAACTCGTTTCGTTCTTATTTTTTCCATCGACTGGCAAACAAACTGATCCCCCCGTCCGATCCGGCCAATATAATGCGATCATTTATTACAACTTTAAAGGGCGCCTGCTTGAATTGACGGAATTGAGAACACATGGCATTAGAAGGCTCGCTTTTTGAAAATACACGAAGTTCGATGGTATTTTTTGTGTGTGTGTGTACTCCGTATTGATTTTTTTTCCTACCCTATCTAGACTAAGGGTCGAGGGGATCGAAGATCTTTTGATGGCCACCAATGATTATCAACCGTAACAGGATGAAGAGGATTACGTTTTACAATGTAGCCTTTTTCGTTAGGCCTATACACTCTAATAACACGGGCAACATAATCAGTAGAATGCGGCTAAATCTCTGCTAAGAAATGTGTAAAAAAAAAAGCTGTGCATCAGATTTGGATGAAATCGGAGAAATAATCAGTGATAACAGATGGAGAGCCAATAACAGACAACTGGTATGTTTTTGCATCAAATGAAATTTTCCCGTAAACGATGCTACGGTGTGATAATAAAAGGACAATCAACCTAATTCCAATTTTCTTTTCTTTCACAATCTATAGCTACATACTTTTTTTTTCAGAAAGGACCACACCCCCCTTTGCTGGGCCTCACACGCGCACGCACGCACTTGTACACATTGTGGTGCCATAGGCCCATCGATCCATTGCCGAACCGAAAGGAAAGTGCGTTGCCAATGACGAGCTGGCACAAGACTGAAGCCTATATCCACCCTCCCCAAGGGTGAGAAAGAAGGCAGGGTGAATAGGGTGTAACGACCCCGAACGATCCCCGACTCGGTGGATAACAACATCTTTCTTATCGTACACTGGAACAAAAATTTTTCTTTTCACCCCACTTCTTCCTGTCTTTTCTCAACAACAGAAAAAATAAAGGCAGAGGGTGCACAGAAGGTTGGCACGCAGCCTAACATCTATGGAGATGAATTGCTTGAACATCGGTACATCAGACAAAGAGAACGGTGGGGGAGAATAAAAAAGGGGGGGGGGGGGTTGGACGTTATTTATGCTATGCGTACAAGTACTGTAACTTCCGCGTGAATTTGCGTGCGGTTGTCAACATTTTATATGGAACAAGAGTTGCGATATCGACGACCCACATAGACGAGGACGGTGACAGCTTTGACGGTTCACGCGATCATTTGACAGCTGATCATAGATGAAGATTGTTGCTATCGTGTTTGTGTGTGTCTAATCGATGCGTAGAAAAAAAAGATTGGACCTCGTTCTGTTAGCCGTCATTTTTTTTTGCGGCAATTTTCTTATCCGTGCATTAAACATATGTTTAGATTGGCACACGGTGCACGTAGGATGCGATCCATCATCCGCATTGCGCCCTACTTTTTGACCGTTACTCGATCCCCAAGTAGCTATATATTGGCCAATTCGTATATTTCATACGCAAATTGTGTTATCCTCGTGCGTGTTGTTGCCTAGGTCGAGGTCACGCTTCCTTGAGCAAAATTCTGCGATGGATCATGTATAACATTATTTTTTGTGTTTGTAATAAAATGTCCGAAATTTGCACACGTCGCGTATGTTGAACTCCACCTGCGTCCATCGAATTTGTTGCAAGAAAACAGGAAGAGACGGTTATATTTAGGCTACATAGAGCAACATAAAACTAGTTGGAATCATCATCAATAAACTATTTGGGGAAAAAATGGCAAAGACTTTGGTTCTTATTCGATTAATGCCACCTATAAATAGAACATGTCCATTTCGTTTCTTTCACCTTCAAAGAATTGTAATTAAAAAAAGAAATGGCTCGACAATGAAAATGAAATTCTAAAGGACCAATCAATAACTAAATGCATTTATAATTTAGCAATGTTCTATTCTGAAAGTGCAATGACTCATGTCGAGGAAGATTACGTTGCTAATTGCTTTTTGAATATCCACGTCTCAATGATGGATCAAGCGCGAGGACTCCTTTAAAAAAAGAAAATGAATGTTGAATTGATGTTGAAAGTGGGTAATCCACTGGCGTTGCCATGACATGATCAACCAAACCGGAAATAAATAGGCCGCGTCTTCTCGGTATCAAACCTCATTAGGCCGCAAAACTAATTGCACTGAAATCGACATCGCTTACCATAACAACGAGCCAAGGGTCCCTTTTTTCATTAACTACATTCCGTTGCCAAACGAATGTATTAAAGACTATTCGCACTGCTAGTTTTCTTTTTGTATGAAAAACAGAAGCTTTTGATGTCAGCTGATGGGCGCACATTCGGTATGCGTAACGGATGAATTTCGCCGTAAAAGGCAGAAAATAGGCTACTATTTTAATTCTTAATATGAAAAAGGAAAAATTTCCCCGGTCCTTTTGTAATGGTTTTAATTGATGAGCAGGCAGCGATGCAAAGAGCCATTCTAATAAGCAAATCCGGCAGTGATTTAAATAGACAGCATAAATTAGCCAATTGCTTATTAATTCAGTAAAGTACAGAGCTATACAAATGATTTGAATTCGACAAACTGCAAGTCGCTGTACATGTCCTTGCAGACAAAGCTGATGGATATACTGTCCGTCTGGAACACAATGTCTTACGAACGGAGATATGTTAATTTATTCCTAAACATATTTTTGTAGGTGTTTGTCAAGCTTCAAAAATTCAATGAAAGTTTCTTTAAATAAAATAAGAGAAACACCAGTTGAGTAGCTTGTAATCCGTCCATCAAAGTCTCAACTGGCAATCATGCTTCAGGTTGTTCACGTATACTATTGATTTTTTTTCCGCCCTTTTTTTTTCTCGACCTATCATAGCCGATCTACGCGTGTTACTCCATTTCCCTAACAAATTGTAGTTTCCACCATTTCCCAAGGTACATATACACTAATGTATTTGTTCCGCTATTTTTGACGTGCGTGTTTTCTTTGTTTTAACCTCTCTATTACGCGATTGAGGCACGAAAGTGAGAAACTTAAAAAAGCTTCAGATTATACACGTCGCATTCAATATGTAATGAAGCTACTTCTCTTTAATGCATCAGTCTCTGTACTGTGCTTTGCGTTAACGGAGAGAGTGTACGGGACGCAGTCCATTTCAACCGGCCAAGGGTTCCCCAGCGTATACCGCGTCTTCACACAGGCGAAATTTGAATAAGTTACAAGACGATTGCCAGAAGTTGTCTTTGATCACAACGAATATACCATTCGAATATATATATATTTAAGTCCTATTTTTCTTTCTTCTCTCTCTGCATGAATAAAGTAAAGCTTAGAGATATAGTGAACGATAGCCCAATCTCTCGACCTCCCTCCGAAATGCGGAGGGAGAAACAAAATGTGATGGAGAGGGGAAGTGGTGAATGCTCTGTGACGCCGGCGCAAAAGAAGTTCCAGTTGTAACAAGCCCATTTCCCCACAGTCTGTGCGTACAATCTATTACAAGGTGTACGAGAGCTGGTGAAATCAGTCGCATCCCGACCTTACTGGCCGTCCCCCAGCTTGATCGATTTTGTTTGTTTTTTTCCCGCTCGTTTTATTTAGTGCTCTTCGATTTTTTAGTTCCCCCGTCCTTTTTCGTAAATTGGCAGTAGTCAGGAGACCATTACATTGTTTTCGCATCATCTGCCACAAACTATATAACAAAAGAAAAGCTCTCTTCCCTCTTTTTGCTCCTTCCAAAAACAAAAAATGAATTCACATCAACAAATGCAGCGGGTCTCCGAGCTGCGGATGCGTCGATGGGGTCGTCATGAAGCGACAGCCAGTTCCAGCATCAGCGCCAGCGAACTGGAACTCTCGTTGCGTTCCGCTTCTCTCAACACTTCGTTCTCCACGTCGGAGACTATCTGCGAAACTGCCACCACCACTTCATCTCCGTCGACGAGAGAGAGACGCAGCGGCGGATCGTTCAACGTTGCATCGCGCACAGCATCCACGGCCAGCAGTGATTCACCGGTTAACTTTGAATTCTGCCGGGCGGGTAGTAGTACCGGCCAGTCTAACTATCACGGCGGAGGTGGCGGATCTCGGGCGGCATCTCCGCTTTTAAACGGAAGTTCGCCGTGCCCGAGTCCGAGCCCCCGCAGCCCCAGGAGTCCGATGACTCCACGCAGTTCACGCAGTCCGTGTCGTTCGCCCAGCAGTCAACAACCCAGTCCCGGTCATCAAACACCGACGTCTGCAAGTCCGCATCCTTATTCTTCGCGGAGAAGGTCGGGAGTGGCGACGGGCAATCTAGCGCGTTTAGCATCGCGTCGATCGAGCCGCGATTCAGAGGCCGGAGAACCGTCACCGCTGCAGTGCGTTCGCAATCATCAGCGCAGAACATCAAATTTCCTAGAAATACCTGGTGAGTTTGATTTGTTTATTTATTTATTTTTTAAATTCCGTCGTATTTTAACGTGAGCGTGTTTCGGTATAGTCAAAGGGGGCAAAGTTCAGAAGCTACATAAAAAAATAAAAGGCTGACTATGTAGACTTTTAGACGTATCAATAATCGATGTGCTCGGCAGAGACGAAGAGGTTCACCTCTCCGTCTGTTGTCGGCAGTGTAAGTGTTTTGGTGACGCAAGATGGTGTTGTCCCGACGGGGTTAACCACTATAGAAAAGGAGGCCACGCTCTTTTAACGTATTGGGCCTGATGTCTGACTTTGAAAGTTCAATATTCTTTCGTGTTAACTTTCAAAGAAGGCCTTATTTTGAATAAAACAAAAAACGCCAGACCTAGAAAATTAAATTTAAAATGTGTGAAGATTCTAAAACAAAAGAACAGCCGACGTCTTTGTGAGTGTTTTTTTTTGTACAAGAATCATTGGTTGGAATAAAATTGGCGCATTGACG
Source organism: Daphnia sinensis (assembly GCA_013167095.2). Classification (NCBI taxonomy): domain Eukaryota; kingdom Metazoa; phylum Arthropoda; class Branchiopoda; order Diplostraca; family Daphniidae; genus Daphnia; species Daphnia sinensis. The sequence goes on along the minus strand of CM023192.1, from coordinate 3,087,412 downwards.
AAATGTATGCGCTGCACGTGAGTTTAAAAAGAAACACATTTCGTGCTGAGGAAGAATAAAAATATTCAAGGCTAATATTTCCGTTGAAATCCGCCTATGAAAATCCAGGATAGCAGTATAAGCTTTAATATGTATATATACCATAAAAGATTACCTGTGTTTGCCTAGTGCACCTGTCTGATTCTATTATTAGTCGGGATCTATTGGTGCGTTTCGGGAAATCTGTTTTTTTCCCCCATAGTTGAGATGCTTTTTTAGCCTATTACGTGTGTCATTGTATTCTTTGGCAGACATCAGGCATTATACCGTCCGACTGGCTAAGGCCCAAAAAGAAGACCGTTTGATACATCATACGTACGAGATAGCCTATCGTTTCAAAAGATTATGCTAGACGAATGAAGAATCTATAAATGGTCACTATCGAGAGCGGCATGAGCTATGAAAAGAAGAGAATGTCTTCATATTTATTAGGACACGCATGCGTATGTAGAAAACATACGTTCGGAGGGGTACGATGTAATACATCGGCTATTTTTCAATGTTTCGTTTAGAAAGCTTTGGAGAAAGTTATTTTTTAAAATGAAAAACGAACATGAAAAATCGTGTGGGTCCCTTTTTTAAAATTAGAATTATTGCGCGTTTTCATAAAAAGGTCGGTGCTGCAGGAGTACAAGACTTGATTAACGTGCGGCATGAATATTCATTATCAGAACGGAGGCAATACAAAAGCTTTTGGTGGGCGGCATAACCGGACCTCAATTAACTTTGCCCTTCCGACTCGTATTGACAGTTGGGCAACTATAAAAGACGCAGGCATGGAAGCTTTCAAGTCGGCAGAACAATGGGCCCGCTGGCCTGATTGCTGTCGTCTTTTCATTAGTAGGGAAGGGGTCTAGCTCGATTATCTTTAGGAAAACAGCTCAATGTCATTCAATCCTCGTCTTTATCTAGCGTGCTGCTCGTCTCGTCGGTTTTAATTGAAAATTTTTATCTGCAGGTGTGTATAGACACAGCCCGATTGCTTTTCTTGAAAGTTCGTTATGTCCAAGTGCCTCTATATCATTTGCATGTGTATCCAAAAACGGCATCATTATTTTTTACTTCTATTTATCTTTACCAATTATTTTGCGTTAGTCTGCAACAAGCCTTTTGTTTTTCTTGAAGTGCAGGCAATACAGCTTGATATCATGGATAACAACGTGCGTTTAGAAACATTGTCGTTCACGTCGATGTCCCCAACTAGGCCCATTTTCGTCCTATAATTGCCGGACAAGAGGGGAAGGTCCACAGACGGGTTGTCTTCATTAGTTTATTGGACTATCTCTTTCCAAGAATGAAACCACATCTTTTTCACTGATTTCCTCATTATGTCGTTTCGTATAGATGTGCAACATCATCACATCCAAAAAAATTTTAGTTCGTTCTATTTTGGGACTTTGAAGTGGCACATTGATGAGATGTTTGCACTCACCATTGACGTAACGGGGAAACGCCCAAATAATAAAAGAATGCGGCCTTTATATGCGTTAGGCAGGCTCGTGGTAGTTGTCGTTTGTTCTGAAAAATTGTGCTGTCACAACAAAAGGAAGAAGACAAAAAAAAAACATTCATTCGCGTGATTGATGTACATTACAACCTCGAAAGGCGATCCGCTTTTGATTGAACGTTGAATGTTTTGGTCGCATAACCTATCAGGGGGTTCTTGCGGGCCTCGGGAATCGCCAGCAATAAAGCCGTTATGACACATCAATTCACTGGAGATTGGTTTCCGGTGGATGGAGGTTACGATTGGAGACACTGTTTTAAAGCGCCTAATATTTCTATACACGAACGTTCGATTGTTTTTTCCCGTCCATAAGCGGATCAAATACTCCGGCCGAAGTTCTTTTTTTTTTCGTCTTCCAAATTCAAGACTGAACGTTGAACATAGTGCTTGTTTATAGCATTTAATGATACAAAATGAATGCGTTTCATAAAATGTCTTTTTTTTCTTTAATATTAAAAATTGCCCAATGGCATAAGACATGCCATGAACATTACCACATGCAACATTACGCATTTAGAGAGTAGGTTCCTGCTCTTATCGATACCGCATTTCAACGACGAACGATTTTTCAAGGAGAGAAGAATCTTCACTATTATAACTTACATGGTTGAAAGCTGTTGCCGAGCTGCAAGCAAAAAGCTATGTGGAAAAAAAAGGGAAAGGCTTCTCTCAATTTCCTCTTTTTCTTTCCTGCCTTTTCAGAAGATCTTATAAGCGAAACCATCTGGTTTATGTAACTTTCTCTCTCGTTTTATTTTTCCTCAAGCCGAACTTCATCACGGGGCTACGTGCACTTTCCGCTCTCTCTGGTCTGGTCTGGCTCACTTTGTTGATGCAGAAAAAGCAGAGAGAGAGAGAGAGAAAAAAAACGGCACCAAATGTCCCGTAAACTATCTGTTTACTATCGTCATAGCCAACCATTTTCAAAATAGCTACCGCCATATTCACATCGCAAAAGATAATGACTTGGCGTGAAAGTCACTTGTTATACCAGCACCTTAGGGCTATATACTGTATTTCCTCGCGCATAGTTCGCCTGTTCTTGATCGGGCGTTTTTTCCTATTTTAAAATGTCATATCATTAATGATTTTAAAAATGCAAAACTTTCTCTTTAAAAGTACAGAATGAATTAGGCAATTCTTAGTAATTAGTTAATAATAATAAAGCGAATGATTTCTTTTCGTGCGCATCAAATTTGAATCGCACTATCGTCTAGTTAATTAACAACTATTAGTATACACTACATCCCATTGAAATTTAAGTTGTAGTTTATACAGAGTTTTTAAAAGACCAGCTGCTTGTTCCCACCTACGTGTAACCCGTGACGTACAACACGTAACGCAAATTGTTTAACACACATTATGCAGAACTTTTTTTTCTAGTTGAATGATGAATGTCCATAGATAAACAACTATAAGACGCGAGCATAGAAAAAGCAAAAGTTTTTGTTTTCTCCTCGTTCTTTTCTTTAACGAACAAGTAGTTGATGCTCTACGTCTTGTTTGCCAAACAGTTGACTCTATTTGCGAAACAGATGCTACAACGGAGTGCTGAGCGCAACATGTTGATCGATTCATTTTACGATGTTATATTTGTTTATTTTATTTTTTTGTGTTATGGATTTTTCCAAAATACTTATTTTCTTTTTTCCTTATACTTCTCTTTTGTTCTTGTTTACATTTTGGGTCATTGATTGTGTGCCGTGTTTGTTGGCCGTTTCAGACCCGGTGCATTTCCGTCCACGCGTTTGCAGCTTGCCGGAGAACTCACGAGCTCCGTACAACCCACGCTCACGTGACGACATCTACCGATTGCGCAATTTTTCCATCACGAGCAAAGGCGTGGTGAATCGTGGCGATGCAATCATCTCGCGCCATTCGCGTTCCAACACCAGCATCAATTCCACGTTGACGGCGTAAGTACTATATGCTATATCTACACATCTAATAGAGATCCCTTTTATCCTGATGTTCTTCCATCGGCAAACGAACTTGGTGACTATATGGAACGTTCGAAGACTCTCCCTGTGTCCTCTCTTTGATGTCTTCTCGATCGATTTCGGCAAGACGATATATATAAGGGAAAACGCCAATGAGCTCAAGCCAAAGTCATCAGACTAAAAGATTTGATATATATAACTCCAACTACAAGCGTGATTAATTCGATGGCTTCGATGCCGTCTCCTTAGTAGATTGGTGGCCCTTCGGCTAAAATAAGATCACGGCTCTATAGACTTTCAGCGAATCCGCACATGAAGACAATAATTTTTCAATCAACATGATGAAGAAAAAAGGAAAGAAGTTGAAAAGATGGGACGAGAGCTGGAAAAAAAGGGGTGAAATTGTAGGTACGTTGTTATTGGACATTTATAATGCGTTAGCGAATTAAAGTTTAAGGCGGGGTTGATAGCATCTGATGCAAGCGAAGAAGAATCCTTATTGTTATATTGATTTTGATTTATATTATATTCTTGGCAGGGCCTTTTATGCCGACATCGCTAATAAGTTTTTCGATGGCATCAACAAACTGATTATTCAGAATTTCTGGAATGAGATTGAATCGATCGTTTCTCTCGAGCTCCTCGATGCACACGATATCATTGTTATTCTCATTATTTTTTGCCCCCCCTTTCCATGTAAAAATGGGGATTTACGAGAGAAATGCGTATCGTGATCACGTCGTAATCCGCGCGTTCCATCTTCATTTCCATTTTTCCACCGACGGTGTGCGTCGCATATCCTTGATTGTGTGTCAACTCAGTTAGCTTTTGGTTAAAAATTCAAAATCGATTTTTTTTTGCCAAATCCATAGTGGCCAAAGAGGTTATAGTCTCAACGGGTCATCGAGCACGTCGATTGCGTTATAGACAAGCGATCTATAGGGGGTGCAGTTCAAGATCGATCTAGCATTCCAGTCTCGTATTGAGTGCGTCGTTCGCATCCCGACCGGGATCGATACTCGTTCAATTTACGCTGCGGTTTGTATGGAAATGTTGGCAGGCCTGTATATTATTATTTTCTCGCACACAAAGGCAAAGCGGTGAGATTGTATGCAAACTATTTCCGAGGCAACAGGCGCAAAACGGAAATTGATGGATACATTTTACAATGAAATTTCTTATAGCATCTTATATTACTGGTGGCATTACCCATCAAATAGAAACAGGGAATCTTGTTATGCGCTTGTTATTTTTCCTGTAAGTAAACAGATAGACGTGATGCAGTTAAAAAAAGTACAGCAAAAATATTCGAAATCTATTAAACAATTTTTTGAATAATATCAGATAACAAGAACATTGAGCTTTGAGCGTTGAAAACACATCTCCGCGTTAACAGGCGTTTAGAGTTCCCTTTAAATGTTTTTTGACGTGTGCCGTTTTAAGTCTACAATAAATTCAATTGAAACGAACGAGAGTTTCCTCCGGACGTGATGGCAAAGGGGGGGGGGGGGGGAAGAAGCCTTGAAAAGTTTGAATGACATTTAGTTGGCATTGGTATGGTGAAAGCCTGTGCATATATGGGTTAAACAATAAATTTCATTTGCAGTTCATGGGGCCAAAGACTGGCAACAAGGGACGCACAGTTTGCACAGGTGAATGGCGCAGTATAAAGAGGAGAAAAAGGAACTTTCGGGGTTTGCCATTTCTTCCGCGTGTACAACGGGCCCGCCACTGACGTATTGATCACCTTGGCTCGCTTGCACTCTGCTAAGGAAAACAAAGAGTAAGAGAAAAATAACAACGTCGCCTTGCCACCGCTGATGTCCTTACGCACTACGTCTATACCGACCCGTTCTCCCCAAAGTCTTACATCTTTCTCGATTTTTTTTTCTTTCTCCCCACGACATCACCTTCCTACCTTTTAGCGATTGAGTATTATACCCGTCTAGCTCGTCAAAACATTGGGGAAAAAAGGAGAACATAAAAATAAAAAGAAAATGTTTGTTTTGTCACTGCCAGAAATCTAGAGTGGATCGATCGTGATTCTTACATGGACAGCATATCTTTGTAGATCCGCGGCGTCGTGACAGCCCGACAAATGGAAACCGAAAATCGCAAAGCATACCCGAATCTTACTATAAGCTGAGAGATTATGACCTAAGGACGTCAAAAATGAAAACTATAGCCCCCTTCCTACCCTTTTTTAATATTTACCATCGATACATCTCATCTTTTTTAAAGAATTTTTTCTTACGGAAGCTTTCTTACTCCCGCGTTCGAAATATTTAATATCCCTCAATCACTTCATACATGAAAGTTATGTAGCTATTGTTCTATTTTTTAAAGCTCTATACGCTTTCCAGTTTTTCAACCGCGTTTATTGCCTATTCTTGCCGGACGAAAACAGTTGGATTTGGCCACTTTGTCCGGTTTTCGTTGGAGAAGTCGGTAAAGGGCAACGCTAACGACGTTACGCAACGCGATATTTTGTGCACAGCAAAAAGTGTACTGTATATCGACGAGCGAATGTAGGACCTTCTACCTATACATCAAGAACTTTGAGGATCCTTTTTTTTAAGTTCAAGTTCTGTTTTTTTCCCGTGTGTATTCATCAATATGGTGCAGTGCCGGATGTCATTGCTTGAGTGAGTGAAGTTAGTGAACCATGACTACGGGCATTGACGACAAGCGACAGTCCGGGATTGGGAGTGGGACGATAGTCTTGAAGCAATGAAAAATATTCCTTTGAAGTTAAATCTTGAAAGGGGGGAAGGTATATGGCCTGGTGCTTCTTTTCTTATATAGCACTTTTTTTTTGCTCTCTGAATAGAATAAGCCAACGCATCTAGACAGTGCAAACAGACTGGAGGCGCAACAGGTATAGGACGCGGTTCTTATGATTTACGTTGCCATGACAACATTTTTGTTCCTTTCCCAGCTCTATAGACTTTCTTCTCCGGCCGTGACCGTATGTATAAAGGGAAACCCGACTCAATTGGTCTACATATATAGCCTTATTGAATATGAAAATGGATTTCGTATTTTGATAATCGAGCTAGTTTTGGCACCAGCTGTGTATATATCTGTGCACACAAGAGTCAACACAGCATGCTATAGTCGACGTTATATTATATATATATATATAGGATATATGGCATTGGCCTTATATATTGTTGGTTTAGCAGCAGGATATATTAGATGCACAGCGACCGACTCTTGTCCCCATTTCTCAATGGGATCCAGTTGAAAAAATAATAATAAATAAAAAAAGGAAACAAAAGCAAAGCGAATCCATCCATCAAACCAGACAGGGCTCGAGAGTCAGTTCGAGTGGGTTCAGATATAAAAAGCTTTCTAGTCCTTTTTTCCGAAGCTAGAAAAATATGTGAAGGAAATGTGGATGAGAATGCTAAACAAAACCAAAAAGGAAAACTATTGTATGGCAATGGAAATTGAAAATGTTTGGTTAGTCCCTTCGTTGTAAATTGCGAATCTTTTGAAAATCATATCGTTTCGTTATCGCGTTGACACATGCAGAAAAAAAGGGCCAACTTAATAAATTAGCTAATCTGTGATGTATCAGGTAGATGATCCAGTGGGACAAATCAAAACGATAAAGTTAGACAAGAACCCGTCGAGTGACTCTCCTGATGGCGGGTTGCACAGTGTGGCTCCGACAATCTGTCATCGGGACACATAATCGATCGGTGGAGTTTGCTGTCCCTTTTTATTGGCGTGCACCGCAAGGTTTTGACGCAAGCAGAACTTTTTTTTTCCAAACTGAGATGGACTATTCTTTTTTGTTTAACCAGCGAATCTATGAAACAAGAAAACGATGGCAGTTTTATTCAACTGGAAAGCTCCTAATGAACCACCGATGTATAATTTTCATAGAGCAGCTCGCTCGGATGATTGGGACTTACTTTGAACTGGCGAGACCTGTCCAATCATTTCATTCAACTTTCGAATCGCCTTTTGTTGTGTGTTACAGGTTGAGCAGTCGGAGCGGAAGGAGCCGAAGCGGTGAGCGATCATTCGGCGGATCGTGTTGTGGTTCCAGTTATGTCTCCTCGGAAGAAGGCAGCGAGCATTCCAACACTAAATATCGGGTCGTCATGCTAGGTGTGTAATCAGCCTTCATTTCCCGTTCTGTATTTGACTATGTGTTGTTTACGACATTTTATTAGTTATTTACTTAACAAGCAGTGTAACGAGCTAAACAGATGTTTCTATACGGCTTTCCTATTTAGACCAATATAGGAAGTCATTTAACATTTCAAATGATTTCACAACGTATATAGGTGCAGCCGGTGTTGGCAAAACGGCGCTAGTATCCCAATTCATGACGTCCGAATATATGAATACCTACGACGCCTCTCTAGGTATGATGAACTGTTTTTTTAAAGAACTTTATATCTGTGACTATGACTGAGCACGCCCATATAGTCCTATTCCATGCAGAAAAATGTTTACTTATTAAAACGATTCTACTCCCGAACTCCGACCGTTTTCCCCTTTCTTATCCCGGATCTATATACTAAAAAAAATGAGGAAAAAAAGTTTGGGGAACTTGTACATAAAGACGTCCTGATTGATGTGACGTGTTTCATCCATTTATCATGACGTTAGTTATATATAACGTGCTTAAACAGTGAAACGGTGGAAAATTTCTTGCATGCGAAAATTGCACCCACGTTTATAATATCCAATTTAAATTTCTTCTGCTTACAAGTTTTGATAATGTGGATGACTGAAATGCGGTGAACCAAAAAACTGTTGATGAAAGACTAACTAATGTGTTGTGAAATTGCTGTTGGTTCGATTGACGGGTGACGTCCGCAGATGACGAGTTCGGTGAGAAAACTGTCAGCGTGCTTCTCGATGGCGAAGAATCCGAAATGATTTTCATCGATCACGCCAGTGCTGAGATGTCGGTAAGCTTTCAAAACTCATTTTCTTTTTTGAAGCTTAACTATACGAAGGTTGGGGGGGAGGGATCGTACCGTAAAAAATCGAGGAATTTGGGTTTTGCTGGCCACAACTGCTACTAACGTGGCACATTTATGTTTGTTGGCCCATATTGATTAGCTTTTCAAGAGGTTGTTAGCTATCAAAATGATTTCCCACCAAAAGGCACACATACCATAGAATTCGTAGAATAACTGATTAATTAACCTCTTTTCCTTCCGTGAAAGATGTTTCTTTTTTTCCTTTTTCTTCTCTTGGTTTGGTGAACGACCAGACTGAATGGCCATTAGGAAGAACAGACTATATTGAAGGTGACCACGTCCGAGAATCCCTTATAAAAACAGAGCGTCTGTAATATCAGTTTCCCCTTTAATGATTCGCAATGAACCAAGTTAGGTGAGGGGGTTAGCTAGCAAGCTCGTATAGTTTCTTTCAATTGCTAAGGATGACGCTAAAAATGACTAGGCCGAAGAAGACCGGGCGCTATATGGGTCAGAGCAACGCCATTTATACATAGCACCCTGTTGATTAAATGTCAAACAACCATTTTCATTTTCTCTTTTGCGCTAATTGACTTATGTTAGGTCTCCTTTTATTATTGCTGTTCTCTTCCTTTAAAAAAAAACATTCCGTAAGGTTATAACAGTCTACGAGCTATATAGACGTTATTCAAGATGACAGAATCAAATAGCCAATAGTTTATCCGCGGGAACGCGACGCGTAGAGAAGGGCATGTTATTACGCTAATTCCAACACTGCTGTTTGTCGCAACAAATCTGAGCCGAATCCCGCGTTAATAGGATTATCATGAGTTATTAGAGTATAAGATATGACTGTGAGTTCATGGCAAAGTTGGTCCTTTCTATATAGAGTTCCGTCGTTATTGTCAAACCTCCCCTGGACTCATAATGCACATGCAAAGCCATAAGTCTTAAGTATAGGATCCATTTGGAGTTCTGTTCCGCTCTTGCTATACAGGAGTAATAGTAGATAAAGTACAGAGCCTCGGTTTGCGTTGACAGGTGGAAAATTGTTTGACGACCTACGACCCGCACGCGTTCGTTCTTATCTACTCTATAACGGACCGCGGTAGTTTCCAGTTCGCCGAAGAAGTTCTCAAGTACCTGTGGCGGGAATCGTGCACCAAGGAGAAAGCCGTCATTCTGGTTGGCAACAAGGTGGATTTAGCCCGATCACGCATCATCAAATGCGAAGGTAAGCGATATTTGAAAAAAAAAAAGAATAAGATAATATTTTTTTAAATGCTAGTGGAACTTTCCCCCGGTCCGGGGGCAGATTTCCTAAGGGCAATGGATTTGGCAATGGAGCAGAAAAATTAGATACAGCCTTATATGTAACAGATGTAGCCTTTACATCTATGTATGTGGAAGAAAACTGTATACGGTTTTCTCCGTTAGATTATTTTGGGTGTATTTTCTTATTTATTAGTTACTTGAGGCGTTTGTACTCGCCGTACGTAGACTTAAGAATTCAGCCGAATGGCTCATTGCAAATAGACGATCCATATTCATTAGGAGAAAAAAACGATTACGAGGAACTCATTTCTATATTATTGGGCAAGTTGCGCGCCTTTTCTTTTATTTGCCCTGAACGAAATGCAATAATAAATAGGCTATTAGACACGTCGATATAAAACTGCAAACCGTATACGGTTCCCTATAGGGAAATGGGAAAAAAAGAGCAAATAAAACGTCCCTCTTATATATACTTTTCTTTAATTGCAATCCAATTATGCAGGAAACGAACGATTGCTATCCACTTTAATTCTCTGTGTAATCGTTAGGTCAAGTTTGGTTTGAAAAAGTTTTCAACGCGCCTGGAAAACGCCTAGTCTACAACTTCGACAAGTAGACCACATCTTCATTGATAAGAAATTCTTTTTTGATATAGACTATTGACTACATTTGAATGAATCATACTCGTGGTTGATGATAAGAGCGAACTCATCTTCCAAGAGGACGAAGAAAAAAAAAATTCGGAAGTAGGGATGATAACCTGACAAGATACAAATCGTACTTTCGTAAATAGGGACATCAGAAAAGGAGAACCTGTGGGAAAATCAATACGGGGGAACATCGACCAGCTCGTGGGGTCCATTATCGCGGTGAGAAGCAGTCAAAATTACAACGTTACAGACCCCACCTCATTGATGCGAGGGGCGGTGCGGGTGTACAAGAGGAACGTGACTAATGGCCATGTGTATTACGTTTCTCCCCATTTATTTTTCTTCGTGATGATGATGCACTGCGTATATGGGATGACGGTTTCGACCCAGACGGACGTAACAAAGAAGGCCCCACATTACCTACGCTGTATGCTATATATGTAGCTCTATCGAGAGACGATGTGTTGCATGAATAATCCATCGTTTCAGTTCATTAGATGTTTGAGAGGCACGCCCAATGAGGCAATGTCAAACACTGCGTAGCGCGGCGATTGTTGGCAAACATTTTCTCCGCTGAATAAATAAACATTTGATAATAAGAATAGAATTGGGCTAAAATAAATTATATGAAATCCGGTGGTTAATCATCTAAATGACTAAATTATAGTTTATGATGCTGTTGTACAAAGTTACATATAACGTATAGAAATGTAAGAGGAAGCTCAAATATGTGCAGCAATTGCCAAACGGATTGTTTTGAATATTTTGTTTGTATTGGACTTGCGTGAATTCAATCGATCTTCCGTATAAACACGCCTAGACATATACTGCCGTGAAATTAGTGCGCTACCATCTGAAACAACTATAGATGGTCTGAATCGGCGGCCGTATATTGGTATTGATGGTCTCTATAAAACCCCGTCCGGTGTAGTATAATAGCCCGGTTTGGCTTCTATTGGACGTCACGGTGTGGTTCGCTGTCTCAAGCCAATGCTGCAAAGAACATTGTGCAGATACAATATAGATGTTCCATGGACATAACAATGCATCTTTATATACAGCTTCCTCTACTAGGCTTTATGTATAAGCAAAAACCATCTTTTTTGAATTCTTATTTAACAGTGTTCCACCAAAATTGTGAATAGAAAACTAAAGTAGATCGAATCGATTGCCTGTAGTATACGCCTTTTATGCAAATAGCGAATTATATTAGATGGGGAATCACTATGGTTAACGTTACGGAAATATATAAGACGAGCCAATAACGACAATCTAGCCAATTTACTTAAAGAGTGATATAGACGAGTTGAGCTAATATTTGTCTTGTTTTTCCTTTGTTTCTTCACCCGATGAAGATGGCAAGAAGCTAGCCATTGAACATGATTGCAAGTTCATCGAGACGTCGAGTGGTATCCAACACAACGTGGACGAACTGCTGGTCGGCGTCCTGAAGCAAATCCGATTGCGGGAAGATCTGAGCAAGAAGCGTCGCAAAAAGAAGTTGATGGGAAGCGGTTCACGCACGTCCCTGTCGCTCGGTGTTGCCCGTGACATCCTCCAGAAGATGTGTCTCCAAGACAATCGATCTAAATCATGCGAAAATCTTTTAGTTCTCTGAAAACTCTTTTAAATTTCTCTTTCCTTTTCAATCCTGGTGTACTATTGTTCGCGGATTGGCGTTCTCCCGCTTTCATATACTGGTCCCATAGTAGACACTTTAGAAGTTGAGGTCTTGTTTTTAGCCAAAAGATTTTCGAATAAGGCTTCCGTACATTAATAAGAGCTCTCATTACATCTGCGGATGAAAGCTGTCGAATGCGGCCTGACGATGACTCAACCATTTCATGACCAATCAGCAAAACTATTGTACACATCGCTAAGCATCACCATACATTCAGCCAGTGGCCATTATATGGTTTTGTTACACGTTGTCCGTGTGAACTATATCTGTGTATATAGGTTTTTACAGCGGATGCTGTCACACATCAAATTCCGGCGCACTGCGGATGATAGCGCCCGTTCTCGCACCAATTTATAATTACACAGTTTATACATCAATTTCAATAATCATTCCTAAATTTAAACGATTTTCTTCATTTAATGATTGCGTTGGGGTGGTTGGGGGAATGTTTCAGACTTTCCTTGTGTAAATATCGTTTTAGTGGCGGCATATAACTGTAATTTAAATTCGCTTTTCGATCTAAATCTTGGTGAGGACTTTCACTGGAATTCTTTCGTGTACGGTCGAGGGAATAAGCCATTGTTTATTTGCATCGCTTAAATTTCTGATGAATCACGTTAGCTACACGGTGGTTGTCTGTCAGGTCACGCAAACAAATAGCACTAGAGCAGCACAAACGTCAATTTCTCTTCCAATCGCGAGGTACTATCGGATCGTTTTGAATAAAATGTCGAAGTAAGTATATGAAAGTACAGCAGCTCTCAATTTTCTAACCTAGAATTTTTTTTAGCTTGGGGTTTGCGCGGAAAATAGCAACGTCGGAAACATTTTATTTATTTTTTAAAATGTACAAATAGCATTTTTTTCTCATGTCTTCTCCTTTAATCTAATATAACGCAGACACAAATAGAGATTCGACCACGGCTAGTAGAATGGTAAACCTTGTCTTCATGTACAATGGTCAGGCAAAGTTTCATAACAGGTGGCATTCAGAGAAAGTCCTTCGATTACATCATTGTGAGCATTTCTTTGAACAAACGTGCGTGCAAGATTGTCGGGAGTATACGATAACTAGCTTACGTAAAAAGAGGGATTACACACACAGCTTCGGTGCGGTGCGTAGCCCATGAGTGAATGGCAATGACAGGAAAATATTTTTTCAATCTCCATATCACCAAACCCCTAAATGCGTATGTAAAAAAAAAATACATCGTCAGTCTTAATCCGATGTGAAAAGCGCACGTTAATTTACTTCCCGCTTGCGTTGCGGTTGGGTTTACCCAAACCAGCCTCAATTCTTGGCCTTCTCCGATATTTTGATGCTGTCAGCTGTTCTCCTTGTATTTACATTCATCTTTTTTTAAATTTAACTACTATATCTATTCAAATAATCTACTGTAATTTTTCTTCCTTTTTATCAAGTAAGGGAGAGTATCATATTTTTACGAGTCATTTACCCTGTTCTCCTTTACCGACCTTGGTGTTGTGATCCTCAGCCATTTCGTCAAATCTCAATCTCTCTATGATTTGAACTATATACGTTTTGGATAAAAAAAAGAGTCCTGTTTTTTGTAATACACATTATGCACGGAAATAATTGAGAAGGAAGGCTCCATATTCCTTTTTGAACCCACATGGGTTAGCTTAAGTACATAGACTTACTTCCTAGTTCCATGAACAACTACGATACTGATAATTGAGCAACTCTGGGTAACAATGATGCAGTTAAGACACATCTTACACTGACACAAATGAGAAGAAAACCCATTGAAATCAAGCTTAAATTTTGTAGACTTTAATCAGCAGAAAAGCCCATTGTCATAACTGGTTCGGCTTCGTCGAAAACGAACATTTGAATTCGTTTAAATTCGTAATAAATACAATGCCGAATGGAGTCAGCATTTTGACATTCAGCCGCAATACTGCCAGATGTTCTGTTAAAAGATGAACGAACACGGAATAATCCGCCTTTCATGTTTTGGAATATCTTTCCTTGGAAGTCATTAACGATTCTGGTAAGCTCGTAGTTGGTAGCATCACACGTTTGATCCTAGCCGTCACGAGTTCTGCGTTTGCATGATGCTCTAACTTGTATGCTTTATGGTTACGAAGAAAGCAAAACAAGTTACCGTGAGGAACTCCTTCTAGGTACTTCCAAAATCAAGCGCAGAAACAAATCTGGATAGCGTGCTGCAGGACAGCTAAAATAAAAAGGTGAAAACACGTTTCTTTCTACTCAGAGAAGTTTTTTTATTGCATGAGCATCCATATTGGCAAAGAGGGACATGCTTAATCGTTGTTCTTACAACGATGTGAAGCATGAATTGCTTCCGCCGTCCTCTGTTTCCATGTTATAAAAATTCAGAGAGAAAACCAGGGAAAACATGTTTGTGTGCCTTGTGCCTACTGTAAAAAAAAACGTTTCAATTTGACAGACGAAAAGAAAGGCTTAGTACACAGTCCAGTTTTCATAATATGCCTTTGTTTAACTACTTGAAGCTATTTTTCTTTTCGTGTTTAGCACGCCAAGGAGTAGTCATAAATACAGCCTTAAACCACGGTGACAGATTACCATCGCTAACCGAAGAGCGTTACTGTCAGTGCCCTAACGTGGAGAAAACTAGGCCAAGCAGAATAATGTTAGTGTAGCCTCAAGCTCAGAAAAGACATTCGATTTAGGACTCTAAAGGCTCGTTTCAAGTGACAAGAATATAGTTTCACTACCTATTGTTTGAGTATTTGCAAAAGTCCTTTGAAACTCTCTTTTTGAAAATTCAAGGGAAAAAATGTCACATTCTTTGAAATTCATTCTGGTTTGTATTTGTTGTTATATAGTTTGGTAGCTGTTCATTTTTGAGGTCTGTGGTTTTCCCTAATCATTGGCAAAAGCTGCTGCCTTCCTGTTTTTACTTTTGGTTCTTTCGTTTTGTGCTCTAATCGCGGAACAAGAGTTCTTTCATTTAAATTAACTTCCACTGTAAACTTTATCAAGGAGAAAGCCAGAAAGGGCGTCAAAGGATGTCCATAAGTTAACCTTTACTCTGATAAATCATTTGCTTGAGACGGTTCCCGCTCGCGCTATTTTCAACGTCGTCACTAATTAAAGAACTTATTTCAGTGAAAGGAACGAAATGACTGTTGTTTTAAAACATATGTCTATTTGATCACCTTAACAATTCAAAACGCAGAGTAACTTTAAAAAGCCGTATACATAATGGATACTGAATGCAATGGATGGCTTGAACAAGTCTCCACACCAAAATGTCTCACAGCATATATACATTCTCGTTGATTATCCAGTAAAACAAAAATCAATGAAACAAAACCGAGCCAAAAATCAGAATGAAGCAAAGGCAGCTCAATGATAAGACCGACCGACTCGATACCAATTGACTTCGCGGCGCAAATTATCATGAGTGTTGGATATCGGCGGGAATCCCAAAGCCCTGGCTGTGGGGGGATATCCGAATGGACGCTCATAATTATCGTTACCGTGCTGAGCGTAGGTGGGCCGCGGAGGGCCATAAGACGTGGCTGGCTTGTTTTTCGGCTGCTCGAACTGAATCTGTTGGCTAAACGGATAAGGTAAAATCGAATGCGAAACAGGGTAGATGATCCCATAGAACGGAGGCAGTGCCTTGTAGAGAGCGCCTTGACCAGCATACGAATTTAATTCTATTTTCATCGATTTGGGTGGGTTTAGTGGAAGGACGGTAAGATTGACGGGCGTTTGAAGATTCTCCGATGTTAGCGCTGAATGGTTCAGAGCTTCGCCTGAAGGGCTGATTAGGACTTTGTCTGACGATGGTATGGCAGGTTCAAGTGGCAGCAGAGACAGAGGAGTGATCGGGTAGGACGAAGGAGCCGATGGATCACGTACAAGTGGATAGCCTTGTGGAGTGTCTACGGATTTTGGAGGTGCAACAGATGACGGTTCCGGTGCTTCTGTTTGAATCTGAGGCGGCGAATTCACTAGGATAGTGAGGAAAGGTTCTGATTCTATCTTGGTATCGACGACAGGATCCTCTAGAACTTGGGCAGCATTGATGTCGTCTGAATTCGCTTTTATATCGTCTGTAATTTTTTGGGAGGATGAAGATGCATTCTCTACCGAATCCGAATTGGATGTGTCGATATTCAGTGGCGATGCGGACTGTTCGGCCTCCTGAAATCCAATTTTTATGGGAGAATTAGCTTCACTTTTGCTAGTGGATAGCCCTCCGTCAACAACGTCCATTTTCAATGCAGGGAAGTCGGCAATCGTTGGCGTGAAAGATTCTTTTGTAGCAGTGATGGGATCAGTTGCTGTTTGATTCTTTGGGTAATTCTTTGTCGAACTTGGATTGTTGCGGATGACTCGTTGGGTGTTGGGCAGTATCTTCGATGACAAACTCCGGCTATCAGTCGAAAAAGAACGTGCTGGATAGACGCAGCAAATCGACAGTTGCAGCAAAATAATACAAGCCGAAATGACAAAACCTTTTCCTGGCTAAAAGAAGAATGTTAGGGAAAAATAAAGAATATTGAATTTCGATACGCTGTTCTAATTAACTTGTTAATGAGGTAAGATCAACTTACGTTTAAAATATTCATGGCGAAAATCGGAGTCGAGTTGCTTGTCCTGCAGCCGATAGTAGACGGTTTGAATCTGGTGGACCCATTAGTACCGGACAAGCTTATATAGCCAGCTTTTGTTAGTTTCTAGTCATTTCTTATTTCTCCACGCTTTTGTAAAGCTGAAGAGCAGCCGTCTTAAAATATGGCACCAATGTTGCCTATGTAACGGAATCGCCGTTGGCCATCATAGCTTTAACTAAATACCGACGAAAGGGAAACCTGGACAAGGATTGAAGTCATCTGCCTGCCTGGAGCTCAGCAAAATGCGATTTCCTCGCAACAAACCAAACTGATTTCTCTATTTAAAATGATGCTTATTATGTACCATAAGTCGTTGTTTTGTTGTTGTTTTGTTTCTGAAGTGAAAACCCGTCAAAACGACGTTATCTTCCTGTACAGAGGAAAAAGTTTGTCTGGGAAGTGTTTCTCCATTTTCAGTCATTATGCGATGGAAACCGGGATGGAAACCAGAAAGTTTTTTGAAAACACGACATATTGTTTTATTAAATATTGTGTCTTTTGCGAAACTGGACTACTGCATACGATGCGAATATATTCTAACGCAGGTCAAGACATTAAAAAAAAATTATATTTGTTTTTTTTTTAGTTGCCTACGGCCATGGCTATCACGACGAAATATACGTAAACGAGAGCCGTTTTGTTGATAAGAAGTCGTTTTCATTTGGTTAGTTACTGGGAGAGAACGAACGCTGAAGAGATTTTGTGCTTTCACTTTCGGTTAAACCGTCAAAACGAAAGTGATGCGACCTATATGGCGTTGTAGTTGACACTTACAGATGTACGTACAATCGTCGTCTCAACCTTTCAAGGCCTTTATTGCTGTCCGTTTTCTGATTTTACGTTTTTATTTTCACTTTCTTTGGAAAGCGTTGATTATTACATAGAGAGAGGAGATTCATTCTCGATGGGGAATGCAGAGAAATTTAATTTCCCCGCGGGTGTACGATGTAACGAATAAAAGAGTACAAACATAGACGTTAGAACTGCGAATCGGGGCAAAAAATTTTTTTCGGTAAATTTATAATCAGGCATGATATTTGTTACTTAAATTTCAAATTAAATGGAGCAATGCGAAGTTGAATCGAATTAGTCTCACTATCATACGTGGATTACCGCGATAAATGCCACGACCTACCCGCTCACGGAAAAATGTTAACAATGTCCCGCATTTGCACTCTTTTTCACACTCTTTCTTTGACAACTGATCACAGCATTGTGCACAACGTGACACAGAAGGACATGCTAACGAAGTTTTCACTTAAAAATGTTGAATTTAATTTCAATTCGAGTCAATCTGAATAACCACAGTTGGAATCGTAGCCTCTGATGAAGTTCGTGTAAACTGTAAAGTCAAAATCATAGTGCTGATATCGAATAAAAATTTTAATGATTTTATTTTTAAGAAAATGTTTGGCATAATGTTGCCAGAAATTTTTAAAAATCAAATTGGAATTTCTATTTTTTTGGCGCCATTATTTCCAAATACGTCTGGCAACCTCTGATGTAGCGTCCTTAAGACAGTTTGTGGGGCTCCTGTCGTTTGTTTTGCAAAAACACTTCGAATTTGTTCGGGTTTATTCTATTTTAAATCCCGTTTTATTGCCTCTTTGCATTGAAGTAAAAAAATCTGCCACGCTTTTGGTGAGTCTGACTTTTTAGTTTGTAAAAATTTTAGTATTTAAAATTTTTTGGGTAGAAGTCGTTCTACATGATTTCTAGGACACAGTATGTTGGATTTGGTTTTTCGCGCTCATTCATTCTTATTAATTTGTTTGTTAAAATTATTTTGTTTTATGCAGAATAAGCCTTTGGTCTCCATAAATTTCATCCCAAAATGGGAATGTTCACAGAAAGTCCATTGTTTGATGATCCCAGCCTGCCGACAGGTTGGTATCGAAAAGTTGTGCAGCGCCAGACGGGAGCTACAGCAGGGCAATGGGATGTTTATGTATACAAGTAATATCTAATCTGTTGTATTTTTTTTCCTTTTATACTAATTCTTATTTCACTTTACAGCCCAGAAGGGAAGAAGTTTCGTTCTCGGAATGAGTTACGGACACATTTCAACCAAATTGGGTCCACCATGAATTCAGAAGATTTTGACTTTTCTGTTAAAGGAAAAGGTCATCACAATAAAGGTAAGAGCCCAACCAAAAAACATGAAGCTGAAAATAGCAAAGAAAATCAGGTTAGCAAAAAGACCATCACACCTGTTGGTAGAAAAAGTAATACGTCTAAACCCAATGTTACACCTATTGAGAGGCCAAAGAGAGAGTTAAGGAAACGTTTGCATAGTAAACCTGAAGAAGAGTCAACTCCCAAACGAGAAGAGGTAGAAGTTCATGAGGAAATGGAAGAAAAGGATGAGGTGAGCAATGTAAAGCTGAAAGTAAAGGTTGGCTATACGGCCACTGGAGCAATGATTCGACCTTCGACAAATGGGAGCCGCAAGAAGAAACGAAGATTTAGAAACATGCATGTAAAACGGAAAAAAACTGAGACAAAATCCGTTTCGAAGCCGCCTGTGTCTTCTGCCAAGCGAGTCAGCCCTGTTGCAACAGTAGTTGTAAACGACGTTACAAAAGACGACTATAAAAATACTGTGAGTCCAAGAACGAGATTATCAAGTCAAAGAAATAGAAAGGACAAAGTGACAGAACCCGTGGCTGGGCCGTCGGGCCTGCAGAAAGTTAAGCGAAGCCCGCGTCGTATTCTAAAGCGGAAAGTTGGAGGAGCTGTAGCAGTTGGTGAAGGAGCAGATGATTCTGAAGAGGACGATGATGAAGATTTGGATTATGTATGCAGTCTGTATCCAAACAAACCAACTGTTGATGTTGAAGACGCCGACATGGAGACCGGGGTACCTGAACCAGCTGAAGAGGCTTGCGACCCGCTACAGATCAACGAGGAAGACGTAAGAGCTGCAAACTCTGAAACCAATCACACTGAGGAACTTCATCCATGTCTTCAATCCTATCCGCCAGTGTCTACTAACTGTGTCCCCGAAGCCATTCTTTTTGCCTCGGCAGAAACGGACCCTGTCGAAATGACTAGCGCAGAAACAAATGCCCAGTCCAACGAAACTGAAGCTACCGACGATCATATGCAAGTAGTAGTGATTGGTGATACGGTAGATGTGCATAACTATGCCAAACCTCACTCGCAGTAACCACAAAATTCTTTTAAAGCTGTGCATTAGAAACACAGATGTTTTAATGACAACCAGGTTGATTTTCAAGGACTTTCAAATCTTCATTCATGTCACAGATTCTGTGTTCTCCTTCTCCCGTTTATATGACTTGACTTTTTATTTTGAATTTTTTTTTACCTCTCGATACATTCTTGTCAGCCTTCCTTAAGTGTGGGAACACAAATAATAATCTTTCTAACGAGTTTTCCAAATAGCCCGACAAAAGACTTGTATCCTCATTCGCGTTTTTTTTCCTGTTATGTACGCTATCCATTTTACATTTTTTTAAATGAAAAAAAGCCTACCAACAACTCACCCCACGAGTTCTATCGTCGTGTGTGCTTGTGTGTGTAAACCAGTTGATACATTATTACATGATGAAAAGTCCTGCCAGAAAAATGCCTGTCTTTTCGTCTTCATCATTCGGTTTATATCGCAATTGCACACATATATTTAATATTAGATGTTTACTAATGGTTAAAACAGAAAATAAATCTCTGCTCTCCCCATTGCAGATGGGCCTGCAGCGACGGGAGAGACCAGTGGCGGGGGAGAGCAGAGAAAGACCAAAAACAAAGCCCTGAACGCCAGCAACAGTGAAACACCAGGTACATTTTTATTTGTTCAGCTGACTTTAACTATTTTGAATCGCTTACTTTTCCTTTCAATATTGTGTTCATTTTTTATCTCACATTTGCGTTTCATTCTTGTTGCTTTGGCTTAATTCTAATGCCCTGCTCTGCCATTTTAGGCACCGTGAAAAGGGCAAAGTTAAAGCGAAAGCTGGAGGATAAGATTGCGGTAAGGACGCCCTTAGCTTCGTCTGCGCCCAGGCCGAAAGTAGCTGCTTCAAAGAAACTAGCAAAGAACCAGACAACGATCGTTGCAAAGAAACCCGAAACGGAAGTCATTCCAGTGGAAGACGTTAAGAAAAGTCGTTACTTTTCTCTGCCACTAGACGTTTTACCTCAAAGTAAAGATCCGCGTATACCAGCTAACTGGGAACCACCTCGGTCGCCCTACAACTTCATACAGGAGCATCTTTACCGAGATCCTTGGCAGCTGCTAGTAGCCACCATATTTTTAAACAAAACAAGCGGTTTGTTGTTCTAGTAGTTCCACATTTTAAAACAAATATTTACTTGTTATATGTTTCCAATTAAATTTTGAAAAATATGTTATCTCTGTGGTTTAGGTAAAATGGCTATTCCATTAATTTGGGAATTTTTAAAGCGCTGGAAGTCGCCTGAGATGGCGCGTCAAGCCGACGTGATGGTATTAAGTTATTTACAAAAATGTCTTTCAGTGTTACATTCTGTCTAAGCAATCTCTCTTTTAACCTTAGGAGATAGCACAACTAATGAATCCGTTAGGACTGCATCAGCTCCGTGCCAAGCGTATCATCAGAATGTCAGGTAACTCGATTAATCTAGAACGTGCAATTTAGAATAGTACAAAGACATGCTTAACACGCGGTTCCTTTGTAGAAGACTACTTGAAGGGAGAATGGATCGTGCCCTCTGATTTGTATGGTATCAGCAAGTACGGCTCAGATTCGTACCGAATTTTTTGCCTTGGGCAATGGAGAGATGGTAATTAATTTTGTAACGTGCTGTTCATACTATTACGGTATCTGCGGGTATCTATAATATGTTTCTTCCATTACTATTTTTTTTTTAAGTTCGTCCTACTGATATCATGCTGAGACTCTATCAAGATTGGATATTTACCAATCAGAAAGCTCTAAAATTATCGGAGACGTACAAGAGCCAATGATGGGATGAAACGTCGAAGTGTCGGTTGTGTGTATGATAAGCGCGGAAAAGCGCCATTGTTAACGTCGTGGTCTAATACTTCCAATAATGTTTGTGTATCGAATAAAGACATTTTCAATCATCGTACTTAATTAATAAGTTCTCATAAATTATAAATAATCATACACATAGTAAATCTTCAAAAATGAGGTCGACCTTCCTTCTCACTTTGGCGCCACTATATAGCTGTTTTTTTTTCGAGATCTCTCGGCGAAAAATCGATTGAGTCTGAAAAGTGAAAACTCCAAATTACAAAAGTGGACAGAATTTTGAAAAAGTGTACTCCAATAATGTGGTTAAATGGCAATCTTATCTTTTCCCCTGAAACATCCATAACTACCGAAGTGGCAATAAGTTTGGTGCATTCAGTGCAAATAAAGCAAGATTTTTAAATATTTCTGTTATATACTTAAAAGTTAAAACATGTTATTAAATAATTTTAAATTCCAATCAGTGTATTCCGAAATTGGTTATCAAGAGAAAATTGTATAACTACCGAGGCAAGCATTTATGCTTAACCTGGTTAACTGGCTAACCGGTAATAGAAATGCACTTTTGCGAAGAAACAGTTGAAGCGTTGAAGAATCGCGATATAGTTATGAAGTCAGTCACTAGAGCGACTGATAGACATACAATTTCAAGTAGTATTCCAGCCTAAAAACAGTTGGCACTACTCTTCCCTACCCCTGTTTTCTATCATTTTCACGGTATATGCATGCAGGTATATGTATTTATTTATTGGTATGGAGTCATCCGATGGCGGATTCGCCTCTATCTTCGATTAAGAAAACCAAAAACACTGTTTGTAAGTAAAATAATCCATACCAAATGTCTTTCAAAGTAGTTAAAAACGTGTATATACCTAATAATGACAAGTTTTTATGCATTTGGCATTTCATGCGTTCCAATGAAACTTCTGTTGTTTACCATTAGTCGTTGCTGTTTATTTTTCCGTTTGGCGCCTCGTTTTTATCAAGGCCTAATCGTCGTCATTTGTGTTTATACTTTTTTACAGATATAGTTCGTAAATTTTGGATCTACTTGTGGGCCTTCTGGATTGTGCTTGTCTTATTTCTTCTTTATTACCTGAGGGGCCCGTTGAAAATCCTCGAAACACTTACAATGGGTCAGTTTTTTTGGTCACTTTTAAGGGTTCATTGAATATGTATGTGTTTTTTGTTTTGTTTTTTTAGCAACAATGTTCCTGAGCACTTTGACTCCCAAGTTCTATGTTGCACTTACTGGAACATCTTCACTTATCTCTGGACTAATTCTGGTAAATTGACAGTGCAATTTGCTTAAGTTATTTCTATAGTTTTTCTTCTTTTGATTATGAATAACTTACTATATACCGTGTCTCCTGGTAGATATTTGAATGGTGGTATTTTCGAAAATATGGAACTTCGTTTATTGAACAAGTGTCCCTTAATCATCTAAGTCCATGGCTTGGAGGTAGTGATGCTACCAGTAGCGAGCCATCTACTCCAAGCACAAACAATAATACTCCTCAGTCTACTGTACCAGGTATTCAGCTTAGGTCTTGTTAAGGTTACCTGATCATTATCATTTTCTTTACTTCTAGAATGTAAAGTTTGGCGGAATCCGCTAAATCTCTTGCGTGGTGGGGAGTATCAGAGATTTACATCTAGTACCGGAAAGGATCCCTTAACATATTATGATATGAACCTGTCGGCACAGGATCATCAGACATATTTCACTTGTGAAGCTGATGCAGGAAAACAAGATTATGAAAGTAAGTGTAAATCAATGGTAATGTGGAGGAAAGTAAACAAAACAAACCTTTGTTATTCTTTAGTTATGGCCACAGCCTGGAGAGAAAGAAATCCTGCTGCAAGAGTAAGTGCTGCAAAAGAAGCACTAATAATAAATCCAGAATGTGCCCCAGCTCTTCTATTATTGGCGGAAGAAGATGCTTCCACAGTCTCTGAAGCCGAACAGCTCTTGAAACAAGCGTTGAAAGCTGCAGAAGCATCGTATCGCAAATCTCAACAGAACCAACACCAAGGATCTTTGGCGGAGGGATTACATCGTAAGGTCATATTTCCGTAAATTGTTACCAACAGTCTCACATTAATTTGGTACTCTAGGGCGGGATACCAACGTTTTAATTTGTGTAAAACGACGCCTTGCGATGTGTGCAAGGAAGCTAGGCAAATTGAAGGAAGCCGTGAAAATGTTTCGCGATGTAGGCAGTTTTTTTTTCTGCAAATTTTCATTTTCAAAAATGTTATTTTTTTGCACCTTATTATTAGTTAACCAAGGAAGTTACACCTATCCTTTCTATGCTGAACATTCATGAAAATCTTTTGGAAGCACTTCTTGAAATGCAAGCCTACGCCGATGTTCAGGCTGTCTTGGCACGTTATGATGACATTACTCTACCCAAAAGTGCCACAATATGTTACACGGCGGCACTGCTAAAAGCCAGAGCAGTAGCAGAAAAGTAAAGTTTCTAAAATAAGCCATAATAGTTCGTGTTTATCATTGTATCATCTTACAATCATTGAATTTTTTGTTCAGATTTTCTCCTGATCTGGCCAGTAAGCGAGGTTTAACTCCATCGGAAATGTCGGCGGTCGAAGCCATACATCGAGCCGTCGAGTTTAATCCTCACGTACCCAAAGTAAAGAAATAACAACGAAGTGTTAATTAAGTTTTTAGGACTTATGAGCTATTGCCCCTCAATGGGTTGTCCTTGATTTTAACGAAAGCCATTCTGTTCAGTATTTATTAGAAACTAAGCCATTGTGTCTACCCCCCGAGCACATACTTAAACGTGGGGACTCAGAAGCTGTTGCGTACGCTTTCTTCCATCTATCCCACTGGAAAAGAGTGGAAGGTGCATTACATTTGCTACATTGCACATGGGAAGGAACATTTCGCATGATTCCGTATCCGTTGGAGAAAGGCCATCTTTTCTACCCATATCCCAGCTGCACTGAATGCGCCGATAGAGAACTTCTACCAGGTAAAGAAACTTTGTATAAATTTCACAGAAACTGTTAAATGATTTGGTGAATATCTTTGTAGCTTTTCACGAAGTTAGTGTTTACCCGAAGAAAGAACTCCCATTCTTCATACTTTTTACAGCCGGTCTGTGCTCTTTTACTGCTCTCTTAGCTCTCCTAACCCACCACTATCCAGAGCCAATGGGATATATCGCTCGTACTGTAAGTGTCTTTTAACCAGAGTCATTGCTTTTTATATATTGTGTGATTTTTACTAGGTAATCAACGGCGTTTCGTTACCATTGCTTTACATTCTGGGAAAATTGGAAGCTTTTTGCCCATCGAGTCTCCTGCAGCATTTGTCGCGTGTCTGAAGATTGCGGAGATCTCAACCGCTAGGCGATTGTTAAGAGAGCTTTTTCTCCTTTCTGTTCCAGACTACTAGCTTTGCATTTCTCAATTTTCCAGCGCTTTTTTTGTCCTTATTATTATTTTTTTAATTTGTTTATTTTGATAAGGTATTCCTACCTTATTTCACCTTGAACCGAAAGAATCACTTATTTCCATGAGAAGCAGTTGATATCTTAAGGTAATAGTAACGTGCTTATGGGTCACGTCGGCTAAACTCTCATCATGCTCCTTGGCCTTCATGCTTAACCTTTACTGTTCGTCCTTTCGTTTCGTACGTTTAAAATCATTACCTTAACGTAAATTCAGTCGGAACTTTTTTTTCTTTTCTCTGTGGATACTTTGTACTTTTAAAAGCACATCACATCGCTTTCTTCGATGCTTCTCGGGCTATTCTATCATATATGATAGGATTTTGGCATGGCCAGCTTGTGAGATGCCAACTAACATATTGCTGAAATGAGAAAACACTTCAAAAGTTGAGGGCTACTTGTATACGTGTTCTTGATGGCGTACCGTTTTGTACATTTGTGTTCATGTAAATGTGTTTGCTCGGTATCGTTTTACGGAATGGCAGTCGTTCCCAACTGTTGGTTCGGAATATATCCATTAACGCTAAGGCGTATATTTTATGGTTTTATTTTTCTTACGTGTAATAATATAATAATGGAGGCATTCTTTATTTGTAACAATTAAGGTGTTCTTATGTTACTTTCCAGGTTTAAAAATCCAAATAACTGTATTTGTTGATCTGTCAGGAAAAAGAAAGAGATTCACATTTTCGTGATCCTCGTCATCGTCAAACCAGGGTTGTTGACCAAACCCTACCGCGAACTTTGCGAATGGGGTGAGGGTCGGGCCCCTAGTGGAGCTGCAATGAGTCCGTTGCTTTGCGAGTACGTTGGTACATGGAAATCGATAGTTTTATTCCATTTAAAATTCAGTTAGTCAGACTACAGAACTGGCCAAAGGGGGAAAAATCATGCAACACATACATAAAAAGTTGCAAAGATAGGTGGAAAATAAACGCTTTAGACATTGTATGCTAGTTGCAGGTAGATATTCACGTCGTATATTGACTCAATTATACACACATAAAAATTCACTTAGTAACACTGTTTCAATACGTAAGAACAGTCCATTTTTCTTGTACCTGTTCCATTTCTTTCCCAACGATAGGATTTCGAAGTCTTATTTTTACCTCCAGTTTACCTCCCACAGGTTTTCTTCCGTCCATTAACTGAAAACAGAAAATCGGAAAATAAAGATTGTCTGCTGAAACGCGAATCACACTGCAAACAAAAAACCACTCACGTCCACAGCCTGATGAATCTGACAGTGATTTAATAGGTCCGCTAGTTTCACTGATGCAGTTCCTATCAGAACGTCGCTGCGCAAGAATCCACTGCAGTTACGAAACAATAAATGAATAAATAATGCAAAGGAAAAAGGAAAAAAAAAAATGGCAGATGAACAACATACCCTTTAGCCCACACTTCAAATTTGATGAGCTTCGCTTTGAAAACGCGGAGCAAAGTTCGTGATTGTCGATTTATAGTGACAATAAACGTCTCATTATATTCGGGACTATTTGTATCCTTGACAGTGTTGGTTTTCTCCCTCGTCGGATTGTCAGACGAAGGAATAGGAACTTCGAATCGCGCGTAAGTATCAATAGTTTTGGGATTCGCTACATTATAAGAAAGTCCCCGGATTATCGTCACTTCCATATCGTCATCTTTCAAATCGGTACAGCACCTGTTACGAACATTGTTTTATCGTGCAACAAACAATGAAATAAAAGAGCGAATAGAGCAAATTAAAAAAATATATTAGTATTGATGTAATTTCCAAAAAACAAAACACGTACTTGACAATCGAAAAAGTTCTCATTTCGTTTTTCCATCGTGGTATGTTGTCACCTCTCACTGCTGAGCTTCGTATCACATCTAAATCTTTCCGAGTGTGGAGTGCCAATTGGTCAAACCGATTGGCGTTCGCTATGTCTCCAATTAATTTGTAATGATCACGATTATCAGTGCACATCTGTTATGACAAAAAATGGGATTATGTGCAAAATGTAATCATATTCAGTTTGTTACCTTTAGCTGTGCCAATAGATCATTATATAACTGCCCAAAAATACCGGAACTGTTTTGATCGCCGGCTGGCATAGGCATACAGTCTTCGCTTGAAAGCATTACAAAGTCATCCATAAACGAACCCTCCGATGCACCTTCTGTTTTGATTTGGACGCCTTTTTTATCGGATGACCGAAGTTTCATTTGCGGAGGAATCGGTAACTGGAACTTCACATGAGCGACGTATAACTCACAAAAAATTATATGAAAATTACCGTATCCATGTCAACAGGTACTCCACATTTATTCGCGCTTATTAGTGGGTCCAATCCTTTAGCCATTCGTAGGTATTCTTTCGCCAATTCCAGTTCTCCAGATTTTTTTGCTTCTAGTGCAGCTATTTTGAACATACTTTGGCGTTCTAACAATACAGCCAACTGTTTGTCTTGCCGTGTCGCCAATGTAGTTTTAGTTTGTGAAATTTTCGGCGATATCGCTGTGCTCGGACCAGCAGTCGAGGGTTGCAAGGCTGAAGACTTTTCTGGGGTTATGGTAGTGGATTCTGAAGCTGCGCCTTCACTAGATTGGGTTTGGGCCGCTAATGGACCTTCAGTTTCTTCTGCTTTTCGCGGTGCTCCGGGAATTGGAGGATATCCTGAACAACAAATTTCCAGGTCACTCAATGCAAGGTAGTTATGGCAACTTGTATGGAATACCAGGTGGGTCGGGAAGTTCGTCAAATGGTATTGGTTTCCCAAGTTTGTAAAGCTTGATGGCATCCTGGTATTGCTTAAGAATTCTCCCAAATCGTCGTGCCTTTGAACTATTTCCTTCCTCTTGGGCTTGTTGCATGACACTCTGATATTTGACTAAACGTTGTTCTAGCGCTTCTAGCGTCGATTGAGGGATAGGTATCGCAGGTACAGCGGCTGGCACCTGAGGTTCTTTTACTGCATCCGTGGCAGGAGGCATAATATCATTTTGTATCACTGGGCTTGATACCACCTCCTCTTTCTCTGGAACTTTTTCAACTACGTTCGAAGGGATACTGTTCTCACTCCCCGCTATGTCAACTGCAGGCAAGGAAGACCAATCTACAGGAAGGCCTTGTTTTGCAGAATCAACCATCTGGTCACACACCTATAACCACAAGAATCAAATGAAAAGAAATCCTCAAAAAAATTATTTAAAGTACGCTTTACTTTAACGAGACGAACAAATTGCAATGCTGCTGCTTGCTGTCCTGCACGTTTAGCTTGCAAAGCTGCATTTTTAAACTCCTGTCTACGTGCTAATGCTTTTTCGATGTCTGAAGTAAAGTCGTAAAAGTAAGAAGCTAGAACGAAACCTTATTATCAGGTTAAACACGAAATACCTTTTGAAGGCTGAGTCAAAACGCAATCATTGGGTTTCTGCTGATCAATTTCAGCTATAAAATTAGGCACTATTACTCTGGGTGGAACAGGCGGCGCGGTGCCCGGGAGTGGAGGAGCAACTCGCACAGGCATCACAGGTTTCGATGGAAGAACAGGAATGGGACTGTCACCTTTGTTTGAAGAAACCGGTATATCTATATTATCCATAATCATAACGTTTTCTGTCGGAACAACTTCTGGAAGGGAGAAAGTTATCAGTCTACGAATATGGCGTATGGCAAATATGCGACTTACTCGATAAAGTTTTATTAGATTCTGCCAAAGGAGGAGGGATATCTTCCACAGAAATAGCTTTTCCGGAAAGCGTTTGCTTCAGCATATCATTTAAAGATTTAACTCCTCTACTAAACCTGAAAGATTTTCTTATTATCAATAGTGTTCATGAGAAACAAATAGAATTACCTTCTTGCTTTTGTTGTATCACCAATTTTACTGGCATTACTTTCAGCCACTTTATACATGTCTATCCTTTCATTTAACAGTTTGATAATTCCTTCTGCATTCATCATTGGAGCTTGAGTTTGTATCTCTGGAGGTTCTGGATCATCTTCTTCACCACAAAGTTCTCCCAGCTCGTCCTGAATTATACAGATATTTGTATATTGAGCTAACTTTTGAAGTTCCATATTCAGAACATACTTCAACTTCTGCATCGTCTATGTCTGAAATTTCGGCATCAGATGGTATATCAGCCATACTGCTAGATACCAAGGCAGCTAATTCTTTCTCCGATATCATTTTCCTGGCTATTATGAAAGGAAATGAGCAACAAAAGGTAAATTATTACACACAGATTTTTTTCAAATGAAAATGTTGATTTTCATTTAAAAAACTGTTATTGATTGTTTTTACTTTATTTTCTTAAGAATATAAAATGACTCATGATCAACTATGACACTATAAAAAGTTAACAATGGAATAGTAAAGAGTTATACAGCTTACTTTTTTTCTCACGACTTGGTTGTGTGCCTTTTGTCAAGGCAGCAAGTTCAGCTTCAAGATCGTCATCACTATCTACTCCTCCAACCATCCCATCATTCTGAAACCCCATGTCTAGAAAGCCAAACTGAATGCAAGATAGATATTTAGAAAATGATGGAATTGCAAGAACATGTTTTATTTTTATACTTGCGCAAGGTTTTTTGCTTTCGATCCTGCAATAGGTCCATTCGGTTTCGGCTTAGGGGCAGGATTAGATTTTTTCCCCAATGAGAACATGACAGCCTTTTTTTTCGAATACACAATTACTTAATTTGGCCACCAATTGTAAATACAGGCAAAACTTATAATCAGAAAGAGACCAAGTACCATCGTCTGCTACCTCCTACTCTAGTAAATATTATTGGGATATCGATAAAGCGATATGCAGCATTAGTCGATACCGATTTCTTTCGATTCTATGGGTAATATAGATAGAACAGAACTACAAAAATGAAAAATTATGAGCTTTTCCGTATTCACTCAAGGAAAGGTGTCATCTTCCGACAACCTGTTGCGCTAGATCTATGCTTATACGGATCAAGCAGATGATGAAGCTGGAAGTACCTCACCATTGATGGGTGGTCCAATTCGGCCTCTTGGACATCCGCAAATATCTCGAAAGCACGCAACAGACTCGATGATATAGTCACACCGCGAAAGGCCATCTCCTCCGCGACCTGCATACCCGGGAGCCTCTGCTATTCTTGCAACCCTTCGACAAGGTATAGGAGTTACATGGTAGGCGTACATGAGAGGGCGAAAATGGGACGAAAACTGGAATAGCCGAAATTGGCAACGCTGGCAGTGTGTGTAAGTATTAAGGCTAGTTTTACATGGGCTCTTATGGAACTAACTGTTAAAAATCACTTTAATTGTTTGTTTACAAATTTTTTTTTATTTTAAAAAATCTGAATCATATGTAGACGCAATACGTGTACATAGCTCATCAAACAAAATTCAATTGTAAAATATTAAAGTAATTTAAAAAAAAATAAAACCGCAAAATTGTCGCAAAACTTGCAACAGGCCTTTTCCAGTTGTCGCAGCCACTATAAATAATTTGAAAAAATTTGCGGAAAATCCCGAGAATTGTGGAATTAAATTTGCTGTGGAAATCAAATTCCACAAAAAAAGTTGTGAAATTTGATTCTACAACCCTTCTCATACCTGACGCGGAAAGGTAGAAGTGGAACTTTCCGCGAATTTTTTCAAATTATTTATAGTGGCAGCGACAACTGGAAAAGGCCTGTTGCAAGTTTTGCGACAATTTTGCGGTTTTATTTTTTTTTAATTACTTTAATATTTTACAATTGAATTTTGTTTGATGAGCTATGTACACGTATTGCGTCTACATATGATTCAGATTTTTTAAAATAAAAAAAAATTGTAAACAAACAATTAAAGTGATTTTTAACAGTTAGTTCCATAAGAGCCCATGTAAAACTAGCCTTAATACTTACACACACTGCCAGCGTTGCCCATTTTCGGCTATTCCAGTTTTCGTCCCATTTTTGCAGACGAGGGCTCTGGGAGTACTCCTACCATATAACTCCTATACCTTGCCTTCGACTTCGTGTGGACGTGGCATATACAACCTGATGTCCTGACAACGTTCTCCTCTAGAACACGGTTAAAGCTTTGTCTATCAGCTTTGCGGAAACAGTGACGCTCATCGTCGAATGCCCACGTCTTCCAAACTACAAGAGCTGCTCACTGTTCCACAACCTAAATTTGAATGCGAAGCCTTATATACCGCTAGTTTATCGAAGAAACTAAGTTGCGAAGGCTTAGCACTCGTTTCAAGATTGTCATTAGAATAAAAAAAATTTCACCAGGTGGAGGTTAATTCTAAAAAATGAACTACATTGGAAATTGTTTAACTAACATTGTAGTGAGGGTTTCAACTAAATAAAAGAAAACCATATTGATAAAATTTATATTTTCTGCTACTAAATACAGCCCTGGCATTACAGCAGTACATACTTTGTCATGTTCCAAATTCCAGCTGATCACACCATAGGCTACCACAATACATCATACCCGAGGGATAAAACTTATGAGACGCGCCGTGAGCAGCACTTGTATATGCCAATTCCACGTAAACCTATACGTCCTGCCCAACTTTCAAATGATATATTAATAACTAGATTTGCTTGAATTTGACATAAAGTTGATGAACAATGTTTATTTATTTATTTTATTTTTGTTCATTTGACAATAAACGAAAATCTTTCTGCTTTTTGCCTCTTATTCGCCCATTTTTCAACCGTTTTCACGGGGGGTTGTCGACTCAAAAAAATATTCGTACACCCCAATATTTTTAAGCAAAAAATACAAAAAATGCAAAAAAAATACAAAAAATATAAAAAATATAAAAATTATAAAAAATAAAAAATATGCGACAGTCATACTTAATGTATTGAAATTCTCATGTAGGATCAGTTTCTATCGTAAGGGAAATAGCTAAAGTAGAAGAACCCTACCGTAAATCAAGAATTGTGCAGAAAATTGAGTTCTGATTGAGTAACATTTAACCAAAAGTGATATAGTGCCTAGGCAATTCGGACAGGATAGAGGAATCTAGGGTTCTGAAGTTCAAGTCCCGGCGACGATTTTCTTTTTTTACCGTGCGTTTAAGCTTTGGGCTTTATTTGCTGAAGAACACGTACGTTTTTACCATTTCAGTTTAAATAGAGTGTCTTTAAAACAAAAAAACCGTGGAAAACATGTTTAAAAAAGATCTAAAATATTTTGAAAAAATATGAAAAAATATGGAAAAATATGAAAAATACGAAAAATACGAAAAAATACAAAAAATATGAAAAAATATATTTTTATTTAAAAATTCGTACACCCAAATGACGAGTCGACAACCCCCCGCGTTTTCACGATTGCGAGATTACTCTTATACTGTACCTCTTTTTACTTATGAGGCATATTTTGTAGCTTTCATTCATCATTTTCAACCTCCTCTAATACCTCCTCTACTTGAATTCTTCAATGCTGATAACGAAAGATGACAACAATGCTGCCATTGTCGTTGCCTAATCAAGTAATCATCAACATATAGCGACATTTAACGATACAAATGGGAGAAATTTGAATTACTGTTACACTATTACTATTACAAATAGGCTAGCGCCACCTATCCCCCGGACCTGGACGTCCATAAAGTTACTAGTATTGATTCTCATTTTTATATCGTTTTTATATCGATATCGACTTTATGGTTTCCAAACCAATAGGCAAGCAGACGAACTTGTGTCAGTTGAAGACGGAATATAAAGATTCCAGTATTCGACATTGAGAGTCGACAAATGTTAAGCAGCTAATAAATGATGTTCGCCTTCCAATTTAATCATTCTTCTGGCTACTCGTCCCATCATATATCGCGTCTTGCTGAAAACAAATACGGTTGGATGACTTTGTGTCTTCAAAGTCATCCAAAGTCATCTATTGTTTTCCCGAATCACTCAAAATCATAAATATTATATATTACATAAAAGTATGTCCAACCGTAAGCCGTGTGGGCAGACGTAGTATGCTCCGACCGTAGGTCGACAGTCTTGTAGTGAAAGTCGTAGTGAAAAGTCTCTGTAGTCTGTAGTGAAAGTAGTAAAAATGTAATCTTGGAAAAAATTCTATCTTGTATAAAATTCTTGTATAAATAATAGTATAATATAATAATACTTATAATATAATAATTATATTATTAATAATAATAATAATAATGAAATATAAAATAATTGTACAAATTCTTGAATAAAATTCTCTCTTGTAAAAAATTAATAAAATCTTGTAAAAAATGTGTAATCTTGTGGTGAAAGCAGTGGTGAAAAGTCTCTGCCCGACCGTAGCTCGACAGAGTATGTTGAACAACTTTAGAAGGCAAAGACTTGCTGGAAACGGATGGATGACTTAGGTTATAGTGTACATCAACCGATGACTTTGGATGCAGTGCTTATTATTATAGGGCTATTATACGCACAAACTTTCCTGCTGCCCAATTTCACGTACGACGGACAAGCTAAAAAAAAGGGGGATGCAAGTGGGTGGCAGCCAACGGGTTAATTAACAACACACATAACAAAATACAACGATACCATGACAATGACGGCGACGACGGGGCGGCCACGAGGGGAAGAAGGGGTGACGGGCGAGGCGATGACGGGGAGATGACGACGGACGAAAAACGGGCAAAACTTAAAATTTTGATTTTCAATTTTTCGTGGCGCAGAAGAAGATGGCATAGTTCTAAATGATAAATTTCAAGAAAATGTATCACTACATGAGGAATGTAAGATTGTTGATGCATTTATAATGAAGATGGCAATTTACCTATGTCTGTTTTCCAAAGACTGCAGAAACTGTATGGTTATCAATTTTGCTGAAGAAGGTGAAAGACTGTACAGTGTGTGCACTCTATGATGGCATATTGAATTTTTAAATAAGAAATACTAGACAAGCCAGCCAGGGTCATGAAAAAAAAAGCTTTAATGTTTAATAAATTATAAAACGTGGTGGTGGAATTAAAGAACAACATCGTTTGTTGCAACATTTTTCAAAATAAATTTGACATAGGTAAATTTGACGATTTGAGATTTACTTATGACAAATGGAAAAAAGGGAAAAAGGGCCTCAAAGGTGTTGTAGTTTACGGCAGTCCGTCTCTGGGGTGTCTCTTTTTGTTAGGGCAGTCACGTCTCACGTTTCAAGTGTGCCCTCTCCAAACACTAAAAAATAAATAAAATTAGAAAAAGTACAAAAAATTTATAAAATTCGACTCGCTTTGTAGCACTTGTAGCACTCATTGCATCCTTTAACCCCCCTCCTCCTCCATTCGTATATCCCTTACTAGACACAAGTATTTTTATTAAAATTATCTATTAGAATAGTTTTATTCTTCGATTTTTTATTCTCCTGAGTGAGAATCAGCCTTTTTTGTTGATGTTTGAGCCCATATACTTGTTCCATTTGATATCCTGTTTGATGTTCTATGTTTGAAACTAATGGACATAATAGCAGTGACCCTACTGGCACACGTACGTCCGTGGGACGTAATATACATGTCCGAAGCGGGATTTGGGATATACGGATCCGTTATCCGTGGGATCCCCTCTTGATATGCATACTTCCCCTCCGAGCGATATAGAACCAGTATGCCCTGGTAATGTCCTGTTTTTAATAACTATAGGATATAAAATAAGCAACTAACAAGGATGAAACTGGATTTGTCTAGTGGTTCTAGAGACGTCCGTTAAACGTTCAACGGTAGCATTTCCGGATGTACTGGGGATGTCGTTGGATGAATATACGATACCCTGCTGTGGCCCAATATTTCCCCATAATTTGTAGATTTTCCCTAATATACCACGGGCGCGTTGTCAGATTCATGCGTGGAAAGATCAAAAAATGAAATTGTGAAGCCTTGTAATTTCCAGCAGATCGGCATTAGCAAAATATCGTAGCCACTTTTATGAGTAGCTTCAACAAAAATCATAGATAGAATACTGTGCTGTTTATCGACCATTTCAGCGGAATTCTATGAACACTGTAAGTATATTTATACCTATTTGTAAACTTATTGGCGGGGGTTGGCAACTGTTGCAGAACTCGTACACCCGGCCGAGGATCAGTTTGGAACTTAAGCCAAAATGAAGCCAAATCTGGGAAATTGGACCAAACGTATCTCGAAGATGAACGGCAGATTTCTTGAATCATTTCTTGAGAAATTTTGACCTTAAGTCGGCCTCCACACTCTTGAATACTGTTGTGCGATGTACGATCCTTTGACTTATTAATGATATGTCACTAAGATTTTCAATGAAAAGGTTTTTGTTAATTGAAAAACCTAATTCAATAGCTGCGTTGCCATTCAGACGACTCAACAACGGAAAAATTACCTTCCGTCTCTATAAGGCATAAGCACCATGCAAAGGAGAAAACTAATAATTTTAAACAAACAAAATTACTCTGGTTCTCGAACAAAAGTGCTGTGGCGAAAACTAAGACAGTGCTGTACCTGTTCGTCAACAGTAACTTTGTTGCCACATCATCTAACATCCTCACTTTAAAAAGAATCAGAAACCAATAAACGTCCCTTTTCAATGGCATTTACGATGATTGCCTCTTGATCAGTGCATATAAAAAGCTTCCTGGATGAAGCAATTTCGGGGATTTCTTCTTTGACCATATTCCAAAAATATTCAGGCGAACTCTGTAGTTGTTTTCAGGTGGATGAGACAGGCCAAACCTATATAGTAGCGAATCTTCGGTTTCCTTAAACTCCGTAAAATGAAAAATGAAAATTCTGGATATCTTAAAATGTGTTGATGGGATTTATTTTATAGGTAAAATTCATCAAATATATAGGGGGTAATTCTGAAGGAGATGCTGTATAAAAGGCATGGGAAAAGCTGACTACGATATTGATTGCAGAGCCCGTTGCAATTTCCATGGTGTTAAACAGGGCCAAAATCCGAAAAACCCTCTCAAGGGATCTAGATCTCATTTCAATTCTGAAAATCAATATGATTTCAACTACTCAACATCTTCGGCTGAAATTTTGAACAACTTTGAAACAACTATGTCAGTAGCATTGCATGATTGCCGGCTTCCAGCAGAGATGCCTTCTGAAAACCATAAGCTGCATAAAATGCAATTTCCACCACAGTCATTGAACACAGTTGACGGCTGTCGTGCACCACTTATTACAGTCACAATCTACAAATCTTCAAAATAATCAATTTGAAAGTACTCAAAACAAATTTGTCCAACTTTTCTGTTAAGTAATCAGTCCCAAGTAACACAGCCCACTCGGGCCGATAGTGGGCCGATACGAAATGTCGATATCGGCGATATCGGGTAACGGGCCAATGCCACCTGTCGGCCCTACGTCGGAGCCGCGCCCTTAAAACCGTCGGGCCGATTTCATTGAAAACCGGTGAGCCGACATCGGACGAACGATGGTTCTCGATATCGGGCAAACGGTGTAAAATGCTTTTCAAATAAAATAAAATATGATATAATATAACTATAAACCTATAACCTATAAACCAATAAAATGCCGAATGACAAGTAAAGACGAGAAATTGTGTCAAAATGATTCTGTATTAATCGGTAGAACAGTAAACTGCACAAAATTCAATGAAGATAAATGAGAAAAAAAGTTTTCGACTTCTTCAGCCATGACTAAAAAAAAACACAAAACAATCCTTATTAACGACGAGGAGAGAGAAATATTTCTATGATAGGAAATCTTTCACTCTCCTCGTTAACAATGAACATATATATATATAAACGACTGAACATATAAAGATTTAGTCATCATCTTCGCTTGAAGACGATGACGAAGACGACGAGGAATTTTCAGCCACGTTTTCCTTGTTTCGATTACGCATTTGTCGACCTCCTTTACGGTCTTTTGCGTCTTTAAGGAAGTTCGTGATCGCTTCTTGCATGGGCTTTAACTGAAACCCGTTTTTATCCGGATGTCTTATCCCCAATGCACCTAATAATGTTAAAAGCAGATGAAGTTCACTCAACAAAATAAAGCCAGTATATAAAGAAGAAGACTTACGTTTCAAACATTTATAAAATTCCGTCTTTTCAAAAGGCAGCTTTTTTAGTCTTCCCATTCCTCGACGCGAGTAACGTAGTTATTCTGTTTAATTGGTGATTGAATAACTTTTTTCATTGTTTTCTTTTGGTTTAATTTGTTAGTGGCCTTTTTTTGCATTGTTCTCTATCATGGTGGGTCGTTTGAACTCGGAAATAAATCAATCTAGAATTTTTAATTTTGAAAGAATTATTTTTTACTATTCCACAATGGTTTCGTTAATCATTAGTTTTCAATAAAGGTATTAGCGACTCCAACAGCTAATAAATACATTTTGTTAGCGGTTGGAACAGCAAATAGGTTCAAGAATCTAAGAATATTTGTATGATGTCGCCTTGTTATTAGCGACTCCAACAGCTAATAAATACATTTTGTTAGCGGTTGGAACAGCAAATAGGTTCAAGAATCTAAGAATATTTGTATGATATCGCCTTGTTAATAGCGACTCCAACAGCTAATAAATACATTTTGTTAGCGGTTGGAACAGCAAATAAGTTCAAGAATCTAAGAATATTTGTATGATGTCGCCTTGTTATTAGCGACTCCAACAGCTAATAAATACATTTTGTTAGCGGTTGGAACAGCAAATAGGTTCAAGAATCTTTGAATATTTATATGATTTCACCTTGTTATTAGCGACTCCAACAGCTAATAAATACATTTTGTTAGCGGTTGGAACAGCAAATAGGTTCAAGAATCTAAGGATATTTGTATGATATCGCCTTGTTATTAGCGACTCCAACAGCTAATAAAATTTGACTATTAGCGATTGGAGCCGCTAATAACAAGGCGATATAAGATGCGGGATCGGTTTGTCAGCTAATAACAGAGACATATTTAACATCGGTTTATTCGCTAAAGTAGCTTAAGAAGAAACCCCATTTTGGCTAAATTTTTGGCTATTTTGAATATTATATTTGGCCATAATTGGCCATATCTGGCAACGTCGAAGGCCAGATGAAAAAAATCGGAGTGGAAGCACTGGCAGGAAACCTTTGCTTTTGAGACTATAGTTATTTTGGAAGCGTAGAATAAGTCGCTTTGTAGCTCGTTTTCTTCCGTGGATTTTGCCTCTCTAGGTATGTTTTTTACATTAGCCAAAGTTGAAAAAATTTTTCATAATCATGTTCTCTCTAAACAAGCCTACATGAGAGATTCCGTCTACCAGGTCATCCGTGATGTTGCGTGCGACGGCCTTGTTTCGCCAAAAAATGTTTGTGAAGATCATCGCACGGAAATGTTCCTCAGACCATGCATCTCAGACCATGCTATATACGTCCTCAACATTAAAAAGTGTTTTCTATATGTCTACATCGATCACGAAAAATTTTTTAAATTTATTTTTTATTAATGGTCTGTGGGTCTAACAACCCGTATGCTATCTGTGTTGCTTTAATAAAAAGCTTAACTGGAATTTGATGTGTAAGTATTTCATTTAGATGTAGATTTTCACGTACCATGTAGATGTACAGACTGTTACAGCAGTGATGTTCCCCATATGAACCGTGTTGACATCCAGGTTTCAAACAACGCTGATATACGGGGGTCGTTACCTACATAGCACACTTCTGCCGTCGGATGTCCCATTCTGATCCGAACACCCGTTGCCCTATGGGTAGTTCAAGGGATGTCCGTCGGATGGTAAATTTGTTCCAATGGATGTCCAAAAACGTGATTCTACGGACGTCCCTCCAACAGCCAAGAAATTTTTTAATGTTTGTTTTTCATTGAAAAATAAATTTATGTTAAATAAAAAGGGACTTAACAGTATTTAAATTTTCCACCACAACATGTTTGGCTTGGCACTGTTTAGCTGGGGATTTCTTAGTTGTACATAAATTTTTCGACGGATTGCATTGAAAAAAAAAATTTTATAAGGAGTTAAGTTTTACGATTTTACTAACATTTTTTTTCAAATATTGATTTGCTCGATAAGTTGAATGAGCAATTCGTATAACAAGAGCAGCAAAAAAAAAAAAATAGAATGAAAATAATATTAGTCTACAAGTTTGAAAAAATTTTACTAAGTTTATATTATTTTATTATACTATATTTAATCATATTTAAGACAGATGATTAGGAATCACTAGCAGCAAACATTTCACAAGTATTTTTGACTATTTCGGTACAGTAGCAGAATTTATTTATCATTATAACAAGTGCCATGGTTAAATGGTTAGAGACTCTGACTGTGATTCGGGGGACCCGGCGGGTTCGAATCCCGACACGGGCAAGTTGTTTTATCTTTAATCTTATTCATACCCAAAAGAAGTCCTATCGGATGTTACTAGGAGGTCCGACTGCATTTTCCCGGGAGGTCTTGTAATATTTAGACGATACCCGAGGGACATCCAATCTGGAGGACGGGAAGTTCCACGGATGTCCGTAGGATATCACCCTTATCCGCGTTGGATAAACTGCGGATGTCCGTGGGACCAACCTGTGCTATGTGGGTGTAATGGTCTGTACTAAATATCAACAAATTGCTATATCTACTGAACAAAAATAATACGACGTGCAGCAGAGGTACACGTTGTACATACAGGGAAGGGGAAAAAAGGATATTTAACTAGCGATCCCTGGATATCAATCACGTATGTCCCACATCCATTTCAGTATACTCCTTAAACATCCAGGGTATGTCTATGTGTTAGTAGGGTGTCTTGTTCCCCCTTTACTTTTGATAACAAACTCAAGAAATTCCTCGACCAGGAATTTATATGGAAACGATTAAATTTATTACTGATTGAGACGATTTATCGTTATTTGCCTCCAGCAACTCAAGTATGTTGAAAAGGTTTACTGCAAAGACTGGATTTTTAAAAAATGTTATTTTGCAGGTGGTTCTTTAAAAAATGTGTATTTAATTGGACTAGAAAAAGGTGGTGCAGGTGCTCAGTGGTATAATTTTGGGACTAGTCCTAGAGAAGGAGATGCCTTCTCACTTTTGGAATGCATATTGATGCTTTTACTTGACTCAGTCATTTATTTAGTGCTGACTTGGTACATCGAAACAGTCTTCCCAGGTATGAACTGAGTTTATTCATCACTGGGGAAAGAAGTTATACCTGTGAGTTTGTGTAGGGCAATATGGTATTCCGACACCATGATATGTTATATTTTAGTCTTCCTATTGGTTTTCAGGTAAAGACAATGCTAATGTTGTCACCTTTGGATCAAGCACTGGAAAAGGTTTGTTTCTAGTTCTTTAGTTCCCCCCCAGACTGTTGCCCCTTATAACTATTGCCCCCTTAACTAATGCCCCCCTAACTAATGCCCCCCAAAAATTCATTAACAATTGCCCCCTAATTTCAAAATTCTATAAATAAGTTTAAATCAAATTAATCATAATGATTTAAAATAGTCGCGGTTACAATTTCATATGTCCGATTAAGTATTCTTCCGTTAATAGGCTTTATTTCTCGCTAGATGGTTCTTTTTACTCAGTGTTAAAAAAACTTGTTTATTCTGGCCTCCCATTTCGTAGTAGCAGATTCAGACAAAATAGTAAAAACACTTTGATTGTGAAGTGATTGTTTTTTTTTATTGTTCGAAAAGTATGCTGAACGGTGGAAGTTATGTTATACAGCAAACCAGATATGAGAATTAGGTGCAAGAAATCAGTGCAATTTGAATTGTTTTTAAATTTTGTATTCTCTCTTGGACAGCTATTGATTCAGAAAAGTAGCCGACAAAAGCCAGACGCAAGAGACTCTTAAGTATGAGAAAATCTGCTTCTGGATACTTTGGGTGGGTAATTATTTTATTATGATATATAAAAGTTCAGAATTATAAAATGTGACTATTTTCTTCCATGAAGATATGACTTTCCATGGCGCCATGGAATTGTGAAGGCTTTTCACCCTGAATGCACTCCTTTGTAATTATAAATTATGATTGGAAAATCATTTTAATTTCTGTGGTTTCTAGATTTCTAAAGAAGCAGAGGATTCAAAAGCTTGTGATCATCTAGCCGAGTGTCAAGACTCAAGACATCCAAACCACACGAAGGCAACCTCTGTCGCAGCGAAAAAGGAATCATCATTACAAAAAAAATGTAAATTAAATGTGTTTGATGTACCATTTTGTACACTTGACAAAATATAACTCCGATATTTTTCATTAATTAAAGTATTGTGTATTTTACTGGGGGGAGGGGGGTGCAATTGTTAATTATTTTTTGGGGGGCACTACTTAGGGGGCATTAGTTAAGGGGGCAATAGTTTTGGGGGGTAAAAGTCTGGGGGCAACTATAGCAACCGCGAGGGGGCATTAGTTAAAGGGGGCGATCGTCGCCAACCCCTCTTTCTACCATCGAGTGGCACTGCGTCAATCAACGGTTTTACATATCCGTTGCCAAATGGATGATATTGGGCATCAGTTTGGTGTATGTCCGCAACACAACGCCTTTTCGATCAGTAAGACCTAATCCATTTTCGTATGATTAATTTTAGCTAAAGGAAAACTTATGATTCTGAATTTGCTCGCGCAGAATAACAATGGAGGAGCATTTACGGTTCTTTACAAATTTAAAAACTGGAGAAAAAATCGAGTCTCGGATAGTCGGAATCGATTCGGTAGTGTTTGGGACGTAGATGTCCAAGGACATATTAGATTTTTAAAAGATATGTTGCAAACATAGTGAATTCCTCGCCAACCAAGGAACAGGCAACAATAACTTGTTCACTCAGCGCCAACCAACACTTTCGCTTTTAGCGCGAAATGCCGTAGCCCATGGCTAACGACATCAAGTGTTGGTAAAATGGAAACTCTGAATGAATTCCTGGACATACTTTCCCAGAAAAATCGGAAAATATGAACATGCCGACGAACTTAGGCGAATTTTCGATTTAATGAACGAAATTGACAAATAGTTTGGCAACAAATCCCATAAAAGTGACAGAGTTCAATAGCTGAGCTATTATCTAGCCAACATCTAGGTTGCTCCAACTACATTCGATAGCCCACTCCCATTCTAAGATTTCCTCTTCACAAGCTAACTAGAAAGTCTCAAAGATTTGATAAACGGTCTACCAACCGTTCTGCCATCTCTCCGAGTTTCGATTGAGGCGTCGTTCATAAATTAGCGGTGATAGGGGGGGGGGTCAAGACTTTGTCACGTAACAAAGGCAAAACCATATTTGCCTGTGTCGCCATCTATCCCAACAATTAGGAAACCGAGAAAGAAAATTCGAGAAAACCCTTTCGACGTTTCGCAGCCAACGGCTGTATTGCGAAACGACTTTACAACGTCTCTAGAGGATGCTAACCTCTGTTTAGTTGTTGTAGGTCAAGAAACTTCAAGAAAATGGATAAAATAAATTTATTCTGAATTGTATAACGCATACGTAAATGCTTATCCAGCTAAATCAAAATCACATTGCCAAACTGAGTTCAACGAAAAGTGGAAATCAATAAAAACGACAAAGATTTGCCCACAAAATTGACAGAGCTTTTAAAAGAGTTAAAGCGTATTGCACAACAGAAAAAAGGAACGAAAAAACTTAAAATTGCGTTACATAATTTATGGACGCCGCCTGATCTCAATCGGCTATACAGATACTATCGAGAGATCAGCTAAACAAGTTGGCGCAAAAACAGTCAAGGAGAAAAGAAAGCGGAGCAGCCCTTCCTGTGGAGAAACGACTCAAGGATCTGGCAAAATTTCAAAGACTAAGAAGATCCTGCTCGGTTCCAAGCACTCTACCTTTAGGGGAGGGCGGATCCAAACTGGACGCGTACCAGATTGAACAACCGCAATAACTATTAAGTTCATCAATAAAATGGATGTAAAAAAATACTGTACGATGTGGAATTCCATCCCGCATATGGGGATGAAGTTTCAATCATTTACCTTAACTCTTCGTGTAGTTATCGATAAAATACTAAAACCGGCTCAAATTTTCATTGTCCATTTCAACCCCCCATCCCCCATTCAATCACTAGAGAATTTCTATATTATAGAGTTTATTTTTTAATTTTTTTCACGTATACATAAATAGTTTAATGAATAAGGAAGACAATACTATTTTTTTAAAGTTTGTTTTTTTGAATATTCTTTGTTTTATTGACCAAGTAAACTGGCTTCAATGCCTGTCCAGTCCCCCCCCCCACCCCAATTTTTTCAAGTTTTTCGAAATTCGTTTACTACTAAACTACTTAATGAATTGCAATGAAAAAATTAGGGGATATAGATTTTCTTACGCTTAACATTCTTGTACAATTTTCCCACCTAAACTTCAATTATTTTAGGAGATATACGCGAAAAACGATTTTTGTCCAGTTTGGGTCCGCTCTCCCCTATGGTCGGAGGCACCGATCACAGCAGAGGTTGAAAATGAACATCGCAATCTATTCCAGGATTTGCTTTCATAGCAGAACCTCATGAATAAACCACGACCGATGTCAGAACGTCCGGCCTGACCACCTCTGCCTGTGGATAACCTGAAGAAATTTGTCAAGTGGTGCCGACAGAAATTTTTACGTTGTAATTACCAATTCTACTTTGATTAACCTAAGTTATTCGTAGCACGCATTCACAAAATTCTGTGCATATCTGTATGTGTGTGTGTAAATGTGTATACCTTTCAACCTTTGATGTAAATAGCCTAGTCAAAATTACCTCTTGTGTGCATGTGTTTGCGTGTGTGAGTATGAGTGTGTCTGTGTGCTGTAATGTTTTGGCTATAGGGCTCTTCGGGGTTGTGTTTTCTTTCCAAAAAACTTGGCAACGCAGCAGCCAATGTCACAGCGTAAAAGCGTCTCCGTTTGACTTCCAAGACTTTCTACAGTTAAACAACAATGGTTACTCGTCGAGTTTGTTGTGTTGATAAGTGTAAAAATACAAATAGTGGATGCTGTGTAAAACTATTTGCGTTACTAGGTTAATTAGGTAAATAAAAATATCAGATGAGGTTATTTTAGGAACAAATTTGTTGCACTCGTTGCCCTGTTTCCATAGTTCTTTTGGAATTTCGTAAGGGCAGTGTGCACAACTTATTAGTTTCAATTTCTCTAAATATGCATGTCTTTCAACTGGCTGAAGACCATTTGCATAAGAAGAAAAAGAAGATGACATGGTAACATTTCTAGACTATCTACTTAAACGTCAAGCAATCGCGCTGTGACATTGGCTGCTGCGTTGCCAAGTTTTTTGGAAAGAAAACACAACCCCGAAGAGCCCTATAATTAAAAAATGCACTGCCAGAGTCATTGAGAGGATGGTTCGCGAACTATGGGAAAATATCCCATAAGCTGTTGGTACGACTTTTTGCCTCTGACACTATTGCCACCTAGCGGATAAGGGCGGGGCTTCTTGCACACATGACTCCCAGAAACCAATCAGGTTTGATAGCTTTGCGCTAAACCTAATCACGGTTTCATATGTCCCGTCTGCTTAGCGCTTGTACAAAATAACTAGTTGAATGTTTTTCTGTTTTACTTTGAAATATTTATGATTTTGAAAAGCATTTATTACTACTGTAATACTCATACAACACTCTCAATTTTTTAT
Organism: Daphnia sinensis; assembly: GCA_013167095.2. NCBI lineage: Eukaryota > Metazoa > Arthropoda > Branchiopoda > Diplostraca > Daphniidae > Daphnia > Daphnia sinensis. The sequence goes on along the minus strand of CM023192.1, from coordinate 3,042,723 downwards.
TTCTAATTTTTCACAACTTTTGGCTATCATTTGGTAGCGTAACGAAGAAGTCGCTACCATTTGGACGGAAAACCAGTCGATTTTTTTAAAGTAGGGTAAAATAGATCATCTTCCATCTTGCCTACCATTTGCATTGGTAGACTAGATACCATTGAATAAAACGAAAAAAAGAATAGGCTTACGTGGGACTTGAACCCTTGACCCATCATCATTGATGTTACCAGCCAGGCTCTTTAATCACTAGGCTGTTGATGATATATCTTCCACGTATTTTTCTGAGATTGATCACGTTAAAAACTTTCTGCATGTATTTCTTCTTAGGTGGCAGCACTTTCACAGGCAAAAGGGGAGAACACGTGACTTCCCCAGCCTCCTACAAAGTCGTACCAACGGCTTATGGGAAATTTTCCCATAGTTCACGAACCATGTTCTCTATGACTCTGGCACTGCGTTAATTTGAATTAAAGGACTTTTTTTTTATTGGAAATTTTTTCTGTCGACTGGGGAATTCGAATACAGTGGTTGAATGCTTCCGGTTATATTGAAACCTTTCTAACTGCAGGGAATAAAAAAAATATTTGTTTTTTTTTGTGCATGGCGTTTTTTACAAAGATTTCAAACAACAACTATTTTGAAAGTTTAGCAAATCCAAATGTACCATGATACCAAAATAATCCTGTTGTCGATGTTGATCTAACCTTTTTTAACGTCCGTAGCCTTTTTCAGCAGACTGACTTCCATATTCTCCACTCGTTAGTGCAGAATAACATCCGTGTCCTGCACCCATGTGCTATCTGTGGCCACCGTAATCTTTCCCTGCTGATGCTGCGTGGCCACCATGTCCTTTACCTGCTGGCGCTGAATGACCACCGAATCCACCGTTAATTGGTGCAGCATGACTGCTATATCCTCTACTGACAGGTGCAGCGTGATTGTTGCTGTAGCCTCCACTCTTAGGCCGACGAACCGCTTGACTACTGCCGTATGCCCCACTCGCAGGAGAAGGATGTCCTCCATATCCTCCACCGAGTGGTGCACCATGTCCACCATACCCACTATTGACGGAGGCAGCGTGACGACTTACATGCCCTCCACCCATGGGCGATGCGTGACCACCGTATCCTCCACTGGTTGGCGCAATTTGACCTCCAAATCCTCCACCCGACGGTGCTGTGTGACTGCTCTTGTGTCCACCTTTTATTGGCGACATGTGGCCTCCATATCTTCCACCTGCGAGCGATGAGTGGCTAGCAGGGTATCCCGAACTCATCGCTGATGTACCACCTCCGTAGCCCATTATTTGTTGGCCACCTGAAATTGATAATAAGTTATACCATAACCAATATTACACCGTATTACACATCACGTTTCACAGTCGTAATAAGCTTCAATTTTCCTTGAGCTACACTTACCATGAGCACCATAGCTTAGACCATTACTGCCGCCTCCTCTTCCTATAGAAAAAACGGGTAATTGAACTAAAATAACGAAAGCTCACTGAAACCACAAGAACTTTATTTAACTTTGTGAACCTTCCTTTTTTATGCGCATCGGATGATGAGAAAACAAGAGCAGCTACCAGCAACGAGGTCCACTGTGAAAAGAAACAAATTTGAATTGATAACCAAAATTCAAAATTTATTTTTGTATAATAGAATCAAACAAACCATAATGTTGTAAAATAAACGCATTTTGATGAAAATTGCGTTAGAGATTGGTATTTGCAACTGCACGGTTTGCAACTGAGGAGCAGTAGATTTGCAGCGGCCTTTTTATATCGAATACAGGGAAAAAGACCTTCGGAAACGTAAGCAGAAAGTTGATTGTATTAACTGCTCGTGCAAAACTCGTCATCCTCTCCTAGAGTTGTGGCAGTACCAATGCCACACTCCTTCTTACCTTCAAGGAACAAAAGAAATGGTGCGGACAAAAGGAAGAGAAGAAATAGCTATCCATGCGGAAGAAAAAAGATGTTAGTTCTTCACGTTCTGTGACCACTAACCTTCAGTCACCCTTTCCTTTTATCTTTCTCATTAAATCTGCGTTTCCTAGGATCAAAAGGCTTAAAACTAAAATTTGTCTGCGATTTTTATAGGACTGGTTACAACAAATTTCCTTGCCGTTTTCATATTTATGGTTTTTTTTGTTTCTTAAAAACTTTTGAATTAGTTTTATTTACATGGTTGGCCCGCGTAAAATCCCTGTGGTTCATAAGAGCTTAGTACATAAACTATAGAATCTAAATGCCAGCGCTTGTGGTGCTGTTGGTATAAACCAATAAAGTAGAAGATATATGTAATCAACCATTGGTAACTAAAGCGAGTGATGGGACAATGTAAACTAAGAGTCACCTGTGTTTTTATGTTTTAAAGAAAGTTAACTTATCGAACTTGTGTAACCAAAATGCGTCCGACATCCATCCAAAAGGTTAACCGTTGCAAGCATCATGTTAAAAGTTTAGAAAGGCAATTGCATTACATACATTATAGATATTATATATCTAAATATTTCCTTATTTGTTGCCACATTTACAAATCAAGGTGCAAGGTGATGTGCTTACTGAATTGATTTTTATTTCTCAATGTAGCCTACAGCAAATTGTTGTTTGTCGTAATCATTTTCAAGCATTGAAAAAGTTTAAAAGCGGCAGGTTCTCGTCAATTGATCTTCACTAGCGTTTACACTAGTTTACAGTTTCTATACTTGTCCCTTACGAAGCTATTCACGATGTACTCTGCTTTGATGGTACGTTTGTTTCATGATTTTCTTTTCTCAGTTCAGAGAGGGCAAAGAACATTTTGTATTACACTAAAAACTTGGTTGGCCTATCTGAAACCATTTTATTGTTTTTATTAAATTAGGCTATCGGACTACTTAGCCACATTGGGTGTGTATTTTCCACCTATCTTCCAAGTGTCCGCAGTTACGAGGGTAAGCACTATAAACGTGAAGTTCTCACAACTCATCAACGAGCAAGTGATAACTCTTTATAGCCTAGGCCTAAATATGTTTATTGCCACCGAAAATTATCTTTGATGCTTTTAAAGGAAATGCTTCATTAATTAAAAATTTATTTACGTTCATTGCGTTATATGTGGTGGTTCATTTTCAACAACCAGCAGCGTTGGGGGGTGTAAATGATGAAGACGCGAATAAAATTGTTGGTGGAACCCCTGCCGCTGAAGGAGAGTTTCCGTATCAGGTAAACAAGATGCCTGCAAAAATTTCAACAGTTTATAGAATTAGCTGCGTAGCCATCTTTATGGTTTTTTCAGTTTTGTGTGAGTATTGAAATTTTGATTTCTTTTCAGGCTGCCTTGAACCTCAGTGGTATTTTCTGTGGTGGAACCTTGATTTCCAAATCAATTGTCTTGACGGCAGCGCATTGCTTAGAAGGGTACACTGTTAGCCTAGCCAAACAGCGAATATAATATGAATTGATCTTAGAGTAGATTGAGGAGACCAAACTGCTTTTGATCAGTATTTTTATCATCCACTCTGCGGTTCCCTTATACTATTTCATATAGTGTTAATTCCTCTATATTTGCCAATAGTTTCTCCGCATCGCCTGTCAATACATTCAAGGTGACCGTCAACACGACAAAACTTAGTGGCGGAAATGGTGCAATCGTCAGAGGAGTGAGGAAATTTGTCACACATCCCTTGTTCAATCCCATTACGTTCGTAAGCATTGCTCGGGCCTTAAAAAATTATATCGATTATCAAAAGTTATTCTGTAAATTGCCACCCCGGTAACAGGACAATGACGTTGCTCTGCTGGCCTTAAGCTACCCGATAAAAAATGTCAGGCTCTCTAAGCTCCCATCAGCTTACACCACCAGCACGTACGCAGGTCAGACGGCCGTTGCTGTTGGATGGGGAGCCACTTCTTTCGGTGGGTTTCAATTGTATCAACAACTCCGATTATAATAAATATGCTTTCATTTAAAAGGTGGAAACCTTTCCAATAGTTTGCTCAAGGCTTCCGTTACTGTTTTGACGAACGAAGCTTGCAATCTACAATACAACAACACGATTACTAGTAACATGGTTTGTGCTTCAGCTCCCGGTAAAGATGCTTGCCAGGTTAGTTTCTCGTTTGCTATCGTAATGATTTTCGTTTAGAAATATCTAGCAGTGTTGATCTTTATCGATATAGGGTGACAGCGGTGGTCCTTTGCTGGTTAAAGGTGTTCAAATAGGTATCACCAGTTTTGGCGAGGGCTGTGCTGATCCTAGATTTGCAGGCGTGTACACAAGAGTTACTCGCTATCTTACATGGATCCAGACCATTTCACGCATCATCCAAAGTGCACCTGGTTTTTATTGAGATTTTCAACAAACATGCACTCCTCTATACACACAAAAGCAACACGTAAAGAAAATTTTTGATCACTTTTGACTCTTTTCAAAGCGTCGGCGTTCATTTATACGTTCCACCGTATAGGAGGACGGAGGACATATAGGAAAGATGCAAAATTTTGGGTATAAGGGTGACGGGACATTTATATAATTCTTTTTTAGATGATAGTGCAATAAATTTGTCGAGGAAAAGGAAAACTGTGTAAACAAGTGTAAAAGCATGAAATGAAAAAGAATCTGCAAAAACTCTGGGTTATACAAACTGAAAGGAAAAAAGACGACGATAAGCCTATATGGATTTGTGCAACAAGCATCATAAATATAATTCAATCAATTTAGAAAACAAAACAAAAACCACAAGCGCTGGAATAAAGTTCGTGTGTTGATAAGTTGATTACAGAGAAAAATGTTGGCAAGCCTGAGCTTTATCCGCACTTTCAGTTGTAACTTATAAGGACAAAACCTATCTGCAAACGAACTCACTGTTGTGCATAGGTGATAAGACTGATAACATCCTGTACCATTCGCTGCCATCATCAGAGGATTTGCGGTGATACTCATCTGGACGAGAACACTTACAAGATAGACGTCGACAAGCAATTTAAATGAATACGAATGCAATAGGCTACCGTCGATTCCCCCAATGCATGCAAGGGCCGTGAAGAGGATCATTGTGACGAGGCTCATCGATTTCTGTTTATGACCGTGGATGTTTGGATTGGTCAAACTTCTGTGGCAACGACAAATAGCTTCTGCTTACAAAATTATCGGTCAGTTCTTTTGAGTTAATATACAGGAATAAAGCGTTATTAACTTGCGATGTTTCACTTTCGATTTCGGCAAGTAGAGTCTGTGGCAAAACTAGAATTGAACAACAACATACAATCATAGAATGAGCAACGATTTGTACCAGATGATTGCTCACTTCAAGTCTCCTACTGGAAAATTCCAAATATTCAAAAAAAAAACCATGTAAAAAAAGAAAGGTTGTTGTTTCATCTATTACCTTCGGTCTGTGCAGCCTCCTTCAAGACAGTGAAAATCAAAACGTTCAGTTCTGCTGTGGGGAAAAGTGGTAGATCACCGAAAACCCACCAATCTCCATTCTGCCAATGCCTAGATTCAGGAACAAGCTGATGGCAAAGACAAACCAAATGTAAGTCTATGAAAAATTTGCTCGCTTGCTCACAAACCCAACACTTGGCAGCAAACAGTAAGGCTAGTAGTAATCCAGTAATGACGGATGATGTGATTTATGATTCCGATTGTGACTTATTGATGTAGGCCCTGAAGTTTGATAAATCGCATCCGTTGTTATTGCCAACAAGCAACAACAACAAAAAACTACGTTGGCAAGGCTGGCGATAGGAAAGTGAAAGGTAAGTTAATCGTCACGAAATAGGCTACATTTGGTGCGCTAAGGAAAATCAACCAACGCCGACGGCCCTCTGAAGGAAAGTTTTTACCGTTTACTAATTTTGAGTTCAAATGGAAATGTGACTTTTTTTTGTTGAATTTAAATAAAAAGTCATGGCAATTAAAAGACTGATTTCAATGGCATATTGCATATCTGCACAGAAATTGAATGAATTGAAATGCAAGAAGCCATTTCAGTTAATCAGGGAACGCGAAAGTAACCAAGTCAACATGTAACAAGTTTAATTTTCAGCTGTGGTCTTGGGAATTTCCGTACCATAAATCTATGAAGAAACAGAAGGAGAGGGTGGATGAAGGTTAGTGGTCACAAAACGTGAAGAACTCACATCTTTTTTCTCTCGCAATGGATAGCTATTTCTTCTCTCCCCTTTGTCCGCAACACCCCTTTTGTTACTTGAAGGTTATAGACAGGAGTCGCATTGATAACGCCATAATTCTAGACGATGATGACGAGTTTTGCACGAGCAGCTTATACTATCAATTTTCTTTTTTGCTTACACTTTTGAAGGTCTTTTTCTCGGCACTCGATATAAAAAGCCCGTTAGAAAACTACTGCTCTTCAGTTTCAAACCGTGCATTTGCAAATACCAATCTCTAAAGCAATCTTCGTCAAAATGCGCTTATTCTCCAACACTATGGTTTGTTCGATTCGTTTCAATTCTAATTTACAAGCATTTATCATTGAGTATGATTTCCAATTCAAATTGTTTCCGTTTTAGTGGACTTCATTGTTGGTAGCTGTTTTGTTGTTCACATCATCGGACGCACACAAAAAAGGTTATTGAAACTCAGTTAAGCTGTGGTTTCGGCAAATTTCAAAAATTAAATCTTATGACCTATTTGTTGATGTAGGAAGAGGTGGAAATGGTGGAGGCTATGCTGGTGGTTACAGTAAGTGTTGCTCCCAACAGCCATCCACGGCCGCTAAATTTTATATATCTTTATGGTTATGTCATAGATTTTTATCATTTTCAGGTGGCCAACAAAGTCTAGGCTACGGCGGTGGTCATACATTTCCTACGAATTTGGGACATGGTGGTCATTCATCGCATGGAGGACACAGTGGCCATTCATCGCATGGAGGATACGGTGGCCAGGCGTCGCATGGAGGGCACAGAGGCCACATGTCTCCGGTGGCAGGAGGACACCACAGTCACGCGGCACCTGTGGGTGGAGGGTATGGAGGTCAAATTGCACCAATCAGCGGTGAATACGGTGGTCACGCATCACCCGTTGGTGGAGGACATGTCAGAAGTCACGCTGTCCCCGTTAGTGGTAGCTATGGTGGACATGGTGCACCAGTCGGTGGAGGATACGATAGCCATCCTTCTCCAGCAAGTGGAGGGTACGGCAGTAGTCTAGCGGCGCGTCGGCCTAAGAGTGGAGGCTACAGCAACAATCACGCTGCGCCTGTGAGCGGAGGATATAGCGGTCATTCTGCGTCAATAAACGGAGGCCTCGGGGGTCATTCAGCACCATCAAGAAAAGGACATGGTGGTCATCCAGCTCAAATTAACACAGGATACGGTGGGCATGCAGTGCCAAACCGCGGGGGATATGGAGGCCATGTAGCTCCGATGAGCGGAGTATATGGAAGTAACCCAGCATCGGCAGGCAAAGGTTACGGTGGCCACGGATCACAAATAAATGGGGTATATGGAGGTTATGGAAGCCACTCTGCTGGAAAAGGTTACGGTCGTTAAAAAAGGTTAGTTTGACAAATGGCAGTAGCATAATTTCATCGTTTCAGTAATATTTTGAATTTGCTAATATTTCGTTCAGCAGTTGCTGTTTGAAATATTCCTTTACAACTTTTGCTAAAAAAAAGGCTTTTTATATATTTCAGGCATTAGAACAAAGCTTCAGTAGCTTCTCGAGATCTGCAATCCATCCAGCACTTCAGTAGAGTTGACCAGTTGACAAAAAAATTTTCAAGTCAGGGAATGGCTGCTCGTTGATCCAAATTAAACAAATTTTCGGAAAATACACGTTTTTTCATAAAACCGGGATATTCTTCTTTTTCGTATTACATTGCCTACTGTTTTTATCAATTTTTATTCTTTCTCTTCTTTCTGTTTCCCACCTAATGGGTTGTGAGCCGCACGCTCACCTCAGTCTATGCTACCAATACTTATTTAGATCTGTGCACAGGCAGTTCGTGAGTAACAAAGCAATTGTATACATGTTTATTAACAGCCTCTCATTGTGACTATCTTGCATCGAGCATAAATTCCATGGTAGCAGAGTCTGCTTCTGTAGAACTGACAACTGACTGTAGTAGTGGATGCATAAAACATCTTTTTACACTTGGAATTGGTGAGCATCTCAGACGAAAATTGACCAGAACGGATTTTATGGTCAGTAGAGGAGAAAAACCCAAATCTACCTAGACATAGACCCAGAGACTGGATTAAATTCACTTTGCAGCTCTGAACAGAAGACGGCAAATGCGGCAACACAAGAACCGTGACGGCCGAACCTGCTTCTCATATGAGCCCTCGGCCATGCTATTATGACAACTGCAGTATGTAACTGTGCGCGAGAATCGTGCATCAATCGTCATTCAGCAGACATGAAAGGAACAGACAGAACAATAGAAATATAGTACGTAGAAGTAAGCCAAATCTTCGACGTGTTTCCTGCTTAATTTTCGCTATCATAATTTAAAACTTTGATAATCATTTAACGACGACGTGGTTAAGTTAAAAAAGGGAATTCCTTTTCATGCAACACGAAATCTTGGGAAGAAAGGGAAAGCACAAAACGGAACGGCACGGAGTTCGTAAATTATTTTGAACTTACCAAACTCCGAAGTGGCGGGTTGATGAAAATTTTGAATGTGGGTTTTGCTGTAGTTTCCAACCTCTTTTAAACTGGACGCTGGATTTTCAAGAGATGCATAGGTAAAAAAAATTGCTCCTTTGAGAGCAAATTCTGCGTGCCTTCTAGTTCGGCTCAGTTTCTTTTTCTAGAAATGAAAAAATCCAGTTATAATACCATTTTTTTGTAAGAAGAAGCATGCAAATCTTGTAACTGTGTTATAGTTTTATACTTTTAAGCGGGCACAATTTGTAAGGAAACCAATAATTAACAAAAAAAACTTATCTGGATGAAATATTTCAGTTTTCCTTCAGGAAGATAGAACGGTGGAACTTTGGTAGTAAGCTACGTGTAATCGCTCGATTCCAGATAAACGTTATGTTAAGCTGATAACTTTGCTGGTTTCTGATGGACTGAAGACCGGTCACAAATGTACTCGGAGCCAACGCAACTTCGACTTACGTTTTCGTCCAGTATTTATGCTACTTTAAATGTCGCATTGACCCTGGCGATGGGATGAAATTACTTCAACACTGAATGCCCAGTTTGCAACAATTAAGCGTGACCAGCAGACTGTGCTCTTCATCAGCGTGCGGAGGGACACGGGGAGAGACCTGCGAAATGCGATACGTATGGACTAAGTATGACTGTACACCGGAACCAGAACGACTTATATCCTAAAGTAACTTGATCTGCATTTGTTAAGAAATTCATTTCTCTAAATTATTTTTAAAGTCATACAACAGGCTAGAGATGAAATGAGTATAAATAGAGACCGTGGGCGGAAGATAGAATTGTCTTATTTCTGCAGTAGCAGCGAAAACACGTCGTTGGCCCAGAAAACTTTGAGGTTAGTTATTTGACTTTTTCATTAATTGTAATCGCCACTTATATGATCACCTCAACAAACGATAAATCGTGTATAGTTCGTTACATCACAATTCAGTTTGACTACATATTTTTTCGCAGTTGGAGCATTTAACTTAATTTTTACCGGTTACTAACGGTTCGATTATGTAACAATGTCAAGTCACAGTCGAGCCACTAAATTTTGTTCTAATCGCTCTAAGGTAAAACAATTTGCCGTCAGGACTGACACACTGTTCTATTTTCTTTGAATCTGCACACCAATAATTTATTTATGTACCGTATATACAGTAAGTATATAACAATTTATTTTGTTCACTTTAAAGGCATAATGAGTTCTCCACTGAATCAATCGGGCTCTCCAGGTAAAAAATAAAAATAAACTTTTTAAAAATAGTGTTGTCATCCACTCTAACATCAAATAATTCTTCAGGCATGGTACGTCGTTCAATGATGAATCAACAAGGATCACCAAGTATAACTGGATCATAAATAACTATAGAAATTATTGTGAAAGCCATTAATCTTTTACACTGAACACTTTTCAGCCTTATTGCGTCACTCCATGAGCGGCAATTCGGGATTGAACAACTTGGCCAATGCGTCAGGCTTTCCTCGTCGTAATACTGATCAAGATGGCATGGGAAGCAACGCGATTGCTCGTTCAGGTGGCAACAGTGCGGCTTATCGTGCATCGCTGGTGTCGCACTACGCCGAAGACTTGGACAGACGTCGCCGCGCTGAACGAGCTGTCGAGGAAAAACTCACCGACGGAAGTATTTTCTTATTAATTTTAATTTGTGTTAGGTTTTCTTATTTAGTCAATGTTTTTAATGCCTTTTACATCTGTTCCCAACAAAGTGCCTTCAGACAATTTGAAGATCGATTCTGTTGAGTTGTTCGCTCGAGACAATGCCCGGGAACATCGTACCGATCGCTACGAAGTCGTTCTTGATTCTGGCCGCGTAATTCATTGCATCCAGCTAATCTGAATTTGCACAAAACTAATTTTGCTCAAAATTACAGGACATTGGATCATCTTCTACCATGGCTAGGTCCAGGTCGATGACGAATATGACGTCAATGACATCGATGGATTATCATTCATCTTCTTCGCCGTCTACAGCAGTTCTTCGTCGTGGCCAGCCGTTTTTTATGGCTGTGCGGGTAAAGGACCGCAACTTCGATCCGCGTCGTGACGTTTTACGCGCAGTGTTTACTTTCGGTAACACAATGAAAATGATACTATGCAATTTTAACGGAACGATAGCTTTAACATTTTATCTTCTTCGGTTAGGCCCGAATCCCCAAGTGACGAAGGGAAGTAAAGTGGTTTTGCCTTTCCGCATGAATCAACGTGAATTCACTCGAGCTCCCCAAAAATGGGACATGCGGATCCATCAGCAGGAGGGTTTCAATGTCTCTTGTCAAGTAAAATCATTAAAATTTATGAGTCTACGCCTCTTTCAAATTTTTCCTACTTTGATTTGCAGGTTCATATTCCTGCAAACGCACTTGTCGGTTTATGGCGAGTTAACATCGAAACTACCACTTCAACGCCGGGTGCCCGCATCGACGAATTCCGTTGCAAAGATGACATTTACATCTTGTTCAATCCGTTTTGTCGAGGTTCGACTTCTTCGTCGTCATATTTTGATTGGATAAGGACAATAACTAAATATGTTTATTGTATACATTGCAACAGAGGACTCTGTGTACTTGGACGATGAAGAACTCCGTAGAGAGTATCTCATGAACGACACGGGCAAGGTGTTTGTTGGTACCCATCACCGACCCAAAGGCCGTCGCTGGATCTACGGACAGTTTTCTGACGTGGCCTTACCAGCAGCTCAACTTTTGCTCGGCCAATCTGGTCTCAACCCAACGGAACGAGGCAATCCTGTCCAAGTTGTCCGTGCCATCGCTTCAATCGTAACCAACCTCATTTTCAAAGTTTCTCATATCATAGTAATCTTCATATTGATTGCATAGATCAATGCTAACGAAGGCTTTGGATTACTGGAAGGCAAATGGGAAGGTTCGTTTGAAGACGGAGTTTGTCCATGGACATGGACGGGAAGCTCCAAAATCTTCGAACATTATCTGCGCAATGGATCTAAGCCAGTCAAATACGGGCAGTGCTGGGTTTTCGCTGCCGTGGCTACTTCCAGTATTGATATTTAACTAAGTTTATCCTTAAGTAGCTATTCCACAGATTCGTTTTAACAATTTGAACAGTCTTCCGCGCTTTGGGTATTCCTGCCCGCCCTGTTACGAATTTCGTGTCTGCACGCGATACAAATCACACGCTATCGGTTGACAAGTATTTCGATGTCTTCGGCGAAGAGATGAAAGGTGGCCCAGATGGCGATAATCAAGATGCCTTGTGGAACTTCCACGCTTGGTAGAGCAAGAGATACCAAATTTCAAGTAAAATGTGTTGACTGATTTGTTGTTTGAATTAAAAGGACTGAAGTATGGATGTCCCGGCCCGATCTCCAACCCGGTTACAATGGCTGGCAGGCAGTTGATCCTACTCCTCCTCCTCAATGTCGACAGAACGGTTCTGGAGGTTCTTAAGCGAAAATCTAATCATTTTGGTTTTCCACTGAATTTTTAAAATTTTGTAAATTTTGTTTAGCTGATTCTAAAAGTCGAGGTCCTTTGGCTGTCGAAGGTTTCCGTCGAGGTCCGTCTTCGGTTGAGTCTGTCCGTCGCGGTGAAATTGGATTTGCTTTTGATACACCATATGTAAAATATTTCAAGTTTAATCAATACCTTTGAAAACTAATTCTTTTTCTATTTTGTGTCAGCTTTTTGCGGAAATCAACGCCGAAGTCACCCACTTCCAAGAAGACGAGACATCTCACTGGGGATTTAAGAAGATTCCTGTCAACAATTATCAGTTAACCAATACCTAAATAATTAATTTGAGCAACTAAAATCAGTAGCTGATACTAGGGTTGGACGCATGATATTGACCAAGCGCCCGGGAGCCGACGATGATGTCAGCGATGCTGATGTAGAAGATATCACTGGCCTTTATAAGACTCTCGATAACGCGTCTCGCTACCAAAGACAATCTGACGGATGTTTCAATTCCCTCTTTAGTAATTTTTCCAGTTTTTATTTGGTTTTATTTGGTAATTTCATTAACTGCTCATTTTCAAAGACCAAGGGATGACTTCGCCGTATCTGGAAAGGAGAGATAGGGAAAGAGAAAGGGATATGATCCAATATCCAGGAACATCAGTGCGTCGTCCAAGTGCGATGGACATCGCCCGCAAACCCTGGTACGACGAATCACGCTATCCAGCTGATTCAGGAAACACAGCGGCTGACCGTATGTCAGCCATGAACGCAGCCCGAAGTGTTGATCGTGCCCAGCCCATTTTCGATTCCCGACCTCCCAACGAAGACATTCAATTCGACTTGGTTGAGCAAGAAAAAGTTGCATGGGGACAGCCTTTAAATGTGCAAGTTCTCATCCAGGTATTCTAAAATGTTGATGTGTCCGTTGAGCTCGTCATTTCGAAATTTGGTGTTCAATCGCATTTCACAGAACCGTTCTCAAGAAACGAGAACCATCACGACATACCTATGTGCCAATTCGGTCTATTACACTGGAGTCACTGCCCGCCGTCTTGGACGCAACGATCGTCAATTTGTACTTCAACCGGGAAGCCGTCAGTGTTTTGTTACTTTTTTAAAGAAAGCTTTAGTGTCTTAAGCAATTTTTTTCGTTAATTCAAATAGGAGAAACCCTCCAACTTCGAATAAGCTGGGAAGAATATCGTGAAAGAGTTGTTGATTACGGTTACATTAAGGTGTTTTCCATGGCTTCAGTGCAAGAGACTAAGCAATCGTGGAGCGCAGAAGATGACTTCCAGCTGGAGAAACCAAAGTTGGATATTCAGGTAACTACGAAGCTCATAAAATTATATGTATCACGAAGCAAATAATTTCATTGCTAAAAATAACTTCCGCTTATCAGGTGCGAGGAAATCCCCAGATAGGGCAGGAATGCTTTGCTACTTTCTCGTTTATGAATCCAGTGCCAGTTACCTTGACGGAGTGTGAGTTTGCATTTGAAGGATCGGGTCTGGTTCGTGCCCAAACAGTCAAATACCGGTGAGTTAACACAAATGACGACATGATAGGAACATATTAGTTATATACTCGATTTTTTTATTCATTACGTAGTGACGTTAAACCGGGAGAGATGATCAGCTTCGTTCAAAAGTTCCTTCCCCGGTTCAGTGGTGAGCGTAAACTGGTTGCAACATTCAATTCTCGAGAACTGGGTGATATTGTCGGCTCTCGTCCAATTCATGTCCGTGAGTAACCGACGTCTCACACAGTCGGATCGCGAAACTCCAACGACTTGACATTTTGACCCTCTAACTCGGACTTCCCTAAAAAAACTTAGCAAATTAATAAAACTATGTTATGGCTTTCCCCATATGCATACTGATTACGTAAAAATTTATGCCACTATCTTGAAAGGCATTTAAATCCTTAACTTTCCTCCTTTTTCTCCGTTGTATGGTTCAGGTTACTGAAATCGTTGTTTCCTTTATATTCTCGGTGACGGTATATGCTCAGCAGGAATAAATTTCTCCAATCAGTTTTTCCGTGTTTTCCTTTTCTATCAAATTTTTTTTTAGTAGTTTACTTGAAAATGTTTAATTTCAATTGTTTATTTTTATTTGTTCAAAATCTTCTTTTGGTGAAATCCTGAAAATTAACCCCATTTTCCGTATAGTGATGCTAACATCAGCTACAGTATACAATGCACATCGTAGGCTAGCCAGAACACGTCGATATCATTTTTGATTATTGTTACCGAATTCCAGAAAAAAAATCACCACACGGTATTTTCAAAATTGAACACTGATTTCGGTTATGTTACTGGCTTTCTCGTCAAAGCCACGGAACCTAAAATTAACCCCTAAATTTTTAGCCCCACGTTATCTTCTCTACAAGTTGATACCGATTTCTGCGGCACGGCGGCACAGCATCGATGGGATCGATGATTTTAAAAAACGTAGAGGAGATAAGTGCCGACACTCTTGCGAATGTGTTCTTCGTTTTTGGACAGCAGCGCTTATTTCAAAGATAATGCTGCCTTAATGCGTCACAATGTTGGGTTTATACAACAAAGTTCATGTCCAGATTTTACGCATGCTTCGCTAAGAACGGCTTTGTTTTTTGGTCAGCATACAAACTAAACATTTAAACACCAATTAACCCAAGTTACGTTCAAGAGATGTGTAATTCATTGCTGCAAAAAGACACGTGACAAAAACAAATACACACGAAGAGTTGGCTCGTTCTGTATAGCCTGGAGTAGGGCAAAAAAAAAGGAGGGGAGGGAGTGCAGAAGTAATTAAAAAGAAAAACGAAGGGGAAGATAATATCAATGAAAATCTATATAAACTAGCATTTGACATGCAACAAAACGTACAAGGGCAGCGGTCGATGATATACGATGGTAACTCGCAACCTAACAGCTCTTCTTTTTGCGACAGCAAAATAATCCATCGGTTGGTTTATCAATATCAATAAGATTTTTATTTTATTTTCATCTTAAGTACTATGGCAAATCTGAAATGTTTTCAAACGCAGAATCAGTTATTGCACGAAGTCGTCACTTTTTTCTTTCTTTCTTTAATTGGAAGTGAAATAATATTGGGAGGAATGAGAATATATAACTATGAAAAATAAACTTTGGAAAAAAAAATTCGATATTATTATTCAAGAATCTTTTCTTTTCAACGAAACCATCTTCAAGAAAGTACTGCTATTCCACATTACTGTCTTTGACAAGTTTTAACTTTGAGATAAAACATATTTGGTTGGGAAACTTCAAGCTTTTCGCACTTCTTGTCTCATTGCCAATCTGCCTCTTAAAAGTTCAATCAAAA
This sequence comes from Daphnia sinensis, assembly GCA_013167095.2. NCBI lineage: Eukaryota > Metazoa > Arthropoda > Branchiopoda > Diplostraca > Daphniidae > Daphnia > Daphnia sinensis. The sequence continues at coordinate 3,027,310 of CM023192.1, read as the reverse complement.
CATTCTGAACTGCAAAATTTGAAAAGGGGGAAGAAGAAAAAGAAAACGAGTAGGAGAAAAACATAAATTATGATGGTTCAGTCCGCAACGAATACGGAAAGAAGAGCTGTCACTATACTATGATGAGCAGGCGATTGAAAAAATACGCTAGCTATGAAACGTGATTGGAAAAATAAACGCTATAAGAAGACGCTCTTAGATCGACTTTGTGTGTCATAACTGCAATGCCTTAGTGGCAAGATTCAAGACGTTTTCTTTTTTCACCGACTTCGGCAAACAGTTTCGAAGAAAAATAAAAAAAAAATTAAGGAAAGATGACGTGGGCAATGATCGCATTGTCGTATGCACAACAAAAAAAGAAGGAGGGGAAATCGAAAAAAAAAATTAAAAATAAAAAATTCTATCGACATCACATCGGAGTGCGGGACAATTTTTGCTGGGTTAGTTGGAGTTGACGTGGCGACTCCAGATTTGCACGATCAACCCCCAGTGGGAAAGAAAAAACAAAGTTATTGCCAAACTGAAGGTGGAAATTGAATAACAGCTAAATAAAAATTTAGAGAAAAAAAAATTAGAGGTTTGAATTAAACTTCGATAGTTTCAAGACGTATTTCGTTTGAGAAAAAAACATCCAAAGAGGACGATAATAGTTGTCAAATGAAAGTAGTTCATAAGGACCGAGGTGCAAAGGGAGTGTGCTGATCCATTGGCGGTGGTGGAATTTGCTTTTCCGCAAAGTCTATCATCTACTTCTTCGTTCCACTTATATTCGATTCAATGATGGACCTGGTGGGGATTCGGGTGTTTATGTCATGAAGAGTTCAATGTAACGCGTACCGATGTTTTGGCGATTCTTCTCTGCTATGGCTCTCTCGGCTTCGGCTCTATTCGGGAAATTGACGACAGCCTCGCCAGAAGGACGACCGTCATTGTTGCGTTGAATTTGGATGCAATCGGGCGTCAACTGTAATCAAATGCATTAACACATCATTTTCACGTGTACAAGTTAAAAACCAATATCTAACACCGTATAACTATATGTTAATTAAAGCAGGTGGGGGATGATAAAAAGCAATGATCAAAAAGGGGAAAAAGTGTGAAAATCACCAAGAGAAACGTCAACCACATCTACATTACAACTGAGGTTTGTTAATTAACGGAGAAAATAAGACAGACATAGAGAGAGAAAGAGAGTTATTAAAATTGTCGGTTCTAACGAAATCGTGGGCTTTGAAGTTAAGTGAAATGATTAATTTGAAAGCCATGCATAGTATGTGGCCAGGTGAAAAGATCATTACGGCACCGGGCCGTAAAAATCTAACTCGCACACCAACCAAACTATGCACACCTGGGCTAAACCCATCAGGCCCCAAATCACCGACATTTTGAATTGTTAATTTTTAAAAAAATGGAACGTTTCCGGTAGATCTCACGTTTTGATCTTCCGTGATGGTAGATTTACGCCAGATGGAATTCAAACAAGTTTTCTCAAAGGTTAAAAAAAAAAGGTGGTGAGAGAAAAATATGAATAATAAGATAAAGAAAGGGAGAAGAGTTTTGTCGGATGAAAGTCCCCTAACCTCGGAGAAGCCAGAGAAGAATTGAAGAATGTCCGAACATGATGCGGTAAAGGGAAGCCCCCGCATGATTACCAAGGTACCAGCAGGTAGACCTGTGCCGTTGTTCACTCCTCCAGCGGCGGCTGACATGGCGGCAGCGGCCGCGACGGTCGCAGCCGATCCGTTGGCCGTCCCGTAGTAGTTGGTAGGGCTGACGGGCGGCGATGGATAAGGCCAATAGAAGATGGGAGGAAATCCAAAAGGCTGTGGCCGCGGAGTCAGCGGACTAACGGCCGGTATGATTTGCGGCGGCTGGCCAAACGGGTACGTTCCGTAGGATTGGTGAGGCAACAGCGTTCCACCTACAAGATTGACGCCAAATAGAATTTAAAAGAACGTCAGTTTCAATGACGGTGCAAATCCTGGATCGATTTAAAAAAACCAATCAAATCAAACAAATGGCTCAGTGTTCACGCTACGTAAAATTCTTGTTGAAGTGATGGAGAAATAGGGAATTCAAGCCTTGTGTCACAACATTATAGCAGCAATTAGCGTAGAGGTAGAATTAAAACATTGCAAGGCACATAAAATCCATATAAATGAAGAAAAAAAAAAGATTACCCAGTGCCCAACTGCAACCAAAAGATCCGTAACAAAGTCGATACATTTTTTTTCCAAGAAAAGAAAAAATAAGACCAAAAAAAAAAAAGTAAAACGAAATAGAATCGACTTACCCCCTTCACCATGACACACGTGCGCATAGAAAACAACATGCAGTTCGTCAACCACCAGGATTTTCATTTTTTTTTGTACTATTTTGGTATTAGTGAACATGTAAATCGAAACAAGTGATTAAAAATGCTGAGATTAATCGTGACGAACTGAAATTTCCTATATAAAATCAAAACAAGAAGAAAAAAAAACAACACCCCATGCGTCGTCTATAAATGTGAAAGATCTCCCCCCCCCACACACACACATAAAAAAAAAGACAGAAGAGTGTGCGTACCAAATGCATACCAGGTGATAGTAAAAAAGAAATTAAACAAACATTACATTGAAGAAATAAAAAAAACAATAAAAAAAAGGCAAAAGTGCCAACATTATTTACCATACCACGTCGAAAAGCAAATAGCCATAGCCGTATAACTTGCCCTTACCATACGTTGGGTGTGTCTTGCCAGTAAGTTGTTTGCTTTTTGTTTTGTTTAACACCTTGTACCAAAAAAAAAAATTTTTTTTGAGAGGGAGTTGGAGGAAGTAGCCCGTAGAGGACAGTCGGCGCAGTCTAACAACGTTATCAACATAGCGATACACCAAACATAAACAAACCAACCGAAAAAAAGGAGAAGAGCACACACACACACAATATTAAAATTAAAAAAATTCGTCGAATAAAAAACAACAACAACCGAAGATTCTCCAGGGTAGTTGGTTGTTGGCCCTTTGACCACAGCAAAAAAAAAAAATAGATTAAAAAAAATTTAAACGAATGTTCTTAAGTGGAGTGTCAGTGTTTGTGTGAATGTGTGTGTGTTTGTAGTGTTCCAATTCTAATTTGTTTTTAAAGGTGAGAGATCATGTACCTAAGGCCACCGAAATTCTTAACGTTTACGCACTACACACTTTGCCCAAATGAGTCTTTTTTTTGCATCACGATTGCCAGTTTTTGTGGCGTAGAGGGGAAGAAGTTTCACTACACAACCGAATCCACCAGATGCACATGGAGAGAGGATGTAACTCAGCAATGCGAATATTAAGCCCCAATTGTTTCCCCCGCAATACACCATCACATTTGAATGGTTTTTTTTTATGGAATGGACGGCACAAGCGGACGGCAGAACTGAGGCACCATCTGGAATTTCGAGTTTCAAGCTATGAAGATGGCAAAATTAACCGAGGATTTTAAAAACAAAACGACCATCAAAATAATGAACTAAAAAAACAGTTCATAAAGCCGACAGGAAAGATTTAGGGGCAGGGATTTCATGCTTTTGTTATTATTATTAATTATTTTTTAAATAACGAAATTCTATTGAATTCGATATTTCCATATGCAAATGCACAGGAAAGCGGCTTCAATCGAATTCAAAATCTTGGGATGTTTGGGAGCTAAAAATTAGCGATGATTAAAATCAATCAAAGGAGCAAGGCATCGAATCAACCCCCAGCAATAAACACGGAAATTTAAAAATTAGAAAATAAATAAATAATTAAATAAACAACGTAGTGCAAAGTTTCCCCGAGACGAAAGAAATGGATCAAAAGAATACGTCTAAATCAAAATACGATGAACCGGTGAGAAAAAAAAATAAAAAGCGGAGCCAATCCTAAAATTATCCGCCAATCAAAAACTGAGGATCGAGGAAAGAAAAATTTTTGTTCGAATTTTTTGTTTTCGTGGGAAAAAAAAGGAAACCCAGGGCACACCACAGTTTAGGGAGCCTACAGCCACGTATTTAGTCTCAACACGTATCAAGTGCCACTAAACAAAAAAAAAATGTGTATTATAAATTGAAAAAAAAGGAGGGGAAGAAAAAAAAAGTAGAGGATGTGTTATGATGGTCGTATCTGGTTTAATAGAGGGATTGATTATATAATAATAGTAAGCCATACACGCCGTGGTTTCTCTTTGGATCCCATAGATCTATATAATAAAGGCCACGTCAAGAATAAGGAAAAGAAGAAACACAAGTAAAGGTAACAAAAGAAGAAAAAAAAACGGGGAGAAAGAAACAAATGAAATTCGGATCTTCCCTCTCCGCCCTCCCAAATCGTGTTTTTTAAATTTGTTTGTTTGTTTTATTGTTTTTTACTTAAAACAAACAACCAGCACCGTTTCTAATGGACACATAAAACGTCTGTATGTGTGTGTGTGTGTGTCGTGTGTTTGTGCGTAAATGTCCGTGTTTTTTTAGGTAAATTGAGTCACGAAAATTCGAAGCATTGGAGAGAGCGAGAGAGTGAAGTGAGAACGGGCACAGAAAAATCAGACCACATAGAAAATAAAGGTTAGTTTTCAAATATTCGGAAAAGTAAAGATAGGACCAAAAAAAAATTCATTTGGAACAAACACTGCATCAACCCCATCGTCGTCGTCATCGACGTTAGTATCGACATACTTGGCAAGCTGAACGAGCGAAGGGGTTAAAAAAAAAGAGGAAAAAGGTCTCCCAAGAATGACTCACATCTTAAGGGGATAAATTGAAAGTCACCAAAAATTTAATGCAGATTTAAAGAGAAAAAAAATTATACTTAGAATTAATATAGAGCTATCTGAAATCAACTGGTACATGAAAACTCTACAAGGACATTTTACCGTTTTGCGCGGCAAATTTGAAAAAAAAGCGACCGCGAAATTTGAAAAGGAAATTGAAAAAACAAAAACGCAAGGCAAGAAATTCGGGTAATAATGGAACGTTTAAAGACAAATGTTTTGAAAATGAAAAATCACTACGGGTCTTGGAATTCCGAATCGAGCTGATGGCTCAGACCCAAAGCAAAATAAATTTCTGAGAAAAAAAAGGATACGGAATGTTTTTTTTGCGACAAAGGACAAGTGAGCCCAAAGTAAAGAGAAACAGGGCGAGGGGTAAATGGGATGTTGATGAGTGTTTTGTTTTTTTGAAAAGGCCACGGGAATAAGAGGGGAAAATTCAACAACAATGTCAACTCGATAAAGCCCGGCATGCAAAAAAAAAATTAACGGGTAACCAGACTTGCCAAAAAAAAATTATACAAGTTCCCATTTTGATTACCACTACGAATTAAGTCTCCAGGTGGTTTTATCTGCCAAATAATTTTCAACGACACGCAAAATAAGGAAAAATGGGTGCGCAATGTCAAGAAAGAAAACAACAAAAGGATGAACCCGTCTATATAAGTCCACGACGAGGAACAACGAAAAAAAAAATCCAACATGACCCAAAAAAAAAATAGAACTACTACAAAGCAGGATAAATGGATGAAGGGAAGGTGAGAGAAGAGGAGGGGCCAGCACCGGTACCGGAAGCGCCGCCCAAATGCGGTGGCCACTGCCTTTTGGCTGCTGCTGCCGCTGCCGCCGCCGCGGCAGCCATGGCAGCTGCTGCCACGGCTTGAGAGGCATCAGCGTGTTGCTGTTGTTGCTGGAAAGCCGCTTCCCACGAACGTTTAAACCCACCACCCAACTGGGTCGAGGCCGGTTGCGACGACATACCGGGGAAAAACGAACCGGCCGCTTTGGCTGCCTGAAGGGCGTTAGCCAAACCGGCCTGATTGTTGCGCGCAAGTTGATTCTGACCGTGCTGGAGGCCCAGCAAAAAGAGCGGATGGTGCGGATGATTCAAAGACGGCGGGGCGGCAGACGCACCGCTAGCGCCAGCCCCATTACTAGTGGCGCCAATCTGGCCGAAATTCAAACCCGGAAAATTGGCAGAAAGCATGGGGAACTGTTGCAAGGCGGCCAACTCTTGTTGGACTGTTAAATTACCCATTCCCAGACCGGCCATGCCAAGACCTCCCATGCCGAGACCCAGGTGCGGAAAACCCTGGTGAGAATTTTGCATAAAGGGAGCGGGTCGGACGCCACCTTGACCGAGTAAACCCAAGCCAGAAGGCGGTGGCTGCTGCGATTGAGCGCCGATAGGCCCGGCCGACGACCGATGCTGGCGATCGACAGAAGTGGGGTTAGAATGGCGAGAAGAGAGCGTATAGGTAGAGGGGGTAGGAGGCGGTCGACTTAGTGAAGGATTGGAAGTGGCAGGTGAGGGAGGTGGAGCCAAGCCCATGAGCCATAGTCCCTCCTGCTGTTTGAGTGCGTGAGCGGCCAACTGGGCCTGGACTGAATGAATCTGAACAGCCTGAGCTTGCGCCTGCGCCTGCTCCTGCATGGCCTGCGCTTGAACCTGAGCTTGGGCTTGAGCTTGCAGGAGCTGGGCTTGGGCGTTACTCAAAGGAGAAGAAGCGGCAGCCGCAGCCGCCACCGCGGCGGCAGCAGCTGCAGCGGGACTGCTGAGCTGGTCCCAGGGCAACATACCAGGAGAGAGCAGAGCCTTCGGCGTGGCAGGAGTCGACGGAAGGGCCAGACCGCCAGTCAGCACGACGTGCATGTCCTCGCCGGAGCACTGGAACACCTCGATGTAGCGCTGCTTCTTGCCGAACACCATGTAGCGGTGGTGGCGCTGATGGGCCGCCTGGAACGAGCTCTGCTCCGAATCCATCTGGATGAAGGCTTCGCCCGATGGTTGACCCTGCAAATTAGGCACCACCCGTGACACACACACAATCACCACGAGAAGAAAAAAAACCATCGCGCCGCCGCGTCAATGACACAACAAAAAGAGGGTCAGGTCAAAACTGGAGGATTTCATTTCACCACACATTTAAAAACAAACCCCAAATCTAAATTTTTTTTAAGTTTATGTAACTAATGCAGGATAAATGTATATACCAAACCAACGATTTAAAAAAGGCTTCTAAAAAATTTGGATGATCCCATGGAACCATTTTAAATAAATAAGCCCCAAAAATTAAGAAATAATTGAAATTTCAGCTCTTACCTGGGCATTGTAGACCATGTGAACTCCCTGGTAGACGATGCTTTTGGCATGTTCGCCGAGGAATTCGAGGATATGCTCCACTTGGGCCTCGTAAGGCAAGCCACGCAGGCGGATGCAATCTTTTCGCGTTCCAGACGTGATCATCTGTTGCGGTAGGAGAGGCATCTGTGGCAACTGTGGAATCAATGGAGCTTGCGTTTCGTAAGTACGCGGATCCATCGACCGGTTTAAAACCTAAAAACAAGACACAGTTAGAATTTTTTTTTGTTTTGGTTCCAACTTGTTTTTAATTGATCCCCCAAGTATATCGAGTTCAACCTGCTGGACTTCCGCTGTTGTCGACCGGAAGAGTTCAATATAGCGGGAGCCGATTATGTCACGATGCTTGGCCAATGCTTTAGAGCCCTCCTCTTCTGTAGCAAACATGACAAAGGCATCGCCCGTAGCTCGTCCATCGTGTTTCTTAACGAACAGAACACCGGCATCTCCGTCTAGTACAGTAGAGCCAACATCTTCGCCACCGGATTCGAAAAATTCAACCTAAACGAGAAACTTGATTTCTTTAAAAAGGAACATTTTTTTTTTAATTAAATGAAATCTACTTACGACTTGTTTTGCCGTGCAGTCATACGGTAATCCACGCATGCGCACGATGACTTGGCCACTCCTCGACAGGAAATTTTGCGCTTCATTGTTGCTACCTTCAATTGGCAAATGAAAAAAAAAATTGATTAAATCATGAATGCAAATAAATTAAGTTATGACGTCATACCTCCAGCCACATCGATAAAGTCATCTCCGGTCGCTTTGTACACTTCGATGTATCGCGGTCCGATGTGGTGCTTGTGCCGTTTGAGAGCCATGTCTCGGTGTTCAGATGACACGAACCTGACGAGCGCTTCGCCGTTCCGTCTTCCTTGCGCACTCAAACACAGCGCCACTCCGCCCCTGTTATTATGAGTCGGTTGAGCATGAATGTAAGGACTAGGCATTAGAAAATAGCTAGCAGCAGGCAACATGGCTGCCCGTTGTCTTTCGTTTCTTCTTCGACGGAAAATTTAAACGAAAACAAAAATAAATAAAAACTTTGTTCTTTTCTATTATCGGGCAAGGTTATAGATGGCGCCAGTCGGCCACACACTTGAATCGAAGAGATCGGCTATCAACCAATTTCCGCTTTCAAAAATCGTTTTTTTTTTCGTTCACTGTGATTTGGACACACAAACAAAACAGGCACGAATGTGACTGCAAACTTTTAAGAACTCTCCCCACCCGCCCCCGAATAAATTAAAAAACAAATCCGCATCAAATGGCAAAAGTAGTGACTTCACGCGCGGGACTCTTTTCTACACGAACACGCACACACACACACGGATTCGGGTCACACGTCGTGTTACAATAATGAACGTTTAACACACACACATTTGGTACGAAAAACTGTTTATCAGATATTTCTTTTTTTGCCACTGCACAAAAAAAAAAAAAAGAAAACCGATAGTTCAAAATCACTAGCAAACTGCGACCCGGACTGGCCGTGCCAACGAACAGAATGACATCCAAGATGTCAAGATGCGGATGATGTGCCATCATCGGCAAGGAGGGTGGATAAATATCAAGATAAACTTTTTTTTTTTGAGTTGCTAGTGGTCCGCGAGGATTTCTCTCTCTCTCTCTCTTTCTATCCTTAGATTAGAAATATACACAACGAACTTTGTATCATGATGGGTCGCGTTCAGCTTCTCTGTGTTCTAATCAGTCCCCGCCCTCCCACAAAAAAAGCTCAAACTCCCACTTTTGCCCATAATTTTTTTTTTGCTGCTGCCGCCACTAACTTAAATGTCCAGTTTTAGAAAACCTGCTTCTTCAAGTCGTTTTTTTTTCTTTAATCTTATCTCTTGTCCAGGCTTAGGGAAAACCACCCCAAAAACTAACATATACAATGACAACTAGACAAACTAGAAAGCCCATCGTACAAATAAAAGAAAAAGAAATAAATCAAATAATGGCACTTTACGAAAGAAACAAAAAAAAACGAAATTTTCCAATGTGTGTGTGTGAGTGTGCGTATCGTTTCAGTGGCATATCGTCTTTCAGTAACCCCCAACTTGACCGGAAGCAAAGCGAAGCAAAAATCGGGCAAAAAAAAAGAGAGAGGCAAATTTTCTTGCACACGTCAGCTTTCACCAAATATCGTTGATGAACTTTCTCCCCTTTTGGCAACAACAATAAACAGCCTGCAACTAACAACACACGATCTCCTTGTTTTTTTTCTAAATAACGTGCACCATCAGCACAACTGATAATGGTTATCTTCTTAACAAGTAATTCAATATTTCAAAGGAAGATGAATTTACCTAGCAACGTTGAGACCGCGAAAGAATCGAGCGATATCCTGATCGGACGATTGCCAAGGTAGACCACGTGCTCGTACAACTGTGTTGCTGTCTACTTCTTCATCTTTCGAACTGAAAAGAAAGATCGGGGGGCTATTAGTTGAAAAAATCACCCAAAAAATAACAACGATATCAAAATGCGAGCTGGAATGATATTAAAATCCCTTCCAGAAGTCTCGAATGTGAGTGACAGTTTTAGATCTTTTCCACACAGTCGACATGACGCCGATAGCAAACAACTCACAAAAAAAAGGCCAAACGAAATAAAAGTAGACACACACAGAGCAACTGTTATCAGCTTATCAGCCAGCCAAAGGCTAAACTAACATGGAACAATAAAACAACTCGTTGTTCGACAACTATTGATTCCAAAATTATGTGAATGCACAACAACAAAATAATGTGAGAACTCACCAAATGCCGGGTTCCAATCGCAAATGGATCGTTTCTGGATTGTCGAACTTGTGACCTGTGAGTTGGCGTTGTCCACATGCGAATGATTAAAAAAAATGGCGGCCACGAATTAAGTGACAATCGCGAGAAAAAAAAAAGAGGTGAGCACTAGCACGAATGACACACGATGTGAGTTTGTGTATACCTTCTTTCACGAGCCGTTGGAGAATGCGCCCCATGTCTTGTGCCTCTCTCCTCGTGGCATTCTGTTGAACTACACCAGCTGTTTCTTCCGGCTCCAAGTTCAGATCTGGAAATATATTTTTCAATCAAACAAAAGACCACATCACAAACACTCGTTTTTTTTTTGCCTATAAAACATGCACACACATATACGTTAAAAAAAAAACTCGGCTTTGAAACACAAATCCTGAAAAGGGCAATTTCAATCCACGGGTTTTTGATAAGGACGTCTCAAGTAACCCGCGTCCAGACACCAATTCCAAAAAGAGAGCAACCGGCCATCAGTTTTTTGTTGTTTTACGAATGAGGGGACGAGAAGGGGAAGGGAGAGCAAAGTGAAGAGCCATAATTCGCATCCAGCTGTATGCCACTTGTTGCCGGCCCTTTTCCTTTCTGTCTCCATTTTCTCGAAAGGCCACGTTTTGGGTGATGAGAGAGAATGGCTGACGTGGTTGCGTTCACACAATCTTATTCAATTCATTTTTAAGTGACATCACAAATCACTTGGTCGCAGTGAAAAATTGCGTGTTACAAGACACAAGAAACAATCTAGAAAAAAAAAGGGTGGGGTTGGGGGGGGATGTATCATTTTTCTCTCTCTTCCTTCTCCCTCTTTTTTTCCCTCGGCTGAATCAAGGCCGCGTCCCCCCTATACGAGTGACTGAAGTGACCGGCTTTGAATTACATTCGCGTGTGGCGCCATCTGTGGTTGTGGCGTCGATAGACGAGGTTAAACGAAACACACTCACAAAATGATAACAACAAAAAAAACATACATAAGAAAAATGAACAAGTCTTTGTAACCCCACCATTAATATTATCGAAATATATTTGTGTTTGGCTTGTTTTTCAATCAAGATAAGAAAGTTCTTCGCCGTTTCGAATTCGTTTTTTTTTTCCAAGCGGATGTAGAAAAAGCTGAGATCATCAATTCACGTTGTTATCAAGGAATACAAATCTTGTTTTATGTCTTGTTCTATATATTAGACAATTTTTTTATTTTTATATGACGGAGAATTCGGCGTGAATAAAAGAACTTTTCGTGGAACAAAATGAGCGAGGACATTTTGGTTTGGTTTTGTTTTCCTAATTGCAACGACATCTATTGGCAGCAACGAGAACTCAAACGAGGGTTCCAACTTTGAAAATGTGACTCGGCAAAACCGGGAGGAGAGGAAAATACGTACGAGGGTGCGACACGCATTGAATAACAAAATCGAAGCTCTTTTTTCTTGCACAAGCGAAGAAAACATGGCCGACTCATTAAAATGGGGAATGAAAGGGGAAAAAAGAAAGGACCCACCCGTTACCGGACATACAGATCTCTTGTCCTAAAAGTTATAATAGCCTTCTTTTTTTTGTGTGAGTGGACTTTTTCCGTTTATCCACAACTAACTGTCTCTGATTTTTTTTCTAGCATAAAAAGACAGGAAATGTAATGTATTTTTACCTCGCGGAAAACGGTAGCATTTCCGCGGTCAAAGCAAACAAAACAAACCTGAAAATAAAAGATAAACAAGAGAGGGATACAAAAAAAAAGAGTAGAAAATTGAAATTCCATGCGGGACTGATGGCACGACATAAGGGTATCTCTGTTTTGAATAACCGGCATTGCTAACAAACAACCCTCTTCATGATTTCAATTCCCTTTTTTTTTTCTTTTTGAAATATTTGTCCTTTACATCGTACCCGTTAACCGAAGGTTGGAAATACGGGACCGATCGATTGCGCTATTGGAGGAAACGTGTAAACACATTAAACGCCAGTTGCGTCAGAGACTGGGAAACTTTAAACACCACCATCGAAAAGTACGAAAGGAAAAAAAATGCCTAAAGAATTTAAACGAGCGGGTACTTATTATTTTTTTTTTCCAAAATATCTTTACGATATTTAAGCGGGAGAAACGAGAATATTTACAGGAAAAATAATAAACATACAATCCACGAAAAATGTAATGGAACGCAGAAAATTTCGATGTTCGTTAAAGAAAAGAAAAATGGGTTAGCGTCTGATTCTAGCATTTTTATCTCCGAGCAAAAGTAGACAACCTTCGGTTGTAGTTAGAAACCGCATCTACCCTCATTTCTAATCCCATTATGATCGATTCTTTTTTTTTCTGGAAGAGACTCGGCAAAGCGTTCAACCACAACATGTTGGTTCCAGTAAGTACCTGCAGGTTTCTCACCATTTTTTTTATCAAAATTTTTTTATTAAAATATAAAATCCCATCTTGGCTTTTGCGACATCAAACGAGGCTGACACAATAGAAAATACGTTACCCTTTTTCTTTTATATCAGATTGCTTCGTCATTGCCGACGATGGCCCTTAAATCTTTTTTTTCCAGCACGGTGTTTCCCCTTCAATCCCGAAAATAAAAAAAAAAAGCGCAAGACCAGTAAACAAAAAGAAATAATCATATTTTTATGAAGAAGGTGGCTTTTTTAGAAGCCCTTGAGAAGGAAATGGAAATTTTTTTTATGATGATTCCAACGGAAAAGGGCCGGGAGGTAGAGAAAATATACGAAGAAAACAAGTTTCTAGTGTGTGTGTGTGTATGATGAATATCACGAGGACTAGATGTTAGGTAAAAGAAAAAAAAATGCAACGAAGCATGTCTCCCAGCCAAAAGGAAAAAGAAGGTGAGAAGCTTCCCTGGAATGGGAACTTTGCCGGCAGCGTAGGGAAAAACCCAGCAAAAAAAAAAATTATTTATAAAGGTGTATAATATAAGAAAAAAAAATAAATATCCCTTCGGGGTGGATGGCCATATTCGAGTGTTCCAGAAGACAATTTATCCATGAACAACAATGTTTTCTTGCCATTTCTATTTTCGAACAAGGTCGTCGTGCCAAATCTTGAGCAGCTATTAAATGGCATCGACAGCGAACGATTGCCGAAAGTAATACATCAACAATGGGCTCGTTTAAATCACGTTTTCAAAAAAAAAAAAGAGACTCTTCTTCCTTTAAACTATTTTTTTGTTTTCAATAGCTTCACGAAAGAAATAAAAATTGACTAGCCGATTGAACTGTCGAGATATAGAAGGATGACTAAGAAAAATGGAACACAAAAGATACCCAACAAACTCAACGAAATCAAAAGAAAAAAAAGTTCTTTTTCCTTTCTAAGCAGGTGAGTTGAATAAGCTTTGAGAAAGAGAAGGGAGAGCCGTGGGGTAAGCGAATAAGGTCCTTGGTTTTTTTTTTCCTTCTCTTTTCTACCTTTTCGTTTTTATCCCGTCTTTCTCTTTTACCAAGAAGAGGAAAGAAACCGTTGGAACGCCAACTAAGGAATACCTGAAACAAAAAAAGGGGGGGGGAAGAAAAGACAACTATTGCCCTCTCTCTCTTCTAATTGGCTTGTAAAGAAGAAAAAAACGCAATTTAAAGAGTTGAAAAAAAAAACGCGGTTTAGCGACAATTTCTGGAAATTGATGAGAACGAACGGCTCCTGACCGAATCACTCAGCCATTTCTACAATCAATTGAATTGCTTCCGTCACGCGCCAATGTTTTTCTTTCTTCACGTTGGGTTGATAGATTTTTTTTGCTCGGGAATTTCCAAAGAAAGAGAAATAAATATCTATATATCGTTCAGCACAAATATAAAACAATCTTATCGCCATAAAATAGCAATGTGAAAAGAATCTCGTAGCCAAGGTCAGATATCGTGTTTTCTGTTGTTGTTTTTTAAAACATAAAGTGATGTGAACAATCACCAATTCTTATGGTAACCCGTTCGGGAATTTTGGGATTAAAAAAGGGAACGATGAACCTCCCCGCCAAAATAAGAAATACCAAACCGGATTGTTAAAAAAGAAGGGAGTGTAGATCTAGGCGTTGCCCGGATCTACAGCAATAGTTAACCCCCCACACTCCAACTACAAGAGAAAAACACGTTCCTTTTTCTTTTTTAATAAATGAATAATCGTTGATAATTATACCATCGACGAGTTTTCTTTAAAGTTTTCAATTCGGAGGATGTGGTTTTATAATTGTGAAATGTCATTAGAAAGTTAATATCGGTTTTATTCATCAATTCGTTTTTTCTTCTCTCTCTCTCTCGATATTATTCGCTTTTTTACTTGCGCAAAACGTCGTGCATCGAGGTTACTTCGCAAATATCGCCTCCGGCCATGAGGCCACACCCTTAAACTCCCGACCGCAGCGCGAGTCCTCCATCACCCCCCTCCCCCCTTCTTTATTTTTTTCTCTGTTCCACCTTCATCCGGTAACTTTCGAAAACTCAAATCCCATCCCTTTGTAGAGTATGTCTTCGTGACTCTTTAAAAAAAAATAAATAATTTTTTTGTTTTTTCACCTTGAACTTGAGAGATGAAAGGGCCTGCGATTTTATATAATCGCACGCGGGAAAAGAATCGGTATATGAATAAAAAGAAAAGAAAGAAATAAACTTACAGTTGATCATGTCTTGAATGGAGTTGATTTCGGGCGCGTTGGGGAAGGCTTTTCGGAACTCTTTGCGCAAGTCGTAAAAATGGCCGAAAATGGCCGGTGGATCGGCGATGCCTTTCGAGCACGTCTCGGGCAATAAACATTGGCGCAAGGGGAGTTGGCCGTCGGTCACGATCACGACGTTGGCCGCTTGGCTGGCCGGCTTCTGGTCCACTTCGGTCGACACTTTCTGCAGAAAACTGTCCACCTGAAAAAAAAAGAATGAAAGTCTCATTGGAACGCGTTCAATGAACCTGCTTTGAACGATTGAACAACCCCCCCCCCATTCGTGTTTATAAAAAATAGAGTTGGTACGCAAAAAAAAAAAGTAAAACGGACAGGCCTCGTTTCCAGCGCCACGTGCACGCTTAGAGACATCTTTCAAACCTTGAGCTCTCTCGGTCCCGCATTATAAGCCAGAAACAAAACTTTCACTTTTATTATATTGCCTAGTGGGTTTTCTTTCTTCATCGGCATGACGGTCGATGGCCTCCCTATTTTCTTTTTCTCCCTCTTTTTTTTTTAAATAGTATGTCCTTCATGTTGGGCTATGAACCATCTGACTACTGTCTCATCGGCCTTCGCTTCGTGATCTTTTCTGGGCAGTCTATCCATCACCGGTCGACGTGTTTCTCCTCTAAGGGCTGAACTCAATATCGGAAACTTCTTTTCTTTTTTCAAATAACATCTCATTATCGCATGGCGTACACCAAATCATTTTTTTTTAAACCTCCGAGATAATAAAAAAAAAATCATATCCATTTGGACGGGCACGTTTCTCCGTCATGACTCGAGAAAGTCGGCCAGTCTTTGAATGTAACACGTGCATATCCCTCTTTTTAAAAGAAAAAAGATTGTTGTGTTCTAAAATACTTGGAAAAAAAAGGTAATAAACAGTGAAATGAAATAAGAAAAATTGGTTTAGAAAAGAATTAGGGACCTATCAGTCATGTGCGCCATTTCACCCAATATTGTTGAAACCTCATTACCATTTTCACGATCGCCCTTTTTTTCCCCTTCTTTTTCATTGAACGGTAATTGAACAAGACTATTTCTTTTTTTTTAAAGAGAGGGGGATTGTGTACAAACCGAAAAATAAAAAATAAAGGGGGGGGGGAAACAAAATTTTTCGACGTATGTGGCCGTAGCATTAAAAATTACAACAGCGCCAGGATGTGGTCACAATAGATTTCCTTGCGCCATCGGCGTGTCATCCATTCACGTTTGTTTGGGGGGGAGAGGAAAAAAAAACCCAACCATTCATATATTTAAAAAAATAATAATCGACATAAAAATTTGTGCGTGTTGTTGATTCAACTAAATTGAACGATCTAGAAATTCAGGTGTGAAAACAATATTAGAATTTTTCAAAGTGATGCATCTGCTGTCGCCAACAGATTCACGCACAGCACCGACCGACTTTCAAAACATCTGTTCATATATAAACGTCCCGCACAAGCAAACGGAGGGGATAAAGTAAACATTAATTCAATAGTTCACCTGCTGCATTGCCAACTGTATTTACCTTTCCCCCTTTTTTTACGTTGAAACAGATCCCCCCCAAAAAATGAGTCCAACTTTTATGTTTACTCTTTTGACGTCAACGCCGTCAACGCCGCTCTTTCCATTTGCGAGTTTTTATATTTTGGGTTGGCACAGATCGTAAAATAAAAAAATATGAAATAACAATTCGCTATCATAATGCTTCAGGGTCCGTTTTCATTTCGTACTTCCCCTCGTGCAATTGTTCTTTTTTTCGCTATTGTAATTTTTATTTTTCCTTGTGCACAATTTGTTAAAAACCATCTGGCGTGTCTGACTAAATCGCTACAAAGAGAAAAAAAAAGCTCCCGTGGCTAACCAATCTAACATTTAAACGCCGGGACACAAGAGTGAAAATGACTTGTCTGCCTCTTCTCATATTCCCTCCTTTCTCTCTGCACGCATCAGAAAAGGTCGAGCACGGATGTTGCTCGGTGTCGGCGTGAATCGGTAAATTTTGGTTGTTTTGTTTTGTTAGATTGGGTATACGTGTGTACTTGGCTACCAAACGAGTAAAGAGTATGAAAAGAATAAACCTTGAAGCAGATTTTTTTTTTTTTTCTAATCTTTAATAAAAAAAAGACTTGAAGCAAAATGCCAAGTGAGATGGAAGAAGAATGACGGGATGACGGGTTGCCTCAAGGTAAGTGAGATAGAGAGAAAAAAAAAAAAGAATTAAAATGCATCATTTTTTCTTTGAAAATATGAGGCTGTTCAAAACAGTATTTCTTTTGAAAGTACTAAAATCATCTACTACTGGAACACAATTTACGGCTGCGTTCACGACGAGGGGCGTGAGTGACGCACGATTCTCTTCTTACTCGTTGAAAATTTCTAATTCAATCATTTTTATTTTTAAATATTTCCAGCGTGAAAACGAGTTGAACGTCGATCGTTTTACCTACGAGGTATCGGTTTACCTCAATGTTCTTACTCAGTTAAAGAGGTGAGTAATTTAACTGTCGACGACTGGACCAAGAAAAAAAGATGTGCATCCATTACAAATACGATACGCTCGTCTTTCTTGTTTTTTTTTTTTTTTTTGTTTCTTTCTTTAAAAAAAAAATGTTGGCGGCCTGGAACGATGCCGACTTTGTTTTTCGTTTTTTATATGAAATTTTGTTTAAGAAAACTTTGTGTTATTTCTTCCAAAGCGGTACGTATCGACACCGTCAAACCCAGGGAGAGTTCTCGGACAGCGCATGCGTCAAAGTCACCAAACAGGTTTTTTTTTGGATAGGGGATGGTTAAAATACAACAACAAAAAAAAGACATTCCAGCCTTTTTTTAAATTCTTTTTTGTTGTGTTGCTGCTTACCTGAGACAGAACTTGTTCCAGAGAGTTGCCTTTCGTACGGATGAGTTCTTCGGAGAGACCCATTTCTTCTCTGGCTTGTTCAGAAAGGACATTCTCGTTGATATCAGCCGAACGCGGTTTAACCCAGTAGTCTTGCACGGTCACCACCTGTGAAACAAGAGAAAGAAAGAGAAAAAAAAAATGGATATAAGAACAACCTGGTCACTGAATCTGTAGCAACTTGAGCGTGATTAAAACCAATAAAAACAAAACAAAAGAAATTGAATCCCAGCGGTTTGCCATTAGCAACGGTATTTCCAAAGAGAAAAATCCTCGATGACCGTGGAAGGGCGACACACACACAAGAAAAATGCCACCCAAATAGTGCGCAAACTAAAGCAACCACATTGGACACACACACACACAGAAAATATCATAAAATGACTGAAGGTCGCATTCTTTTGCACGACAATATTCTCATATACAATTTTTTTTTACGTATTTCTCAAGCCGCAAGGTAATTAAAGGTAGCCCCGGTTTGCAGCGGCCTTGAAGACCGCCGTTACGTGTGTGTGATAGCTCAATGTTTCCTCGTCCCTTTTTTTTCTTCTTATTCTTAAATATGAAATATAAAAATTTTTTCCCATACAGGCTGCATGACGTCATTGGCGGAAGACGAACGAGCTCAATGGAAGACAAAAGAGTGCCAAACCAGCAGACCATAGCGAGGTCGAAATCGTGTTGCATCTGTGCGACCTCTTACCACACGTTCAACGAACAAAATGTACCGTTAGCTTATGATCGAAAAATGACGTCCTAATCGAAATGCACGATCCCGAGTTGGCCTTTTTACTGTCGGAAACCCACACACACGGTTTTATTTTTTTACAAGGGTAGGTAAAGGCCATTTTGTTTTTATTCTATCAGAAATTTTTTTTTTACCCTAAAAACAATAGATAGATTTAAAAAAGAAGGGAGGAAAATTTGTGTGTACACGCAATTTCGGTGTGAAAAATAGCGTTCAGAAGAAAGACTTTCTAAAAAAGAATATAAAGAAAACTCGTCACACCGGCAAACAATTGAAAACACGGGTCAGTCAACCCTTGAGCTGCTACTGCTATTAAACTACAAAAATAAGGAAAATAAATGAGACCAAAAAATTAAAGAACTCGTCTCTTCCTTATTGAATTGCTATAAAAACTGGCGACTGTTGGATCATCAACGTAAAAGAGGTAAATAGAAAAATTCCATAATCGATGATGGTAATTTTTGTTGGTTTAAAACAAAAATTTAACCTGTTCGACGTTAAAAAAGAGGGAGTGGATAAAAATTTTTTTCTGTTGATTTTTCTATTTGTTATGAACGGGATAAAACCTGTCGCACTGTCAAGAAGCTTTCGGGTTGAGGGAAATACAATCCCATAAAAGGTGACGAATCAACTTTTTGGTTGGCTAGCAACATGAGATTTTAAATAAGACGACTTCGACGCGACGCGTTCAAATTACTCACCCGTATTTCAATCAACACAAAGTTTAACGCTGTTAAGCCAAAGAAATTGTTCTACAAAAATTACAGTGAACGTGACATATCGAGAATTTAAAAAAAATCAGGGACTGTGTTACGCGTTTACATTATCAACGAGCTTGTTCATTACGTCAAAATAAGATTCCCGTAGATTTTGAAAGATTAGTGTACGTTCATGATAATCTATTGGGATTTAGCGCTGACGTACGATTTTACGAGCAAACTCCTGATTGTCGCCTTCGTAAACGATAAGGACAAACGTTACGTACACACGAAACGTATACATATCTATTATCAACGAGTAGGACTGGGAAAAAAAAGGGCAGGGCCAAAGAAACTTGTACCTAAATACACATCAGTGAACCATATATAAACACAACGGCCCTTTTTTTTGTGTATACCTATCTTCTGTACTAACTCTAACCAAGTCAATATTGAAGAAGACCACCATTTTTTTTCTTAAAACTTTTTGTGTGTGTGTGTTAAATGTTTGTCTCTAGAACCAAAACGGTTGGTTCAACATTCGCTCAACCGAACAGGAAAAAAAGAAAAGAGCTTTACGGGGGGAGGGAGAAAGAAAAAAAAACAGGTGGTCACGACACTAGGGCGCCATCTTGGATTCAAGTGCTTCGCACAGCAGCAACAGGTATAAGAGAAAGAAAGGCATTTCCACCTAGTTTTAGTGTTGCGTTTAAAAGTTTCAAAGTGAGAGGTTGAAATGATAAGAAATACTTGCGGGGCTTTAGAGAGTGGCAATTGTTTCTTATCATTTTTTTCTGCTTCAAAGCTACTTCTAGTAAACACAAATTATGAGCACACAAAAAAAAGCACAATCAAATCAAAAAAAGCTGGCTTGTTTGTAATTGTTTACCTGGTTGGTTTGGATGTTGACAACGACCAGGCAGATTAGAACAATTTCTTCTTCGTCAGAACCGAGCAGTGGACCATTAAGACCAGCAGTGGCCAGGTGAACCACGCTCAAGTACGTCGTCGCCATGGCCACAGATTATCTTCTTTATTCTTCGGTGTGTTAAGAGTTAAAGTTGGCTAATAGGATTTTTTGGAGGAGCGAAAGAGTGTGGTCAAAACTTAAAAAATCCCGTTGAAACGTTGGTGGTGCGAATTTTCTGTTTTCACCCTTCGATAGATAACGATCACGTTTTGTTTTTAACGTTCCAACACACGACACACAAGAGCAAAGCTAATAAACATACGACCTAAACGATTCTAAACCGGCTCCAAGAAGACCGGACAAGAATGAAAAAATAGAGACGAATTTTGTGACAGACAAAAAGATCTTCAGTCCAGGTGTTTTTTTGAGATTATAATGGCGTACGGTTCAGCTTGGCAGAGAGTATTTCTTTTTTTGTTGTGTCGTTTTTTTTTTCTGTTTGTGCTTCTTTTTCCCGAACGTGTCGAAGGATGGTACTTTTTGCCGAGTTTGGGAGAAACTTGGTAGCAACACGATATAAAACGAACAACATCCACGAGTAGCAAGAACAAAACTGAAGAATTTACCCCCCCGAATATAAAATAGGAATACCACTGAGCGAAATACGTAAAATATAATAACAAACAACCCCAAGAAAACCACCACACAACTATACAGCCACACCTGAGTTAGATGACAGCCCCCGGTACACTGACTGAAACGACAAAGCTCCACAGGTTTATTTTCCGGGGTTGGGCTTTTTTGCCACACAGGTAAGGCAGAAAAAAAAAAAAAAGAAGAAATAAAGTGCATAAACTATCCGCTAGGTGGCGAATCATAGGTTTTGATTTTTATCTCATCTGGCAATGTTGCCTTCCCGTTCTCCTTTGCTGATATTATTGTTATTTTTGCTTCATTTACGTCATTTAGCCTTTTTTTTTAATTCAGTCATCGCTGATCAGATAACTCCAACATATTAAGCAAGAATAAAGTTTTTAAAGCGATCATATTTGAGCCTTTCGTATGCAACAATTTTATATTCATCTGGCCATCGATGCAAAATACGATATTATCAAGGATGTTCTTCCAACTTGTTAAGCCACGTTTCAGGGGTTCCCCCCTTTCACCAACGGCACGACCTCGGGTTGGATTTTGGTCATTCCTCTTAAGCTTTTTATTCATTCTATTTCCAGGCACATTGGTCACATTCCGATTTGATAGACCATGTATATCTGAGGACACGCGTATGAACACAGTTCTCAATCCGAACCGTTTCCCAAGGGTGAAATGAACCCCCCCATTTTGGAAAACACAAAGTATATACCCACTGTGATGTTATTCCGTGGAGAGCTTAGGTGGATAGGAAAATATCAGCCAACAGCTCGAGGCTCTTTTCTGTTAATGTATATAAATGTATACCTTTCGCTCGTTTCGTCTACTTTCCAACTTACCTTCATTTCGTACGTTCTTTCGCTTCGTTTACCTGTGCACGTCATTTCACCATTCAGGTTTGCCTGCGGTTTCATCACCCCGACGTCCTCCGTCGGACGACCCGAATTCGAGAACATTCTTCACGTGATACCGTTATTCTGCTATTAACAAAAAAGAAACAGCTTGCATCTAATGAGTATTTTTAAGTTAGCAACAAGGCTTCTGTTTTTTTTTTTCAAAATCCTAACAGTTAAATGAAGCATTTTCCGGTTCGGCGATTAGCATCTTTTTCTCATTGGTGGAAGTTGATTGAACCACTAAGCGCGTGCTACGTGGCAATGATTTTGATTCAGTTCCCACGATGTTTCTTTTTTTTTGCGTTCAGTTCTTTACTTTTTCGTTATGCTTTTGTTTCATATCTACGGCAGTGGTATAACAGAAATTGCGCTTCACTGGTCAAGATTCACAGGCGACTGGGCGAATCAATGTTGATGATTTCCATTAAAAAGCTTGGAGCAAATTCTCGACCTTGACCTTGAGAAGTTGCTGAGAGGAAGAGCGGACATCCTTTCTCTTCTGTCTATCAAAGAATGGTGGGGGGGAAAAAGAAGGCAAAGTCAACATCAGAAATGACAATCACTTTTTATTTTTCATTTAACGAGAATATGTATACCAGCCATCATGGCGGACAGAGTACTACCTCCCCAAAGAATAGCCCCCTCCTTTTTTTTCATATTTTGTTTTCCTTGAGACGGCCTATCGAGACTCATAGGTTTTCCAGCCTTCGAGTTTCAGTGGAATTACACACGTCTTGTCTCTTGCTAAAGAGATTTCTATCGTGATTCTTTTCCAGGAACTCAATGTCAGTGCAGCAATTTTTTTTTTGTGGGTTTGTTGGGGCCTTTTTCAATTATTATTCCAAGAAGAACCAAAGGGCATATTTGAAATAATGCTTTTACCGTATTCGTTTTCTCTTTTCTGAAATACACATATTTTTGCAAACGAAATCAAACTTAAGAAAACTAGAATAATTCTCGAATTGGATGATGTGGTTTGACAGCATTTAAACAAAATGGCGAGCTTTATCCTTTCTGCAAAGGAATGTCTGCCAATGACGAACATCCTGCTGAATGTACATTTATTAAATAATAAAGAATGTTTCTCCTCGAAATTCTCATTAATGTAAAATAAAGTAATTAAGCCTTTACTGATTACTAACCATTAACCTACATGTGTCACTTGTCTGGAACCTTTCTGCATTGGTAATGCCTGTCGTAGTCTGCAATCTACCACGCTTAGATTACTCAAACAATGGAATAAATAATCGACTTATTTTGATATTATTGACAAGGTAAATTTTTCCCCCCATTTTTAAATACTTCTCTGAAAAGAAAATTATCTTAAAAACGCAATCATTAAATTATAAGATTTAGTCTCTTCCAAATTATGGAGGCAACATTGCACTTACGTGAAAACTAAAGGCCGATGACCTTTTTTAACATTTTCTAAAAACATTTTGTTTTGGTAAAGACATGATTACCCCGTTCTGTAAAAAGGATAGTCAAAATTAAAGTAAGCACATTTAAAAGTTCTTAATGTTTCTTGGTTTGCTAATCGTACTTATGTTTTCAAACGAGCTTTACAATGGAGCGCACATATACGACGTATGGGACAGTAGTGAGACAAAGCACTAAACCAACGACTTATGAATATAATCCATACGCGAGGAAGTCTTTTTTATATCCGTTACTTTGTTTGTGGTCAAAAAGAGTAAAAGTCAACGTGAATTACAGGCTTAGAGCTGACAGCGTTGGAAAATGAGCCCCTTTTTTATTGTCCTTCAGTTTCTTCCGCTTCCTCGGGAATCCCATTCGTCTGCTATATTTACGAAAACAATAACTCAAAAGAAAAAGAAAACAACTTACCTGTGATGAAGGCTCATTTCTCTTTGGTTCCACACGTGCTCTCACAGACCATCTCGTGAGCAACGCACGAACAAGAAGTTGGGTCGGAGTTTTGCTCGAACGATTTCTACAGCCATCCCATTTGAGCAGGTTTGTATGTGCGATCCAACAAATTTTTATGAGTTTATACCTAAATTGTCTTCTTGTTTTATGACTCACTGGGCCATCGTTGGCAGATAATGGTGGGTAGTTGTTTAAAAATTGATTCACTGAAGGTTTAGCAACCATTTGACAATGCAGATTTATATATGGCTAGAATCAATTATCTTTCTGTGGGCTACGGACAAATTGCTAGCTGAAATGTCATTTACTGTCTCTTTTCAATCAAAAAGCTGACATTTATGGAGCTTTGTAATGATAAAGATCATTTCTGATTACAGTTATCCTACTTTTATTTTACCAATTTTGCATAATAAGCCATTATATGTAATTGCTTAGCTTATTTATGTTTTTAAATGTTGCTTCATGCCCAGGTAAAAATGTACGCGTTTGCTGAACGCTAATGCAAAAAAAAAAACGATTGGTAACGGTGATTCGAAGAATAATTAAACAAACTAATTGGTGTTCTCTCTCGCGTGTGTAGGATACCTTCAGCGTAATTTATTTCTAATGTGCTGTTTTCATACAACGTTAAGTTCACCTCTGAGCCAAACAAAAGCTGACCTACTTTGCGCTTGGATTACGGTACACAATTTGAACCTCTAGCCTCCATTTGTTCAATGCTGTGTCCGTTAAGTAAAGTAAAGGTCTACCGCATACGGTATGAGTCCTACCTAGAAATAGATATAGATATAAAAACATATTTCCTCGTTGTCTTTTGAAAACATCCTAACCGCGGTTATTTAGAAACGCTGGAATTTGGGAAAGTACAGTGATGTAGTAAGAGTTGTCGGCCTGTACCATTTCTGCCTGGAACTTGCGCGTGTTTCTTTTTTACATACGATTTCGTCCACTAACTTCGCAATTCTTCTCGCAACCTGATAAGTCTACTCCACTCCAGTTTAACAGGTTTTTCTACTTTTTAATAGAGAAACAGCACATGCTGCTTACTCCCGTTTCTTGGCCTCAAAAGAAAAGAAATGAGCAACCGAAGGCGAGCGATTAAAACTCACGACAGGATTTTTTTTGCTTTTGTTTTATTTTTCGTTTTCAGGACAAATTTCGGTGTTCTAAAAAGATTTAGATCATCAGGTTATCACAGCAGTGGAGAGGCTAAATTTCAGCAGCACGATACTGGTGGCTTGAAGTGGACTGCTTTTGGCTGACCCACATGACCCTACATAGAAACGAAGTTTCAGGATGTAAAACTCGTGTTTAGTGAAATTCACCGGACTTCAATAAGTCGATGTGATCGATTCATTTTCGTAAAACACCTCGTACGTAATGATGACAATAAGACAGTAAAACAATTTGAAAACAATAACTTATCGATACTTGAGCTCGTATACGTATAACATTGGCTAGTTGCACTCTCATTTGGGAACTCTCTCCGAAACAACATTTTTGCGCAAAACAAAAACACAGCACGAACTTTAAACATTCTCATACCTTGTTTTTACCGTTATTTATCAGGAACCTCGCATGGGAGAAATACCGCTAGAACGAGATGCTGGAGGCATGAACCAGAGGTTTACTAAACCCACCTTGATGTCTCTAGTGAGACATAGCCCCGCTAGTTTCTATTCAGGTCTAGGAACAAAACTGTGTTCCAACATTGGACGCCAGTCTTTCGCAGGAACCTGAGCAGGTAGCATACCAGGTTGCAAGCTGGGAAGTACACTTCAAGTAAACATATACAACAAATTCAATTAAAAATGGCGATTGATCATCAAGTTGGAAGAAGCATTGTTGGCAAAGTTATTGAGGTAAGTCACTCATCGTTTTTCTGATACCAACAATGTTTTAAAAATTTCCCTTATTTTCTATTTGGGGTCAACTAGTAGAAGCATTTTGTGACATCTAAATTCCTTTCTTTTGCATTTCTGGATGCACGCCAAGCGTTGGCGTCATGTTCCTATCAATTTACAATTTGTATTTTTTAATTCTTTTCATTACAGTCGGCCCCATCGGTCCTTTTCTCAGCCGTGGTGTACGGTGTTCCCATAGTTTACACTGCGGGTATCGTGGCGGAGCTTGTTTTCACAACGTTTTTTAAACAGACCAAGCGTGGCCGCCCAAGTGTTTCAAAGCCACTAGACAAACCAGAGGTCAGTGATCCTGTTTTACTTTTCGCCAATATTCGCAAAGGCAAATTTTAAAAAGTTTTATTTTCCCCCTTTTTTAAATGTACAGAGTAATCCGGCCCGCGCTCAGGGAGGAACTTGCGGAGCATTTTAATCTGTGTACACCCTTCATACAGAGACACCATATAAAGTCCAAAAACATGAAAAAAAAATACCTTTTTTTTTATTATAAAAAAGAATTGAAATCAAAGAATATACATTCCATTCCTGCGACAAAATTCTACTTATGAATAGCAATACTTTCCCAAGTCTTCTGTAAAAGGGTTGTCCTTGACGAGATGACAAACTCAATGTGTTCACCGAACTTTCTTGTTGATCACTAATGCTGTAAAGTAAGATTTCAAAACCACCATATCAAGTTATTCTCAAGCCCACTTTGATTATAACTACCATAAGCTCATGGCTGCGTAACAATAAAAATGTCTAAAATAAACAACGATAACCGTTAAGCATCATCATTGATTATTCAGACAACTACATTAACCATAGAATTAAATCTTTTTGTTTTTCACCTTTTTTCGATGGTTAAATAAAGCCAAAACGAGTGTTTACTGGTTTAACTTATCGATTTTTGTATTTTCCAAAATCTTTCAAACATCAAAGGAAATCTTCGTGTCTCCTTCTCCAGTGGACGTCCGCTGAAGCAAGTGAGTCATTTGGATATTTCCAGGATGCTTTACGTTCGATAAATTACAAAATAATGTGTGTCAAGAGAAAATGAGTTTTTCTTCGTAATTCCCACCAGTGGGCTTATTAAGAGAAGGGAAGTGATAGTGGGGCGCCAGTGCACGGAAGAAACATGTTTTTATCATCTGTATGAATCAGAAATACCTGAAAATGGCAAAATGGATCCCGAGGAGGTTTGCAAACAGTTTCGAAAAAATCAAACCAGATAGTAGCTGGATGGTTGCAAACAAAATCATAGAAAGCAAAAGGGAAGCGCAGTAAGAATCACCTGTCGTAATTACTAGGGATCGGCATTGATTACAGAACCAGTTTACTACCGAAAGATGCTGGCGCTAAGTGTAACAAGAATTGAATAATTTTACCTGTGTCGCGCCAGTACCTTCCGGTAGTAAGACCCGGTTCTCAGGTAATCGGGGCCAAGTCCTAATGATTACAATGTTAAACGAAACAGCATTTCTCTGGCCCTTTTTCTCTTTGATTGAACTCCGCCTACACATCCATCAAGATGTATAATGCTATAGTAGGTCGGCTGGGAGCCAAATATCTAGAAAATTTCATTATTTTTTTCCAGTTTCTACAACATGCACTTTCTTCTTGGTTATTGTTTCCGCAAGAGTAAATTATGTTATCACATCTGTTTTTGGACTATTTCTTAAGAAAAAAGAATGTGTTAACGATGAAAAATTTCCCACGTTGATGATAACGTTTTCGTACACGTTCATGTATTCTGTTTAAACATCTAGAACGAAAAGTAATTTTTTCTTTTCTTCCCAACAGAACTAGAGTTGAATTGAAATTTTGGTCGTTTTGGTTGGAAGGATGAGGTCGAAAATTACTTAGTCGTTCATCCAATACTAAGGTGGTAAGGTCTAATGCATGACAAAAAAGTGTGTCATAAAGAAGTCAAAGAACCTTACGACAATGATCATGTGTACGCATTGTAGCTACATCTTCTTTCCTTAGATGGATCAATGTGTTGGGATCAGAAAGCAATCTTTAGAAAAGATTTTTCAGTCATTTGTTTCCTAAGATGATGAAGGTCAATACTGTTCCCATCATACATTCCCTGATTATTTTTTTTTCTCATCAGAGAAGTATTTTGGCCACAATAATGTCAGTATTTTTTTAAAGCTGAATTCTTTAAAAAATAGAAATATGTGAACAGAATGTTTTGGATTAATTGCCCATGGCCATGAAGAAAATTTATTGAGATAAAGTGTACCAATGAATAAAATTAGTCTGACTGGTTTTGAACAACTATTAACATATACTCCTTGTCCGGTGCAACCTATCAGAGCAAATTTTATTTTTAACAGCATTATGAAATTCTTATTTCCAACTTACCATGATTTCATGTTTCTTAGTTCGGATGCGAAAGAATGTCAGATCGTTTGTTGGATCTAATTCACGTACAACGCTACAGGCTTTATCAGCTAGTTGACTGATTAAACCAGCATATTGGATAGTAGTTGCATTGTCTAAAGTTGATTTGATTGGAATGCCTAGAAAGTGGAAAACTCAAGTTTATATATGTTTAATGTTCATTCAATATGACTGAGTGTTCACCTTCATTGTTAATAACAACAACTCCAATTACTCCCTTGTGTGATTGGATTCGTTTGAGAGTTTCTTCTATTTCACTGTTGGAAGATTGCTAAGATACAGAATAACAAATGAATAACATTTCAGCTGATACTTTCATACGATATACCATTTTTCCTAGTTTGATAGGGAGAAAACCGATTTATGGGATAACCTGACGTAACGCCCACCTTTCTATTAACCAAACCCTAGTGATTCGTAAACTATACAAAATTGTTTACCAGACGACGTCCTAATGCGCAGGTCAAACATGGCCTACTTTATTGAGCATGGCCGCATAACTTCCCTTTTTTTTCGTGCTCGGTCGGCTGGGTTTTCAAATATTCCCTAGCGGAATCATTGTGCACTGTCTGTACTACGGCTTGCTCTGTTTCTCGTAGACATGCACTCTTCTAGGCGAGTTACCAAATGGGCATGAAATGGGTTTCGAATTTTCAAATTTATGGTTGATAGTTGATACTCCACATAGGCATAATCGCCCTTTTAATTTTACCATAACGCTTTTGCTTCACGTGTGCTATAATTGATTTCCTTGATTAGAACGTCACGAGGACATACAACAACTCCTGGACTGGTGTCCTAGAGGCTGCTCGGCTGCTGGCCTGCTGCTGCTGCTACCAGAGCTATATTCGTTGTTGGAAGCATGTTAGAAGTTAGGCCTTCTTCATTAAGTGTGCCTGCATCAGCTGATCAATGAACACATTGAGAGAGACCATGTTTGGTTGTTGACAATTCTGTCAGTAATGACAACTGTGCTTGTGTTCGGTTTGCTGAGGTTCCATTCTCAAGCATGAGTATTCCAAGCAGTCCAAACTCTGATGATTTAGAAGATTTTCCGGGACGCTTGTTACACCAGGTTTGCACTAGTTTAACGGCTGTTCCTACGACAAAATTCTGTGTAATTCCGGGTTTGGCTTTTTTTTGTTTAGGCGGCACTTTGGGATAATGCAGAATTATTAGAAGACCTTCTTCATGCTGATCAATTACAACACATTGATGGAGTCGATGCATGGGGCCGAACACCATTGCATGCAGCTGCTACTACTGAAAACTCAAGCTGCCTAAGAATACTACTTCAGTCAGGGGGTAAACAGCATTCAAAAATTTAGTGCATTGTTGATTTTTTAATTTTTTTTCTTGTCAAGCCAATCCAAATATTCCCTGTGGGCCCCGAGGAGAATATAGAGTTAGTTGAACATTTTTAAAAAAACCTAAAGTAACTTGTATCCACCAGCTAACTTTGTTTTCTTCTCAGACATCATTGCATGTAACTGCTGAATATGGCCATGTCAACAACCTACGTCTTTTGCTGTCTCATGGTGCTCGCATTGATGTTCGAGATGGCCTGGGGTTTGCACCATTGGATCTGGCACTTAAAGGAAGTCACATAGAATGTGCTTCAGCTTTAAAAACAGCTCAGTCAACACAGGAAGCTTGCAGGGTTGAAATATTCAATGGATTATTAAAAGCATGTACTGAAGGCAGTCCAGACTTAATGCTCAAGCTCTTCAAGGAGCTTAAAGAAGATTTGCAGCTTGTCATTAATATGACAGTGGAAGGATCAAACACATTGTTGTTCAAGTTAGTGAAATTTATTTAAATCATAGAACTATTTCTACAATTCTCAGCGTTACTTTACAGGGCTTCAGAAATTGGCCACAGAGAAATCGTTCATTTATTACTTGCCAATGGCGCGGACGCAAGAGTTCATCCTGTAACAAAATATTCTCCCCTGTATATAGCATGCTACAATGGCCATAAGGAAGTTGTGGAATTGCTGCTGAGAGTAAGCGCCAATTTTGTATGACTGTTTACCTAAATCTAAATGTTGCTAATTTGTTCTGCGCATTTAACAGAAATTCCCTGAATTGGTACAAACTCCTACTGTTGAAAAATGGTTTCCTTCCCATGGATGCTGTATTCAGGGACACGTACAAGTGTTAGACCTTCTACTTAAGTACCCGTATCCTTCGAGTATTCTGAAAAAGTATACTGATAAAACAGGAAACTATGAATATGAACTCCCTTTTGACATCAATGCAAAAGATGTGTCGGGTACGTACCCATACGTTTTTAATGATTAAATTTTCACGATATGGTTTCGTAGGACAAACTGTGTTGTATATCGCTGCATATATGGGGAACCTAAAAATGGTGGAGCTTATTTTAAAGTATCGCGTCAAAGCGAAAACGTTGAAGTCTAGCGACCAGACAACAACCGTCCTGTCGGCAAACGAGTCCATCACAGCAAAAAAACGAATTTCAGACTCAATTCAAGCTTTAATGTCCCGTCTGAATGTTAATTTAAAACCGGATGCAGCAACTCCAGCGACTAATGTTCAACAGTCATTAAGTCCCGTCGATGTAGACGTCTACTGCGATCATGGAACGCAAACGGCCCTTCACGCAGCTGTCAAGAGCAAACACTTTGCCATTGCCTCCCTTATATTGGGTGCAGGTGCTAATCCGAATCTTACCATATATCTGAACGAAGAAGAGCTGTCAAAATTACGTTCTCGAACGGCCCTAGACGAATATGTTTTTACGGGATCTACTGTGCTGGTAGAGGCGGTCAGACAACGTGACATGGGTATTTTAATCGCCATTTTTTACATTAGCTTGGATTGCAATTTCTTTTCTTGTTTAGGAATGATTGATCTGCTTCTTAAACATGGGGCTCGTGACCTGGAAAGCAAAGCACTGTATGTGGCAGTTCAAGCGAAAGACGATATTATAACATCCAAACTTCTGGCTCTTAAATCACATATTGATCGGGAAAATTCTATCAACAAAAAAGCAGGATCGCCAAGCGAAAGCCGTGGCTTTGCGTCACTAAGTCAAGTTTTCCCCACTAACGCCGTTATGATAAATTGGCACGGACAGCAATGCCTTGAATACATTAGGCCGCAATGGCTTAGTGAGGCTGCTGTTAGCCTCAACCCCAAAATGAAACTACATCCGCGAGCCTATCACGTTGCCC
Organism: Daphnia sinensis; assembly: GCA_013167095.2. NCBI lineage: Eukaryota > Metazoa > Arthropoda > Branchiopoda > Diplostraca > Daphniidae > Daphnia > Daphnia sinensis. The sequence continues at coordinate 2,996,527 of CM023192.1, read as the reverse complement.
TCCATTCTATTACACGCATTGATCTTTCCAACAATGTTCTCGTAGAGCTACCACCGTGCATGTTCCAATTGCAAAGTATCCGGCATCTCAACGTCGCGCAAAACAAAATTGAGCGTCTGCCATCAGGATTATATAATTGTCCTTTACTGGAAGAACTTTTGTTGCAGGATAACAGGCAAGTCCTAGCTGCAATTCTTTACATAAGTTATTTGTAGTTGTTGATTTTACATGTGCGTTTTGCATTTTAGATTGGATTTCCTACCGGAGGCGTTATTCAAGCTTCCTTCGCTGGCTATTTTAGATGTCTCCAACAACAAATTGCAACAGATTCCAATAGACATGTGGACAGCTCCAAAATTGAAAGAGATGAATGCATCCTTCAATTTACTTGTTGATCTCCCCAATTTCCTAACGGACGTAGCCTTCGATCTAACTAGTAGTGGTGATTCTGGAAAGAAACTGGACTTTTCGGCGCCACGCTCGAATAAATCAACTCCAGATAAATTCAACCTTTCTTTCTCTGACGAAGACAGCATGGGAGACGCCAGAATGATGCGCAGCATTCAGTTGGCAACTATTAATCTTACTCCCCAGAAATTGGTGCACGATAGGTATGATTTAAAGACAGCGCGTTATTCGATTGGAAGTTTTTAATCGTGTTATTTCTTTTTTGTTCCTTAAAAGTTTATGGAGCCACACAGTAGATATTAACGAAACTCTACCGGCAGATATGGACGACATGCCTCAATCGTGTTCACAGCTCGTCCATCTTAATCTTGCACATAATAATTTTTCTAGCGTTCCGGTTTCGTTAGCTTGTATAGCCGTCAATCTTGTTCGGTTAAACATGAGCTTCAACAAGTAAGCTGGATACTTTTGTGGATCGCTACACTTATTATACCCATGCTAACAATTCAGATATCTCCATTTGCAGATTGACTGATATTGGACCTTTATCTAACTATCCCCACGGTTTGAAGCAATTAGATTTGTCTCATAACCAAATAGAAAATTGGCCGCCCTTTACCAATTGGGACATTCTTCAGCTAGATGAACCAATGTCTCCATTATCTTCCTCATCACCTTTTTTGTCTTCATCAGCAACCATAACTTGCTTTGCCGGAATTGATCGCAATCCACCAAAAACGCCAGTAACCCAAGGTGAGGGTAGTCGATACGAACTCATGAATTTAAAAGGGTTGTACTCTAAAAATTGTTATAGGGAGGAAATTTCACAAATCTTCAAAAGTGGTTGCGTGTGCACACCGACGTCATCACAAATTGGAAAGTTTACGAACTTTGGTCCTCGGAGATAATCAGTTGACTGGAATCCATCTGTGGATGGATGAGGGATTGGAAGAGGATGGGGATACTCTCGTTCCGTCTGCTCACAAATCCAAGCTACTCTTCCCAAATTTGAGCGCATTGGATGTAAGCAATAATAGGATCAGAGAAATACCAAATGTTATCCACGAGCTAAGCAATCTCGCCGTTTTCAACGTCAGTGGAAATCCTGGTCAGTATTCGTTTTCACGTTTTATACACATTGCATTTTCTTATTCTAATGGTTTTTAATCACGTAAATGTTATAAATATGCGTAGATATCGTCGAATTGCCACCGCAAATGGGCCTATTGTCAAAATTGTGGAATTTGAACGTGCGAGGATGCAATTTACAAGAACCATTACGTTCAATGATTGAAAGCAAGAAATACAAGACAATGGATGTCGTTGGGTATCTTAAATCCATCTTAGAAGATGCGCGTCCCTATGCCCGAATGAAGTATTTTCATCATTTCGATAATTCATGACTGTATGTACTAAAAACACTCTAACTTTCTAAGGCTCATGCTCGTTGGCGTCCAAGGTATCGGGAAAACTTCGTTACTGGAACAGTTACGCCAGGAAGGCACAGGATCGTACAAAAAGAAACCCCCGGAACACTGGGCAAAAAGAATGGGCAACAGGAATATACATTCACGGACGCCCCGCGGAGTCAATTTGTCCACTGTCGGCGTCGACATTGGTGATTGGACATACGATAAGAAAGCTAAAGGGCACGGCCCAGTCACTTTCCGGTATCTACATTTGGGATTCGTAACATTTTTCCACTAAAACAAATTCGTTTAATCACCTTTTCAGTACCTGGGACTTTGCTGGCCAAAAAGAGTATTATGCCACTCACCAATACTTTTTGTCTAAACGTAGTCTATATCTAGTCCTATGGCGAATAACTGATGGAGTGAAAGGAATTGACGAAATATTTCACTGGCTAGTCAATATTCAGGTGAGAGACGAACTATTTTTAATGCCGATTTTCGGTTATTTAAGTTAAACCTATTATTTCAGGCGAGAGCACCCAATTCGCCTGTTCTAATTGTGGGAACTCACTACGATTTGGTCAAGGATACCTTTCCCTCATCCTATTCCGAAGATCTCCAACAGCTTGTTCGTGACCGGTAAAAATTTGTCTTTGTCGAAGAATCATTTTATTTCTTTTCAACATGTTGTTTAAATTTGTTCAAGATTTATTAATGTGGTGGACGCGGAAAAGTGCGGTTTACCTCGAGTATTAGATACCATAGAGATTAGTTGTCGCACTAGACATAATGTTCGACTTTTATGCAACCTAATTTATGACGCTGTTTTTAGCTTAAAACTTCCAGGTGAGTTTAAATTTTTATCACTGTTACTCTCTGCCCCATTCCGCATTTGATATTGAACTGTGATTTTTCATCCGTGTCTCCAGGAAGTAAAGAACGTATGTTGGAACAGCGTATTCCGGCAACTTATTTGGCCCTGGAGGATGTTATTGGTCTTCTAGCCGCTGAACAAAAAAATTGCGGTCGCGATCCCGTCCTTTCTGCTGAGGAATATCGTGTTGGCGTTGCGCACATCATGAATTCCCGATTTCGAATGTCCTTCAGGGATACAGCTGAGTTGAATCAAGTATGCCCATATTCTTTAATCCAAGCGCCTTCCATTGTCTTGAATTTGTTGATTTCCCATTTAAGGCTACCGCATTTCTTCACGAAAATGGAGTGATGCTTCACTACGAAGACGCAACCCTAAAAGATCTATATTTTCTAGATCCACAATGGCTGTGTGACATGCTTGCCCATGTAGTCACCATCAGAGAAATTAATCCCTTTGCGCCAAACGGTTCTTAAAATTATAGTTTTCTACTTAGATTCAAAATCCTAGCAGTTCCTTATGACAGGTATTATGAGGTTGGAGGATTTACAGCTTGTTTTTCGCTCATCGACCAGCGCCCCCGCAGAAGCTCAAGCTTATGTTGTCAATTTACTTAACAAATTTGAAGTCGCGTTGACCTGGGACTCGAGAACTTTACTTATTCCCTCGTTATTACCTACTGAAGATCAAACAGCATATGATTTACCTGGTTCTGACGTTCGTGTAAAGGTAAAGCTTAGGCACAATTACAGCAATTCAAAATCTAAAATCTTATGGCATCTTTTTCGTTTTGATTAGATTCCAGTGAGGTCAAGAGGTAGGGCGATGCGACCGAGAAAGGGCCCGAGATTTAACAGGGCTGTGTCGATGCCCTCGAGACCTGGTTCGGCAGCAGCTCAGGGGCATAAAGGACTTCCGGCTGAAGAAACAGGTGACTTGATAAAAATTTCCCATCAATTTTAAGGATTTAATATTAAATGTTTGTTTTTGATTTTGAAGTTACGGATGGAAAATGTGAAGTAAGCTTCCAGTCTGACATGGAGACTGCGATCTATCGCTTGCTTTTACTTTCATACGTGCCAACAGGGTTTTGGTCGCGTCTAATAACGCGACTGTTAGCTGAAGATAGCATTGTTGATACGCTCCGTTCTTACTTCAATATCCCCAGACACGTATGTTGTCTTCGATAGATGTTCGAAAATGTTATTTACTTCGTTACACATGTATTTACTCGATAGGTTGACGCAGATCTGACACATACTTTGGAGTGGAAAGCTGAATGGCGTTGTTGGCAGACTGGCATTGAGTTACACTATCTCGGTACCACTTTGCTTCGAATTAAAGAAGTGGCCAATCGTGTAGGTGTCAGTCCATTCGATTATCGGGCGTTTCGGTCAGTTAAAATAATTCTGTGTAACTGGAATCGTTAACATAGAAATTTTTCCTTTTTTTTCTTCAGATATATTGCTAAACAAGAGGGTCATTGGTCTGAATTGGATACTTCTTCTGCCGCTATGATTGAGATCTTTCTTCCAAACGAAACCATCGCAATACGTAAGCCAATATTTGATCGACCTGAAGGACAACCTTTTCAGAAAGTTTCTGTTCAAGGCTATCAAACCTTTGCATTAGAACCATCTGTCGAAAGGTAACTTCCAAAAACGAAAGATTGTTCAAAATTAACTCATTCAAATTTTTTTTACTTTGTAGCGTTACTAAACTTTTGACGATCTCTGTGGATCATATTGACACTCTTCTGGAAGACTGGTATCCAATATTAGGTAAACCGTCTTTTTATTAATTGGCAATCATGGTTTTACGCTCTTAAATTGTCCTATCTTATCATCAGGTACCAGATTTGTACATACTTCTGAAGGAAAATATCTCGTTACGCGGTTGGTTCCATGCCCCATGTGTCTTTGTGGTCTAAATCCCCCAGCCGACAGTCCACATGAACGCCCACAAGAAAATCATCAGTTTTTCCCTCTAAAAACGGAACCAGTAGCGCGCGGATCGCGTAATAGTGCGCGATCAGAAGGTGCGGACTCTGGTGTAGGTCACGAATCTCCTGTGTTAAGGTAACACTGATTAATGATTTTAAAACCAGATCAAATCGGATCATTACAAAAGGTGCTTTATTTTTAGCCGGAAAACTTCGACGGAAGAGCATTCTAGCATTCAAGAGCTTTTACGGTCACACTCCTCGCATTCAGAAGCAGTTTACTCTTTCACCGTAGAAGAATGCATTTTGTTGAGCCATGGAAATCGTCACGTTCATTGTCCCGTTCACAATGACATTCACTTAGCTCAAGTGGCACCCGATACGGTAAATCAAACTAATCATGTTGGTTGGTGGTAGAAACTATAAAAACTCGTATGTTTACGGTCTGCTCTTGCGTCAGATGTTTATGGACATTGGTGAACGCAACATTGTCAACGGTCAGAACATTAAAAGAGGAGGATTGCTTGGTCGGGGTGCCTTTGGTTTTGTCTATCGAGCTACTGCAAACATTAACGGCAACCCCAATGCTGAAGTAGCAGTCAAAATGCTTCAGCCTATTGATCCTGGACATGAAGCCAGAACATCAGTCATACAGATTTATAAAGTAAATTGGCAATGCATTGTGTTAAGTTCTTATGATCTTGATTTTAACAATGGTAAAACTTGATTGAATTTCAGGCAGCTATCAGCCAATGGGACAGGGACCCTTTACAGTAAGTTCTACCTTGATCTTTTGTTGGTTAGTTTGGTAGCTACATCAAAAAATACTTTATAATACAGGTATGCCTGCAAGGCCTACTGTACTGTAAGGCAGGAATTGGCTATCCTACTAACCCTGCGTCACGCAAATATCGTTCCATTCATTGGTTTGTGCACCGAACCACTAGCATTGGTTTTAGACCTTGCGCCTTTAGGAGCACTGGATTCAAATTTGAGAAATTTTCGAAGATCTGGGGCAAAACTAAACCTCTCTGTCATTCAGCAGATCGTAGTTCAGGTATAATGAAATTACATAAAATGTTTTTTATTGCTAACCATGTGTTGCTATATCACGTTAAAATGTCTTTCAGATTGCCAAAGCGCTGGAATACTTACACCAACAACGAATCATCTACCGTGATCTCAAATCAGAAAATGTATTAGTATGGTCGTTACCTAGTCCCGATGAAAGGCAGCCTGAAGTGAAAGTGGATGTAAAATTGGCTGACTATGGCATTTCACGGATATCACTACCTACTGGCGCCAAAGGTAATAAGTTTTACAAGTTTGGTGTAGCAAGAGCCGATTTATTCGTTTTCAAACATTAAAGGTTTCGGAGGAACGGAAGGTTTCATGGCTCCTGAGATAATGCGGTTTAATGGCGAAGAGGAGTACACCGACAAAGTACGAACTATTAAACTTTTAATATTCATTTTTAAAACTCTTGTTTAATTTAATTTTTTCGTGAAATGGGAATCTGATAGGTGGACTGTTTCTCTTTTGGAATGTTCCTATACGAGCTGCTCACACTTCGCCAACCTTTCGAAAGCCACGAGTCAGTGAAGGAATTCATATTGGAGGGAGGCAGACCTTCGATAACACCTCGGGTAAAATTTTTTTTCTTTTCTTTTCGGAAATTATTCTCACAATTATTTTATCTTATTTTATTTTATTTTTTCAGGATGCAACCCATCCTGTGTATCTACTAGATCTGATGGTTTTGTGCTGGAGTCAACAGCCAAAAGACAGGCCTACTGCATCCCAGATTGTATCTATTGCTTCAGCACCAGAATTTACTCATCTGCTGGATGTGGTATCTTTAAATCACAATGGATTTTGTACTGATGGCATTGCTGTTCCTGTTCCCAACTCTTCGGAAGAAACGCTTCATGAACTTTGGTTAAGTAGTACGGCATGCCAGGTAAGCTGATCGCAGTTGCACTTCATTTCATCTTTGCTAACTAAATTTCCTCTTTGCCTATTAAAACAAACACGGTTACTTCAGGTCGATCTGCTACTTGCGTCAAGTCAGCCTCCTGAAATTGCAAACGGCTGCGGGTCTTGGCTGGATTATTATACGCTTGAAAGTGAGATCGATCAGCCCGTTACAGCGGCTTGTCTGGTTGGTGAATCCGTTTGGCTTGGAGATGCTCGGGGGCAAATTTTCTGCTTCAGGTGCAAATTTTACAATATGTCGTTGTTTATTCATTTTCTTATGTTCTTTTAATGACTGCTTTTTCATCTAGCACAAGGACATACCAATGTCTTTTCCGTTACTCCCTTGAGCCAGATTCCTCCTGCACTGCCTCTATACGACGTCTGATACATTTACCTTCTTTACATCGAGTAGCGGTTGCCTTGGCTAATGGCCGTCTATTCCTATGCCGGGATGATTTCATCCCACTAACATCGACTCAAGGTGAAGGAACGTTTGTCATGACCGAACTCGGACTCGGTGGAAGCGGTGCCCCACTACACTGTATGGCAGCCATTTATTCAACTTCCAGAGGGTAACACGCAATAAAAATAAAATCCAAAATAATAGTGAACCAATGTTCATACTTTCTGTTTGTAATTTAAATCTAGGAAAGTGGAATTGTGGTGTGGGCAATCACAAGGCAGCATATGCGTGTTCGCCTTAGGAGAGGGCGTAGTGATCGATCAAGAGCTGATCAATCATTACGATCCTGTCTTACCCGGTCTTGAAGTGCTCCAAATAGTGGCTGTCGACAATCTGATTATCGAAAATCATGTAGACGCTTTTGACTATGAAGAAGAAATGCCAAACGAAAATGCCATCGAGACTACTAGCTCTGTAATATGGTCATATGTTTACCCTGGGTGTGTTGTCTATCGCTGGTGTGCAAATACCCGACGAATTCTCCATCGCCTGGACTGCTCAAAGCTAGGTTTGGTTTATTTATTTTTTAATCCTACGCAAAATTCACATTATTAAATTTGTTATCTGTTTATTCCGAAAAAAACAAAAACAAATTATAGCCCCTTGTTCTGAATCACTCCAATCGATTAGTATCGAGGAGCATCTTAGTCCAGGACGATGCCAAGTAAGCAGTGAAAACGCTCTTAATCACAAATAACAAAATTTTCAAATCAACTTGTTTTGACGATTTTCTGTACGAAATCTATGAATCCAGGTAACAAGCTTAGCAGTGCAAGGAAGGGAACTGTACATAGGAACAACTTGGGGCTGCCTTATCGTGGCTGAAGCATCATCCCTACGCCCAATAACTGTTTTCCGCCCATACGAAGATGAAATCCGTGTTATTCTTCCTCTGAGTTCCTATGACAAAGAGAAAGAAAAACAAACTCTCCTAGTGGCAACTATTGGCAAAGGCTATCGAAATCTCTTACATCGTTATGGCTCCTGGACACATTTTAATAAGAGTTCTTCATCTGCATGCGTATCCGAGAGAAACCAGAACATGCAGGTCCTCTTATGGAGGGCTGGTGACTGGATATAAGAAACTAAGTCATCCTAGGTGACCCTTCGTTTAAAGATTTTGAATTATTTATTCTCTAAATTATTATATTCCTTTTAATTACAAAGACTCTTGGCTTTTCAAATTTGGCGTTTTCCGTTAAGTCTCTTGCCAACCCGATGTATAAATATGTTCGACAGCACTGTTATCTTCCCGTGTTTCTTATTCTGAACATGTGTAGTCGTGTACTTGTTAGTGAATAAAATCGTGGCATTTTTTAAAAATCAATATATTGTTTGTGCAATTATCATCATATGAAAATGCATCTTTCGATTTTTACCAGTCTTTTTTAACGCTATCCAAATGTGGAAGACATATATTAAGGTACGGCTGGTACGGGCACAGACAACGTACGGGTAAGAATTTGAGTGTAGTTTGTACACAGTGACTACACTCTACAAAACTAAAAACCTTTGTCGCATCTCGCATGTCGCCTTTGTTTCTTTTTTTTCAATTTCAAATTTTTAATCAATGATGAATGAGCCCGTGAATACATCTGGCAACGTAGCAGAATTGCAGAAAAAATTAAGTGTTGATTTTTGAAAGCAATGGTTGGAATGTTCTTTCAAAAATGATAACAAATTTCAACTCATTCGTTCAAATCTTTATTTTGTTACTTGTTTGCAAACTGGGATTAGTGAGATGTGTCACAAAAGAGAATGGATATTGCTTCAAAGAAGATGATTGCAAACAAAATGACGGCGAAAATCTTGATTTTCACGGTAATGAAGTGGGTACTGTGCAAAGTAAATTTTTTAAAGAAAAATTAATTCATTTGATATATCTTAATCTTCTATTTACATTTTCCAACCAAATAGTCATGAGTTTTGATAAAACTGTATTCCCTTACCTGTTTTGCAAATCATGCAGAAAACGGTGCAAAGTGGAGTGAATTCATAGAACCAATATCTAAGGCATCGGCTGACTATGAATCATGTCTGTTTCAAAACTGCTCCTGCTTTACTTCTGTTGTTGATGAAGATTTAAAAGTTTTTCAACATACTGGAATAACAAAGACTATGCTTGAGAATGCAAAAGACAGGTAAATTTATTCAATATTAAATGTAAACAATTGTTCTTTGTGCCTGTGTGCCGTGAATTTTTATCCTGGGTTAGTTGGACATTGGCAGAATACTGAACCTGAACAATTACCAGTATGGCCCTAGGTCAGGAATGGGTAACAAACAATAATTATCATATGACAGCTCATGTTTGTGTTGTCAGCATAATATTTTGAAACATAGCTAGGAAACTGTAAGTGTTTTTTTTTTATTCACTAAAATTTTCTTTTTCTTTTTTATAAATAGAGGCACGAAGTACCAAATCATTGGACACAAACTTTACCGCGAACCTTATTGCCTGTTCCCGTCCCGATGTTCAGGCATTGAGTACTTTATACTTAAAATCATAAAAGATTTGCCGGATATGGAACTGATCATTAATAGCAGGGATTGGCCTCAAGTTAGTCGTCATTTCGGAGAACTTTCCCCAATATTTTCATTTAGTAAGGTACTGTTAAGTCTATGGAAGTTAAAGATATTCTATTGATGAAAAATTGCATGTACAAATACCACTTGTATTTGACAGACGAAAGATTATCTTGACATAATGTATCCTGCTTGGACGTTTTGGGAAGGAGGCCCAGCTATAAGTCTGTATCCCAGGGGCTTGGGACGCTGGGATCAGCACAGAATCTCAATTGATAAAATGGCTGCCAAATATCCTTGGAATGAGAAGAAATCACAAGCGTTTTTCCGAGGATCAAGAACCAGCTCGGAGAGAGACCCATTAATTTTACTCTCACGTGAAAGGCCGGATTTGATTGACGCTCAATATACGAAAAATCAGGCCTGGAAATCAGATGCCGTATGTAGATAAAAGGAATTTGCTTAATTTCTTTTACTCCAGCTGATTTCCCATTATTTATGAAAGAATCTAACAAATTTACTTTCGAATGTTTAAGGACACCCTTGGTGCTGCGCCAGCTAAAGAAGTCAGTTTAGAAGACCATTGCTCCTATAAATACTTGTTCAACTACAGAGGTGTGGCTGCTAGTTTTCGCTTTAAGCATCTCTTCCTATGCAAATCGCTCGTGTTTCACGTTGGTGACGATTGGATCGAATTCTTCTATCCAGCACTGAAACCTTGGGTGCATTACATTCCAGTGCCGAGTACCGCAACGCAACGCGATTTATTGCGGCTCGTCCGCTTTGCACAGGAAAATGACGATCTAGTTTCACGCATCGCCGCTAAAGGGCATGAGCTCATCTGGAACCATTTAAAAATGAGCGACGTCGAGTGTTATTGGCGGTACTTGTTGTCTCAATATGCCAAACTTCTACGATTCCAGCCTCAGCTAGATCGCAAACTCATTGCAATTTGATTAAATTTCTCTGTTTCGCCACATGAATCATTTGTACAATACACTTGGTAGCCATGAGTTTCATTTACATATATTAACCTGGGGGCAGCCATTGAGACTCAACAGAAGGATCTTGGAAGCTCAACTACGTTTCTAACAAGGGGAAATTTGTTTAAATACCTTTAACCGCCGAGCCGATCGAATATCAGAAGAAAACTAGTCATGGCCACGACGAGATAGGAATACACAAAAGAAGAACTATATTTTCTTCGGCACAAGTCCAGCTCCCTGAGCCAGGACAATCCAATCTGCCGTTCTATTTGCAATAACTTATCAGGCTTAAGCCAATGCGCGCTCTTTCCTCTTCAAAGACCTCTCGCACTACAGGATGCCAATATACATAAGTTTTCTGACCTAAATGGGCAACAATAGATTTCAACATGTAGCGCGAAAAGCTAATTAGTAGGATTACCTTTATGGATTTTTGCCATACACCCAACTACTACCACTTAACGTAGTAGCCTCCAATATATTCGGTTACTGGGATTGTAACCACCGCGTAACGAATTACTGCATTCTACATGATTCCTATTTGTTGAAACATCCCTTATGTGTCGGATGCTTTATTGGCCGCAATACGGATGTCGCAAAAGACGCGCGGGATAGTAGCGCACTAGATTCGCTTTCGCCTGTCTCATCTTCGTCGTGGAAGTTTATGTCAACCATAAATTTATTAGCCTTTGCTGTGGTTATCTTGTTTCTTTTGAGTGCTAGAACAAGAAACACATCATCACAAGCAATAAACGTAAAAATGATGAAACTTACACAAGTTTAAGTAAAACCTTTTGTTGAACATACAGCTCTTCCTGAGCTTCCCGCGGTTTGGTTTGCTGCCCACAAATTTGTTCTAATTCATTCTTATCATTTTATTCGCCTCTGCAAGGCATTAAGCGCCAGTCTCGAACGCGCTGCGGCAAAATCTAGACAAGACTTTTCGACAAATTATTCCTTTTATATAGTCTACCTTATAAATACAAGTTGGTGCCATTTTTTTACCGCTCTGATTACCGCAGTATTTACTTCCCTTTAGTGGAGGACCTGAAATCGTTTTAAGCGAATGGTCATGTAAAGTGTGTTAAGGAGATTTTACTGAATTGACTACCCAGCTTTGCGTGCACGATAATCTGCCAAAATAATTTTTACTTGCATCGTTGTCGCGAATTTTGTGGTCTCGCTTTCCCCTTCCCAATCTGTAGGCGAGGGGATTTTCTTTCGGTGACAGTGGACGTCATAAGTAGCACAGGAACGATGTGTTCCTTCTGCTTTTCCTAATGTCCAAATAAAGTTAAGAAACAAAGAATGTTTTAGGTAGTATTAAACTTTGGGTTCGTCAAATGTCGAGATGACTTACTATTCGGAACATTAAATTTTTGTTTCCACAGGCTGGACTCCCATATCACATCATCATTGATATGTTTCGCCTCTCGCAAAACCGGGTTTACTGCAATTTCCTTTCCTTCAGCTACTATCATAACCTTTTCAGCTAAATCAGTCAGTTAATAATAAATGAAAATTTAAAAAGACAAATGTGATAGAAAAGATACCTAGACGGCAAAAGTGAGACAGACTCGGTAATAGCACACCTGATGCAGTTTACATCAGCTAGGGTCACACTTTTTAAATTAATCTTCACGGTAACATTGCCACTGATTTCCAGTGTCAACTGAGATTTCAGTGCCCCTACTGAGGGACTTGTGACACAATCTTCGGTGCCGTTATGACACCCATAACGTTTTAACCAACGAAGTTCCGGGCACGGTAAAATAAAGCTCTTTTACAATATCAAATAGAAGCCTGCGTCGACATAATACTCTTTCTTATTTCCTTGGATTCCCTGAACGCGAAAAATTCTTTGAGATTCCCTCTCGCAGTTTCTGAATTATTCTTCTTGCACGCACTAACGAGTTAAAGAAAGTAACATACGTAAGTCAAGGGGAAGCGGGGCAACAGTGGTTTTGTAAAAATACCATAACATTTGCGTCAATAAAAGAATTCGGAACTCTTCGGTCGCCCTTCCAACGAACACGTACTCATTTTTTAAATATCAAACTCCCATACATATCTTCAGAGTCGATCACAACCTAACGGAGAACCTCCTTTAAACACAATAAGGAAAGAAAAGCTCACCTTAATATTTCCAAATTGATGACTTTGATGTCCTCCAGTTGTTAGCAGAGCAAAATGATGGTATCCTGATTTTCATGTATTACGTCTTTCTCAAGCAGCTTAAGCGCTGCCTCCCTTCCAGCGCTCATATTCCCCTGATGTTCAATTTCCCTTTCCAAATCGAGTCGATGATTTTTCTCTTCTGTCAACTAAAGTTTCTACTCGACGATAGCATTTTCGGCCGCCATATAGGTGCAAAAACGATGATACTCCGCGTTGACCGATTCCATTTCCTGGTAGCCAGAATTGCTTCCTGATAGACACCCATTAGCAATACTATTCAGAAGATTCCAAATCAATCAAAATGCATACATTGATTGCGAACATATTCTTTAAAAGATGTGCATTTTCTTCTTGTCCCTTTGCCAGGGCAAGTTCCTCTTTCGTGTGCGTGTTCCTCGTCATTGTTCCGTCCAATCGGGTTTGCAAATAAGTGATGATTACCCTGGTGAAATAAAAAAAACAATTTTAACGATTCAGTTATTTGTCGTATGCGTATTGTTCTTGCGACAAATGTTTGTTGGGTCCTTCGACATATTTTTTTTGGGTCCAGCACAGCTGTCATACAAGAGAAATCAACCATGTTGCTTGTGGCATTCATGGAGTTATTGCCACCTGTCCACAATAACAGGGAAAAGTCAATGACTCCTTCTTGACTATCAAGAACTATTCCTATGCATCAATCAAGATTTCAAAACAATGGAAATAAAACACAATTTATCTTTCCATATTTACCTCTAAGCAGAGATTGCAATCACCAACATTGATACCTAGCAGAAATTCTAGGACAATGAGAGCTTCATTACAGAGTAATAAATCTCCAAGTTGGTTTACTATCTGGAACATGCACTTTTCGTTTCCAGAGGCTGGGCTCCCATTTCATCACTCCACAATCGAAATGTTTGGCTTTTTTAAAAATCGGATTGATTGCCCATTTCCTTTTCTTCTGCTACTTTCACAACCTTTCTCTGCTAAATGAGAATCAGTTAAGAATTAAATGAAAGTTTGCCATGATCAATATAACTTCTGCCAGACTATGGGTTTGTTATCTGGAACTTTCATTTCTCATTTCTTAGACAACACCAGCAAACCTCATTGTCACGTCACTGCATAAGAAAGGAATTCAAACGTTATTTAAGGTTGAATAGATATTTTACCATCAGAATGATACCAGAACCCCAGAACTCTTAGCTGTGGCTCTACGAAATGCTTATCTTACGAATAATTAATCCCATTGTAAATGAAAAGTAGCCCTTGAATAAAATATAATGCAATTACCAAAAACTGGAGAACTTCGGTACCTGCCAAATATAACAATAAGGCTACATACCTTACAAGCCTGGTCCGGTGGAATGGAAGCACTTCAGACTTCAGTCTTCAGGTTCAGAGTTCAGACGCACAGTCGAGTCGACAGAGATATCAGAGACAGACAGACAAGAGACAATGAGCGACGGAGAACAAACATGGCTGCCTGATTTCCTGTAGAAAACCAGGTCGTTACCAAGGCAACGCAACAAGTCCCGCCTCGAAAAGTAAGTGCAATCATGAGCGTCATCTATCGTGAATAATCTGAACGTCATTTACCATGAATCGTATGAACGCCATCTATCAAGAAAAAATCCTAACCAAAACTTGGGTCGGTCGTTTAGCCTTTAGCCGTTTAACCCACAATTACGAGAACCAAAGATAAGGACGGGAACACATTATCCCAGTGCAACATCTTTCTGTTGTACATAATGAAACCAGTCCACGTCATAACTTGGAAAGTAAGAATGGGTAAGAAAACGTATATGAGAGATTAATGCAGGTCCTATTGCAAAAATAGTGCCATCTATCGAGAAAAATCTCAGACAAAGTGGGATCAATCGATGTGAAGAGTAAGAGTGCGAACTAGTACCAATGCGCCGCGGCTCCTTGGAGAGGTTCCCGAAGGGCATTTTTGGTCATGTATAACTGTAATGTGAAGTGTTCGTGAAGCGAATCACACAAATAAAGACATTAACAGGTTACCCCTTTTTGACCATGTTGACTGCTGAACTTGTCGCCGATTTCAGGTCGCCGGGTCTGCCGCAATTGGATTTTAATTATGTCCTTCCTCTTCGGCATTAGAAGAAAACACAATTTTCTCAACATGAGAAGGAATCGGTCCTTTGGATCTTAATCTGAATTAAACAATAAATTTTGAAAAACTTATCCTGTAAAACTGAACGAGCTTACGTGATGGGCACGTCGCGATATTCCGGCTACGGACCCTTAGCTGGTGCTCCTGGTGCAAAAGTAACTACGGGAACGTTAGCATAATTTTATTGATTAGTACCTTTTGTCAAATAAATAGATTAGAACCGATGCAATTACCAATTTTTATCGATTTAAAGACCTGTTTAGGTTGAACAGGTGGGCTCACACAAGCAAATCCATCCATGTCAATACTTTTATGTTTCCATGTCGGCTTCTTGTTTTTGTTGTTAGTTGTTGGATCAACCAGGTCCATTAACACGGTCTGAACTTCGATTGTTGTAACGCTTCAACACACATTTTGCATTTTTATAAACCAAACACCACCCATAACCTAAAGGAAAAATTTGAAAAAATAGGGACGGTACAAAAAGCTAAAATTTCATGTTACCTCGATCCAGATAGGCTTATTTAAAACAGTAGCATCTTCGATATCGAATCCAGAGTAGCTCATCATCGTGACCATGGCGTTTTGGCCAGCGGGAATATTTTCAAAATTGATGAGCAGGCTGGTGCGTGTCTTCGCCATTGGTTTATGTGGGTAAACTAGGTTGTAGAGGAGCGAATCAATTCGATTTCGTTGGTTGCACGCGATGGTCCCCATCGCTTGCTTGCCCATGGCGCACTGATAAGTGTTTCGTGGACTTTGGTTATGTGAGGATAGGGAATCAATCCTGCACAGACGCCAAGCAAAGTAAATGGTTCAATTTTAAGACGAGTCGTCTCTTCGATGTATGCGACTAGTAGACAGCAGTGTTGCCATCATTCTCTTCATTCACATCCAAATATTCTATCAGCCCTTCGTGAATGACGTCCTCAAATGTCCGAAAGCCATCAGCCAGTTCTTGCATATGTCTTACTATTAAAGCTGATTTTCCATTTCGGACGATTATATTTGGTCTACGGTTAGAGAAAACTAAAAAAAAATAAGTAGTAACTTAGGATTCTAGATTATTATACCTGCATAGACGACCACCATTGCAGCTGATGTAAACCGCTCTTGTTATAAGAAATGCGGATAAATGGAAACGAAGGCGTTGATCTAGCCATGGCGACGAGCCAATTTGAAATACCGGTTCAAGCATTGATAATTTTGGACGAGTCCCAGGATGTTGACTAAAATACGAAAAGATAATGCAGTGAACACCATCGTAATTTACGAGACAAACATATAAATTAAACGAACCGTTGGGGAAAACAGTGTATATATTCAGGTCGCTGATCTCTTCGCCACCGAATAGATTAACATCTTCAACACCCATGTTTTCTGCAATCCGGAATATGATGGTTCTTCCTCTGCCTCCGTGGTGATATGAGTCATCAGTGCGAGATTTTTTACCAGACCACATCCCTTAACGATGCCAACAACAAACAATAACAAAGAATAACATTTGCCTTATGATTAAGAGTTTTTACCTCTCCTTCAGGTGTATCTGACGGACACAACACACCTATTTTTAAAAATTGAACATATAGAAATAAATTAAGAAGAATTAGAACATTTGATAACAAAGGGGATGGTATTGTCACCCCATTGAGAAGGTTGAAGAGAACGGGGCCCAGACACTTAACGTGTCTTCTCGAATTGGGAATTTACCTGAGTCATCATCCCAAGCCTAGAGATGTGCGACAGGCGGCAGAGCATTTGTGTGACGCCTTGTCTTTCCATTCGGAAGCGTTTGATCGTTCAATTTCCCTAAAAAAACAAAGCTACGGATTTCGAATAGCAAACCAAGAGAAATTTGAGTAATACAGTGGCAATGGCATTTTCTAAACCCAAAGTTATATGATCAGTTCTGATGTGTTTGAGTGCCTCAAACTGGACCGCCTTAACCTTGGGAATGTTCTTGTCCGCTGTTACCTTTAATCCGAAGTTCATGCGCTTGAACAAATCTTTGAACAAGAGTAATAGCAGTGAGCCCGCTAATTCCATACGATTATTTTCATGATAATCACGATCAACTGACGTTGGATCATTTTCGGCTTGAATGACCCGGTGAATCATCAAAGCTAAATAAATTGCTTTAGCTTTTAAAGTTAAAATCGTCAACCTGTACAAGAGTTATGATTAAGACTGCATCTATGAGGAATTAAAACTTACCGGAACGTGCACTAAAACGGCGGTGGCAAGCATTTCTCTAGCTTCTTCGACTGGCGTTTTTTTTTTTAACTCCCCAAAAATCGCTTGTTGCCCAAATATCTGCAGTGGACAATGCAAAATGTTATTATGTAAATAAATATTGAATTGTCTGAAGATATATTAGATACTTAAGTGCTTTCTGTTGAGTAAAGATGGATACGCGCGCACACTATTCTAAAGAAGGCGCAAATGCTGTCGGTACATCATCATCAGTATACCAGTTCTTTATCAGCCAAAATCTCCATAGCTTTAAAAACTATGACAACGGGGATATCTTTGAAGTGTTCGAAGGAAATAAATGTCAGTCTAAGCTTTCAAGAGCAACATATCATAACATTACATTCTGAAAACTATGTTGCTTCAAATAGTATTTTCCTTTGTTCATGGTCACATTAGTGAGTGTTTTTGTTCCATGTGTGCTGCTCATTACTTGGGATGACATGTTTCCTTTTCTATCCAGCTCAACAATCATGCGGATTTTCAAGATTTGTTCTTGAATCACGATCACCTAAAATTGACTTATCTGAAAGGTTGTGATAAACAGCATTTTATCATAAGCTTTATACCTTTTCGTTTCCAAAAACAATGAAACAACCACCATAATCACATGGACATTCATTCTTCTTTGCCATTTTTGAAGACAACAGACCAACCCATGTGCAGTTTCAGCTCCTTAACATGATTGGCATTCGTTTAATCACTATAATGTTGCTTACAACTCTTTGCTGCCCCTTGGTACACAATGTCAACAGTAACTGGCACCGAATAGGTCATGTTTCTTAATCTGCACTCGTGAGGTGTGATCAAACGAGACTAGTGATATAAAAAAGAAGATGGAATGAAGGCTGATACTTTAAATGAGGTAAGAGATACTTTAACGAAGTACTTTAAGTAGAATGTTTGGTCGGCATGGCTCACTACTAGAAAAAAATTAATAGATATTCTAATTTTCTAACCTGCTGTGCTGCAGAACATTGTGGCTCCTTTAATTCGATTTGACCGGATTGTAACCATACCAATTCAAACGCCGCCACCTCTATCGAAAACGACTCATATTCATTTCACCACGGAGGCAGAGGAAGAACCCATCATCCGGATTGCAGAAAACATGGGCGTTGGAAAATATTAAACTATTCAGTGGCGAAGCGATCAGCGACCTGAATATTCATTTCAGAACTGAGTGAGGGCAGAACCATGGCAGAACGGAGTCAGGCGTGAGGGCCTGAGGGGCAATAACTTTTTTTATTTATGCTGTCGTCTGCTTTGTAACAAAACAATGCTGGAATCGTGGCTGCCGTTTATTTGTTTTATCACTTTAATAAATTAACTTTCCTTAGAAGAAATTGAATGCTATCCCGTGTAAAAAGTTTCAACAAATTTTTACCTGTAATTTTTTATTAATAACATTCTTTCTCCAATAAGTTCTATGTACCTTAAGAAAACTCAAAAGCCATCTATTGAGCTTAGCAGGCGAATACCTTAAGAAAACTCAAAAGCCATCTATTGAGCTTAGCAGGCGAATTTGATTCGTTTCCACTTTTCCCTCCGACCCAAAGTGCCTCGCCCTAAATCCCTTCGGGAAACTAAATCCCTTCGGGAAATGCAGTGTCGCAAGAAGAATCCCTATCGGAAAACATTTCCGGCGTGACGTGTTTCTTCTGCGCTTATATTTAATTCGTGCGTGCCTCTTTGTACTTTGAGTCATGCCTCTTTATCCATTTCTCAACACATCGTGCTGGCCAAGCGAAGACATTATACACGGCTGGTAGAGACGAACGGCGTGCCAACGATAGAGTCGTCCGTCTATGGAGTTTCTTTCTACTTCGGGAGTGTCATGTCGAGATAAAACCAAAAAATAGGGAAGGAAAGAACAATCGGGCGCGAAGTGGAAAAGAAAATGCAGTGAAGAGAGGCAAAGATGAGAGACAAGAAAAGAAGAAAAAAAAACAAGAGGAGAAAGAAGGCTTATTATACGAGCTGGAGGCATTGTCACTACGATGAAGATGCACGTTCAGAGGCAGCACAAGAAAAAAAAAAGAAAAAACGACAAACCTCTAAAGCGTTCATAATAAGCGGCAGCACTTTCCTGAGAAATCGAGCGCCCCAATCGCTTTTTTTCATCGAGGTTTCAAGTTTCTTCGTTCTTGTTTTCATTTTATTTTATTTGGATTTTTTTTTCTCTCATTCTCCCTCTCTCTCTCTCGTACCAGTCGTAACGTTTCTTCGGCCAGTCGACAAACACACACACGCGCGCTCGCGCAACCATAATTGATTAGATCGTTGAGACCCACACCTGATAACTGGGGAAGGAGACAAATAAATATACACGAAACTGCCATAGCTATATACGGCGCATATATATATGTATATAAGAAACTTCAAAAAAGATGTGTGGCTTCATCAAGCGGAGCATGCCTATTGAGTTGATTGATCTCCTATCGTAGCGATTGTTTTACGACTCTTTACACAAGCATATATAAACTTCTCCACTGATGCCCTTTTTTTTTGTGTGTCTGTTTATTTATTTTCTTTTTAATCTTGTCCGTTTTGGCTTTTCTTGCTTATATGGACACGTGTACCCGTGATTGCTTTAATAGGGTGAGATCGACATACCTAACAAGTGACTGTATATATACCGCCAAGACAAATTATCGTAATGGAAATAATTTGGTTATGTTTTTTTTTAATTTTTTTCGTGCGTTTGGGTATTTATTTATTTATTTTAAAAAAAGATTGTTGCGCTTGAGAACTGAAATGGTTTCGGAATTTTGGTGAAGAGAAATCATGGGAAAGAAGAGGTGGTACCAAACGGTTCTGTCATCCACACACACACAGCACAAAAATGTTTTTTTCGCTTCGAGAGTTTGGCTCATCTCATCGTCCGTTCCCGAAACGTCCGGCCAAATGGTTGCCAGACAAGCGGCCCGCGAGAGAGAGAGACTCGCAGCCAGAGCCCACTTAGCGCTCGTGATAAAGAGGCGTAGACATCGTTATGAATTCACTATCCTCCACCTCCATACGTCAAAAAGGGGGATGCAACCCGGCGCTCCATTTTCTTCTTGTTAAGAACCGAAAAAAGAAAAAAAAGAGCAGGAAAATTTAAAGAAAAACTTAATGAAATATTGGTATGCTGTGTTAATTAACGGAGCCCGTCGCAGGGGAAAATGAAAACTGCAGTAATCTAAGCAATTTCTTTTTCATTAAGAGGTTATCACCTTCCTTTTGCATTAAACATTACAAAAGGTATTGTTGCGCATATGACATACTAACGTTTAATGCATCATGTCAGACGATTGCTTGACATTTCGCCATTAAGAGCTGAACCTTTTTGGCCGTCTCGAAATGATTGTGCGATGGGGGTATGTATTGGCTCACAAGGAAAGGTATAATTGTGCAAGTTCAGCTGTTGCCATTATATACCTGCGGGTTTCGTTAAAAAAGCATTTGTTTTAGTTCAAACAAGAAGAAAAGCTTGGCAATGATAGGTAGGACAATGGGGCACATTCGATTGGACTGGGAGGTCAACTGTCTCTCGCTCATTTTGACCAACGAGCCCCGATTGATATATTTTTCTTTTTACTTATATTTTCTTTTTACGGTTATTTATGTTGCCCCTTTATTTTTTTTTTCGCGAGTCAGAGGGTACATAGAAAAAGCTCTCAGACAACATCACTATATAAGCCAGCAGCCGAAGCGAAAACAATTGACTAGGGCGCCGTGTCTGATTACCTGCAAGCCTGCATAAACTATATGCTCTTTCTATCCGTCGCAGAGTAGGTCTCTATAGCACGACTTTATTCTCCCTTTTTTTTTTTTAAACCTTTTGGGTCTTGCTCTTTTGGCAGGCCTTTAGAGAACAGAAGAGAGTACGTATAGGCATATAGTTGAACGTAAATAAGAATGTGTGAGCATTGAAGAGGAATAGAGGTAAAAGACGGTAGACATATAGTATAGGCCTATATACACTGGCCTAATGGATTTTCTTCTCTCTATATTGCCCAGCGGTTTCTCGCTTTACCTTTACAGTGTATATAGCTCTATAGGTCCAACCAGGTCTACATACCGTAGAGATGGCCGGTTGCAGGCAATACCTGGCGCCGGAGTGGTAACGAGCCGCAATTACAAGTAATTGGGAAAAAGAAAAGAGATAGAAAAGGAAAAGTGAGTCTAGTGAGAAAGAACTAACAAAAGAGAAGAACAACAAACATAACCACATTAAAAGTTCAGGAAAAAAACAACAACAAGAAAGCATAATCAATATTGCATTAGCATATAGCTTGATTGGAACACTATAACTTCTATCCCCAGAAACGGCTAAGAAACTGAACATAATTCGCTTCTTCTAATAAATGAACGTCAAAACAACGAACAGATAAACAAACAAAAAATGAATATAATTAAACACAAAATCAAGTACGTGAAATATAAATATTTTTCAATTCTTTCGCATAGTTCATTGCATAATCAAATAATATGTTCTGTGAGTTATAACGTTGGTGTAAAGACTTGAGATTGAAAGAATGAATTTTTCTGACGAAAGATGGAGACTCGAATAGTTTCGCCATTAATAAGGAAAATCGAGGAATGTTATCGGGCTTATTATAATAAAACAAAAAAAGCCCAAAGAAGGACACGAAAGACAAAATTAAAAAAAAAAAAAAAGGCGAAGAAGAAAAAAAAACGAGTTCCGGTTGGTTTCCTTTTTGCTCGGAGATAATGAGGGCGGCTTCCTCGATTGTTTCAACTTCTACCTTTGCGTGACATATTCCGTCTGTTATTATTATTTTTTTTTTTCTGGTTTCGCCCATTAAAGAACCAAACAGTAAGGCTCTATCGGTTGGCAGCGCCTATATTTTTCCTCTATATACCTGTGTCGTGTTTGCGTGTCGTGCACGCCATTTTTCTCCCTCCAGTCCTCCACTCATCAACTTTTATTCATTCTTTATTTTTCACTTTGTTGTTTTCATTGATTTTTTTTTCTTTCTCATTTTCCATTTTTTATTTATTTAAAAAAAAAAAAAAATGTCCTTCTGAATTTTGACCTGTTGCTGCAAAGCCACTGGCACGGAATATATAGCCCGGGCATGCTCACTTGTCCAGGTTGGCTTGTCAAGGCTGCTGGACCGTAAGTTGAGAAACAACGACACTTTTTTCTATCTTATATATTATTTATTTTTTCTTCTCCTTTTTGCTTGCTCGCTCTTTGCTAGATCATTAAGAAAAACAGGAAACGGACAGTTGACCAGACAGGTTCTCTCTCTTTTCTCACACACATTGTCGTCCCCATCAGGTCCTCTTCGCTCCATCGTATTTTCTTTTTTTTTAATTTTCCTTTTTTCTTTTTTCCCTTGTTTTCTAACAAAACGAGACAAAGATGAAATGTTCTTTTTTTTATATTTTTGGTCCATTTTGGCATTGCCAAAGTAGCGCCATTATACACGAGGAACGGCTGTGTGGTGAACGACCCATTGCTGTTAGACACATCAACGCAAAAAGGGGGGGGGCCTCCATGTGTCTCCTCTTCGATAAGCGCTAACATCCTATACAGGTAAAATGCGTTGGGAGGGTAACTTTAAAAAAAATAAAAATTAAATAATAACTCAGGCAAGCGTGTATTGCTAAACTTTTGGCGGAGCTGATCGCAGACTGTCGGAGTTGACATCGCAGTTAAAAATAATCGTTAAAAAATAATGGGATACAAACACACATGACGCATAGAGAAAGAGAGAGAGAGGCTATACGGTGAACGCGTATTCAAATGACAGGGAGGTGGTCTTCGAAGAACAGAAAACAAAAAAAAAACATAACCTGTTTGGTTCTTTCTCTCTCTCTTTTTTTTATGCGCGCAAGCTGTTGCCTGTTGGCTTGTTCTTCTTTCACGGAGAAGAGAACACGAAAGAAAGACATTGCTTCGACGGTTTATTCTCTCGCTTGGCCAAACGCTGCTGTTCTGGCCGCTGCATCACAGTCTTTTTTTTTTTTTAAAAAAAAAAAAGAAAATAGATTTATGAAAAAAGAAATAAAACTTAAAAGAGAGAGAAAACGGAAAGAGAACTGACATCAGGCACATAGTCTTCGAGAGAGGAAAGAAGAGGGCGTGCGTACACACAAGTCTGTGCCCAGGTGAGATAAACATCTGAAAGAAAAGGCAGAGAAGAACATAACACAAAAAAAAATTAGACAGAAAAAGGGAGAGAGAGAGAGAGAAGGCATAGATGTCACGCTCAAGTCCTACATATATACAGAAGTGTATATAGTTGTATGTATATAGCGCTATATAGGTTGGTGTGTGTGGTCATGTGCGAGACTTGCACGATGATCGATGATGGCCAAAGAGAATGTCGCCAGGTCTTCGAACTTGTTTCCGTGTTACCTTTTTTTTTTTTCTATCCCCTTCTCTGTTTTTCTGCTTTTTTTCATTGTTTTTTTTTTTTCCTTTTCTTTTTCTTTCTGTTGTTGTTATATATCTAACGATACGATCCGTAGCACGACATCCTTTTCGACTGAGAGATCGAAACCCCAATTTTCTTTCTCGCTCAATGCCAACGGTTCCTGTTTGTCTTTGTAAACGCCCACCAGCGTCACCTCATTCGGAAAAAAAAAAACTTTTATTTTTTTTCTTTTCTTTCTTCTTGTTTTTTTTTTTTTTCGGTTTTGTATATACAAACGTGATCGATTGGCTAACGATGGCGCTTAGACAGGATCGTTGCAACGTTCGACCGACTCGATGCATCTTTTTTTTGCCCGTGTTTTTTTTTTTTATGACTGTCGTGCGCTGGACATGCGTTCTGGAACAAGGGAAAGCCGGGGACAATCAAAAGAGCAACGCTAGGCAGCAATTGATGATGATGAAGAAGAGAAAAAAGACAAAGACAAAAAGAGATAGGGACGGTTTGAAATGACATGCTGAAGAATGTCGTCCCTACTAGAAAATAATTCATCTTAAAAGAAAAAAGCGAAATGTCTTGAACTTTCTTCATCATTTTTTTTTTTCAAAACATCTTTGACTTGTTTTTCGTGTTTGAGTTCTTTTGATGCGGTCAAGGCATCAAGTGCCCGATCGCCATGGCCCGAATAAAGCAGTTGATTTGGGGGAGAACTTTGGGCTAAGTGTTGCGTGTGCGCTTTTGTGATGATGAAAGAAAGAAAAACGTGCCGGTCGTTTGAATAATGAACGAGCCGTGCTTTCTTGACGGCAAAAGGGGGAAAAGAAAAACAAAACAAAAACAGAGTGAAGAACAATCCAAGTGTATTATACGAGAGGAGACATTGTTCTCAAAGTCTGCTGGAACAGCCCTCGACAGCAAACGGAGCGAATAACAAGCTCGCAGCACCTCTTTGACTTGCATCCTTATTTTATTCTCAAGGAGAGCGAAAAAGATAGTTATAGATAAGTATATAAGAGAAATGAAAATAGATGGGACTCCACTCTTCTGTATAGATGCCGGTAGTGCTGTGTTAAGGTGGGCCAGAAAATGATAATAATAATAAAGAGCTTGTCGTGATTGTTATAAGAGCACGTTCCGCGCGCCGGCAACATTGCGTCGTGCGCGCACAGGTTTTTACACAGAAAAAAAAAATGGAGGTAAAAGAAGGAGAACGAACGAGAAATAGTTTTTTTTTTTTAAATCAAATGAGGGAAAGAAAAAAGATAGAGGACCGTGTGTTCGGCACAATCCCGCGCGTTAAAGAATGGACCGCAACTTTGCATATCATTACACCATCGCCGGCGCGTCGGGACGATCTAGGAATGAGAGAAAAGACAAAAAGTAAAAAAAAAAAAAAAGTAAATAAATAAACAAAACAAAAAATAAAAAAAAAGGGAACACAAGTGAAACATTAAAAAAGAAAAAGAGAAAAGCAAAAACACCACTTCTTTTCTTGTTGCTTTCTCATTTTTTTTTTGTATATAAACAAGCCCCGCGTCTTGCTCCTCCTTTCCTTTTTCACCGGGCTTGATTAGATTTCGACCAACAGGTTACAATCATCTATAGTATCGCTTCTCTCCTCATCGCCTTTTTTTTTACTCTTGATAAGATTTTCCGGGCCGCGGCTGCAATCGTCAATTATTAACAAGCCAGTTAATTAGAGCACGCGTATAAGACACACGGACGTAGGCTATCTATATTATACACGTTCGACACGTTACGTGACACAAGTTTGGATTCATAGAGCTGTGTTAGATATGCATCCCGTTTGAATTTTTTTTTTTTGAATTTCGTTATTGTCAGAGTAGAACATACGTGATTTAATAATTGCCGTTTTATTAGGCCTATGTTCGATGGTAACACAGAGATAGTTGGATATTAGAATTTTAAAAAAATGGATGATTTAAATTTCTCTTCATTTTTTTTTCGAGGGGGGGGGTTTCTTGTTTACTCATTGATGAACAAATGGCATTCACAAGGGTAAAATGAAGAAAACGAAATTGAAGAGGAAGGTTGGCACGTCAGAGATGATTATAACTTGGATATAGGTTTTGCCCCCTCTGTGTGTGTATACACACAGGCCCTTTTTCGTTTGCTGTTGGCCTTGTTGTTGGGTGTGGGAAACAATGGTTAATTTCACGTTAATACCTGTTCGTGACTGGCTTGCGCGCTCCGTCTCGCCTCTTATAGTTGTCCCGTTCCGTTGCGTTTATTTTTTTTTTCGAATTTGTAAAACGACTGCGTGCGCGCCGTGTTATGTGGCCAAAAGAGCCAACGAAAGTCAAACGGCCGGTCCGTTTCAATGATGAAATGTATCAATAATAATCCAATTGCAACAAGGCTGTCATTAGAACGTCGCTGGCCGTCCATTAACGCTTGATCGAATGCCGTCCGCCGTGAGCACACACACAACGCTCGCAGCTGTTTCTCTTCGCTTGTTCGTCCTTATTTATTTTCGTCATTCTTCATCATCCCATTTTTTTAAAATTAAAAACCTTTCTTTCAACATTAATTTTCTGACTTGTCTGCAACGCTGCACGTCAAGACGCTTTAGCTGGACTCTCGATGTCACGCCAGTGTTTTTATTTTCGTCCAGGGCTTTCGTGACTTGCAACACACCTCTTCGCTAGCTCTGCGTTTTTTCAAACGGACCTTCACCCAGTCAAATATATCTAGGCCCGTGTGTTGCGTATATACACATAGAAAGTATAGAGTCATAAAAATAAAAGAAGGTAAAGGGAAGATGAAGAAGAAAGGACCCCAAAAGAGATGGAGTGTGTTCATCACGGACTCGAAGAGGAGGAGGAGGCACCGGTAGGCGTGGTCGTGTTCTTCTGATCGAGAGGGTTTCCCCCCCCCCTGTCTTATGGCATTTTCTCTTTCTTTCTTATGGCTAGCGTATAGACACACACACACACACGCAGCGTAATTTATGGCTGTTGAATGCTGTGTATACACACAAGAAACAAACATTGCGGTTAATCTTCATCTCCCCCCCCCCATTTTTTTTTCTATGTATTCATCCTTCATCATCACCGCCACTAGCAAACTGTGAGGATGGCCGAAAGATCACCGTCCACCACGCGATGATTTTTAACGCTTCAAAAATATAAATGATTGAAAAATTCAGTTGACATATTTTTGAACGAATTTGAATGTGGGGCATTTCAATCAATGGCATTTATAGCGTGAGTGTTTATAGACAGCATAAGATGATGCAATCGAAATTAATAACCAATTTTTTTTTTCACGGAATTTAGTTTGTGCGCGCATAAATAATTTCCGTGTGTATATTTTATTGGGGCGCAGTATATGCGCCGTTCGTTATACGTGGCCGCCGACCTGGCGGGTCCTGATTAAAACGATGTATTACATCGTTTGTTGGCTTTATTTCTCTGGTGTTGTCCAGGCCTTTGGATTTTAATGCGGCCACAGCTTTTTCTAACAGGTCATCAGAAGGGGGAAAAATATAAAAAGAGAAAATCGACGATCGCGGGAATTTACCACCCTAGTCTGCCTCCAACTTGTTATGTGTATATGGATAGGCAGGCCTATACAAACGCTGGATGTAATTATCCATGCAACTATTCAAGTTCATTAGTGAAATTTTATAATCGAGCAGGTGCCGCCGCAGCGCCTTACGGTTCGACAGATTCATGATTTTAACGGGCTTATTATCATTTGTTTTGTTTTTTTCTTCTCTTTTCGTATAGCGCATATACTTATTTTTTAAAGTCAAATGCATATATTTCCTCACTTCTATAGAGGGTTTGTTTTTTTTTTCCTTACAAAATTCCCGCTTTTTCGAATGATTATTTTCTTTTGATTGTTGACCCACTCTCGTGGGTTTCTCACACTTGTCCAGCAGATGCCAATTATCAATGCGACAGGTACGTCGATGAAAATCGCAGAGTTGTTTGGTTTGTTTTTGTTTATCAACGCCTTGCAAATTTGCAATTTATTCGCATCCTATCGCTTTCCACCGTCTCTTTACTTCTTTGTCCCGTTCGTGAGCAACACGAATAAATGAATAAAGAAGAGAAAATGAAAAAAAAAAACATTAAATACTTTGAGAGAAAAAAAATGAGATGGGAATAAAGAGAGGGAACAAATGAACAAGCAGCGCACCTGCTTTGAATCTCTAATGAGGAGAGACGACTTGACATATAAGTCACCCGTACAGAGTGCACGCTAACGTCGCTGCGAGGCGCCAATAAAAAAAAACCTGCTGCTACACACCCCCTCCCGAAAAAAAAAAGAATTTTATACATAAACACATTGCTTCGTAACGAGCTGCAAAATGGCCCAGCCAGAGAAAACGCGCGCAAGTGTGCTGTAATATTTAACGTATAAAAGTAATATTTTTTGAAAAAATCTAATCTTTTTTTTTCCTTTTTTCATCCACCGTTTAACTCAAGTGGCCATAGCACAAGCGCTCGCTATGCACGGCATATAAACGCGCAGCACATTCCAATAAATAAAGAACGTAACAGCTATATAGCGCGCGTACGCGGCGTGCCATTAACCGCAGCAGGAAGAGAGCTGTTTCATATATTAATCGCCTTTAGTTTTTTCGGTTTTTTTTCTAACTAAAAATCCCGCGTTCATTTACCGAATCTATATTCTTTTTTTTTTAAAACATATTTACGTGTATATATATTCCAGGTCATCGCGAAAGGATTACAATGGACTCGAGGGGCAGATGGGTAACCCCCTGGCTGTTGGTTGCCTATAAGTACCGGCGTATTATGTATATATACTGGCCGCGTATAATAACCTGCCCTCTTTTTTTTTGTTTAATGAATGGCTAAATTATGCGCTATTCCATTGGAGGGGGGTATATGTATAAAAAGAATGAAGCGGGATATTGAACTCGGAGGGTTACATACTATACATCCACCGGACAAAACGCAATTCTTGATTAGTGATAGTAATTCACTCTCGATGATTTCAATTGTTGGAAATTAAGGTTGCTATATAGCCATTATGGCGTTCAAAAGACTAATGAGCTCATCTGTTCTTTTTAAAACTCCCCAATTGCGATGAACTATGTCTCAACGAGAGTCCATTGAAGATCTCCGGAATGCGAGAAATGCATCCAAGTTGAATTGAAACAAAAAAGGGGGCCGTTTTTTAATTAAACGTCTCTTTCAAATCTGGTTTAAGGACAAACGCATCAACAATAACATCAAAAAAATCAACTCTACACACACGACAAACAGGAAAATAAAGAGGGGAACAGCGAGAAATACATTAAGAAATCAAATCGTATATATGTAAGAGTGGCATTGTTATATAGCCCTGTGTGTATGTGTATGTTTGTTTTTGTTATGCCCCCACTCTTCCATTCTCAAAAACAGGATAAATCTTTCTTTTCTTTCTTGTCCTTTTCTCCTGCTTCTATTGTTGAACGGTGAACAGACAAGAAGCTATAGCGAAGAATTCGGCCCACCAGCATGCGTGTTTATATTAATAGATATGGTATAAAGTTTGTATTTTATTTATATATATATATCCATATCGATGGGGTATAAAATGCCTATCGCTTTTCCTTTTCAAAAAATTCTTCGTGACCGTTGTGAAATGATGGGGAAAAATGCGGGAAAATGGACGTGAATATAATCGGGCACCCCGCCCAACACGCACACACATATGCAAACATGGAAGGGAGCAACAAAAGGGGGGGGCGCTTTTACACTTTTAGTTCGAGTGTAAGATTATCATTTTCTTTTTTTATATATATTATATCTATCTCGCTTTCGCCCTCTTTTCTCTTTCATGTCTTTTCCTTTCTTTTTGTATAGGAGCCAACGCCACGCACGGTGATCGTAACATTCCACCACCATCTTTTGATATGTAAATCAATTGGTTTTTTTTAAGGGAATAGCCCTTCACCTTACGGCTATATCATCCTCAACAGAGCAGATACATAAAGGCACCAAAAGATATGGGGGTTTGCTCTGGAAAGGCTTTGTGCTCACGTGTTATGCGGAGCACCACATTTTTCTAAAAGGCTTTTCAAAATTTGTGGTCTCTCGAAAATGTGGATTGCTCTTTCGAATATAACAAGTGAGAGAAAATTTAATTTAAAAAAAAAGGAAAATAAAAATGAGTTCAATTTTCGCCACATCGTTCGTGTTTAAGACAAAAAAAAAACAAACACACGTCAAAACCAATGAGAAAAGAAAAGAAAAACAAAAAAACTATAAAAAAAAAGAAAGAAATAAGGTGATTCAAAAACATTGCTATTTGATGATGATGGGTACTGTACCCGGCGGGGTGTATGCCGTTTAGTGGGCGTACCGCCCACAGAAAGAAGAAGAACGGTCAGTTTTTTTTAATTCGTTATATTCCTCTGTCTGTGGTTTTTCCTTACCCAGGTCTATCCCCCCCCCCCCATTCACACGATGAGGGTCAAGCGGTTTTTTTTTTTTTGTAGAAAAAAAAAACCTTGTTAGCCAGTCGCAACGTGTGATTAAGAGCAATTCATCATCAACGACGCCGCTATATCCACCATGCAACTGTGTAGCCCGAGCGCCGCTATGTTTTTTTTCCAGTTTGTTTTCTAGCACCTCTACGACCCAATCGAATAGGCGCCGACAACGGGGCACCGGCGAATTGACTTCGTGCGAAATGGAAAACAGAAAAAAGAAAATAAATACATAATAGCGGTTTGAACTAACAATCATGCGTGTTCGACTGTTGTGGGGGGGGGGGCGAAAAAATGAAATTGCAGCCGACTAATGAGGCGGCAGGTTTTTTTTTTAAACACGGTAGGGATGCTCAATCCAATCAGGCCGATAGGTTTTGTGTATGCTGTACACTGATGTTGGCCCTCATCATTTTAGAATATTTCGCTTTTTTTTTTGAATATATTGGATAATTTGGCACCTGTCTCTTCATTTTTTCTTTATGTGTATTTTGGCTGGTTGTGTGTGTGTTTTACCAGTTTCGTGAGCGGTTAGCATCATGTTCATTTCTTAAAAACCATTCAAGTTAAAGAAAAGAAACTCAAACATTTTTCCGTTTATACATTTTTTTGTTGATTGTTTGGTTTTCTTTTTTTTTCTTTTTTACTAGCTTAAAAAGTCATTTCAGTTTGTCTGTAAAAATCCACCTTCGCAAAAAAAAAAAAGAAAAAGAAAAGTTGTGTTGTGGCAATA
The DNA here is from genome assembly GCA_013167095.2 of Daphnia sinensis. Lineage (NCBI taxonomy): Eukaryota > Metazoa > Arthropoda > Branchiopoda > Diplostraca > Daphniidae > Daphnia > Daphnia sinensis. The sequence goes on along the minus strand of CM023192.1, from coordinate 2,965,798 downwards.
CGAAACCATTTGAATTTCGACGTTAAAATGTTTTGTGGAAAAGAACGTTAGCCAACATCATAAAGCGACGCATTCCTCAGTTTCGTTTAGAGTGAACACAACATTCTTCGAGACACACACACGGGCCCCAGGTATATTGAGGTAGACGGTCGCACTTATCCGAAATGATGATTCATCAGTATATATAGTTAAAGCGCACAAGGGATTAATGACGTACTATAAAAATAAAAAAAAGGCCAGAACTAACCCCCCCTCCTGAATGATGGATGGTTTTTGCCTGGTGGGGGTAATATATGCGAGACACATATTATTGGCAAACTGAAAAAAAAATGTCGCCCCTTCTCACCTTTCCTCATCGTGTATAGTAGTCAGTAGGTAAGAACGACATTTGCCAAAACATGTCGTTCGTTTGAAAAGGGGGGGGGGGAGAAGATATACACCAGCGTGCAGTCTTTCAAAGTATATATACAGCAATAAAATATATAAAGAAAAAAGGGGGGAAAGAAAAACAAGACAAGCTTTCCATTTTTTTAATGGAAATTCCGCAGTAAGCAAAAAAAAAAGAACATTTCAAAACAGAGGGAGAATGAACAAGGTAAAAAAAAAGGGGGGGGGGGACCTCTGGCCGAGCTTTTGCCTACCTTATAGGTAGCCAAAGGGAGCTAGCAGAAGCAAGACAGCAGCAATAAGGGAGGGGGTGGGCTGGAACAACGGGAGGTTCTAATATACATGTGCTGTGCGTTCCATGAAGATTGTCTTCTTTCCTTGTTGTTGTTTAGACTATACTAAGACGAGCAAAAAAGGAAAGTTTTTAAAAACACGGTACATCATGGAACACATACCCCCCCCCTTTTTTTTTTGGAAGGGGGGCTCTCCTGTCGTTTTGAAAATGTTTGATGAGTTAGCCTTTACATTTAACGTGCGTGGGGGCCAGTAGTCCTAGTTGGCGTGTTAGGCCCATCGTTTCTCACGCCCTTAACCTTTTAATTGGTCGAACCCCATCACAACGCCATGGAAAAATCCGATGTTCTTCGTGTTATCGAATTCTTTTTTTTTCTTTCCCTTGTCTTTGCCCATAAACTTTTTGGCAGGTCTCTTTAAAATAAAAAAAAAAAGGCCTAACGTTATACCTTATAGGGGTTGGTTTTTTGGCGAGCAGTTATATGCTCGACAACTACATCTATGATATTTGATGGCCTCTCTGCGGGAGTCGAAGGCTACTCTCTTCTGTCTTTCTTATGCCACCATTGGCTGACTGTTTTTGACATTTCGTAGACGTGTGTTTATTTTGTATTTTTTCATGTTGTTTCTGCCTGATTTTTCTTGTCGTCTTGTTTGCTTGACTCGTATCTCATTCTTTTTTCTTTCAATTTTTTATTTATCTGCCTTTTTTTTTTAAATACTTCTATATACCTGTGTGTTCGATGTTTCGCTCGCCTCATCTCTCTCTCTTTCATCGAATAATATTTTTATTTTATTATTTTTTTTTTGTCCGGCGGTGACTTGGCTCACCTCATCAGTCAGTTATGTTTCTTTCATTTTTGGATGGCTGACTCCGCCTGCGCGACACACGCTCCATCTCCTCCCCTTCGCTTGTCCGACAATCCGTCTCCTCCTCCGCTTATGTCCAGCACGGCAGGATACATATGCTTCTTTTTTTTTTTTTTTACTTTTGGTTATAGACAAGTGTGTCTATTTATATTTTAAATTTTTTTAAAATGTTTTTTTATTTCTTTATTCTCTCATTTTTTTTTTAATTCCATAACTCTTTTGGAAATCGATTGCGTTTTGATCGATTTTATTTTTTTTTTGCTGTTGTTTTGGATGTTAGGCTGTTCGAACTTAACTCATAATTTTATTCACGTTTATTTTCTGACCGTCATTATCGAAAACGATTTTATTTATATATATATATATTTTTTTTGCCTGTATATATATATAAGAAATGACGTGAAGTGGAATTCTCGATTGACCCGATATCTCGTTGGGATGCCCCTATTGATTTATTGGGTACGACGCCATCCCTCACGTTAAGTGCAAAACGAAATGTTTTGCGTTCTATAACCGCTAGATTAACGAACACAATCGAAATTCCCCGAGCGTTTAATAGTCAAAGTTCAGGGGAGGCAAACGATTGGCTATATGTGTGTACAACAAGGCAATAAAGACGCACTTAATGTATTAGAAGTCCCCAATCAACGTCACAGTGGTGGGGCTCGGTCGTTACACATAAGAACACGCGAGCCCATCTTCTTATTCCCCCCCCCCCCCCCAAGTATTTCGTTACAACGGCACCGTGTTTGGCATGATGCAAATCATTTCGTCTGTATAGTCTATGTGTTATGGCCTTCTTTCTTTTTGCCACTCAACCCCTCGTCTATATTATATATATATATATACAGAGTGTCTATCAGAAACTTTATGTTTTTATGCATATATAGCCATCGTCGTTTAACTACCCCCCAAAACGTGTGAAAAAATAAACGGCCGAGAAATAACTGGCCGAACGATAATGTCCGAACGGCCCACCTGCCTCGAGGTCGGACCGCTGGCCTTTAATATTATTTATTTTTTTGGCTATCCTATTTTTTTGTTTGATGGGGGGGGGGGGGAAGAAATAAATAAAAGAATCGACCAATCACGGCTCTTATTTTATGTATATTGACGAACACATTCCAGCAATGTAATAGAGTTGTGATGGGCAATGTCTTTTCCCTGATATACTTTCGCCAAAGATGAAAATAAATGTAGAAAATCAAAATAAAAAAATTGATGTGAGATGAAAACGCGCTGTGGGAGGGTTGAAATAGAGAGCCGTGAAAGAAAATTTAAATAGGAGAAATAATAATATTTGGAGCGTGTTGATTGTGACGAGGACTATGGCGTGCGGATTGGAGGTCGGAATCAAAATCACAGAGTCATGATTAGAAAAGAAGGAGGGGAAAAAGGGCCATTGGATAATGCCGAGCTTTTTAAAATTTAAAAAGGCAATTTGAAAATGGAATATGTATAGAAAAATTGGGCGCGATAATCGATAGATAATTAGATGTCTTTCAACTTGATAACGTACTAAAAAAATCAACGGAGCAAAGATGAATAGTAAAAATCGTGCCGTCTATGTAGATGCAGGAAGAACGTTGGAGCGAAATGAAAAAAAAAATTAAATATAGGAGAAAGAGGTGTGATTATGGCTATTAAAATGAATGAGACATCAGATTTTATTTATTTTTTGTATAGCTAACGTATCTTTTTAAATCGCTACGATTTTACTTTCATCGTCTGCCTCCATTCACGGCCCCAATTTAGGAGGGTTCATTCTTACAACCGTGTTTTGATTGGAATCGTTGATAAATGGGGAAAAAAAACTAACAAACACAAGTCCCATATCCAACACAAAAAAAACTTACAGCCAGAAAAGATCAATCGAGTTAATTGAGTACGTAACGTATATAACAATACATGAATCGTATATTGACTCATCCGATGTCGTCGGGTGCGTGACTTTATAGGCCGAGCCCACACTTGTTATTTTCCACATTGTGTGCAATTGTAAACACGTCGTGTATTACATCCTGTTGATGCACGTATAGCTACCGTGTGTTAAATATGAATGAACGGTATAAATAGAAAACAGGGTCCAAATTGATGGCGACAATGTGGCGTCAGATGCACTTGTTTGGACATCGGAGTGCTAGCGTCGTCATTCTATATCGCAGCACCCCCGTGCTTACACGAATAAAATTATAATAGAGCCCAATATAGAACTAGACACAATCCCTCTTTTTTTGGGGGGGCCTTCTGTTGTGTCAAACAAATTGAAGCGCATTAAGATGAAGTATAGAAAATGGCTTTCTTTAAAAAGAGCTCTAAAGAAAATCAGTGTGATGTTGTCATCTTTGTTATTCTTTTGCCTCCTTTAAAAAATAAAATTTGTATACACATGATGATGGCGCCATGGTGTTTGAAAAACACAAACAGGGCCGCGATTCCGCAAAGACGGACACGCACCAGCCAGACGGACCTTATATTTAAGCTATACAGGGGACACAGCAGTCATCAACTATATTGAAAATGATGAAAAGAAAAAACGAAAGCAAGTACATAAAGATATAGGGTATACAAATATATAGCGAACAAACCACAAAATATATATATATATATAAAAGAGAAGGGGGGAAAGCCAAAACTGCGTGTCGGATTTCTCCTTGGCTGTGCGGTTTGAATGAGATAAGAAAAACAGGGTACATCAAGTATAAGAGCGGAAAGATTTAGAAAAAGAAGCGACGTTATATAGCGGCGTCGGTGCATCAACAAAACAAGGGCGAAAGGAACATAAGATTCTGGGCGCCGTCTTCAATAACAAACGCACAACTTCAATACTTTTTATTTTTTTTTTTTTTCTTGCTCCCCCCTTCTTTTCTTATATTATATTGTCGTCCGTCTAAAGAGATAACGCACACGCTCTTGACGATGACAATTGTCTGTCCTTTTCTTTTTTATTTTTGTATTTACTTGCAGACGCCTCGGCCACTATGATGGCGACGTGGTGTTTCTATTTTTAAAAATATATGTGTTGCGGCACTCTGTAAGTGTGTTTTGATTTTGTTTAACGCCAAGGGAACGAGGACATGTCATAACGGCGGCGACGACATTCAATCTACGCTTTAAAGTAGAAGAAAAAAATGTTTCTTTGAAAATAATCCACTTCCGCTTTGCCTTTTTGTCCGACATACAGCATACAGCAGACTATATACAAAGGACGGCGATAATCGAGTTTAAATTGAAAAACATTAAAAAGAAAAATGTCTTGATATTCTTTTTCCCAATCGAAAGTTGTGCGCGTTTCATATCTTTTAAAACTTTCTGTCAGATTCATCACGCCCTTGTAGATCCCAACGAAGGTATTGAGAAGTTTAATCAAAAGAGAAAAATAAATTTAATATAGCCACAGTTTCATTCCTGAAAGAATAATGTTTTAAAAAAGGGCCCTATTAAACAAGGTGTGAATACATAACACCTCCATTTCTTTTTTTCCGGCCAATTCACGACGATTAGAATCGAATTTTGCGCATATACAACTTCTCCTTTTGAATGTCGATGATGAACCGCAAGACGCGCAATGGCCAACCGCACCAAACACGGCAGATATATACTATTTCTAATCAGTTTGTAGCCATCTTTTATGTCCGTATAGTTTCACGTTTTGGCTTCATTTTTCTACATTTAAAAATGCGAGAGAGAGAATAATAGATGATTAATTCTAACGCCACCCGCTTTATGTTGTCACACGTTTGTTCATGTTTCTATATCGGATGGGGGAAAAACAAAAACAAAACTGGATACACAATGGACGTGTAGAACGCGAACCATTGTTCAAATTTATTTAAGAAATAAAAAAGGGCGAGAAAATGTCTAATGGCAGGAGGGTGACAGGTCGATAGCGCGCTTGCGTGTTGTCCAATGGTGGAACACATTATTTTCTATATTTTGGCCGTCGTGACCCTCGTTGTTGGTAAGCCAATTTAAACCCGAGATTTCTTTCGCGTAGGTCAGAACAACACGGGTTCGTGTTCGGTTAGCATCGAAAAATAAAAATGAAATTTCAATGACATTTGCATTTGAATAGATTTTGGCCAGACCTGTTTGTATGTACTGAATGACACTCTTTCACAAGATCACCTTGCTGTGTTAGTATTCATACATGTATTTCCACATTCTATCGCATTTCTTTTGTTTGGCTTTTATAAAGAAATATATAGGTGCCTCTCTTTGTGTGTTGTATTGTCAACTTTATTCAACACAGAGGCGGACGAGGGCCGAATGTTATTCTTGTGTATACCGGGGTAATATACCATATATACATGTTTTAGGGGGGGAGGGCTGCTGTTCGACTCCCCCCATTGCGCTTTTCTTTTTTTCATGTTCTATAGATGTGTGTATGTTGTGTTATTCTTCTTCTATACCTCCATCAATCTATTCGTACACACAAAAAAATGTTTTTTTTTATTACCATATCTTTTGAAACGGCGAGTAATGGACTGTCGGCGCAGTGCGTCTCCATTTTCTGTTTAGCCTCATTGCTATTATATAAACGATTGGAAAAAATGTATGTATACATTGTGAATGCTTATCGATGAATACACACGGCAAAAGGACAAGTGTATTTACATTGTCGCACCATCTCGCTTCATTCTTCATCTTTCCGTTTGTTATTTCACACAGCATTCTGAATATATGCGATTTAAGAACTATATATCGACCGCAGTGACGGGATAACGATGACGTGATGTCGATTGTCCGTTACGTCTATGTAACAATGCCAGATGTATATATACAAACATCATTCCAGAAAAACGAGTCTCACACACGCAAGGATGGCCCGAGTGTTATCTGATCTTGGTTGCTGGATTTTTGGGAGTACATATAAACAAAGAGACAAGTGGACTTTGAACAGGTGATGACGTTTTGCATATCATTCGTAGATATGTGGAGCTTTCGACGAACAAACGGAAATGAATGAATGATGTAAACACTGTTAAAAAAGGTTTCTAAAACCAAAGGTTCCGAACCTTCTATTTTAAAGGAAAACCTTTGATTTTGAAATACCATAGGTTTCGAACGTTTTATTTTCGAACGTTTCGACCTTTTTTTGCAGACATCTCACTTCTAAAGGTTAAAGCCTTTTGTTTTCAAACGTATTATACCTCCACTGTTAAAAATGGTTTCGAAAACCAAAGGTTCGATACCTTCTATTTTAGAAGCAAGGTTTTGTTTTTCCAATACCGTAGGTTTCGAACGTTTTATTTCCGAACGTTTTGACATTTTTTTTACATATATGTATGAATTTAGCACATTAAAACGTTTGGTTTTCAAAGGTATTTTATGTCTTGTTAAAAATTATTTATTATTTTAAGTTTAAACCTTCTATTTTCAAGTAGCTGACAACTGCGCAAGCACCTTTTGTTTTGAGTACATCTTGAATTACAAAACTCCAATTTAAAAAAGTCTTCTAGTTATAAATATTAGCTCTTACGCCTTTAGTAAATTCAAGAAAATGAAGCAGATCTTTAAAATCAAAACATTTTGTCCCCTTCCACCTTCCAGAGAATCCTTTCGTCATAGTGCTGCTAGGGTAATACTAGTTAAGAAAATAAAACAATTAACAACATAGAGTTAATGGGAATTTGTACCGATTAATTTGATATTCTACTTAATATAAGATAGGAATAACAAGGAACATTGGTCTAGTGGTTAGCATTACCAGCTTGAAAACATAAGGTCTATGGTTCAATACCCATTAGCTCCACATCTTTTATCGAAAATGGAGGTTTAATAGTAAGTTAAAACCTTCATAAATTGAAGGATTAGTATCCATATCTTTTATCGAAAATGGAGGTTTAATAGTAAGTTAAAACCTTCATAAATTGAAGGATTCGTATCCTATCAAAACCATAACCTCGCAAAAAAATTTCAAAATCAAAGGTTAAAACGTTTCAAAACCCTGCATACAAGATTAGAACGTTATAACCTTCTAAAATCAAAGAAAATTTTTAACAGTGAAGCGTATAGCTGTACGTATGCAGATTGGGGACACGTTGCACAGAACAACGCGTCAACTATTCAAACGAGCTTCAACAGGAATGTTGAAACGAGTTTAATCTAATTTTTTTGTTGTTGTTGTTCCAGCTCATTCAAAATGACGAATATATAATTCTTTTAACGAGGGGCTTTCCTTTTTGTCACCAATATTTTTTATTTGTTTTTTTTTGTTCTTTGATATATAGTGAGTTTAATCCCATTTCTTATAGCGTGTCAATTGGCTCGTTTTATTAATGGCTTCATTTGCAAGACAGGCATTCATTATTGCTGGGTGTTATGCAAAGAGGAAATAAGGCCGTGAGAATAAGGCCGAGATGGAAGTCAACGCGTTACGAGTGCTACATATTAAATACGCAAGTGTATTAATCAGACACATAGTGCTGTTAACGTTGATTGCAGTCACCAGAGTTTTATGTATATACTTTTTTCGTTTGGTTTGCGATCGATTAGGGCGCGGCCGCGTGAAGAAATCACGCATGCGTCAATTGGAATGTGAAAAAAAAAAACTTTCGTGATGCTGATCATTTCGGAATTTGCGGGGGCACTTTCACTCAATCAAACGCCTCGAACCGATTGCATTATATTGAATGTATTTATATTCGAATTGATGCTGGATTTGAAAACAGTATACGCTAAACGATAAGCTCTTGACGTTTATATTACACGCACATATGCACACTCATACACACACAGAGATACATCCATACACACGTGGCTTTATTCATTTTTAATAATAATCATCATAATAATATAGTGTAGTGATGGGCATTATAAAGGGAAAGAGAGGGGGGGGGCGTACACGGGCAGTTCTCGGGAGGATGCTGCTATAGTTCCTTGGTATAAACGTATACAAAATGGAATATATATATCGTAATATATGCGTGTGAAAAGGGGGGAAAAAAAGAAAGCAAAAAAAAAAAAATTTAGCAGAAAAGAAATAATAACAATGTAAATAAACAAATCAATCTTTTGGAAGAGATACAGTATAAAAACAAATTTTAAAAAAAGAGATGAGGAAGTTACAGACCGATAATGAATGTTTTTTTTCTCTTTAAAACAAAAAGAAAAATGTCTTTTTATTTTTATTTTCCAAATTTTAAAAAGATCCGTCGAATATATTTAAATGACAAATCTTTTTGAATTTGATTTTCTCTCTTCTGCGTTCATTTCTTTTTTTTTTTTTTTGTCTCTATGCTTTTTTTTAAACAGCCAAACACTAATATTAATAATATGGCTTCGTTCATTCATCTTTTCGTTTTTCATTTTTTTTTTCCCGACTAATTGAAAATTATATTATACACATGTCTATATAGCGCGTTGGGGCGGGCAGGAGGAAAGAGGACATCGTGTAAAATCGAATGATGCTGATGTTATTATTACTCTAAAAATTATTATTATTTTTTGTTGTTTATATATATATATTTATATATAGAAAAAGGACGAGTGTGTGTGTCGTGATGAATCCGGTGTATATAGGTGTATAGTGGAACAAAGTTAAACATGATGATCGTATGTGCGAATTATTTTCGATTTAAAAAAAAAACAAAAAACACAAGAGAGAGAGAGAGATAGAGAACGGTGGAGTTTTGTGTGTGTGGGGTGACGTGTGTCCCAACTGGATTGCTCGATTACATGTCAATAGTTGCGTCATAGTTTAAGTGCTGAAATCCGTCCGCCAGGAAGCCTAATGCAAGAGAAACAAAAGGTTAGTGTTTTATTCCAATCATTTCCAAATCAAGATGTGATTTCTTTATTTTTCTCTTAATTCATTTCCCGTGTTCTTAAACGCCCCTATGTATATTGTTACGTCATCCCATCTGAACAATTCGAACAAAGGATGGCTACTGTCAAGTAGCTCGTTATCATCGTGTTTCGATTGGGCTCGAATATATAGAGCCATCAAAGTTATACCGAAGAGAAAAACAAATGCGTGGACGGGGCTAATCTGTTTTGATATAACGTACCATTGAATTAAAGGTAGAACCCAAGCCGAGGGCGGAGGAGGAGATACCGCCCATCGAGTGGTGGATGGCCATGGATCCCGGGGGCGGTGCCGACGGGCTGCCATGGTGATGGAAGCCGCCCATCTGCGCGGCCGCCGAGTGGTTCAGACCGGCGTGGTGAGGGTGGTGGTGGGCAGAGTGGTGCATCTGGCCGTTGCCGGCGTAGACGGCGTAGTGCGACATGGCGGACGATGCGCCGGCGGCCGAGGCCACGGCCGCCGCCGCCGCGAAACTCGGGAAGCCGGCGGCCGCGGCAGCCGCTGCCGCCGCCGCCGCTTTGTCCAACGCGCTGCCCGCGCCCATGGACATGACGTCCTGGAAACTGCCCAAATGACATCCGGCCGAAGCGGAAGCCGACGAAGACATGGAGCCCTTCTTCTTCTTCGATTTCGACGACAACTTGCGATTGCGCGTTTGGATGCCTTCCTTCTTCATCGTCAACGGCCGGTTCACCTGTGTGTTTCAAAAGATAAAAAAAAAAAGGCATTTAGTTTAATTCAATATATACAAGTTGAAGAGAAAATTCCCTTTATATCTCTATCGTCAACATTGTTGTACATAATCTAATACTTGGAGTGCCGATTGAAAAATTAAGTTGTCATAAAAACGAAATTCTTTTTTTCAATTCCGAAATTTAAAAAAAATAACTGAAACTACGATGATAAAAAAAAAAATGGTTGAATTCCACCATGTCAGTGAGCCATTCTCGAAACGTAGTGGCGCGTGAAAAAAAGATGGCGTGACCTATTTCAAACAACGCCGAATTTCAGATTGTTTCTCAGGAAAAAAAAAGAGAGACTCCCGCTGGAATGTCCGCTGAACCCCAAAGAATGAAGAGGAAAAAAAAATAGAGTCGTGAAAAAAAACAAAAGCTGCGCACGAAAAATAAAAGAGATGAATGCGATCTTTTTTTTTGAAAGTAAGAAAAAAAAATCAATTAATCGTTTTCGGATCTATCGGCTCTTTTGTTCTTTTTGCGGCGGGGGCTATTGAGCGGGCGTCGGCCGAAAAACATCGGCGTGACTGTCGTTCAACAGTTTACAAACGCAACGAGCGGACGCAAATGGAGAAATAGAAATATTTAAAAAAAGGGCTTTGCCCACCTCCCCCGAAATCAAAACGAGATGAAACAAACAATGATGATAATATAATAAAGAAAGAAAAAGAAGAATAGGATTTTCCTGTTTTCGGGTAGGAAAAAATAAGAGGTTTAAAAAAAAAAAAAAAGAACTGGAAAAAATCACACGACTGGAACTTGTCAACTGAACGGTGGACAAACCGACTGCCAACTGCTATCGCAGACAAACAACAAGAAAAGAATATTAAAAAAAAAAAACATTCAAAAAACGAAGAAGGAAAGATAACGAAAAAGAAAAAAAAACCCAAACCACACTAACCCAAAAGAAAAAAAGAATAAGAAAATATATACAAAAAGCATTTTCGCTTGACGTTTTTGTGCATGTGTCTGTAATAAGCTATAGGATAAACACGCATATAGGATATGCGTCAGTTGTCTCGCAGCACACAGCGCCGTACATTCAAAAGCCTTAATTGGTCCAACGGAGCGTTAACAAGGTCAACCAATACGTGTAAATACGAACAAAGAGCGAGGGCAAACGTGTTTTTTTTTTCCAAAGAGTCCATGGGGGGGGGGGGGGAGTGAGAGACAGCCATCTGAAGTGTAAAGTCACTTCTGTTATTATTATTATTATTTATCCCCCCCTTTTATTTTTAAAAAAGAAATTTAAATAGAATTAAATCACTAGTCTAAAAGATGGACAGGTATATAAGAAAGGAATAAAAAAAAATGAATTAGAATGAGAGGCAATTTGAATTGCCCGGCCGTCCGTCCGACGGGCGTCTGCCTCCATTCAAAAACGATGAAAGATAAGTTCGAAAGAATAAGAAACAACTTATGGTCCACATGCTTTTGTGTCGCCTAGTATATATAATTGCCACCTTGTTTGACCGGTACAGTTGGGCTTTGACTCGCGCTCTTTTCACAATCATCGCTCTCCCCCCGCAAAGAATGATTGGAAAAAAATGAGTACCAATTAAATTTAAAAGTCAAGCGACAAGACGATATATACTGTTAAAAAAAAAGCATCGCGTATGGATAGAGGTAAACAAGAGAAAATGCACGTCACGAACTGTTGCACAAACTCATTTCTCTCAATGTGTCGATCTCATTTTGCAATTCCGATTATCGGGCCTGGCAGACTGGCAGTGCGGGTGGTCCCGCGTTTATCCTGAATGTGTGACACTCAAGACTTACATTTATATTTCCCAACACGGGGGTATTTCAAACTAAAGTTCATTCGCTTTTCTTTATATCCTTTTTGGTTATTCGATTGTTTTTTTTTTGAACCGTGAAACATGGGCTGAATAATTATGCAAAACCCACCTCACAAACCAGCAAAGGCCAGTGGCTTATAGTTCGTGACGTTGAAACGTTTCAAGGCGTGGCCCCCGCGCACATCACGCGTGATAAGACACTGACCGCGCAAGCGCGCGATATTCGAACTGATGGGCGCGACAGACCGACATTATCATAGTATAGCAAAACGTATATACACGACTTTTTTTCTATTTCTGATTCACCTATAACTGCTTACATTATTCCGCATCAGGAAGCGAGATCTTCACTTGTTTTTTTTTTAGATCGGGATATCAAGACTTGGCACACGGCGAATGTACGTGTGGGGTAACGAACGAATTGATTTTTTAAAAAATGAAATAGAAACAGAACCAGATGATTTCGAAAATATACGCATGACGAGGCTCACATCTGTATTCCATTGGAATTATTTAAATTCAATCATGTCTGGTTTTTTGTACACTTTGATAGGGAAATTATGCGGGGCCGCCGCACTGATCAACAAAGCTTTCGATCGGCTTATATAGAACGTGTGGGTTTTCAAGACTTACGTACGCGCACATGCAGTATTTATAAGAAAAACAAGGAATCAATAAACAATCGATTATTATTGCCCTGGCACAAGCACCATACAGTTGCACTCGTATATACTCGTTTTCTTTTCTTTTGAAATATTTATCTTCAATATTTCGCCCTTCTGTTTTTCCCTATATGTATATACTATAGGTCTGCAGCTAAAAGTCTAGCGCAGAGGCCAGCCGACCTCCCGCCGTTCAAACTAATGGAAATATACCCAGAGCGCAGGAGCAGGAGCCACTGACCGCGGCCATAACCCCCGACACACACACACACACACAACCGAACGCTAACGTGGATAGGCTGTTGCTGTTGTGTTAAAAGGGAATACTGAAATTCAGCAGTCATCCGGATTAATCGGCATTATGTTTGGGTTTTTTTTTTTTTTTTTTTTAAAAACGTGTGTAGTCGCGCCAGTTGAGGGCAAGAAGAAGAGGAAGAGTCATCATAAATCAAACGAGCGGGAAAGTATGGGTAACGAGGAAAATATTAAGAATTTTTTTGTTGTATATAAAAATAATAAATAAATATCAAGAAGCGAGCGTGACTCGACCCGTGACCCGAACGGGTATAAATACATCGCTAAACTATTTAACCCCCTTTCGTCTCTATTCATTTGGGATGATTACACAAAAGAAGAAGAAAAAAAAAATTATTCTATTAGAATAAAATTGTTGATATTTAATCACCTTTAAGAAACTAAATGCTAAATTCATTTGAATATTATAAGGACAGAGTTAGGGATTCTGTTTCAGACATTTCTTCGTCTACATATAGAGATCTATTAAGGAATAACGTACAGTATATATGGCTTAATAACAAAAAAAAAAGGGGTTTAAGGTTGGACCCGACGTGTGCGTGTTTCTTGTTTCAATCACGCAGCTCAGAAGAAACGTGAGTGGAATGTTTTGCGCTCGCCATCTCTGTATAAGGTCTATTATATATACGTATAACCAAATGTGGTGTCAACGCCTTTGGAGACAAGGCGCGCCTTGTTATATACTCAATTTTTTTAAAAATAAGAAATCAAGATGTGACCGCAACTGACGGCCATTTTCAATGACATCCCCCCCTATTTTTTTTTTACTGTCAGTTTTTCTTGTGAAAATGATGTTTTTCTTTTTAAGGTATAAAACAGAAATCGAACGATTGTTTTTTTTTTTCTGGAAGAAATGAAACGCCAAAGTTCTTCTCCTTTTTTTCTGATTGGATTTTTTTTGGGGTTATCTCAAATATAGGTGTTAACGCACAACAGATAAGAAGCAAAGGTGTGGGCCATTTCCAGAGGCGCCTAACTGAACTCTATATATTCACCGTATAAATCAAATAATTTTTTTTTCTAAGAAAAAAAAATATAATAATAATAATAAAAGAAGAAGAAACTCAACGGGGTTCACCACATCCTCAACATCAAAGAAACGTTTTTTTTTTCTTTTTTTTAATTTGAGCACGCGCGCCTCACGGCTCTGATTCTTATAGAAGAGCAAACCTCCACTGCTGGACATCTTCAAAAATTCAGAACGAATGAATTCTTTTTTTTTTTTTTTCTTAATAATAATAAAAAAAAAAAAATGAAATAACATGTTGTTTGGTTCGCTGTTGGCTATTTCTCGAAAAGTGTTGGCGACTCATTCCTTTTCTTATTTTTTATACGTTAAGAATAAAAAAAAAAAAAAAATTTCTTTTGACTTGATTTGGGGTCTTCGGGTCCCCCGGACCGTGGGCGCTCGCAACCCGCTGGGCCCGCTAATTGGATGGCGCTTGACCCCCCCTCTTTCTACGTTTTTTTTGTTGCTTTTTCTCAGAGATCCATTCGTCGCAAGATTAAAATATATATATATAAAATATAAAAAAGAAGAGCTAGAGAAGGAGCGCGCGCGCGCTGGTCGTAATCACATTGTGATGCGTTTTTAAAAAAAGCGTTGCAATATAAAAAAAAATGAAAACAAAGACGAGAACGATGATGTAATGAAGCTCACAACTTCCGAATCATCATCTGTTGAGGCGCTGAGCTGTTTTCGGGGCACTAAACAAGTCCTCTTTAAAAAAAAATATGATTATTATTATTTTTTTTAAATAGAAGAAGAAGTTTGGAGGATAAAAATCAAATGGTCCGTTTAAAAAAAAATTCCCATCGGAAATGATGGACATGGACCACTTGAAAATATTCAAAAAGGATTCCCAGACGGGGGGGGGGGACATGCGCTTGTGCGCGCTAATTATCGCTGCTGTTCTTCTTAAAGATAAAACATTAGGCCCTACAGACGATGAGGTTTTTTCTCAAAATATCTTGATGAATATTGGGGACATATTCTATATGTCTATATATATGTGGTTATAAGCAAGAGTGACATGCCAAAAAAAAAGGGGGGGGGCTACCGAAAAAAAAGAAATTTTTTCAAATGTAGCCCTTTTTTAAAAAGGATTCAATGAAGGCAAAAAAAGAGAGGTCAAAAGGTCTCCAGACGTATAGAAAATAAGAAACTGTCTCGGCTGTCTGAATTTTTGTGTGTCCTATACGTGTCCGTCTAGGTTCCGTATTAAGACCAAGACGGAATGGCGACATCTTAATGCTCTCTGTTTGTGTGCATACACACAAGGCCTAGGGAAAATAGAAGCCCACACACACAAAAAAATAAAATATCTAATGTCTATAAAAAGCAAGAGAAAGAAGAAAACAACCATCCATATTTTTTTTTTTTTTCATTTAATGCGCTCTCTCTCTGCTAATGATGAGGGCGCCAGGCACTACTTTCTTTATACCTCCACTGTTTCTATATTATTCTTGTTACATTTATTTATATTATATACATATATATATTATATAGCTGACTAAATATGCGATGTATATACAGAGAAGAGAAAGAAAAAAAAAGGGGGCGGCTCGGCGCCGGTGCAGCTGAAGCATGAATTGACATTTCTTATATCTAACGTGTAGCAGCAGCAGCTCACGAAAATGACGCTTCATAAAATAAAATAAAATAAAATAAAAATAAAAATAGGTAGTTGAAAGAAGAAATAAGCAAGGAAAAGAAAGAAAGAAAAAAAAAAGAAAAATGGAAGTCAGACATTGCTGTTTTAAATAATAATAAAATGTTACAAGTTCCAGAGCAAAAGGAAAACGAGCAGCACCAAAGGCGCCTTGTTTCTTATATTTTATATACCTATATATATACGAGGGGTTCTATATGTATATTACTCCGGGCACGGGGGCTTGTACACACGGGGGTCAAAGTATCAACTGGCGCCAATCCACTTCAGCCACTCTTTTTTATTTTTTTAAATATTCATCTTAGACCCCCCCCTCTCATTTTCAATGTGCGTTTGAATGTACGTACATACGCATATATATATATACCTCCCACTCTGAGAGAGGCAGCAGTGTATATACAATATAAAATGTTAAGAAAGAAAGAAGAGTGGATATATGGAGGACTCAGGTGAGTGGTCCTAATTTTCTGTTCTCTACGTGTTGTCTACCACTGTCAACCTTTTCAAACTGTGCGCACCTCAGCCAAAATTTAAAAGAAAAACTCTTGATTTTGATGCTCTTATATGTATGATTTCTTTTTTCTTGTCTATACATTCCAATGGGATTTTGTTTTGTTTTGGAAGAAGGAAGAGCTTGTCTTTCTCATTGTCCTCAATCAATAGAAAAAAAAGGGGAAAAATTCATAAACTTCATGTTTAAAAAAGGTCCCTTATTTTCCTCTTTTTTAACGATTGTTTGTTATTTCTTTACGATTATAGGAACTGTCGATGGCGGATTAATCCGGCTGTGTGCGCCTCTATCGGTATATTTGTCCTACATAAAATCATTGTTCTTTTTTTTCTTCTTCCGATTAAGCACGATAGAAGTAGAGAGACACTTAGAAAAAAGAGGCAAGTTAAAAGCAAAAGAAAAAAACCCCAATTTTCTAAGGCATTAAGAGAAGCCGGAAACCGGATGCTGATCGCTTATCTTCCTTATAATACCGTATACAGACTTCTCGAGAGAGAGCCAGAAAGAGCTCGTATATATTTAATAACATTTCATTTGTTTGTTTTTTTTATATTTCTAAAAATTCACAACGGTCACGTCACGACGTTCACCGTTCTGATTGGCTGCGTCTGTTTTTTTTAAAAACCCCACTGTACCCAAACGGCCACGATGTATGGAATTTCCTGCTATTCCGAATTCTGCATTTTTCGCTTTACTTCGTCCTACTCTATTTATTCATTCTTCCATCTTTACATTGTCTCGTTGAGCTTGACCCCAAAAAAGAACGGCATCCTATTGTCCCAGCGAATATAGCTGAATTACATATACGCTGCTGTATAAAGGCTATCCAACAACAACAACAAAAAATTAGAGAGTAATATAACCATTTTTTTTTTAGAAAAAAAGAAAACTGGAAAAAAAAAACTGGAGAAACATTCCGACCGTAGGAATGCGTCGCGTCATTTTGATTGCGCGCGCGCGCTCTCTTTTTCAAACTTCTTCTAGCTGTTAGTTATTCTTTAAAAAATAAAATAAAATAAAATAGCGCTGCACACACATAGTATAGTGCGCGTGCGCTCACAGAAATCTGCCTATCAAGCGCGTAGTCCTATATTATAAATCACGTCTCCATACACATATAATACAAAGATATTACTAAGCGAATAATAATAAATCAGAACACAGAGGCGCTTGTTGCGCACATAGTTCTAGCGCACCTCTCTCGACTTCCTGGCTCCGTTTGAGTATAGACACACGTATATGTGGATAGAAAAAAAATCCTCAGGAGGTCCCTTTCCTTTTTTCTAAGGCTGTGTTATGTTTCGTCTATCTATTTTTTTTGGTCCGGAATAAATCAGACCCACACGGCGGCGTGCTAGAGAGCGGCGGCAGCAGCCAACGATTCACGCAGCTTTTCCCGATTAGAAAAAGAGCGATAGACCGACCTCCGGTATCTGTTTTTATATACGTGTGTGTGTGTGTAGGATGAAATGCAAGTTTTAAATAAAAAAAATTTGTCGGGGATAAGAGCTTTTGGACAAGGGGATCCAGTTCGCGGGCCCCCGTGCCGTTTGAAAACTTTCAATTCCTTATTTTGTTTTTTTGTTCAAAACGATTTAGACAAGAGAGAGAGAGAGAAGAAATGTATAGGCAGGCTCACGATTTTCAAAGTTCCACTTGATTTCATTTTCACATGGAATATACTGGATGCGCTATAGGCCGCATCAACAAAAAACATACCCGAAAGATTTGACTTGCGCTATGTCATCTGCTGTCTCGCAAAACAACAGCTGCTGGGTCAACCCCCTCTTTCGTTATTTTGTTTCCTATTTATTTCTATCCGCGATCAAACAGATTTTTTTTCCCCCAACAAAATAAAATTCCCATCCAATTTAGGCCTTTTTTTTTCGGAAGCTCGATATAGTATATATACAAGAAATAATGAAAGGAGAATGAGTTGAACCGAAAAATTGTCCCATACATCCAATTTGAAAAGAGGTATATACTTATAGGCCACTAGTCGAAGAGGGTTCGTTTTATCTATATACTTCTGCAAGTCTATATAACCAGCTACACACACGGTGTGTGTATACACAACAAATAAAAAGTGAATCCGGCGCGAGCGCCTGAGCACTTGAAAATTGTTGTGTGTTTACACGGACAAAACTAAATCGGGCCAAGAAAAAAGCTATATAGCACTATACATATAATAATAGTTTAAAAAAAAAAAAAACCTTCCATCGCTTTTGATTGGCTCGTCTATTGACCAGGCCCAACATAGATCTATACACCCTACTCCATACATATATCGATCCCTTTTTTTATTTTCATTACAAATTCCAGTAGCAATTGAATAGAGGAAAAGGGGACGGTTTGTTGTGTGTATATATGCGGATTGTCACCCATGTTCCGGGTGTGTATCGCCTTTACATGTACAGCCTTTCTGACGGGACTTTTGTGTGTGTACACCACTATTATTCAGGTTCTTAAATGGTATATAACTATATACTACAGAGAGAAAGATGAATGATTGAAAGAATAAATCCGCAGGGTTTCGTCCCATTCTTTTCAAGCTTGTTTGAATGGATGAGTGAATGTTTCACAAGCTCGTCGATACACTGACAAAGCCATTGAACAAATATACCAGACGAAAAAAAAGATTGTACAGCAATTAAATCGACCACAATGCGAACATTTGAAGAGGGGGGTGAACCCCCCTGTCGATCTCTATCGAAAATGAGATAAGGACTCGCTTTTGTGTTGTCTATGTACAATTCACTATACGCAGCACTCCACCCTATTTATTTTTAAACTATCAAATCAAATGAATGAAATAAAAATGTTGGCAATTTTTTTCTTTTAGACCAGTGGAAAAGGAAGGGCTATGTGCATAGATAGACTGTAACCATCATGTGTTACTTGTATCTAGCCGCTACATCTCTAATGCGCATTAACTGATAACGGTGTGTAACCTATATACGAAGAGCGTGTATAACGCACTGAATATAAGAGAAATTGCTGCGCTTTGAAACATTCGCCAGTATACAGCAAAATGAATGAAAAAGAATGAAAAAGAGATGTGATAATGTGATAAGCGAACTTACGTTGTGCAGTTTGTAGTAGAGTCCGCAAGCGTTGCAGACGGGCTCTCCGTTGTGATTACGTCGCCATAAGGTCGTCATCGTCGTCTTGCAATTGGCGCACGTCGTGCCCGCTCTCCTCGCCGCCGACTATGTATTCAAATTAGAAAAGGACATCATTTTAAAAATTGAAGTCGAGATTGTCCTTAATAACGAATCGATAACGACGATGAAGTGGCTCGTTGAATTAAATTTTAAAACATGTGTTGTGCGTGTGATGTATATAGCCAACATGGTCGTTATCGATTCGAAAGCCAGATAATGGTTCAATTAGAATATTGCCAGGAATAAAAAAGCAGTTGTTAAGTGTAATTAAATGAGTATAGGTTAGACGTCGATATCCAATTTGGCTTCTGCAATAGAAACGCACTCAAACTCTTTTTTTTTTTTAAATTCAATTTCGATGGCTGTATATAGAAAATGTAGGCCTCTGTGTGTGTTCCAGCGTGCTCACGAAGGGTGATGTTTTAAAGATATCAATCGCCTCTAAAACAATAACAGTGAGAGATATGCTAAATAGAAATCGAAATGCAAGTCTAAATACATTTTTTGTTTTTTGTTTAGAATAGCTCGCAGGTAGGGGGGCCCCCGATCGAAGCCGTCGGGGAAGAAGAAAATATACTTGGCACAATATCCTTGACAACCACCTGATATACATTTTTTTTTTTTAAATCCCCCTTTGGATTTCCCGATTTCTTTTCTATTTTTTATTATTAACACCCATCGCTTTTTCGTGTCGATCTCTGCTGTGTTTCACTGCATTTTGAATAATAGATTTGTATTTTTTTTTTCTTTTAAGTTTTGTCTTTGATTTCTAACCTTATTGCTTCTCTCTCTCTCCCCCCTAAAAAAAAAACAGACGGACAGGGAAATGGGAAAATTTTCTTATGCAGATGGGGGGTCGACAGAAGCGCCACCCACCTCGAATAAGAAAACGATCGTCTTTCTTTCACACAGACACACAACTGGAAATGGTCACAGCTGACTATACCATATAGGCCTTCTAGTGGCAAAAACCTCCCACAAATTCCCCTCCCCCCCTTTCTCGAGAAGTACTAAAAGGAAAGGTGTACAAAATAACTACATATGCTAAATAGGGAAAAAGGATATGAAATTTAGTTATATAGACACAGCACGGTAGGCAGGTATATAGTGAGACTTTTGGCCGGACGGGTTTGAAGCTACTGGCCCGCACTTGGAAATATCTATGTCGCCTCCGCATTATTTTGAGGGGGTCCCCCTTTTCAAAAAACAAAGCAAGGGGGAGTTGGATATATATGTAGGCTTATAATATACCTGGTGGATCGTTAACGTCACTTGACCCTTTGAACTGGGCGTAAAGCCTCCCCCGCTGGAACGTATATATATATACAAGCTATGTAAGCAAAACGACATCATACACCCCCCCCCCTTTTTTTTTCTTTTTCTTTTGCATTTCTCCTCCTTTATTCGACACTTTGGTCCGACCTTCGCCATGTCCTGAGTTTTTTTTTGTAGAAGAGTATGGGTCCGCAAACGGGGTTTCAAATGAAAACAAATGATTACGGATCTCTTTTCATTTTTTCCTGGTTGTCATGTTCGTTTTTTTTTTGCACGTTTCACTGAACTGACTATTTTTTCCTTTCCCCAACTAAATAATTTTGTCAAACTTTAAAAAATATATATATAGAGAGAGAGATATATTGAATAGATGCATTTGGAGAGGTGGGCTGGCCACGCATATGTTGGGGCGTTTGTCTCACACGTTTTGAAGCACTATCGGTTTGGTGGTCGGCGGAACGCGACAAACGACATGGCAACGCAGTCCCGTTTTATTTTGCGTGCACAAGGCCATCACGCATTTTTGATTTTGACAGTAGTAACAGATGGCTCTTTTTTTTTTTTCCTCGTTTTTGTTTTTTGAAAGGGCCTATATTGGACAGGCCTGGCTATACAGGTGAAACAAAACACAAAGATAATGTGAACTTTTTAGGGAAGGGGGGGGGGAGGTTTCTAATGGATTCAATTTGTGTGTGTGCTGGATTGACAACTCTATAGGCCAGGAGTTCCAGCAAGCCGTTTCTTCGACGTCAGTTTCGATGGGGGAGTTTGACTATCGTGAATATGCGGTAACGATAGAGAAAAAAACAAAACACGAATGGTTGCATATAGAATGAAACGAACGTTGCCAAAGACGTTTTTTTTTTTGGGGGGGGGGGGAGGTAGAAATTGAACAGGAGGGAGAGGGTTTGCCTTGTCACGGCGGATGTGCTTATCGTATCGAAACGATCGGCCGAAAAGACCGGGGCTATCCCTGTGCAGCTTTATTCAGTTTTTTTTTCTTTCTTTTATTCATTCCCTTTTTTTTCTATTTTCGTTTAATTTTAAATTCCCCAGCTGTTTCTTCCGTCTCTAACGCAGACAGGTTTTGTCTGTGTTAGCCATTTGCATACGTGTTTTTTTTTTTTAGTTCGGAGATGTTTTTAGAATTGATTTTTGTTTTTTCGTTGGATTGTCAATGCCCTCACAGCCGTCGGAATTGAATGAAAGAGAAATGTTGGACGTCGTTTTGATTATTTCAATTTAAAAATATTGCGTTTGGCCATTGGTTAGAGTTATATAGGGAAATGAGTTTACAGTTTCAAATGTAAATTAGAGAATATACAAAAGTGGAAGTGGAATAAAATAATGCAAAAATTGTGACTTACACTTACCAGTCTGCGCTTGGGCTTGATGAGGGGTCGATTTTGCCCGTTCATCTTGTAGTAAAGACCGCAAGCGTTGCACAAGTAATGGCCCGTGCCGTCCCTCCTCCACAATGGCGTCGACGTTGCGCCGCAGTTGACACATTCGCGACCCTCTTTTGTTTTTTTTTCCATGTAGAATCCAGAGACAGCAATGCAAACAAACAAAAAAATAAGAAAAACATATTTGTTTTAGAAAAATCAAATAAATAAAAAAATGAAAATGACATAAGAAACGGGTGGTACACGAAACCGCTTTCAATGATGGCGCGGACGCCAGCAATAAAAATCAATAAAAAAAATAGAGAGGAGAGAGCTGAATATTATATAAGACAAAGAGACACAGCAAGAAAGTGCGATAGACCACACGCACGCACCACTCCAAAGAAGCCCATTGCATTTGGAAAAATAAAGCGAAGGTTGATTGCCATCGAGGAGGTCAAAAGGGCTCACAATCAGCGGGTTTATTATGTATATATATAGAGTTCACGATAACGTAGGGTTATAAAGGGGGGGCACGTCGTTTGACTCACGTGCCAATTCAAAGTTTTTTGCTTCTTTCTGTCAACACAGCGTTGCACATCCCCTCTGTTTTTTGTTTTACTTGGTGAATGCAAGAAGTATAATACCAATAAAGCTTTTGGCCTCTATTCGATGCGATTCAAGTGTTCCAGGAAAAAGGCAGAGGAAGCGATAGACAGACGGAAGAGCGCAGAGATAGCAGCGGAAATGTTCGTGCGGGAGATGCGGATGATTTGTTTGTTTTTTATTCTATTCTCTTATATAGTATTTTGTTTCTGTTATTTTTATATGACGTGAAGGGCAAGAAGAGAGAAGCTTCGTAATCGCTATTACTCAATTGCGCAATAGCATGGAAACAGAAGGGGGGCGTTCGGCTTGATTGAATTGAGAGCGCGAGCCAAACTTCCCCCCTCTCTTCGTTCTCCGGAAGCAAAACGCTTGAAGGAGCTGTTTGATATAATAGGAAATAAAAGAATAAAAAGTGCTGGGTATATGTTTTCACACAAGAATAATAGTATAGCTTGAGACCCATCCATCTGGGAACTAGCCATGGATGGGACTTCCCCGGAAGACATATATAGGTGAAGTCTAGAACTGATAGATTTCGCCTCTTTATATTGAGGCCTATATAACGTCTGATGACATTACTCTAGCGAAATGAAACGTTTTTTTCGATTGCACGTTAGACGTGAGTTAGAGGAGAAAGGGAGGGAAATGTTAGGCCATTAGACACACACCGAACCACCACCAGCAATCAATGTATAGCAAAATGTTAATAATGTAAAGCAAGTTCGAAAACATATTATGAAACCAGAACCAGAGAGCCCAGATAAAAAAGAATTTTGCGGAAATGTGATTTATAGGCCTACACCGGAAATCAATGTGCTATTTTAGTCAGGTGAGTGAGAATGAAAAGCCGTTTTTTCTTCGACTGGGACGAGATTGAACGTTAACGTTTACCGGCGGATGAACGCGTTTTGGTTCGCGGACGGGCCGACTGGTGGTGGTGGTGGAGCGATTTGGCGCTGAACATGGAGCCCGACTGCTGGTGATGTGCATGCGAATGATGATGGACGGCCGAATGGAACCCGGCGGCACCGTAGGCGGCCACGGCGGCGGCCGAATAGTCGGCCGCCGTCGGCGTCGATCCGCCGTACGAGTACGAGCTGGCGCTAGCGCCGCCGCCACCGCCGTTGCCGCCGGAATTCTGCTGCTGACCGCCTGCCGATTGGTGCGGAGTCAGCGCCGGCGGTAAACTACCGTAGGCCGAAGAGGTGGGCAAGGCGGGGGTGGAACAGGAAGAAGAGGATGCGGATGAGGTGGACGAAGCGGGCGAAGCAGACGCCGGGATCGCGAATGCGTTGCCGTTACTATGCACCGGACTGTGGCTACCTTCGCGGGGCTTTCCGGCCACCGAGCACGCCGGAAAGGAAGATCCGGCGGCGAATCCGGCCGCGGCGAACATCAGTCCAGAGACGCTGCTAGCGCTGGCGCTTCCGCCGCTTCCGTGCTGGCCTCCGGAAGCGTTCGATTTGTGATTGTCGCCGTTGGAGGCGCTCGTGCCGTTGAAGCCGGCCATCATTTTCAAGTCACTCGGCGAGGAGAAGCACGAAAACGAGCTGGACAATGAGGATTTGTTATCGACCGGACTGGACGATCCGCCGGCCAAGTCCATGGCCACACCTCCGGACAGGTTATTTCGCTCTTGTTGTTGCTGTTGTTGTTGTTGTTGTTGTTGTTGCTGCTGCTGTTGTTGGTGCTGGAATTCCTGGTTGGCGGCTGCGGTGGCGGCTGCAGCGGCCGCAGCGGCCGCCGCCGCCGACTCCGTGGCCGCATCTTCCGGCGGAGTGGGCGGGAAGGTCAGCAAATGTGGACTAGAGTGCGGATGAGTGGCTTTGCCGCTGGACGAGGACGATCCACCGGTGGCCGCCGACGCTTGTTGCTGGGCGGCCTGAGCGGCCACGGCGCTGGCGGCGAACGGCGACCAAGCCGACGGATGGTGCGCCGGATGGTGGTGATGATGGTGGGCGTGATGCGGATGGTGTGGCGCCATCATGGACTTGGCGTCGGCCTGCGTCGGGTGCGGCGTCAGCCACGGCAGGGTCGGCACCGGCACGCCAAAGTGTGGCCGGCACATCTGGCTGCTCGACATCCGGGCCGCTGGATGTATATAAATGATATTACATGTTTTATTTTTAAATATATACCAAAGATATAACAAATTAGAGAATAAAAACGTTTTAAGTATTATCTAATCGTTGAGTAATTAACGCCAAACGTTTTTAAGATTGTACGTAACGATGTTATATACTACACTTTGTATAAATGGATATATAGTATATACGCAGTCAACTGGAAATGTTGGACGTAATCTCGTGTCATTAAAGATAATGTTTGTGTTTTTTTTTGTGCGGGTATATACAGGATAAACGAAGGGTTTTTTCAAGAAGAAGAGATTGCCAGTGCCACAGGCGGAAATGGAACCTCCCGCTTTCGGAAATGAACTTTGATTTCCTCTCTTCTTCCTTCACCACGATATTTTAGTATTAAATGCTCGTCTACTTCTCGTATCGCTGGGTCTAAACGAAATGAACACAACAACAGTTCCATCCGAACAGTTTCAAAATGTTTGTTGTTCCGCACTTTAACACCGGCCTTATATTATTATTATTATGTCACATCTATATACACATAGTCAGCAATGAAGGACAATCCACCCTTGTCTTATAATACCCTTCGCTTTTAGTGAAACGCTGTCGTGTGACACTGACGGCGGACGCAACGGACGATGACGACGCCGCCGGAACCAACAGGCGCCCGCATTTCCCCCCCTTCGATCTCAATTTCTTTCTTTCTCTTCATCCCTATACAACATTCTGTAGCCTATTTTTTTCAATTCATTTTAGTGTTTGCGTGTGTAAGAAACAAACAAAACAAAATTTAAAAAAACAGGGTGGATATGTCAAAAGGAACATGTTCTTTTCCTCCACTTTGTTGAGACGACGCCTTATGGCGACCGTCTGACGCCATAGTTAATATGGAATACGATGATTTGTATCGCCAATTGGCGAATGGATAGTGAAACACCAACGAGGCGACATGTATATTCGATGATTCGTCATCGTTAACCGACACAATCGACTGGAACATATACATACGATTGATATCCCAACCATTGCACACACGCGTTATATTCCTATATATATAGCGATTATAATTTTCGTATTTTAATTTTATTTCGACGCCCTCGGTTAAACAGTATACGATAAACTGGTTTTTTAAAATTTCGGTTGTTTTATATTTCGCGTTCCAGTCTTCTCTCTATACGTCAATGTGTCTGAACGTTCGACGTGTTCCAAGGCTATATATCCTCCATCGCCAAATAGTTTTTAGTGGTCACAAAAAAATGCGCCATAAAGTCGGGCTAAATGAAATTCCGATATTAGTTTAATATTTTTTGCTGGCCATCTCGGACACATAAGCGGACCCTATATATAATACAAGTCCAAATTTTTTTTTTGTTCTTTTTCTTTCTCACTCAGGAGGATTGCGCTCTTCGCTCTCCCATGTCAACAGCGCGGCGGTGAACAGAGAGAAAATGTTTTCCTTTTTTTTTTATTATTATAATGTTTTTATATATATATAGGCTAAGATGAGACGCAAGGAAGGACAGACCGGCCCGCCGGCGGCGCTTATAGACGGAATTGCTCTCGTCCGCCATCGTAATACATAAATATTTTCTTTCAAGGAAAAAAAAAAAAACTAAAACTAAAACACTTATATGACATCGCCCTATACCTTAGACTCTTCCTATCCGATGTATTATACAAAATTTAGTTGTTTCCTTTTTTAAAATATTTTATATGTGCCCGCTATTTCTTTATGTACAGTTTCGATTGCCTCGTTGTTGGTCGAGTTCTCTTTCCCTATATACATTTTTTTGTGTGAAAACTCCTGGTTATATCATCCGTGATGGCTTATAGTAATATATACTGACGATGTGGGACCTCAAGTCAAAGAGTATGGACACGGTGGCACGGTTTTTATGAGAGTGCGTGATCCAGCGTTCGCTGCTTTAAAAACTCGCGGACATGGCCGGTTATACAGAGGATCTATTTTCTGTTTACTTTTCATAATTTTTAGTTTGCCCTCGCTGAATGTCGAAACGGCACGCAACGTCTATATAGACGCCTCGATTTCATTATCTTTTATGCCATTCACTTAATATGAAAAAAAGAATGGAACCAACCAACTAGTCTAATTCCCTAACGATATAGTCTTCCCTAAATCCTTACGGGATTTAAAAAATAATAAAGGCAAGTGTCATGACTCCCCTAATCTGTTATTCTTTTTTCTAAAAAAATATACATGGTCCACATTTCAATATGTAACCCATAATAATGAGATGGGGTGGGATCTCACGGGCGCATCAATCACGTCAAGAACATCGATCATTGGGATGGGCACAAAAAAAAGCCACGAGAGATGAATGCATCATTTCAAATAATGCGCCTTATATAATAGAATAAGATGATTGTTAAGTACCGTGAGAAGCGGCCGCGGCCGTGTTGTAAGCCGAATGCATCTGAGCGGCGTGATGATGGACTTGCTGGTAATATTGCTGGCGTGCGCGCTGCTGCGGCGAGCCGCCGTTGGCGCTGGACGAGGCGGCCGCTGCGCTCGAGTCCAGGCCGACCGGGAAAAACATATCCTGCACTTCCTGCTGTTCCTGTTGCTGGCCTTGTTGCAGACTTCCGGCCGCGTTGCCGTCCTGCTGCTGGTGGCGGGACTGCGAAGCCGCCAACTCGTACCACGAACGCTGGTCGACCGCGTTCATCTCCATGGCGGAAGACGAACTCAGACCAAACGATTTCAATCAATTCGAAACAATTAAGAAAACAAAACAAAAGATATCACTACAATCGCGAGTCACAATCAAAAGTCACACGCAGAAAACTATGAACACAAACACACACGCGCGCGCAATCAAAGCCAAAGGTTTTAGGCAACCGTGAGTGCTATGGTTATTATATAAGATCTGAAGATGGAGTGAGTTCTAAACGATGTAAACGAGATAAAGATATGTAAACTGGGGATTCAGACGGGGGCGATAATATGATATAGAAATAAGGGGAGCTGTGTTGAGTGCGTTCCTCGGCTGTCGGAAGCGATGGCCGAACTGATGAGACCAGCTCAGATCAGCCTCCATCGGACCAAGTCGGCCTCCATGGCACGGCCACGGTCGCCCCACTCGTCATTGGCTCTAACCCTGACCACCAGGCGGGGCTGATTTCGGTCGACAACCAACCCAGCTATCTCCTACCAGCCCCCAATCAGTCTGCAAGTCACGCCCGTCCGCTCCGCTTGCAGCCAATCCTAGAAGCTTCGTCCCTTTTTATTTTCCTCCGTTCTTCTTTCTTTTATTCTCGTGATACACAAGAGGGACCCATCATGTTCTTCTTCTTCTTCCCTTTCGTTTTTTTTTTTTTTTTGGCTTTTTCGTTCTTCTTCTAGAGCGGGACGGATATTATCCATCCTTCATCCCATTTTTTTTTTTTTGGAAAAAAAAAATAAAGTTTTGAACAGTGCGATGGGCTGTGGCATATATATAAGAAAGAAAAAGAAAAGTCGTGTCGAGGGGGGCCCAAAGATCGAGAGCGAACTATATGGCAAAGCGAACGTTCTTATCTGCATCGTTACAGATTCTGCCATTCGATTCCGCCGCGGGTTTTCCCGGAAGATTCATACAAACACATCTTGATTTTCTTTTCTATATATATTTCTCTTTTTTTTTCTCTCTCTCTCTTTCTCTGTTTTCTTTTTTCATTCTCGTGATATATCCTTTGCCCTTTATATACACACCGACGTGTCGATCAATACCAAAGAGCGTATATAGCACAGAACGTGAGCAAGAGCAGCGCACAATCCGAGATCTCATTTATAAGAAACTGTTCGATTAAATTCACAATTAACACTAACAATAACAAAATTGTTCGTCAATATCAGATGATTAAATTAAGGAACTATATACGGAAAAAGGTAATCGAAAAATTCAGGCAACAAGCAGAGACATTGATAACGTCCACTAACAAAGAGGCCTATATGTACGCGCACGGCGATAAAGGGACGTGTGAATGTGTGTATATATTTAGATGCGTATATATACGTTGTACACACCGAAGAGATAAATCAAAATCATGTTGATGTTCTTCAAGAGATATAGACTTCAAAAGCGGTCGAGTGATTAGTCGTTTAAACGCCATCTATTCCTGTTTTTGTTATATAGAACTAGTATGTAGATTTATAGGCTCTTTAGATATATACGGCGTGTAGACTATATAGAGCGCACGACTTGGTCACACAATCATATCGACCGGAAAAATCTGAAATGTTAAAGAGCAAAACCAACCTGATGATGATATAAGGCGTATGCATAGCGACAAAGCGAATCGTGTACCACATAAATAATTATACGAAGTGCATGGTATATTATAGTATACGACCCTTAAAATGTATAACAAAGTAAATAATTGAGTATATCCATATAAACTGGATCGACGACTTCAAAAGCAAACTTGTTTTTGGCATTTGTTTCAATTTGATAAATGTATACACACTTCGTTTTGGAACTCTCTATATTATATCTGTTCCAGCGTGCCGTGTTTTCTCATTATTCGATTGTGTTTATTTTATACATCATCGAACGCTTATCGTCGAGAATGTCAGTTCTATTTCTTTTGATTTTTAATTCGTGGTTTTCGTGGATTGTCAAAAGGTTTTTGTCGCTTGTTTTTAATCTCTTTGGCTTCATCTATTTTGTACCCTAACGTATAGCAGATGCGATCGTGAGAACAAACTGTCGAGTGGCTGTCCGCGTTTCTCATTCCTTTCGTCTCTTTAAAAAACAAAATCCAAAAGTTCTTCCTTTTTTTTTAAATTTTAACTTCATTTTGATTTCTGCATATACATCAGTCTATTTAGCCCTGTATATATAATTTAATAATTCTTTATATTTATTCCAATGTGATGTCGCCGTGTGTTGCGGTCGCTTCGGTAGCGTCAGAGGGGGGTATGACGGTTATATATAAATTTTTTGTTCTTTGTGTGTGTGTCTAAAAAAAAAATATTTAGATTTGTATTTCATTATTCGTTATTTTTTTGTTTTCGTTCTTGTCTCATCTCTGATGCCATATCGGATATACAATCAAACTGTCCCTCTGTTGATTTGCGTGCTGGCCGCTCACTAACCAAACCACCGTGTCACGGAGTTCCAGAACGCGAGAAACTAACTATATATATACCCTTAACAAAAAAACGAAGGGAGGAAAAAAAAAAAATAAAATAAAAGAAGAAGGGCGAGAAGGAAGAAAGAAATGCGACGTGATGGCTATGAACTGTTGGGGAAGTCAGAGAAAACAAGAAGAAGAAACTCTATAGGACAAACGGTGATATCTCGTCTTGATAACGAAGGGGGAAAAAAAAAAAGGAAAACGAACTTCTAGCTCATGCATCATGTCAACGTTCCATCAGGCGACACACACACACGGCAGAAGCTGCAACAGCGAGAGCAAGAAATAACAACGGCAGCAGCAGCAGGAGCCAGCAAAACGCATATCCAACAGAGAGAGAGAGAAAGATGGGCAAAACATACACACACACAGAGCAGAAAGAAGAAGACGGGGGGAGTTGAGGTTTATATGGTAGGATATATAGGAAAAACGACAACATCACATAAAATTTAATACGGATGTTATATTATCTGTTATCTTGCGGTGGAAATCGCATATCGCCAGGGCCTCCCTTTTTCTTCGTCCTTCTCACGCAGCAAAAAATAATAAAATAAAATAAAACATTTTGTGTTATATTAGAAAGCCTCTTTTCCATATCGTCTTATATATATATGTGCTCGTGTATTATTTGAAACAAAAAAATGCAACAAACAAGTCGGGTTCGTCTATATGGCCGCGGTATTATCTGTAATCAAAATCAGTCGGGGTTTTTTTTCGGAGATGTTTATACTCGTATATATATGGCCTATAAGGTCCGAGCTGATGCATAAATGGCGTATATATGTACATATAGAGGACGATGAAGAGTTGACATCCATCATGATGATATCCCCCGCTCGCCTATAAGGCCAGTAAATGTCATTGCGTTATACAGCACGGCCGCGCGGCAAGAGATCCCGCAAAGAATGCAAGTTCCCCTCCCCTCACAAGCAGCTCGTATTCATATACGAGGACTCTATGGCCTACACACGGTATATGCATTATAAACGACACACACAGTCATAGAATGCTGGGTATATATACATATATACAAAAGACTTTGATAGATGTTATTATAAAGGGCCCCCCCTCTTTTGTGTGTTTGCGTGCGGCATCTTCTATATGTGCGTGGAAATTTGCCGAATCGTTTCGGGACCAATCGATTTATACCTCTCAATATGTCAGTCTATATATACTATATAAAATGATGTTTTTTTTGGATAAAAACTGTTTCTTTTAAAAAGAACGCGGTGAGTAGTTGAGAAAAAATAAAATAAAATGTGAGTAAAGGTCGAAAGATAGTTGATCGGCACGGAAGATATATATAACGTCTTAATCTTAACCGGGAAATCAACTTCAGATAGGGGGAGTTTATATATTAGACGGATAAAGCTATATACGAGTTATATTTTCTCTTGTCAAAAAAAAAGAAAAGAAATTGTTGGCGGTATGTAAAGGGGGCCTATGAAAAGGGATGGACATCAAAACTCAAATGCAAGTATATATAAAGCTATTTCATCCCTCTTTCTTTTTCTTTTTGACATGTTGCACCGCAGCAATGATTGGCAAGTAAGTGCTCTTTCCCCATCATTTGCCTTGTCTGTGCACACAATATAACCTTTTTTTTTTCCGGCTCTTAAACGGCCCGACTGCTATCCACAAAATGCCGCCAGGTCAGTTTAAGGTCGATGTATATACATGCCAACATATACCCATTTATTTTATAAAGTTCACTCGTCTTTTTTGCTGACTCGCTGCCATCGCTTATGCGGACGCAGTGGCAGAGAGCAGCACAAAGTGGCCATCTCTTTTTTCTATTGTATTATGTACCCTCCTCTTTTTCTCTTTCTTTAAATGTATAACGTACGTTAGAAGTGTATGATAATAAACACACTCTAGCATCAGCTCTCGCGGCAAATGGCCTGCTATTTGATTTTTATTCTTTAAAAAAAAAATAGTTTAGGGAAAGAAGGTTAAACGTCCATTAAGAAAAGGGAAAAAAAAAATATATTTATGTATTTTATCCGGTATAATATAAGCCGAGGAGGACTATGCATCAGAGAGATGGCGAGACAAGAAGAGTGACGTCAACCCTAAGGCAGCGGCATTTCACTTCTAGAATTATGTTTCATCCATCTATTCGTTTCTTTTTTTTTGTGGGTCCATCCTTCTCTGACACAACCCCCCCTCATCACTATTAGCATGCGTGCATTTCACACGGACACAGTCACACACGCGGAAACCATCACGAAGGTTTCAATTCAACATTTTTTAAACGTTTTTATTCTAAACAATTGCGGGAATCTGATAGTTTTTTAAAAATTGTGGGATGTTGGGTTTGATATGTCCAATTGGATGCTACGTGTTGGAACTTAATGAATCTTACATAATTTTTTTTTTTTTATTTTCAAATGGGACATTGTAAACGTAATAAATATTATAAGTTATAGACATTATTGCTGTTATATATAGTGTGGGGCCGAAGTCGGAGACAGATTGATCTACGACCAAGGACTCTAATCTAATCGCGAAGGTAATCAGCAGTTTGAACCCAATTGCAATCGATTAATATTAGCGGCCAGGCGGAAGAGAAAGTTGTCTATATATCGAAATGCATGTATAGAGAAAAGGGGGGGGGGCCACAGAGAAGAAGGAAACACAAGAAGAAGAAGGAAAAAAAAAAGGGCAGTATATGTCAAAAAAAAAAGAAGAAAAAAAGAAGAACTTCGAATGTTATTTCGAACGTTACAGAGAAAACATTTATCACATGTCCTATACGGAAACGATGTACACGTATAGCTGTTTACTGTTGAAGGCTAAAAAAGAATAAGAGGGTGGTGGGTGAATAAGGGGAGAAAGATGGCACATGTTCCACGTTTTTTTTTCTTTTTCTTTTTCTGTCTCGCGTTCCAGCTCTTTGCCCGTCTGTCCGAAGTAGAAAGACGGAGCAGCACCGATCCCGAACCTTGATAAAGTTCCCCGTTTCTTTTTTTTTTTTTTTTCATTCTCCCCCCCCCCCCCCTTATACCTTTCCTCGATGTTCTCGGCCGTTCCTATATAGTTTCCCTCATCTTATATATATATTTTCTTCTTCTTTTCTTATATATTGTATATACACATGTATGTCTATTTGTGTTAAACTCCCTCAGTCAAAGTTGAAGTCTCTTTTCGAATTAAAATATGTATATAAGATATAGGCTCTGATGTCCTATACATTTTGATAGTGTTGGACACACTGTATATCCTTTATATAAACAGACAGCTGGTGCTACCATATAGATACCTATGTGGTGGTTGCATTTAGAACATAATAAATATACATATGGTCGTATGTGTTTTGTTTTTTTCCCGGCCGTGCGTGCAGCACGTTTGAACAAAAGGGATATATGTATAGAGAAAGGCCTATATATTATTTAGGCTATATAAAATACAGAGTTTGAATGTGCATTAAGATATAGTGACCGTCGTCAGATAACATCAAACGGCGGCTATGTATGCATGAAATGCGTATATATATATATGTACTATCAAAACTGTGTGTTCCCCCTTTTTTTTTGGAAATTTCAACAGTTTGGGGGGGGGAGTAGCACCGTGCGGCTATTGCTCCTGGATGTAGCTATATAGTAAAGACCAAGCCACCATGGATCTATAAAACTGCGAGACAATTCTTTTTATCCTCTCCCCCTCTCTTCTTCGTTGTCTTTCGTTTTATCCCACTCCTATTATATAGGTCCTGGGAGAGAGATAACGTTTGCTCTATAGCTGCCCGTCATCCTTGCATCCTATGTATGTAGAGCAGCAGCATGATAGAGTTTTCCTTGAAAGAGCTGCTGCTGTTCTGATCGCTTGTCCTTTCCTTCCGTTTGAACGAGTGAGGGGGAAGTGACTTTTTGAATAAATGTTTCTATTTAAAAATGAAATGCGTGTTTACATTCTATTAAATAAATTATATAAGCTAAATGATCTATTTACATCCCTAATTAAACATTTCATTTCTCCCAATATTTATAACGAATGTCATACTGGTTAGCATAAGAGCCATAAGGCACGTTATATTATAGTTGATCAATCAGAGGTGTATATCCATTATTACAGTTCGTATAATGACCTTCATGCTTCGGCAGTTTCGATTTGAAATGTCATCGTCCTCTCTATAACACAGCGCATTGTTCTTTAGACATGACTCCATTATACTTGTGGCCATCCGGCCCAGTCCCAAAGATACATACACTGCCCATATTTTATGGCCAAACATGTATACTATATCGAAAACGTATACACATTGTTTCCTGTTGTTCACCAAACAGTCCAAACAAGAGGATTAGAGTCAGATTTAAGTCAGTCATGAAAAAACCAACAAGCGCTTGAATCGGCTGTCCATCTATATTCGCATTGACCATATTATAATAAAGGCTCTATATAGATATATAAATTGGGACTGCTCATATACAATATACACATCACCCCATATCAACACAGTGCTGGCCTAGACCCATATGGACCACAAAAGAACAAAAACCCATATTTGTACGTAGATATAGGCTTTTCTTTTTGTTCCAGCACACAAAATAAATGGGCACCTCAAGTCTCCAGGGTCTCCTCCACATATTTATAGGCCTAAAACTCACCATAGCTTTTTATTTTTCCAGGTGAATATATATATATAGAGGGGTGTGTGTGTGTACAATAAGCACGGCGACACTGGGCATTAGCCCCCCACCAAGACGAAGAAAAAAAGGACCAAAAATGATGATGGGGATCTTGTGTCCTCTGCTACTTGGCTGCTGGAAAAGCTTATTCAGAAGCTTGTGTGTGTGTATTACCCCTTTTGGTGGTTGTGTGTTCTTGCTCGATATGGCCTATGAAGAGGAGAGAGACATCCACTTCCGTCTCGTCGCGCCCGTGCTCAATTGAAAGAACAATGAAACAGATCGTTTGAGTTTTTCAATATATAGAGGGTCTAGCTCTCTTGTTAATCTTTACAGTTATAATCAGTTTTTCTTGTACGATTGGCTGGACACTGAAGGCATGGACACATTGCAAAGGGCTTTTGTCTTCCTACTGTCAATATTTGGAGTGCAAAAGGTGTCGGAAGACAAGTGACCCCGGGGATCTCTCTGTCTAGAAAACATGAGCTGGACTGATAGACAGTGAGGCATTTCAATTCTTTGTAATTAAAAATATATATTATAAATTTCCTTAAAAAAAAAATGGCGCTACAGGAGACGGACTTAATATAATGATGAACTAGTGTTCCAGCTACTGGTTCGAATACATAGCCAGCACCAACCGGATTGAATATTCCCTCTCTGCTGTCATGCCCTCGTGAGCAAATTCCCAATGATGTTCTCCTTTTTTCTCTCTCCCATTTTTCCAGGTTTCGTTTCGAATGTATAGCCTATTTACTATTAACAAGAAAAGGAAAAGCAAAAAGAATGGCTTATTATTATTTTCGTTAGTGAGCAAGAGGGGGGGGGGGGGGGACATCAACGCTTTGAAAGTTGTCAACTCCGGGACTTTTTGTGGTTGATGCGCCGTTTTCAAACGTTATCAAGATGGATACGTGCCAATGCTGACCAAAAGGAGACACTCTGTCGTTCTATACTGGCCGTTGAATATGTGTACGCATATGTTAATAAAGCGTACGAAGGGGGGGGGGGATGTTACATCTTCCCTTTGCCGTTGTTGCTATCAGCACAATGGCATTTGCTGTATATCAATTAAGGTCTTATCCTATGCGCACGTCATCGCCGCGTCAGATTCACATGCGAAAATGTGGGGGGGGGGGGGGGGGAGGCCTTATTTTGCTCAAATCAGTCACGAGTGTCACACTCTAAATCAGCTGATTTGATTTTTTTTTTATTTCCTCGTATTTTTTATTCTGATCAAATATATAGACTTTTAATTCGTCAAATGACTCGGCTCCTGTTAGACGTTGATTTGCGCCGCTCCGTTTGGCTTTCCAGTCACGTAGGGCGCTGATGCATGTATAAACAGATAAGTTTAGCAATATGGCCTGCATTTATTCAGAAACAAAAAAAAAAGGCGACAGTCGTGCGTTGAAAAACCGCGGCTCTATTTCATTTGAGATTGGATGTGAGTGATAGACATGAATTAATCACGGCTAGCTGCTGTTGCAATCGATCAAGGCTGCGCTATGACCACATAACAACTTTGAATTGCAACTGTTTCGCACGTCTCTCGTCATTTGCAATTGAAATGTGTGTCTTATATTCGATTGGAATATACAAACACATTCAACCTGAATGCGGGTTTTCTCACCTCAGATTATTAATTATCAATCGCAGAGACTATGCCACAAGTTAAAGCTAGCTAACGTATAAGCTCATTTTGCATTCGTCTAATGGCCGGCGTTTTTTTATACGACACTGTCGTAAATCCAATATATATTTTTCGAAGGTCTCTTCGATCTTGATGTGATGCCTTTTGATTTACGAGACTCGAGATTAGAAAAAAAAATTTGATCAAGAGGGGAGAGAGGCGTATAGGGCCTATCTTCATTCAATTAGAGGCCAATCTCCGTGTTCCTAATCCCTTAACGCGATATGGCTGGTTGATTATATATATGACGATCTACGTTGTTTTTCCTCCTTCCTCATCATCTCTCACACCTTTCGATGTGTGCGCGATGTTCATCTTTGTGTTAAAGGCTATAATACATCCTCAACCTTTCCTTTTCCCTTTGTCTATGGCAACGAAACACGATGATGAGTTGTCCCTGATAAAATAAAATTCACAAGAAACTCTACAGCGCGAGGATAAAAAGAACAAAATCTTGTCAATCGCAATCACCTTATTAATCAACATACGATGTAACCGTATATACAAAACAGAATTATTTAAAAAAAAATGAAACTAAACTGTTTAAAGTGAAATTGAATGTAAAGAGCGGCCATTGTTAAGTAAGTGCCTGCTGTGGTTTCTCTTGTTTTAACCTACCGATTGCCCACTCCCTTTTTCTTCACTGGCACATCACCGCATGAGGTAACCATAGTGACTAATGGCACACTACTCTGTTTGGTCAAGAAGTTTACCCCCTTACCCATTGTTTTTTTTTAAATATACATATACATCTATTATACGTTGTTGTGTTGTACATCAGCCCGCACCGGTGTATAGCCCATTGGTACCATAAGGAGAGCTATATATGTTAAAGGACATTTTTTTTTCTGGCAGCCAAAAACGATATAACATTCGAACTTGATGGGGGTGTAGAGAAGAGGGAGGGCGAATTGTGACAAGGAGCCAGCCCCCCCTTGGTGAGCTCGTCTAGTCCAGCCCTCCCCCCCCCATTTTTTTGGGGCTCGTTTTCTGTCACATACGGCTGTGTATTGGTACATACATAAAGACTCCTGAAAAAAAAAGAGGCTTGAAAAAAGTAAGGTAAAAAGCTGGGAAAAAGAAAGGGCAGCACGCTCACAACTTTTTATTATTGTTCTGTAGATAGAATAACTCTTACCTTCTATTTTTCTGAGAAGAACTTCAGGCTCTTGCTTATAGAATTTTTTTTAAACTAAACACACAGAGTAAACGGACGTATATAGAATGGCACACAATTGACAAGACGGCCCAAAGGATGTATGTAAAGGGCCTTTTCAGCACACAACACACTGGCACTTGTGCGCCAGACTTGCCAAAAAGTCAATTGAAAATTTGATTCGTCTTTCATCATTTTCGCCCCTCTTCATCAACCTGCGTGTGTCCGCGTTGTTCGCTTTCTTATACACGCAAACTATAGTAGACTATATAAACATATAATTCATTTTTTAAATAAAGAACACGAATTGGAATGACAAAAGAAAAGACAATCGCGTGCTCTTCATCTTGGTCATGGTCTTGTAAGTTTTATTTTTCGCTCGGGATTTTATTTTTTTTTTCTATGAGAACTCAAATGCGATTGGAGGAGACGCGTGAATCATCTGCGTTGCCACTCGAATAAGCCACATCGCCCACCCCTATAGTCTATTTAAATATAGTATTTTCTTTTCTTATATATAGGTACAAGGGGGGTTTGACACACAAATATAAACTATAGAAAGCAAACTGGCAGACAATCAAAAGTTATTAACAAGCGATAGAAGTAAGAAGAGAGAAAAGAAAATAATAATAGTCAAAGGGCGAGATATGTTTTTGGAGGGGTAGGGGGGCACGGACGCGCTTGTTTGGTCCGGGTCGATCATGTGATAGAGCACGTCCTACTTCGTGACCCGAACAATGTGTTGGCATAGAATAGAAAACTGAAAATATAAAGTTCCAATGAGTTGTGTGTATATAATAACGCACAAGAAATATGAAAGAGAGAGAGGCCAAAAAAAAAAAAATAGAATTGAAAATGAGAGAAAACATGGCGCTCTCTTCTTACGTTTGTGCGTTAAACTTGACGCAATATACAAAAGCCCCAAAAAGAAATCGAAAAAATAATAATCAATTCTAGGGAATATATATATAATAAAAGAAGAGCCTCTTGAAACTGCTCGAGATGTTGGATGTATAGTACGCCATTGACAGTGCGGAGCCCATTGGAGTGGAATGAAATACAAGGTTCGTGTACATATCGATCTGCTTGATGTTTGAGCTGGAGTTAAGAAAAACAAAACAATACGTTCGGGAGCTTCGTGTGTGGTCTTCCAATTGATCACGAAAACTCGATAGAAAGAGAATGAACATAACACAAGAATCAAGAATGTTTCTTTCTTCTTTTCTCCTTGTAGTTAGGCATTTTTTGTTTTTATATAAAGAGAGTTTCGATCCATTTTTTTCTGATGTTTGTCAGGCTATTGTTTCTGTGTCCCTTTCGTGACAGCGGAGACAGTACGGCGCCGGTTTGGCTGTTCAAAAAACCCGGCCGTTTCGACCAGGGATGTGTCAACTTTCTTATACGTGTTCCACCACTTCTACATCAACGATTTCTATTAAGTAATCAATGTATATACGGTATAGAAGTAAGATACGTGTGTATCTTTCAAATGTCTTTATAAAATGGAGAAATAAAACAAACATTCGTGTCAACTGTCGTCCTTTTTATATCGATTGCATGGACTTCTATATAAGATATCGTTCCTCTACATGAAAGCTCCAAATCCTAAGTTTCAATAAAATAAAAAAAAAACAAGCAGTTCAGAGACTTGCAGGTCGGATATCACATTCCTTCGTTATCTGTTAAGTGCGGACGCAAAAAAATTGAAGCGCAAAATGTCCGCTAGTTCCATTCGAAAATACAACTCAATTTGTCCTTTATAGACACATATACACACAAACAAACGACGGCTATCTGCTAAACACTAACATATAGTCGACCGTGAAACTCCAAATGATTTTTGTCTGTTCTCTATCTTTTATTTTTTTTTTTTTTTTGCAGCATATATTTTTATTATAACCTATGAAAAAAAAAATAGATATCCATCTTGCGGACCAATAGCATGAAAATGTTTAATATACGGACAAAAAGAACAATGATGCGATAAGGTCATCGAGTATAGTACATCTTTTTTTTTTTAAAAAGAACCAATAAAAATCGAGCGGATCGCAGTCATCTTTGTAAAACATTTATACGATGCCCAGTTTATAAACGTCCTGACAATTGTTTTTTTGTTTTTGTTTCTTATACATACACGACTGGGGGTCGTAGGGGGGGGCAAATCAAACCCAAAAAAAAAAATGTTGGCAGTCAGTGAACTTGTCAGTGGATGATGGACATACAAGTCCATATAGACTGCAATTCTTTAATAAGCTATATGGCATATTTCCGATCTCCGGAGTGATTCCGACGTTGATGAGGGGACACCAAAAATATTAAAAGGGATATGAATTTTTCTATTTTTTTCAAAAGAAAATTCGGAAGTCGGAAGAAGGATTGAAAAATAAAATTGAAAAAGACAGAAAGAAGGTCCGTCGCCAGTCTGCGGTGGCGAGCAATTCCATCGATTGTTTTAAGAAGTTGAGCTGATGCTGGCCCGTTTTTTTTTTTTTTGGAGGGGGATGTATAGCCCATCAATAAAGAGACAAGGGACAATGGGCGTTATAGTATGTGTACGTGTGGTGCTTTCTTTTTCTTGGTGCAAAAAAAAAAAGAAAAAGAAAAGACACTCAACGGGGGATTTAAAACCAAATGCGCATATATAGAAAAACCTCTGCTTCCTTTAGCTGTCTACTAGTATATATGTGTGTGTATATGTTGAAGCTGCTGGCCCGACGCGACGGCCAGACTTGAAGGCTATATTCCGGAGGAAGAAGAAGAAGGGGGCAAACGACGAGCGATATATATGTGTGTGTTGTTTCTGCGTCTTTTTTTTGTTTCCCAGCAGCAGCACTCCCTTTTCTCTTGTCTTATGGGCCAATAGCTTAAGCTAAAATAGCGATGCTATCAAACCTTTCCTTTCTCTCTCTCCCATCTCTTTTATTTTTTTTTTTGTTTCTTTTATTTCATTCCATTTGATTCTTCTTTTTTTTTGTGTATTTTCTTCTTTTCATTTTCCCTCCTTGTTTGTTTCCCATATGTATAATAATATACAAAACGAAGTAAAAAAAATCTTATTTATTTGAATTTGGGGGGGGGGGGGGTATGTACATGTATTTATGCATATATAGACTAAAGCATTGCGAAAGTCCAGCGACGCGAGACGTCGCTCTCGCCATGCGTGTATGATGATGTGTCTATATAGAGCTCTTCTAACACAACACGGACGGAAACCGGATGCGCTCCGTTGCGCATAGCGCGTTCTTATTCTCCGTTTTTTTTTTCAATCATTCCTTTCGTCCTTCCTGTCGGTCCCGCACGAAATATTGCGCCTTGAACGAAGGTTGAATTTTTTTTTTTTATTTGATTAAATAGCTTTGTGAATATTCTTATATTCCCTTTATAACTATACTGCCGGTTATAGCCCTTTTTTTTGTGTTTGAAATGATTAGATATACAGTTTGACTATGTGTCTGATATGAGCAATCAAAAGCCAGTAGTCCAAATGATTTGCCGGTTGTCAAGTTATAATAGACTTCTCGCTTGGCTATATCTGTTTAAGAATCGTTTTTTTTTTCTTTTAAACATATGGGACTCGAGAGACGTGCATATTTTCGTTGATCTTGCGTCTGTATTTCTATCAGCACATTCCAGAGATAATGATTTGTCATTACAAAGATGGCAGATGCTGCGACCGCTATAGAAAGAATTCCCTTCTTTAAAAAAAAAACAAACTTAAATTCCAATAGGAAAACGATGTGATAACAGAGTGTCGTATATACGTAGTTACGTAGGCCTGCAAATAGCAGCCAATGGGGCAAGCGCTTAGTCCCCTCCCAAAAAAAAAAAGAAGATGGTACATCAGATTTTTGATAAATATATGCAGCCGTTCGTTCTGTGCATTAAGTAAAAAAAAAAAATAATAAAAGTACATGAAGCGGGCGCGCGACCAGTTGGATATGGCAATCAGATTGTGGTGTCCTTTTACCTCTCTCTCTTATTTTTCATTGTATCACTCTATACTATAAAGATCCTTCTGTTGCCACCCATACAATGACGAATACATTTCGAAATTCCCTTATCGTTAAAGGACTTACTACATGCTGGAAAAAAAAAATAGCAGAGCCTATCGCATCGCGACAGATGGACGGCCTACATATTTATTCTTTCTTATCCGTTTTTTTAGATTTTCAATTTAGTGCTGCTGTGTTGTCACTCTATTATATTCGATTTTTTTTTCCCTTCCTATAAGAATAAAGAAAACATGTACGCCTTTTGAATATGATCAAAATGTAAGAAGTATATATATATAGGATTGTGGGGGTCCATATGCGTGAATGTATCAGTAGTGACGATCTCTGATATATAGATGAACTACTGGCCTTTGCTCTTCTTTGGGATCGTCGCTCTCGATCAGATCTCCAAGGTCTCACCGTTCCATCTCTTTGCCTCTCTCTCACTCTGACGCTGGAAGAAATAAGAAAAGAAACTATCGCGACAATGGACGAACTTTTGAGGGGGGGTTTCAAAAAAAGATGCGATCGTACGGCGATTACACTCGACAATGACACGCACACATGTGTAGTGTATAGACTTATGGATGTGTGTACGCGTATATGCACACCTTGCGAGTGTATATGTACGCACTCTGGCTGCTTATGGCATTTTATGATTGTTATTCATCGAAAATCAAATGTAGTGGATGAAAGAGCACAAAAAGAGGGGCACGTCAGGGAGCAAAGTTAGTGGCTAAAAAAAAATATGTTCTCTTTCTTCTTATTGTATAGACACGTAAATGAATGTAAAACACATCATTGTCAAGACGGACAGGATT
Organism: Daphnia sinensis; assembly: GCA_013167095.2. NCBI lineage: Eukaryota > Metazoa > Arthropoda > Branchiopoda > Diplostraca > Daphniidae > Daphnia > Daphnia sinensis. The sequence continues at coordinate 2,923,798 of CM023192.1, read as the reverse complement.
TCCATATGTTTTCCGCTTCCTTTTTTTCGCTGATTTGTTTGCGCATTTCATTTATATTCGAATGATAATCACTGGAAAAAGGTTTATTTCTTTTTTTTTTAAGTTATAATCTATGCCAGAGTTATAAGGAGACCCCTCTGGCCTTTTTTTTCACGTGTATTATAACGGCCCGTGCGCATCAACGAGCCCGGACAAACTTGCCCGACTGCTGTTGCGCTTCTGTTAAAGCTGGTATCACATTTTCTCAAACGTATATATAGCCTGATGTTAGACATAATGCGAGCTCGTTAGCCATCCTCCACTCGACGGGGGGATTGTTATTATATAGCCGAACGTATATGTATAAAAATACATAAGCGGTTCACTTGTTTTGCCCCCATTTTATTCTCGGGCACCGTATGTATCTTAGCCCTTCGATAAGACATAGAATATAAAAGAAAGCTGGAACGGACCATGTCCAGCGTATTAAGAAAAATCCTTACGTATATATAAGATCATAGGCTCGAAAGTAATGGGCTTAGATGCGCTCCGATGCTCGCTCATTTCATTCCTTCAATTATATGCGTATGTATACTTTGTTCGATAAACATGTATAACAAAGGGATATATTGCTTACGAGGCTCCAGTGGAAATCGATACGCGTTTCGGACCTCTGAGTAAAATAGCGACACACGTTATACACAGCGGCCGATTAGCTATATATTATTTAACGCTCTTATAAGCGCATCGAGATTATAGCGATTACATCTAATTTCAGCTATGTTTGCTTTTTGAACGTGTCGTAACGGTGCGGATTGCAACCGGAGTTCGCTATATAGGCCTGTGTGTAAATCAAATGAATCAGTGTATATGTTATCAAACAATAGGAACATAATAACGTTACGGCGTATATGTGTGTACACCGCCATTCTGTGTATACATGTATAGGTATATATATAACCGGTTCAATAATGTTTGTATGTGTGTGTTTGCTGGAATCTATGAACGGTGTGTAATCATTGTATTCAGTCGAGTTGACACGGCAAACAAATTGTTGAACACACAACAAAATTCCGCAATGAATGGGAGAAAGGAAAATGTGAAAGAAAAAAAAAGGCCACAAGTTCAGTCATTGATCGATAATCAAAACATCATAGACAGGGGTCCTTCACACAAGTATATACATACAAACACAAAAATAAACAAACCCCCCCACACAAAAAAAACGAGAAAAGCAAAGGCTTTTCTTCTTTCTTTTTTTTTTTTTCTAAGGCTGGCGTCAAAATGATGGCGCCCACTGAGCACTACCCATTTTTTTCCAATCGGTTAGAGGTCAGAGGTCCCTATTGTTACACTTTGAAGAAAGAAAGAAAGAATAACAATTCCACAGCACGATATAGTTTAAGAATCGAACGCATATAGGTTATGTGCCCTCACCTTTAGTGGGGGATTCTGAAGGAGGGAAACAAACAAAAAAAGGGAAAATTGCTTTATAAAAGAAATATATATAAAAAAATAAGAAGTGGCCATCAAGCCACGCGCCTATATATGTTCTACCTATTGTCCCGATGAAGCAGCTGAACAATTCGGGGCTGATGCTCTTTCTATATAGGCCCACTAATCTGCGCCCCAACGACCCAACAACAACACACGCACGACACACACAAAACCAAATAAAATAAGCAAATATAAAATGAAATAAAATAGTGGGACTTTGAAAAAAAGGGTCTCTCCCTATTTTTTTTCTTCTAAACACACAAGCCTATACCGCCCACTGAGACTGGGCACCACCCCCAATTCTTTTGCAGGGTAATGTATATAAGAAGCGGAGGAATGAGAGGGGGGGGGGGGGGCTGCTTCTCCAGTAGGCCTGTGGCCTGTTATAGCTTTTCTCCTGGCGACACTCCTGTTTTTTTTTGGTATTCCATTTTACTCCCCCACATTTTTTTTGAAATTTCCATAATACAGAAGGCAGTCAATTTTCGCATGTTCCTCCCCCCCCCCCTTTTTTTTTCTTTTAATATATTCATTTCGTCCTTATGTTTTCGCGCTCTGACACCATGTTAGGGCTACCGGTTATATTCTACTGTGTGAAAAAAGAAAAAAAAAACTGGCAACAAAGAATGCTGCATCTATTATATAAAATGATGGTGAACGAAGAAAAACTAAAATGAACAAAAAGATTTTTTTTTTTGGCGACGAGCTGTGCCAAAATGCAAATGAGAAGAGTCGAACAATGACGCAATGCACCATCACGGCTCTCTCTCCGGAGAGATGTGTTGTACTTTTAGCCACGGCAAAACTAAAATTTATATAGACACTATCAAATAAAATACATATAAAGGGGGACTGCTAGCCTTTTTTTTTTATTTGTCCCCAATGGCATGAATAGCAGCAAAAACTGCCCCCCCCCCCCGAACCGATGGCCCCACGGGTGCCACAGCACACATCCCGTATAGAAACATTTGCTTAAAAAAAAAAGGCCAATCTCTGCTGCATAAATGCGTGTGTACTTATACTACTGGTGTCAATATAACACAAAGGAGATATAGACACAACAAAAGAGATAGAGTCAATCGTTTTTAAAACTCTTGCACATCACATAGCGCGGAATAGAGTTTATGCTCTCTTGTCGTTTATAGATTACAGCATCTGCGGTTTTTTTTTTCAGGTTTGTTGACAGTCTTTTAGATATGCGCAACTATAGAGGTAAGGGGGGGGGGGGGGAGCTGAGGGAACCATCGTCACAGCAAGGCCGTGGAGACATCAGTGGGAGAAAAAAGATAACAGCTGGCAATCGGGAGTAATTTACATTTATAAATACAACTGTTATTGTGTGTAGTATATCAACTGTGCTGTGGGCTGTAAATGTTTGATATAAATGCGGAAAAAGAAAATACTTGGGATGGTTGGGACAGCAATGGACTTGATTATATTTGGATACATGCTGATGGGTCTGGACTGTGTAGAACTAACTCGTTTTTTCGATGGAAATGTGGAAGGACTTCTTTTTTTTATATGACAGGTTTATTGTTTTCATCTCTAATTGCGCATCATCGGCTTGTGCGGTGACAAACGTTTAAAAAAATAACACGTGACAACGTTTATATACATATCTGAAAAAATAAAAGAAATTGTTTATGATTGTTAATGCCTTATAATTACACGTATTAGTGCGAGGGTTAGTTTATTATGGGGGGGTCTATCGTCACTTGACAAATTACGTCATGTAGTACGTGAGGGGTGCAAAAAAAACCAATTGAAAGCTCTCTCTATTATTTAAAATTCGATGTTATAATAGTGTTGGTGAGACATTATTTTGTTTTGTTCGTTCGATCGCTATTATATATAAGCCTATACAAATAGCATACAACACCGCACTATTGCCACCGCCGCTTTTCTTTTTCGGCCAATGGTGTTCGATTCATGCACCTATTGGTTTTTTTTGTGTATGTCTGCCCGTCTCTGTGTGTTATATAGGCCCATAACTTTCAAGCTCTTTTTTTTTTACGTTGCGTATATATACATAACAAACAGCAAACAAACATCCCCTTCTTCTTCGTAGATATGGCCGGCGTTGGCACTCTTTAGCGCACGTCTATTGTCCCGCAGTAACCAAAAGAAAGGCAACATAACATAGTCAGCATTTTTTTAGGGGGGTGTTATTTTTAAATATTTTTTATTGCTGCATTTTTAGCCTTTATAAACATGTTCCAGTTATGGAAGACAGAGAAGAGAGAGATGATGTTTGAAAATGTCTTGAGCTATTATGTCGCCTGTCTTGGGACAATTTGGGAACAAAAGAGATTTTATAAGAATTCATGGAACAATTAAAGACTTGTCGAGTATATAATATTTATTTTGTCTGGGACGTTTTTTGTTTTTTTTTTTTTGTTTTTATTACAACATTTTCTATTTCTCTGTTGAAAAATCTCGTTTTATAATTGGAGAAGAGGGCGAGTCGAAACCGGCCCATATGCGGGCCGGCAGAAGAAGAAATGAAAAAAAGGGTCAAAGAGAAAAGAAATTGTTTAAAAAAATATTAACATTTTCAATCTTTTTTCTACACGCGTCGCAATTTCCCGAGCGCATCGGACCGGTCATCATCACGAACGCAAATGTAATGAACAAACGAAACAATGGAAACAATAACACATCAGTTAAAAAAAAAATAATAATAAAGGAGATAACAGAAATTTTAAACAAAAGAAAATGGTTTGACATGACAGAGAGAAAAAAAATTAAAAAAGGCAAAAAACACTGGCAAAAAGACAAAAAGAAAAAAAACATGGAAAAGAAGAGAACCTTCCTGGAATGATGTACGGTAGGTGATCCATTTCGTCTGCGTGCTTGCGACACTGTGACACCGTTCCAAATGAACTGTCGCGCCAAATTTTTTTTTACTTCTTCTTCTTCTTTTTTTTTATTCGTTTGTGCGTGTGTTTGCTGTAGATGTGCTTTGGAGGGGGAGGACAAGGGAATGTGTGGGAAAAACTATAGAAGGAAAAAAAAGAAGAAAAACCTGTCCGGTCAGCAATGCGACGAAGGGTCCAGACTGTCTGTGACTTTGTACGTGTGAGAGAAAGGGAAAAAAAATAAAATAAAAAAGACATTTTAAAAAGAAAAAAGAAATAGGTATAGAAAAATAGAGAGAGAGAGGAAAAGGCTATAACATCCAAGGTATATCCAATCAGCGTTTAGAGAGAGACCTATACGCATTTCACACACACGCGTATTTCTATTTGTGTATATATGTGCATATATAAAGCGAAAAGTGCAGCTTTTTTTTGCAGAAAAAAATAAGAAAACAGGGTAATATAGTGCCCCCCCCCCCCTCTCTGGTTATAGACAGCCAAAACAGACAGGTATATGTCAAGTGATGGCGAATAGTTTTTGTGGACCTTTTCTCCTTGTAATATATGGCACATCATTGGCAACTCGGCCCGTTATGACGTTGTCTTTCAGTTCGACATTCCATTTTTCTTTTTTTTTCCTTTTCTTTTAGGACAAGTTAAAAAAAAAAAGAAAAGAGACAAAACGGTTGGGATTGATAATAAACTCGTCCACTTGTATTGTCTTTTCTATTGGATGACATTGCGTAACAGCTCTTTATCGCAACGGAATGCGTGTGTCTGTGTGAACATCTGGTTGAGAGCTTATCATCATTTCCCTAGATTTGAATCCAAAATAGGGAGGGAAACAACCAACACGATGATAACTAATTCGAAAAACAAAAATTGATTAAGGCTTGTCTGCATCATCAGCTCCACATTTATGTAAATTAAATCTGCCTTTAAAAACAGAAAATGAGACCCCTATTATATAAAAATAAGTCCGTACAACGTGTGCGCTAATACACAGAAATGCGGACGGCTGTACAAAAGGGCAAAAGAGGAGAAAATAATAAAAATAAAAAACAAAAACAATACAAAAACAAAACCGGTTTCAAAGTTGAAGTGACAAGCGATATAAATACCGGAAAAAAAAAACAAACTTATGAAACACAAAGAAGAAGAAGTTCACCATCGGCGAGGACCTTACGTTAAATGTTAAGAAAAAGAATAGGAGGCCTTCTCTTTCGGAAAAATACGAACATATATATAGTATACCTACGGATATATTATATGTGTATAAATAGAGGGGGGGGGGGGTGACATTTTCCCTACCTCTTCAGGCTTCTACTTTTTTTTTATTATTATTATTTTTATTTTTTTAGAAGCTTCTGCTGACTGGTCATTTATTTCCTCCGACCAAACAACCTTCCGCTGCGCAACAACAAAACAGCCCCCCAAAGTTTGTCGTCCCTTCTCTCTCTTTTTTTTTCTTTCCTCCCCTGAATTTTTTAAAAAAACATTTTAATGGTCGGAAAAAAAAACTGAATTCAAACACACACACACGTATACGTGAAAGGCAAAAAACACACGAGAAACGTTTGTATATAGATATATTACCGTGTATTATATAAGAATGGAAAGGAAGACTTTCGGTTGAAAAAAAAAACAACAAACAACCAAATAGAAATATTAAATAAATAAAAAAAAAATACAACATTTTCAAAAAGCTTTAGTGTTTTTTTTTTTTTTTTTTTGTTTAAAAAAAAAATGGGCGGCATCGAGCGGCGTGCCGCCCGGAGAGGAAAGAAAGGGGGGGGGAGGAGGACCGGTGACATAAATTTGTGAGCTTTGTTGTATACGTGAGAGAATATATATATAGGAAATGGAGAAGAGGGGGAGGTAGAAGAGAGACTTGTTAATTTATTTCGATTCGATTTGTTTAAATGTCGCAAGATCCACGATAGGATAAAAATTTCAAAAAAATAAAAAAATAAAACTCCGCCCTCACGAAAATATGTTTTCGATACATTTTCAAACCGGATTGTGAGTCGCGCGCTTCGCACAAGCACGTGTCGGCCTCAGTTTTTTATTCCTTGTAAAATCAAATAAGGTTGTACTATTTAAAAAATAAAAAAACATAAAGAAGAATAGGAAAGAAAAAGAGCGAAATGTGTCCCCCTCGTTTTTCAAATGGCAACCCCCTCTCCATTTTTGATTTCCTGATGCATTTATATTCCGTTTCTGACTAGTCTAAAATGCTAGTGTGTGTGTGTGTGTGTGTTGCCGACACAATGGCTCGATAACGAGCCGTCGCGGTTCCATATTCGACCTTATATGACTGTCGTAGAAAGAGAGAGAGAGACTCGAAGAGCAACAACGTGAGTGTATAACAATAACAACAACTATAGAAAAAAAAAAAAGAAATAAATAAAACGTTTTAAAAAAAGAAATAAATCGACTTTGATCCGAATCGCTGACTGATGCGTGTGAACCGGGCGGCGGCATGTCGTTCATACACACACCGCCGATATATATATGTATCCCGCGCGATGTTTGATGCATTTTGTATTTACCGAGAAGGCAAGAAAAAAAAAAATAGAGAGAGATAACGACGAAACGTACCGACTCAAACTCAATATATGTATTCACAATCAGGTGATGGTAATCTTTTGGAAATTTTCCTTGACGGAGAATAAATAGATTACACACGGCAGAGAAGTGTTCTTCCAAATAGGTGTATTATAAAAAAGAAACGTGAATGATGTATCATTCCGGAATATGTATAGGCCTTATAAGAAAAATGTATATACATATATATACGTACGTCTCTATATCTAGCTTATTAGGTGGGCCTATAGGTCTAATCTATTTGGGGAAGTCTGATGCTATATAGGCTATACGTATAAATTCATAGAGAACTTTGTGTTTGTATATATGATTCGAAAGATAAACTTAAAATCATATAGAAAAAGGACCAATGGATAACATCGACGGGCGGAAGTAACAATTTGTGCAATTTTTATATAATACCAGCAGGTTTAGCCCGATTGAACGTATATATAAGAGACGGACGGCAGACGGGAATCATCAATCAGTGCGGACGTGGCCGTTACGAAATAAACGTGGCAGGTCTTTTTCTTTTTTCTTTTTTTTTTCGTTATCGTGTTTTCTCGGTTTGCTGCCAACACGCGGATAGCCGATAAGTCCCGCCAGGTTTCACAGCATTCCAGCACAGTGTATTTATATACCGGCTCTTTTATGTATACACAAGAGCTAATGAATTAAAAACCACTAAACAGCCAACTGCGTCCAGCATCTCATTTGTGTCAACAAGCCCAGCTCTCTCCACAGACTGTGATTGGCTACATACACTAACCAAATCCAAAAAACGAAATATACGTCGTGCGGAATCAACAGAGCCAATCGTTTTTCGAATCTGAATTATTTGGCCAGTTGTTATTCGATTGTTTTGTATAACTCAACAAACATCAAATGAGAAAAAAAAAACAAAAAAACAAGAGAACAACGACGATGTAGGAAAAGGCGAATAGATTAGTTCTGCTTGTGTTGACAAGAAATGTCTGCCAAAAACGCAAATGCACACAGCACAACGAATACAGTTAACTAGCTTAATGTTTTATGCATCGCAATGTAAATGAGGTATATAACAACGTCTAGACGTGTAAGATATTTAGTATAAAATAATAATAATAATAACGTTGGTTGTGTGTGTTGTTCGTGGCCGTTGATTTCGTGCATTATAAGCGACGCGGAATCTCGCGTGATGCCATCCAACACGTTTGGCCGCATAGTTTACGTATATCGTGTATAATGAAAAGTAGTGGCCACACCCACGAGAGGAAGTGTTGATGGTACGGCAACGACGTAGGCGTATATAGACGCTTTCATACGTGTCGAAAACGATCCATCTAGTTAGTAAAAGCGTGAAAATATTATGTATACAAGAAAAAGAAAAAAAGATCGTTGGAATGAGATGAATTCCGTACTCATTACGCAATAGCAGAAACCGTGTTGATACGTTGTATTACGATCAACATCGTCGTCACATAAGCAAGGATATATTCTAATATGCACGTTAAGGGTGGGGATTTTATCCTTCCTCGGTGCGTCTATCATCCGGAGGCAACGCTCATCCAACCCGCTCTTCGTCATCTTATGTTATAGAGTATACCAAGTTTTTGTTCTTTTTGCACTGTTCTATACATGTACACTCGATATAATATGGAGAGCAGAAAACAATGTGCATTTAAGTCGACTCCGCCATGGGGGATATATGAACTATGAAAGTCATCCAACTCGCCAGATAACAAACAGCGGTACGTACCGTCTAATGTGTAGACATTTCTCGCCATTTTTTGTTTTTCCCCCTTATTTTTTTATAGTCTTTGTATAAATACAGTAGGACGCAGAGAAAAAAAGAATGTTGGCAATAAAAATGCGTGTACATAAAAACGTATATACATAGACTTAATTATTTATTCTATATGGACGCGGGAGAAGGGGGTTATATGTCGGCATATATAGCGTATAGCCAAGTGGAATCAGATTAGAATCTTATGTGTGGCTTCTTTTCTTCTTTAGCTGTTTTTAGGGGGGGGGGGGCTTTTATTCGGCATCTCGTGAAATTGAGTGAGCTGACTCACACAGGAAGGGGAGGGGGGAGGAGAACGAAAGAAGAAGAAGAATAAAACGGCCATTTTGGGAATATGCGCGATGCACATGCGTGAGTTCCTGACGTTATTCGTATTATCATATATAGGGCTTTGCCCTGTGCCGGGGCTCGCTATCCAATCCCGCGTCTAGGATCGATAAAAGTCCCGGCCGCTTATTGCTGCGCCGTGTCTCTTCATCTTTGACGATGTTTGCGCAGAACAGCAGCTCGATAACATAAAAGAAAAAAAAACTATAAATCCTTTAAAGAAAAAGAAAAAATTGAATCATCAAACGAATGTTTGACGGATGAAATATATTATTCAAGTTTTTTCTTCAACTTCACACGCCCATCATCAATATAAAGAAGAATCTCAGTATAATAAGGTTATTGTCGTATATATAATTAAATCAATAAAAATAGTAAGGGCCTTTGGCCTTGCATCAAGTTTCCGTTCGTGATCGGAACAATAGTTCGCTATTCTCCTTCTTGTTTCATCGTCGTATATGCTATTCACACACAAATATTGATTGCGTTTTCTTTGTGTGTATATGTACAACAAGCACAGCCCTGTGTACACACATGCGTCTATAATATAATGTACACGAGATCATATTTGAATTCAAAAAAAAAATGAGATGGTTTATTAGAAATGCCTAATGAGGGAACATCGGACTGTTTTGTTCCCACCAGGATCGAATTCATTTAAGAGACCCGCTCCCAGAGAAGACGCGGGTTCGATATAAAAACAAAAACGGGGATCATCCCTAATTGTACATGTTTCAATGAATAAAAGTATGTATAGAGTTTGAACTTGAACGCTGTTGTATCGATCATTCAAGTGAGGTACAATCAAGAGCATTATACAAAAGAGTTCGCCCTTCATTATATACGCGTATACATAGACTTCCAAAAAGCACAACAGCAAACCATATATAGACTCTTTAACCCTCATGAAAATGTTAGTGCCTCTCTCTCTCTCTCTCTCTCTCTCTTATTATTATTTTTTTTCAGACTGTGATGTCAGAATTCACACACACAACACACACGCACAAAAGGCACAATCTGACATGTTATATGGAGGGCAACAATACTTTGGAACGACGTGATGATGATCCATTCAAGCTAGATATATACATATAGCGTGGGAGGGTGTTGTCTACGTATAACACTATAAGAGTTTGAGAGGGGGAAAGCGCATGATATTCACGCGTTCGGTGGCAGAGATCGTTTCTCGTTGGTCGGGCAAAATGGCAGTCATTCGTGCAACGAAATGGCTATATATGCGAAAGCTTTTTTGGCCGCACTTGCTCTCTCTCTATGTTTCTTATCAGTCGCTTCGCAGCCATGGGCTTGCCATCCTATACACAGTTCAGACAGCCAAACTCCTTACCCTAACCATGGCTCTCGGAATTTTCTCTACGCTCTTATGTATCAAAACCTCTTGGCCTATAGAAATACGGCCACTGTATATACTAGCCCCTCTATGTTTGTGTTGAAAATAATAATAATAATAAGATTTTTTTTTTTTTTTGCTTTTGAAAGGGAGGAGGGGGGGGGCCAGAAATGCGATATCTACACTAACACAGCAGCTAGACTTTGTTATATAGATAGACTATTTGGGCCTAAAGATCCCGGGGCTGAGAGTCAGGTCGATATACCCAAGCGGCGAATCAATCGATCGAAACAGTTCGAGCGCAAATCTTTAGCAGCTCTAGATCCGATGGTATATATACGACGTATATATCGTTCACGTGTCAGGATTTATATATCAAACTGTTTTTTTGAATAATGATAAATCAAAAAAATTTTTTTTTTAAGGAGAGGGTGTTCCCATAAATAGGGCTTATACAGATCCAAATGCTAAATGCCTTGATTTAAGGGGATACGAACGGTGGTTGTTGGTTGTTATATGTGAACACATAACACAGGCCTATATATACTATATATATATGCGGTGTATACACAAGTTGATGGAAGATGAGTGAGAAAGAGAAGGATGGTGAGTGAGAGATAGGAAGCTTATCAACGACGGGCACACGACCCGAGTTAACGCAACCGGCGTTTCCAAAAGAAAAACACAGCATATATAAGAAATAAATACTTGGAAACTAAATACTTAAGAGAAAAGCCAGAGGGTAGTTATAAAGGAGGGTGGCGAGGGCACACAGACAAGAATATATAGAGATTTTGCTGTTGCAAATCCTGTTTTTGTCGCTCGAACGATGCCATCATCATCACACCAATGGCCGAGGATACCAAACTTTTTGCTCTATGCGCAACGCTGGATAAATCGAAAAGTCAGCTAGAGAGAGAGACAACCATTATGGCTGACGGTGGCACGAACGTCAGCTCCATTGTGTCCCTATCATAACACTTAAGCGGCTTATAATGTGTGTCCAACGGATAAAAACACAAACCGAGAGAGAGCCCATCTCGAACGTTTGTTCCCGTTGAACTTGTGTCTCCGCTTTATTCCCATCCATCTCTTTTCTTTCTCACCCCTCCCCTTTAAAGTTTCTATATATTACATAACGAATTTAAAAAAAAAATCCCATCATCTGCGAAACTGCTGGTGGTCCTTGTTCATCGAATTTGAAATGTGGACCACCGGATTTGAATGACATTCCTTGTTTTTCGTTTCCTCTCACGAGCTCTTTTGCGTACCTCGTTCATTTCAGCGAGTTATATACTTTAAAAAAGCCGTGGAGCTTTGGTGGAGGCATTCTCGACATTCACGTGACGTGCAGTCCGTGCCGCTGGCCCTCCGAAGTCCCGGTTCTTTCATGATTTAAAAAAAAAATGTGTTCTTATTGGGGGAAAAATACGAATTAAATATGCGTGGAAATAGTTAGCATTGCGGCAAATCAGTTCTACGAACATGAATGAAGATGTCAGAGAAAAAAAAGAATATACATATAAAATGAGAGGGCTATATTGAACAGTTATAGAGGACCGACAGCTGTTTCCGCTATAAGAACATGTGCGACTGTTGCTGTTCGACCATTGAAAACACTTCAAGCATTTTTGTTTTTGTTTTTTACCCTACGGTATAAGTAATTTATTGGGAAAAAAAATTTATCCTGCATTTGCATCAAGATTCGGGCGAATTCTTAACATTCTTTAGCTCTTACGGAATGAAACCTGCCCATCGGCCGTAAACGCACCGCGTTGACGTATGAATACATAAAAATAGAAAAAAAGAAAAAGACGATATAGGTTTCAAATAATGGTATATATAACAACATGCATAGAATAAAACCCTATACCTGATACGCTTATAATCCTTATATTCTATATTAAATAGGCAATAAGGGTCTAAAAACAGGTGGCTTGATGGTTAGCGGGGTTGACATTTTCTATAGACGTGGTCCAGGTGTATGCGAGCACAAGAGGGGCCTCCAGTATTATATCGAAGGAAATAAACAAACCCTTCGGTCCGATATCTGTTCACCCCGGAAGGTTTTGTCCACCATCGAATGGAATGTCGTTTGAACCGGCTATAAAGCTGCCTCTATACTTTCACGCTTACAAGGTAAAACATTTATTTTGTTTTTTTTTTCCTATCGATGTGTTAGGAAAAACACTAACGTATTTTTATTTATCGAATTGATATTTTTTTTTTTGGCTTTTAAAATAGAGAGAAAAAGAAACACAGAGCCATCTATTGATTAGACTTCTTTTAAAGGGAATCAAATCGTTTGGCCATCCAGTTTCCCACATAACACGGGAAAATCCGTATGTGTGTGTGTGTGTGTGTAACTTAACGCAAAACGTCGCCAGAATTGCTTCCTTCTCGGTGTGTTGGCAGTAAACAAGCGTTCTAAATGGATATCGCACGGTGCCATCCCCCTTTTCGACTGTACGACGACATGTCTTTTGTTCTGCTCCGTTATCTTTTTACGATGATTATTTCTGGCGTTTTTGTTGATGCTGTCTAGCGAATAAAAAAAAAGAGGGGGGGGGGGCTTCCTCTTTCACGTCTGTTATACATTTTTAGAGGTTGAACGGATTCGCTGCAAGCTTGTTATGGACACCAGCTATACATAAGAGGAATATAGAAAAAAGAAGTTGAAGGGGGAGATGTGGGAGGGAAATGATAGTTTGATACGAGGGAGGAAGAGAGGGAAAAAGGCTGGATGGATAAAGCGGATGCGTATATGTATGTGGGAGGGCTGGCGGAGGTGTCAGCCGAGATGAGATGAAATCCCGAGCGTGCGAACTTTTTTGTTACCTACTCGCTCCGTTGGGCTGGAAAACGCAATTAGATCCGCCGTTTCGCCCCCGCATCGCCATCCGCGTTAAAGTGAAAACAACAATCATTATTATTTTATTCTTTTTTTTTAAATATGATCTCGTATACATCCCCACATCTATTGATTTGAATTGATTTCTTAAAATCCTTGATTGCAATGCGATTAGCCACCAACGTATATAGCTATACAGTTCGTGCGGAAATTCATTATCTTTGCGCGTACAGTAGCCTTTGGTACACACACAGCCTGCTTACATAATATAGGGTTATACTTAAATAAACAAAAAAAAGCAGAGGCCACTATTCAAAGTCCAGACTGTCAACGTCTTGTGTCCCGTTTGCTGTGAATTAGCAAGTCAATCTATATGCTGCCGAGCTTTCGGAGAGACGGCCGCGATGGATGTGCTGGCCGAAAATGCCGACGGCGGGCCTGCACAGCCACTGATAAGCTTGTCTTTAAGCGTTTTGTTAGCCGCGAGAGTCGAGAGTCAACACGGCGTACAACGCAGACAAGACCGTAACGAAGAGGACGAAGGACTCGTCGCGCCTGCTTTTATGTATATAAACACCAGCAGCATGACACACACACACACACACACACACACTGGCGTGCTGATGTATTAGAGAGGACACAACAGAGAGAAAGGAGAGAGACTGACGGATTATATCCAGTCGAGCTGTGAGCTAATCGCACGGAAATCCTATCAATCAACGTCTCTGATTAAGGCTGTGCGCGCACAACGGCACACGTATATAGTTATACTATATACATACTACACACACGGACATAAAATAGCATGAGAAGCAAAGGCAGGGGAGAACGACAGAGTGAGTAAAGAGGAAAGAACAAAATCAAGTGGCGTGAGAGAATGCAGATAAGAAAGAAGGGACTATGAAATCGATACAAGCCAATAATAAGATCATTAAATGCCATTTATTCTAACGTTTGTGACTGGTAGCCATTAAGCATCGCTAACATAACAATAATCAGTTGTTTTTTTTTTTAACTGTTCCCTTTTTAAAAGACATCTTTCAAAGTTAATTCAGCTGTTCGATTTGCTCTCATTTCTTATTCAATCTTTCTTTAAGGTTAGGCCTATATATTAGTTTCTAAACAGGACAGACGAGATTGAAACAGCGAAAAAATGGCGACAGAGAAGCAAACCGCACTGCATCAGTTGATGGCCATTATATTATGCCATTGTTACACGAAACCAACACCAACACCCTCACACAAAAGGGAGGGGGGGGATGTAGACGGTGTTGGTGGTATAGGAAATGATTCCAATTCGATTACACTTACACAATGAGGGGATCACAGATGAAGAGGAGGGGGAGGAGACAGGCACACCCGTTGGGGTGGGGGTGTGTGTCACGCGACCGACGTGTGACGTAAGGTATATCTGTATCCTTACGGCCGCTGTACGTATTTATCGCACACGTGACCCGACGGCAGTGAAATGGTCCGCAGATCAGTGGATAGATACACACACACACATACCGTACAGAGGCCTATATAGCGTTGCATATGAGATGAGGAAGGCAAAGCCGGAGCGCACACAGCATCCGCTCCGGAGAAGCGTGTAAAGAAGAAAGCAAAAAAAAAATAAAGGGAAGACAGCGTGTCAAAAGCGTTCACACACTGCCAACACAATTCCCGATGTCTATCTGGCGCTTATGCGATTCGGCTTGCAGCCGTAAATGCGTATACTCTTTCTTTTGTACACATACTATCTTTTTAAACAGCAGTGTATATACGTATACTGTGTTTCATTTTTGTTGTTGTTGTTGTGTGAGATGTGTACGTCCTTTTTGTATATTATAATTCCCTTGCGAGCGTTTGCTTGGCACTAGTGAGATCAACACGAAACAACTGCTGGCCGGGCGCATTATAAAACGATAACGGGATAAAAAAAAATAAAATAAGGAAGAAAACAATAGCCAAAACAAAATAGGGAGAGAAAAAAAAATGCATTGTAAGCGACAATCAGTTGTCTTCATCTAGCGATTAGTTTTTGATCGATTGCTCAAGTGCTGTGTTTGTATTATATCTATTATATACTGTATTTATAGTGGGATGGTGTCTAGTGTAGATAATACAATTTTATGCTCGCTATATGCGGTGTTTGTATTTACGGGCTATTCATTCTGTTTCTATATGCTTTCGAATGCAAAGATTATGTGTTGAAATAAATGATATCAGACTTCCAAAAATGTTATATAAGATCTCTTTGATGCTTATACCATTTTGCTTCCGATTTTCTTTTCCGCATTCTAATAGTCCGCGTAACTTCTCGATGCTTTTCCTCGTTATCTAGAGGTCCAATTCGTAACAAGAAAGAGAAATACCATTCGGGAATTATTGAACGTTTGTTATTGGCAACAGTAACTCGGCCAATGCCCGCATATCCCTTTATATATGGCGCTTATAGAACTGCTATATACTTTAAGAACGTTGAAGATGCGTCACAATCGGAGAGAACTAAACAATTTTTTGTTTTTGACGCTATCGACGTCGTGTTATTTTCTTCGGCATGCGATGCAACTATGATTGATGCGTAGCACTTAACACCGATGCAGGGTCTATGACACTATGTCGTTGAATATATATACTGAATAAAAGCGGGACAAAGTATATCGCAATCACAATCATCATACCAGAAAAAAAAAGGAATAACGATTGAAAGATTTGAAATCTTTCCGCTAGCAGTGCGACAGTATATATGCAGCCGCTATACGGGTTCGTGATCGGTTCGTAGAACAAACAGACACGACGACGAAGCTTATTTATTTTAATTTTATTTTTCCTTTTCTTTCCCTGCCTTCTTTACATATTACCGTTGAGTTGCAGGCGATGGAATTCCCGATAATCGTCCCACCGTTCAACGAAAACTCCAATACGAGGGGCTTTGTCATTTTCTTCGTTCTGATTGTTTCACTTGGTCCTGTAACACATTCCTCGTTGTGGTCATTACAGACGTCAAACGATGGTTGAGTTATTACACGGTCAAGATATTTATCCGGGAATTGTTGAAAAAGAAAAAAAAACAACAACAACCAGCGCCAACGGCTTTAAAGCGCGGCCCGCTTGAATATACTGTATGTGTTGCATTTCACGGGAAAACGACAGCCTAAACCAGTTTGCAATTAGGATTGATGCAGCTTTTCATCGGGGATGAGACGAATCGCGTGGACAACCGAGCTAGAAATAATTGGTTTCCAAACACGCAAACATCGTCCCTCTGTCAAAGTGTAAATTTTTATAATAAAGCAAAGGAAGAAGAAGAAAAATAAAATCTTTACGTGGCGAGAAGAAATAAAATCTCGAGTAGTCAATCCACTTTGAGCCGGAACAAACACGGAATTTTGAAGAAATAGCGTTTGACCCCTATACGCAAATTGGCCCTACAGGTGTACGTGGAATGCAAATTAATGAGCGTAGCGTGGAAATTCATTGCCGGTTGTTATAACAATATTTGATGCTGCAACTGATGGCTTATAATGAACATCCCTATATGTCGGGTGGGCAATCTTTATGGCCAAATCTTCTCATCTCCCAATTGTTATTCATTTTTTCTTTCTTTCTTTCTTTATTCCTTGCGTGGGGCTGCGCGCAATGCTAGGGTTCGACTAATTAGTGTCAACGCTTGACATCGAGCCATGCCTTGAAGAGCATCAGACTTATATACCATGTCATTATAATACCATAAAATGAAATAAGAGTGAACGACAGCGAGAGAGAACGAGCGCAAGGAGAAGGGGCGTAAGTTATTTACGCACGCGCCACATATTTTTCTAGCCCAATAAAGATATAAAGATAGTCGTATTATACTCGGAATTCCGATGAGAATATAACCGCGGCCGATTGCCCGTCAGCCGTATATAGTAGTGTCGCAGTCGGGCCGTCATCAATAAAATACAGCGAGCCGCAATGAAATTTGAGAAAATCATAATCTTGCTGAAGTTTGAGCTCACGTGGCTCTCGGGTTCTTTCTTTTTTTTTTTAACTTCAATTTATTTATTTTCGGTGATATTTTAATGGCCGACGGCCATCGCTTACGTTGAGTTTTTGTTTCCGCGTTGCCGCTGTTATTGGGACTCTGCGCTACAACCGTTTGCCTTCCGACACCAATAAAACGTCCTCTACTTTCCCCCCTGTTATGTGTCAATCTCAGGGAAAACTCGCAAAATATGGCAAGTCGTTTACGAGGTTTTTATTGAAATCGATTCTGACACGGCGTTGCGATGCCATCGCGGATATTCTCTAACCGGTTGATCTATGGGCAAATAAAAGTGGGCGTCGAAAAAAATTGCGAATTTCTCCTAACGGACCGATGTTAACAGATGCAATTAGAAGTATTTCTCAAGCACGCGTGACTTTCTTTATAAAGCCAAAGAATATGATGGCATTCCTGCCATTGCTATAGCGAGCGTAATGCTGTATGCACAAATCAAGCAGCTGTTATCGCAACGAAATAGCAGCAATAACGCTAGGTCGTTACGGAAAACGAGTCATTTGTTTGAAAGAGCGTTGACATGTCTGTGGTAGACATTTAATGTAGTCTAGTATTTTCTAGGTTGACTATAGTGAAAGATAAAGATTGAGATTGCCGTGATCGTCCATTGTCATCGTTCCTTAATCTTCCAGCATTTTTCGTGCAATTATTTAAATTGAAGTCACCACTAATGCCATCTAGAGGACATTTTGCTTACTTGCAGCTTTTCATCTTGCTATGAATTTCACAAGAAATCTTATTCATTCACTTGGCGTTTTTAATTCACTGTATTTGGGTCTATGCGATGAATCTAAGTGCCGTCTTTTACTAACCACAAACAGTGGTGGTCGTTGGAGAGACGAATCATCACTGTCAGCTACCTGCGTTAGCAAGGTACCCGAAGGGCTATTTTCGGTTTTTTTGTAATCTTTATTTCTATCGGCTTTTAAATGCTAGAATTAGAGCTGTTGTGTTATTTGCTAAAAAAATAGTTAGAAAAATATTTTGTTAAAGAAATAGTTAGAAAAATAGTTGAAGTTGTTTGTAGTGTTTTTTTTGAAATATGGCGACAAAAACGACACGATTTTGGACCAACCCAAAGGAACTCGTATCGATTTACTACAAGAAGGAGAGTGAAGTTTCAATTTAAGTTTATTTATAAGTGAAGAAAGGTTTGTATTGAATTCGAGACGAGAAAGTTGAAGTTGATTCCGAGTTGACAAATTTTTAGGGAAATGACTGTGTTAGAGGAAACTAATTTTTGTATCCATATCAGATATTTTCAAACGACCCATTTCTTTACAGCAAATGAAGGGACTAGCTAATGGCGCTAAGAAAAAAAAACAATTACACTTAATCACTCTGTAGTGATCCTATACTATTCATCATTCCGAATTAAAATGGCTATTTGACTCTCTTTCAATAATACACCCCCTATCCTTCACGTGAAAACCTATTATTTTTTATTTTCGCTTTACTAAATCATCTAGTGGGGCAATCGTGAACTAAACCCAATCATCTAGTGGGGCAATCGTGAACTAAACCCATCCACACCAGAAAAAAAAACCATACCAGCAAAAAAAAAACGTGGTTAGAAACCCTTCGGGTAACTGTCAGCTACCTGCGTTAGCAAGGTACCCGAAGGGCTATTTTCGGTTTTTTTGTAATCTTTATTTCTATCGGCTTTTAAATGCTAGAATTAGAGCTGTTGTGTTATTTGCTAAAAAAATAGTTAGAAAAATATTTTGTTAAAGAAATAGTTAGAAAAATAGTTGAAGTTGTTTGTAGTGTTTTTTTTGAAATATGGCGACAAAAACGACACGATTTTGGACCAACCCAAAGGAACTCGTATCGATTTACTACAAGAAGGAGAGTGAAGTTTCAATTTAAGTTTATTTATAAGTGAAGAAAGGTTTGTATTGAATTCGAGACGAGAAAGTTGAAGTTGATTCCGAGTTGACAAATTTTTAGGGAAATGACTGTGTTAGAGGAAACTAATTTTTGTATCCATATCAGATATTTTCAAACGACCCATTTCTTTACAGCAAATGAAGGGACTAGCTAATGGCGCTAAGAAAAAAAAACAATTACACTTAATCACTCTGTAGTGATCCTATACTATTCATCATTCCGAATTAAAATGGCTATTTGACTCTCTTTCAATAATACACCCCCTATCCTTCACGTGAAAACCTATTATTTTTTATTTTCGCTTTACTAAATCATCTAGTGGGGCAATCGTGAACTAAACCCAATCATCTAGTGGGGCAATCGTGAACTAAACCCATCCACACCAGAAAAAAAAACCATACCAGCAAAAAAAAAACGTGGTTAGAAACCCTTCGGGTAACTGTCAGCTACCTGCGTTAGCAAGGTACCCGAAGGGCTATTTTCGGTTTTTTTGTAATCTTTATTTCTATCGGCTTTTAAATGCTAGAATTAGAGCTGTTGTGTTATTTGCTAAAAAAATAGTTAGAAAAATATTTTGTTAAAGAAATAGTTAGAAAAATAGTTGAAGTTGTTTGTAGTGTTTTTTTTGAAATATGGCGACAAAAACGACACGATTTTGGACCAACCCAAAGGAACTCGTATCGATTTACTACAAGAAGGAGAGTGAAGTTTCAATTTAAGTTTATTTATAAGTGAAGAAAGGTTTGTATTGAATTCGAGACGAGAAAGTTGAAGTTGATTCCGAGTTGACAAATTTTTAGGGAAATGACTGTGTTAGAGGAAACTAATTTTTGTATCCATATCAGATATTTTCAAACGACCCATTTCTTTACAGCAAATGAAGGGACTAGCTAATGGCGCTAAGAAAAAAAAACAATTACACTTAATCACTCTGTAGTGATCCTATACTATTCATCATTCCGAATTAAAATGGCTATTTGACTCTCTTTCAATAATACACCCCCTATCCTTCACGTGAAAACCTATTATTTTTTATTTTCGCTTTACTAAATCATCTAGTGGGGCAATCGTGAACTAAACCCAATCATCTAGTGGGGCAATCGTGAACTAAACCCATCCACACCAGAAAAAAAAACCATACCAGCAAAAAAAAAACGTGGTTAGAAACCCTTCGGGTAACTGTCAGCTACCTGCGTTAGCAAGGTACCCGAAGGGCTATTTTCGGTTTTTTTGTAATCTTTATTTCTATCGGCTTTTAAATGCTAGAATTAGAGCTGTTGTGTTATTTGCTAAAAAAATAGTTAGAAAAATATTTTGTTAAAGAAATAGTTAGAAAAATAGTTGAAGTTGTTTGTAGTGTTTTTTTTGAAATATGGCGACAAAAACGACACGATTTTGGACCAACCCAAAGGAACTCGTATCGATTTACTACAAGAAGGAGAGTGAAGTTTCAATTTAAGTTTATTTATAAGTGAAGAAAGGTTTGTATTGAATTCGAGACGAGAAAGTTGAAGTTGATTCCGAGTTGACAAATTTTTAGGGAAATGACTGTGTTAGAGGAAACTAATTTTTGTATCCATATCAGATATTTTCAAACGACCCATTTCTTTACAGCAAATGAAGGGACTAGCTAATGGCGCTAAGAAAAAAAACAATTACACTTAATCACTCTGTAGTGATCCTATACTATTCATCATTCCGAATTAAAATGGCTATTTGACTCTCTTTCAATAATACACCCCCAATCCTTCACGTGAAAACCTATTATTTTTTATTTTCGCTTTACTAAATCATCTAGTGGGGCAATCGTGAACTAAACCCAATCATCTAGTGGGGCAATCGTGAACTAAACCCATCCACACCAGAAAAAAAAACCATACCAGCAAAAAAAAACGTGGTTAGAAACCCTTCGGGTAATTCACTAAACCTTTTAAACCGAGGTCGTTTCCTTAGAATTACAGAAGAAGCTATCTACCCTGAGTGTGACCAGTTATTGACCTTGCTTGGTTTTCTGTTTTTCTTTGGAAATCGTCATGTTGCTCAGAGATGTAAGATACGTTTTAGGCTCTACCAGTCGTTGCTGTGACG
This sequence comes from Daphnia sinensis, assembly GCA_013167095.2. Classification (NCBI taxonomy): domain Eukaryota; kingdom Metazoa; phylum Arthropoda; class Branchiopoda; order Diplostraca; family Daphniidae; genus Daphnia; species Daphnia sinensis. The sequence continues at coordinate 2,902,564 of CM023192.1, read as the reverse complement.
CCGTCATTTCCTAATGTCGCGTTTTTACTTGTAGATTGGAGCCCGGCCGAGAACATGTCTCACGATGGGCAAGCATCGTTTGTGCCTCAAAACATTGGAATCCTGCTCACTTTGGTTTTCTTCACCTACGTCCTGGTAGGTTTATCGTCGACATATTTTATTGACTTCAACCCTAACTTAGGCGAAAACACCGTTCCCGGTTGAAACGGAATAGCTTTCTGCCATGTTTTTTACCTTTCTCGTCCGCTACGTAACTGGGAAACTATCAGCCGAACGTGTTCCAACGGTCGTCTCTATTGTGGCTCTCACGATGGCATCGCTGCCAACTGGGCTGATTCCAATCGACGTCTTCGTCGTGGGTTACATGAAAAATTCTACTGGCCAATTTCAGCCGTGGGCGAGTGACATGCGAGATCGTCATGACTTTTCCACCACTCTTCTCTCTGCCTACTACGGTATTTTTTTGTTTGCAATTATTGCTGGATTAAGAAGTGCAATTTTAAGTTTTGTTTTCTGATTCTTTTGCGTACGTCAGCGTCCTACATCGCAACGCTTTTCATAACGTTCGTCATCATACCTTTGGCATTCTTCTTTCACAAGACGGAGACGGCCTCTTCTGGAAGGTATTGATTTTCATAATCAGATAGAAAAACAAATGATTTCGACTTTCATCGTTACAGGTCTCGTCAGAATGTCTTGCCGGCCCTATGTTACACCGGCCTATCTCTCGTTATACTCGTAGTCTTGCTAGCCATCGGTGGAGTTGTGCCTACGCGAGATCTACCCACTCCCAATTCTACCCTTGAAGACCAGTTTCGTAATATGGTAGAAGATTTGAAAACTTCAGGTAAACTCGTGTACCCCACATCATTTCGAAATTGAGCTAATTAAATGCGTGTTTATTAAATCGCAGAGTTGGAAGATATGTTCTCCTTCGCCTTATCTGTGATTAGAATTATAGGAATAACTTTGATAACGGCTTACGTGGGTATCGGAATGGTATTGGGACCAATCACCCACATTCGAGGCTATCCCGATCCGCGAACGGAATTGGCCTGTGTTCGTAATCGCCGCTGTGGTATCGAGATGGAAATATCTGCCATCCAGCAAACACGAGTGGTAATTAGCCCATAAACCGTTTGCGTGATTCCGTTTTGCGATAACCGGTTTGTTATAGAGGATGTCACCGGGAGTGCATCAGCTGCCGAGAACAGAAGCAATCCGACTGCTTTCCCTCGAACACGAGGATCTTGATTTACGGGAAAGAGAAGAACAACTGAAGGAAACAATCAAGCACTGGCTTTCGCCCTTTGTCATGGTCTGTCGTCCGACTCAGATCTGCGCCGGAATAGTCGGATTGCTTGTCGGTCTTCTCATATTCGTCTCCCTCTTCATGACCAAGTATATATAGCAATTATTTCGTTCCATTTTATTTCGGCCAGATATTAACAAAGATTTTCATTAGTATTTTGCGAGCCATGTACTCCTTCGGTGAAACTGTAGGATATTTGATGCCGACTGTTGAAGTGCTCAATCCACTCGATCGATTTGCACTCTCCATCCAGCGAGTCTTCCCACTCGATTTCATCGTCATCATATTCCTGGTTACTTTCTTGATCCTCGCAGCAACGTCGGGCTTCCAAAAAATGGGTATTGGAATCCCTTGGATAAAGGTACGCTGTTTACTTAATTAAACCAAAATTACAAATTGATCATTTCTTCTAAACAGACATACAACATTACTCCTTGGAAAACCAAAAGCCGTTCCCTTCTGGTTTTCACGGCGAATTTGGTACTCATTCTGCTCGCTGTTGATGTTCTGCTATTAGCTTTGCTACCCCAGTATACGACGTACTCCTCACAACATTATGTCGCGTGTGCGGAGAACACATCCTTAGCTTACCCACCAGTTCCGACGCCTCTTCCTGACTCGGTAATTAAAAATGAAGCTCTCGTGTTGAGCAGAGAAACAAGAGGTGACGAATGTAGCGAAACCGTGGTGCTTCCCTGCGACTGGACAGCTCCCGAAGACCAATGTGTTATGACGCGGATCGCTGTTCTCTGGGCGCGAGTGTGTTACAAGACCTGGTATTTTGGAGCCATTTTCTACTGCATTACCTGGATTTTCCTGATTGTAATCATCTTGGAAGGATGCGTTGCCACTTTCCGTCCGCAACACACATCAAGCTCCGTCACGATCCTTCCTGATTTAGAATCTTCTTAACTTGTATGCACAGTAGTTTCTCCATGTTCCACGTCGATGATGCTAGTATACCATAATTTAAATACAGAATAATTCAAGCTTGATACCGTGGTAATTCAATGTGTTTTTTTCAGAAATTAATAATAAAATAAAATAAATACCGTGACTTCTGCAATGTGAAGTCACGTTTAATTAGCGTACTTGCAGGAGAATTCGTTAAACAAAATTTATTTTTCGAGGAAATAAGTTGGACTCTTTCAGGGTGACATATCCAAGGTTTGATTTTTTTAGTATGGGAAAAAATCCTGATTATGATCTAACTCAGAGTCAGCCCTAAGCATCCGCCATGCTATAAGCAAGGAATTTTGTTTCAAAAATAAACTTCCGTAAATATTAAAAAAAAAGAATCTCCCCGACGGGGAATTGAACCCCGGTCTCCCGCGTGACAGGCGGGGATACTGACCACTATACTATCGAGGACGTACTGTTCAGGACATTAATAAACAACCACTTTCCCATTATTTAAGTTTTAGTGTAAGCTTTGGGAATTGACAAAAATTCCAAAGTGTAATCAAATTTGAATGGTGATTTTGATATTATACATAGTTAAGCTAGCGATTTTACATTTTAAATTACTTGGTACAGCCCAATCACCACACCAGCTCTACCTGGTATCCACAGGGGGTCAGGGGCACAGGGCAATAGATTTTACCATTATGTTGACCATACTCGATAGTCAGTTGTGAAAGAAAAACGCTTTTCCACTCTAAACTACAAAATATAAGCCGATCTTTGCATGTTTGCATCATCAGTGACACTGCACTCTGCAGGAACGAAAGGATCAAAGAAATGAAATCTGGGCAAATGTAAAATGCGGACGCCGAAGAAGGAACGGTAAACTGCGGATTTTTAGCTGCAGATTGGTCCAAACATTTTTGCAGTAGTGCACAGCGTGATGGCGTGATGAATCAGCTGGAAATTAGGAACCTGACACAGCATGTGTCCTGCTGTAATGTCAGAGTTGTACTCAATAGCAGAAAACATGAATTTTGTAAATATGGTTTTCATTTATTTAGTTAAAACCTTTACTACAATGTTGGTTAGGCAATTACCAATACAATTCATTTTTAAAAATTAACCTTGTCCTACTGAAACTTTTTTTATTCCAATGACAATCTCAGAACGTGTGCTAAGCCTTCGCAACTTAGTTTCTTCGATAAACTAGCGGTATATAAGGCTTCGCATTCAAAGTTAGGTTGTGGAACAGTGAGCAGCTCTTGTAGTTTGGAAGACGTGGGCATTCGACGATGAGCGTCACTGTTTCCGCAAAGCTGATAGAAAAAGCTTTAACCGTGTTCTAGAGGAGAACGTTGTCAGGACATCAGGTTGTATATGCCACGTCCACACGAAGTCGAAGGGTTGCAAGAATAGCAGAGGCTCCCGGGTATGCAGGTCGCGGAGGAGATGGCCTTTCGCGGTGTGACTATATCATCGAGTCTGTTGCGTGCTTTCGAGATATTTGCGGATGTCCAGAGGCCGAATGGACGGTCCTTCAATGGTGAGGTACTTCCAGCTTCATCATCTGCTTGATCCGTATAAGCATAGATCTAGCGCAACAGGTTGTCGGAAGATGACAACTTTCCTTGAGTGAATGCGGAAAAGCTCATAATTTTTTATTTCTTATACTTTCAAAACTTATTTTTTCTCTATTTCTAATTTTGTTTGTCCTTCTAGATCTAAACAAAACCAACGGTTTGACGGGCATCAGCTTCAACGAGCGGATTAAGCCGTAACGCAAAAAATCTTGTATTGAATGTACTGCACATACTCCAGTGGCGGTGCTGGAACACCAACCTTCCTTCCACCAAGCGAGAAGTGCCAAAACAACGCGTTAGCAATAGCCTACTCTCTGATACTGGACAGACCTCTCCGTGTGTGTATGTAGACTGCTAGCACATATATATTTTTTTAAATAATCAACAAGAAAATAATGCAGTATAGTACTGTCTATGTCAGTCTATATAGACTCCAGAGTTCACTTGGCGGGCTACCGCCCAGATCGCTATCTCTGCTTTGCTTCCTGAACATCTGTTCCAATCGGATGAACGTGATATTCTAATATTGACCTTTTGTTTGGCAGACTATTTGATGCTTAACCCAAATTGGCCTCTAGTCTTCTGACGCACATTACCAAGGAAACTTTGGCTGGTAGAATAACACAGCAAAGCAATAATAATGATAATAATGGCTGCATCTGCTCTGCTTCTCGATTACAATATACGTATGTGCATGTTTCCAATCGTTTCACGATTCACGTACACAATTTTCTCTCCAAACATCTCAATACATCTGCTGTCTGGCATCGAAACCGCCTGTTAGCTACGTCATGTTCTTATATATAGCCTAAATTTTATTTTGCCATATGGTAAACTGAAGATGACACTTCGTGATGTATTGCTTATCCTCATTGAGCGTATTTTTGGATCAAACTGCAACGTAAACTTGTTTTTAAAAAAGGCGAATTTCTTTCAACCTCTTGTTGAATCTCGGTTGAAATAACCTAGTTTAGTAGAACGTACAGATCTCAAGCGTTTGCTGAAGGTTATTATGATTTATTCTTCAAAGGCTGGTTAGATTTGTGCGAGCTTTGAGCTTGCTTAGTTTTCGTATTTAGTAAGAATTGTACAAAACGAAATGTCGGTATAGCTGAAGTTGTATTACGCTAATGGTGTAGGTATATCATCTAAAGCTTTAAATTCAGAGATCTAAAGAAATCCCGATAAACCTAAAATTCAAATTCGACAGCTCTACACATCATTTCAAGCAAATCTCGTATGAAACTGAACGGGGGGGCTGCGAGGGTTCAAGGTAAAGTTAAGACATATATCATGTTATTACACCAGTGGCGTTTACAAGTCACGTGATTCTATCCCAGTAAAAACAAAATTTAAAGCTCCTTTCATAAATGTATAGAGTTAGCACGTTTCTGCTTCTTTGTAGCACCCTCCGCCAGACTGAGATTTAGTTTGAAATCAGATGGCAACTGCCTGTGGGCAATTGGGAAATCGGCAACTCTGATTTAGCATGGACATCAGCGAATCCAGTTTGTTGTTACTCGCTTTGAAGTTCTTTCTGCAGATGGTACAAGTCTGCAAAAGACGAAAATTCATCTGGTGAAACCATAATTTTTTTTCAAATATTTGAATTTCCATACCGTTCCGCATTTATTGCTTTTGATGGGGAGCCCAACACTTTTCCAAATGTCGACCATATCTTCGACAAAACGATCCATCATCTCTACGGTGTGATGCGGAGTAGGAGAAATGCGCAATTTCTCTTGGCCACGCGGTACTGTCGGATAATTAATTGCCTGCATAGTAAAATTGAATAATAAGGATACAGCTAGCTAGCTAACGATTACACGTCATCTACCTGAACGTAGTGGCCATGGACCCGAAGTAATTCATCGGATAGTAGCGTTGAACGCTTAGGATCACCCACCTAATAAAATAATTGCAGAAACTCTTGTATATTCATGTGAAAGTAAAGATTGAAGGAACAAGAGGACTTACGAAGACGGGGATGATGTGCGAAGGTGTATGTTCAACGGAGATTCCAGCTTCCATTAACTTCGTGCGCAAATAACGAACATTGAACTGATGCAATTCGCGCAGCTGTCTACCTTCTTCCGTACGTAGAATACGCACAGTCTGTGTTGATAATAATGTTGTATCAATTGCATTTGGCTGACTTGTTTCTTGTCTTAAGAATACTGAATAATACCTCAAGCGCTCCGCTCAGGACAGTTGGTGGGAGTGACGTAGTAAAAATGAAGCCAGCAGCATAGCTACGCACCATATCCACCAGGTTGGAAGAACCAGCGATATATCCACCAAAATTACCAAACGCTTTCCCTGTAAAAAGAATATCAGAATAAAATTTTCCCCACAAAAAAGCAGCATTAACAATCACAAAAACAAAAGGTTAAAATATTGTAGATTTAAATTGAATTACCTAAAGTGCCAGAAATAACGTCCATTTGAGAGAGAACACCATCCCTCTGGCCGATTCCAGCGCCTTCCTTGCCATAAAGTCCGACGGCGTGAACTTCATCAACGAACGTGAGCGCTCCGAATTCGTGCGAGACTTCGCAAAGCTCCGCCAACGGGCAGATAGCGCCCGTCATGGAGTGAACCGTCTCGAAAGCCACGATCTTCGGCACAGTCGGATCTACCTTCTCCAGCAACTGGCGCAGGTGAACAGGATCGTTGTGCCGGAATATGTGTCGCGGAACACCGCTGTTTCGGATTCCTTGGATCATCGATGCGTGGTTGCCCGCATCCGAGAATATATGGCAGCCTTTCAATTTGGAATAATGATTGTAACATTAGATTACGCGTTACTTTGATAAATGAAACCGAACTCCAAGTTTTACCAGGAAGAGCTTTAGCTAGTGTAAACAGCGTAGAATCGTTGGCTACATAGCAAGATGAAAATACGAGTGCAGCTTCTTTCTCGTGCAGACTGGCTAATTCCGTTTCTAGAGCTTCGTGAAGCAAAGTGTTGCCGGAAATATTGCGAGTACCGCCAGCTCCTGCTCCGTGCTTGTCAGCCGCTTCCCTATAGAAGACGGCATATCATAAGTTATTTTCCGTTTGCGTTTACGAAATTCAATTCCAATGTTTATACTTGATAGCAGTTTTGACTTGAGGATGAGCCGACATGCCTAGGTAATCATTGGAGCACCAGACGGTGATGTCTTTTTCACCCCACGAGTATTCTTTGGCGAATGGGAAACTTTCGGCATCACGTAAAACGCGTTTGAACACGCGATAAGAGTGATCTTGCTTCTTCTTAGAAATCTGATCACGGAAAAAGTCTTCGTAGGGAAAGAATCCTAAGGGGAGAGGGTGTTTTGAATTTTGGTCTATAATTGTCACAAGATCAAAAGTAAATTACCTTCGGTTGTTGGGTTGACTTTGATCGGAGCTTTGGTTTCTGTTTTTGGATAAATAGATAACATCAAATGAAAAGTGAAGTGTTGACAACATGTATGACATTATATTTACTGGTAAGATTGATTAAATCAAGATCAATGATCGGAGTGGTTGTCTTGGTGATGTTGTTGCCATCGCTTTCCTGGAAGGGACATTGAGACGCAGCTCCTAAAAAATTTTTAAAAAGATTTAAATTCATTTGAAAATTATAATTTCCTTAGTTTTAAACTGATCAATTTTTATTTTCATCGTAAAAGGAAGAAACAGTCGGTGATAAGCGACTAAGAAGAGCAATAGACTGGCATTCTTACCAACTGCGCGACCTTCATTCGGAGTGACCCCAGTGGTGGTTACCATGCGAGATGCCACCGGGCAAATTTCGGCGTAATTTTTCACCAACATTTGTCCATGATGACGTTTGTAAGGCTTTGAAAGCCTGGTCAAGAACGGGCATGGAAACTTGCGCAACTATTTTTCAGGAAAACAACGAGAAAAGACAGGATACTGAATTAATTATAAAACACATACACAAAATCTAACGAAGTGGTAAGCCCTGTATGTACTTAAGAATGATAGTGAAAACGGAGAACCATAGATGTAACTAAAGACATCCATCCGTTGATAAGAAATTAGTAAATTCAGTAGTGAATTAGCATCCATCGCATTTAACGAGCTGTTATCAAGCATAACCTAGTTATCTAACTTGATTGACGCAATTCAAGGAAACCTCCTTGGATCAATGGAGGTGTCAGCTTTACTTCACTTGGAAGGAAAGGGGGGAGGGGGGTGGGGGTCGTGTCAACAAGTCCTCATTGACAGGGCTTTGGGTTTGGAGCTTGAAAGACGTTATCGCCCTATTTTCAGTAAGACATCTACAAAATCCAAACTTTGGTGAACTGTATGTTAATCAGCCCAGCTCCAAGCTGAGATAAACTGCTACGCTTCAAATTTTAGTCTAGCCAGCCGGCATTCGAACTTCGAACTTAAGATATTGGCGATACAAACAGCCATATTAATAAGAAAGCGGAGCTTCTAGACGTGAATTCAGAAATTCTTTAAAGAATGATGATTCGGCTGATGATCTTTTAAAATTTACTTTTAGTTGATACATAGCCTACCTATTTAGTAATGAGTTATAGACTAATAGTTTTTGGGGAAAAATCAGGGATATCCAACATTTAATAGCTTAAACTAACAATTTAGCCTTTAAAATTATTTGAGGAAAGCTGGACTTCTGCCAATTAGCCCAGACATATATCGAGCTTAAAATAAAGCGACAACGATTACGCTTAAAAATCTCGTTAATTGACATGACAATAGAATCAACCTGAATTGTTTGAAAAGCTTAGTTACCATGGTGTTTAATGTATGGGTGAGTAGAACGCTGCTACCGCAACCTCAAAGTGTGAAGATGTAGGGAGCTGGAAGTTAAAGCTAAGCGTTTGCTTCTCCTCGTCGAACTGGTTGCTCATCAAAAACTATACAGGCAATTTAAACCGTCCAGCTACTGATGGCTAGCTAGTGGCTCCACTATCGGTGCAACACTCAAAGACCGATGTGATGATTGCGCAAGTAGCATGAGGCGATTTCGAGATCGAGAAACGTGACTTTTACCACGATGAGCTGCAGAATTTTTTTTTTCATTGTTGAAAATAAACATTTAGGGACGTTTAATTTGTGGCAAAGATGATTCGTATTTTGTTGTCTTTCACCGCGATTGCAGTTGTTTCCTTGTCATGGAAATTATCAAATTTTTTAAAGTATAACCGTCCGGCAGCGTTGACCACCTCCTTCCAGCCACAGTTGTATATCACATGAAAAGAAGTTTTCTGGCTGAACTCATTTTTGAAACAATGCGTTCAAACAACGTGAACAGAAGACAACAGAAACAACGTTCAACAGCATGAACAAATTTTTCGCTAGATTTTACAATCATATGTATTAGCCTAATCAAAGTTTAAAGCTATAAGGATTCGGTTTTTAGGCTACTAAATGTACTGAGTCACTGTTGACAGCAACGTAGCTGATCAGATAACATGTTGCTCGGTGAAGATCGTGGTATCCGTTCTGAGACTGAGAAATTACTCTGTCTTTGAGAAAAGCCAATACCCGTACATGTTTCAGACAGCAAATCGCACTTGTTTTTTGTTTTTTTCAACAAAATCAAAAGGAATTGTGATTTCCTTATGCAGACTGAATGTTTTGTCTATTTGCGAAGAAGCAAATAGTGAATTTCGAGACTGGAAGGAGAATGGGTTCATAAAGATGCAAAATGGTGAGATGCAAAATAATGCTGATAAATGTACTATTTGGTGCTTAACCACGTCCGCATTATGCACGTGTACGACCTCTGTTCCCCGGGTATGTTTGATATGTCTTCGATTCGTCTGACTGAGCCGTCAACCGCAAGTTGAAGGAGTTTACCAAGCCCTAGGTCGTTGAATACATTGGAATGATGCACGCGTTCAAGGATCAGGCGGTACTTTATAAGCTACGTGACTGACATCACGTCAATTTATAAATGAGCGACAGCACTTTCCAGTCGTTTATATCACCAACTCCACTAGTGCAAACTGGATCTTCAAATAGCGCTCCATTCGAGCTGTTTGTCCAAAGATACGCACGATACCATTGCGGCTGTATATACCAATTAATTCAGATGTTGATCAGTCCAAATCGCAATAAAGGTTAAAGGACGCGGCTGCAGAAAAACTTGTTCGAAATATTAGTTTATAGTTAGATTACCAGATTTCCGAAGTTTAACAGATCACTGGAAATCAGATCATTGAAAACAGCATTCCACTCCGATCGATCCCAAGCAGCTTATGGACGTATTTTTTCAGTTCGTCGCGCAATCGTGTAAACCGATAATTAAAATGAAAAATAGGAAGGGGACCATCCTCTACAATACCAAGACTGCTGCCTGCAAGTTCTGCTCTTCATGTATAACGCGGTAAAATAATTCTTCGGTATTATTGTCCTGGCAAAGCTCAATTCTTTTTCAATACGATAAGTATCAGTGATGTATTTATGTGGTTGCGATATCGGTTTCTGTTCCACCTCCCACCTCTCGGAAATGCATACAGTATAAATATATTATCGTTTACACGAAAATATTGTCTGTAACTAAATCTAGTTTCAGCCAGTTGCCTTCGGAGAAAATAAAAGATTTGTCTTACGGTCACGTGACCGAACAGATGTACGTTCAACAGTATAGACTTGTGGTACTTTCCGTTGATGTAAGCAGATAACGCGTTGTGCAAAATACGAATATCGACACATAATTCTAGTTTCGTTTGCCAAACCTGTAAAGAGGTTATGGAACATTTGATGCACAGCGCTACGTGGCAGATATTGAGCCTGAATCCTTGTGTTTAGCTTTACATTGTGTGGAGTAAACAAACATAAGTCCTGAGCCTGATAAACAGAAACCACCTCAGGGATAACAGCTCAATAAATTGCAAACAAAAATTTTAATCATATCATCAGACGGAAGGAAAACCACAAATTTGTGACAAGCTTTACTGGCTCGTATACTTCGATCATGGCGTTAACACGATACCCTGATATCGTTCAGCTATATGAGGTGATGGATGATAGTAGTAGATGATCGGAAGTATCAAAGCATGTAAAGCCGAAAGGGTACACAAAAAAGATTCAGTTGAAGACGGAAACAGTCTTTGTCTTTCGTTATTTGATTTAGAGAGTATTTTCGGGAAGAAAGAATCAACACAAATTTAGAACAGTCACGAGAAGAAAAAAATATAACTCAGCGAAATACCTGATGTGAAGTTGCAGATGTTTCACCCAAAGAGTCATCTCAGTTTATGCTTCTGACACCTACATCACAAACAGTGAGAATTTTCTACATAAGCCTATCTCGGTATGCATGGCGAAAACAAGGCGTGGCTTGTCTCTACGTAGAAACTTTCGTTCGCTTTCTTCTGCCGTTTCTGTTATCTTCCCTTGTCGAATTCACGCAGTGCATTATGAGAGAGCCAACTTTGAATTTACCAATATCACGTGTAAAAATCTGAATTTTGTAACGACCATGGAAAAAGACTGACGTGTTTTCCTTGGAAAGGATTTTCCTAGGCATTAAAGATAAACGAACACATGTGCCTTTATCATGACCTAGTCATGCTAGTTCGATGCCAACTTACGGAACGTTAGAAATTTCTCCTGCTTGTCATGTGCCAATTTCTGTTTATTATTGTGCAGATAGTAACACACGCAGCCACTGAAACTCGTGACTCCTGAAATCGTGATGAGTTCCTGACAAAATGACGTAAGAGAATCGCGGGCAAGATAGGGAAAAGTGGCAACGCTGCATCCCATAGAAACAGAACAAAGAAGCAAGAGCTAGCGTAAAAAACAGTCAACAAATATAGTTGGGCTGTTGTGTTGGTGACTGCCGCCAACTTTTTTTCATATAACTGCGTAGTTTGCGTATCCCTAGATTGTTGTTTTGCGAGAGCTGCATTTACCGTGAATCCCTTGTGTTACAACAATCACATTCAAATTCACTGATAGAAGAAATAGTTTACAGAAAAATACATACTGTCTCAGTACGTAAATTTGTACAGTGTTTCGTCAATCATCCAGTGATCTCACTTTCCGAGCCTTTGTGTTTCATTTCCCATTGGTCAAATCGTCAATGTGGAGTTCATCTAAAAGACACAGCAGAAAAAGCATCATAACACAGGAACCACAAGCGGTGACAATAACACTGGGCCATAGCTTTTGTGTCATGGAAACAGTCAGTCTTTTTATTAAAAAAGGTGTTTTTTGTCATCCCAGAAGTGTTTTAAGAAACTGAATAGAAGCAACTGTTGTGCCTGTGACTTATTGCTCTATAATTTTGAAGTGAGAAAACTAATAACTCGAAGATGAAGCTTTTAGAGAGTAGCCGCTTTGAACAAGTTAACTCTGCCCTTAATATGTTTACTGGAGATTGCAACATAATTGGAAGGTAAAGTATTGTTCATTAAAATGATTCTAGTTTTACAGTAGTTTTTCGCTCTTTGTTTGCATTTCGGCAATGTTTACTCATATTCGCATGAGTATTTGTGTCACTGAGCGTCAAGGTCACCTTTTTCCATTGGCTGGCCAAGAACCAATCAGATAGTCGGACGGGTTGCTAAGCCAGTATGCCTTTTCTCTTTTTGCAAGCTTTTCATGATTTGGGTCTTTGCCTGTATTGCAGGATTGAAAGTTATTCATGTAAGTTGGCCGGGCATGAAAAACAACTCTACAAGCGGTTCCATTCAGAAGCTGGCGCTGGGCCGCACGATCTCCAGGTGTTATCCGCCCCTCAAACTGCGCTTGCTGTTTCACCAACTGGAGGCTACTTTACTAGCCAGAGGTAGTACGATAGCTTTTAGATAAAAATGAATCAATGTATAATTCTGCCAACATTTTCATTGCAGTTGCAGTATTTCTGGAGATGAGGAAGGCCCGTTATGTGACACAATAAGCCGCAAAACATTATTTTATCTAATCGCTACGCTGAATGCGTCCTTTCACCCAGACTATGATTTCTCTTATGCCCGCAGTGAAGAGTTTAGTCGTGAACCATCGGTTCAGGTATTCATTTTTTAGAAAATTGATCTCCACATATAAAACTGGTTCTAAAACTTGTTGAAATTTCCAGTGGGTAATGAATGCAGTTGATAATAACCTTAGTGCCACAGCTGGAGATCTCTACAACTCAAAATTACATGCTCAGCTCTGGGCTGCTATTAACGATGAAATAAATCTGCCTGAATGTGACATCTACAGGTGTGACCAAACAGTAAAAATGACAATCTCGTCAAATTGTTTTTAAATAATATTTTTGGCGAGTAGTTACAACTCGGATCTGGCGTCAGATCCGTTTGGTGAAGATGGTTCGTTATGGTCGTACAATTACTTTTTCTACAATCGGAAATTGAAGCGCATTGTTTTCTTAACTTGCAGAGCCGTCAGGTATACGATAGAGAAAAGCTACAATCTTGTCTAGTTAATTCATTTGCCAATTTTAGTTTGAACCACATGGATCTAAGTTGCGGCGGAGAATTCACAATGGATGAAGAAGCCTTCCTATAGAGCGGGAGCAAAAAGCCAAAAACAACGCAGAACTAAACCCGACTCTAATTTCAATGTTTTCATAACATTAGTCGTCAAATTTTTAACGTTCGGTCTGTGTTTTATCTAGACTTTTTACATGACAACACGTTTAGGATTCTTAGCAAAGCCCGTACAATCGATCAGATTTTTCAGTATCGTCTGATACATGTCAGACATTGTTTACGGGGAATCCCTCGAATATCTGTCTTTCCGTGTCTATTTTCCGTATCTCCCCATTTAATTTAAAAATAAAACGCAGTTATTTTAAAATTTTTTGTCGTCGATTAACGTCAAATGCGAATACACGGAAACATATTTACTTCATTCCGAATTTTTTTTCCTTTCCTCTTCTTTTTTCTTTTCCAAAGTTTTTTTTGCAATATGGCAACGATCAAGGCATACTGATCAGTGAACAGTGATCGGGTGATCGCCATAGCAACTCCATTTTATAGCAGACCACAGTACCGTGAGGACGCATGTGATTTTAAAAAGTTGAACAGTGTACTACAGTGTGGTGAGGAGTGGTATAGTATGAGATTTCTAATTTTTAAGGCATTCAAACTTAAAGTCATTATTGCATATTAATATTATATCGTTTACTGTATTACTGTACAATCCAACTGCAATCTCACACTTCCCCAGTGTTACAATACCCACAAGCAGACCCTAAAAGTGACCCTCGAACGTAGACTTGTTTGCCAAACAGATCAAATCGTCGGCCAGTAACTTGAATAAGAACATTGTTCTGTTGTCGTTTTTTAGTAGGCCGGTAAACTTACCGCCATTGACACTGATAACAGCTGAGGCAATTGTGTTTGAGACGTAAATGTTCACAAAGGGCTCTACTGGTGAGAAAGAAATGGGGAAGTTTTTATGTTCGTTTACTGATGTGTTAGCCAACGATAAACGAGAGGTGCCAATGTTACGTCAGCGCTTAAAAAAAATACTGCCTTTCTAATTGCAACATTAGAGCAATTTTCACGCACAACTACAAAAGATGGAATGACATTTGCTTTAAAAAATATCCTGAACGATATCTTCGATCGTAAACGTATGTCAAAGGCACAATGGGGTCGATTCTACTTGTTTAGAGGGATGAAACTATCATTTACCTAGTACAGAACCAGCGACTAGATTCAAATCCTATACCCACCCTGTATCGTTAGAGCCGGTTGTAGATGAGGCGTAGTTTCTTCCTGTGCTATTAAAGGGACCTTATCCTCTCTCTATGTTTTTGGACTCGATTGCCTCGACACCTGGCGATTGTGGACTTTGTATCGCTCATTAAAGTGGATCAAATAGCTTAACATCCGTTATGGTTTAGCGTAAAAATTTTTATACTACCCAGATATATGTATAGAAGCTAATTTATTGCGTCGAACTTTTTGCAAGCGGCGGCCAACAAACCAGCGTTACCTTTGTACGTTGTTTTTGTTTGAACAAATGTTGACAATTCGATATCTTCGATTGACTTTCTACATGTCACAAGTTTCCTGTAGGTTTCAAATAAATATTCGAAACTTCCTTATATGCTATAGGAAACTTTGAACGCTAAAGAATTCCAGCACATAATGGGATTCATTAGGTGTCAACAACAACAAAATAAAGAATTTTCTTTTAGCTTTTTATCTACTGACCCCCCAAGAATGACTCAACTAGAAATTGTCAACAACAGCTATGATACCGTAGCACGTCTTCAATTTGCTATCGTCCTTTGTTTGAACGTCGTAAGCTATTATTCTACATTACGAGCTTTCATCCTGTTTCAGAAGTATGTTGCGCAACTCACCTTCATTTGTTTTTATTATTTATAGGATTGTACAAAAGACTGCATATATTGCACGACGTTCCCGCATTCCGCAATGTATGACGTGAGCATCGGTACGCTTCACACGCTCGTTCATAAGGAAGCAAACATTCCTGAGCCTTATATTATCGACAGAAAAAAGAACGCTCTTATCAAGGATTACAAAAGACAACCTACTGATCTTGTAAAATGAAAAAGCTGTGAAACGGCCACAGACTGATCCTGATAAGGTAGTTAACAATTGCACTGCATATGGAGATAACTTCATTTAGTAGTTTGACTTTCACCAGACTGTAGCAGGAATTTTCGGTTCAGTTTTTACCTTATACGACAGTATTAGTGAGTGAAGTTCTTGCTGGCAGAGCCATACGATGGTGAACATGAAGATCTGCCCATCGCGAGTGCTATTCCTGAGCGTTTTCATGCTATTTATCGGGAAGGCGAATTTGACTATTGTCTTGGACAACAACGGATACACTAATATTGTCGTCGCCATATCTGAGAATGTTCCTCAACCCACCGACGGTGGAACTTCATTGATAAATGACCTTCAGGTATAGGATGATTCCAAATTTTTAGTCACGGCCCAGAAAGTTCACGCATTGTCAATTGTTTAGGATCTGCTGAAGGAGACTTCGGCCGTTCTGTTTCAGGCAACGGGTAACAGAGTTTATTTTAAAAACATCGACATTTTGCTTCCGTCTACGTGGACTAACACTGCAGCATCATTAACGTCCAAGTAAAACACCACATCAACATAGAACTAAAAAATTTGGAAATCAATTTATGCTTATTGTGCTCATTACGATTTCAGGCATTCTTACCAGTTAGCAGATATCCGTTTAACCAATGAACCTGTTAACTCTGCGTCCGGAAGTTTACCGTACACTTTGCATTCGGGTAAATGCGGCGTGAATGGAAATTTCATTACACTTCCCGCTGAGTATCTCGAAGATTTAGCTGCCAATCTTAAAGGTAGATAAATTCCCATGAAAATTTTTATTATAAAAACTATAAACATCATATTTCCGATCAGTTCAAGCCAAGGGATTGGTTCAGCAATGGGCTCAACTTCGATACGGCGTTTTTGAAGAACACGGCTATCCTAACGATGAGCTTTTGCCTTACTTTTATCGCCATCCTGATGGCTACGATGCCGTCACTTCAAGTAACGATACAGAAATGAAAGGCACTCTTGAGACGTAAGTAAATTGACTTTTTTACCTTCACGTTAAGATTTTCGAAATTGTGGCATATGATTACATTGGCACATATTTTAGTAAAGTAGTGTGATGTAAGATTACCGTATGATTTAATACATCAACCATTTTAAAAAATGATTGACAGGTTGTCAGGGGGCAATTGTGTAGTTAGCGCAACCGGTATCATATCTGATCAAGGTAACTGCCGTTTCGTCCCTACCGCTACTGAACAAACAGCTACTACATCATTGATGAGTTTCCATTGGCTCGATACGGTATCTCAACATTATTTTAATATTACAAATCGATTGACAATCAGAAACAGCAATCACATTGTATACATATTTAATATGTTTTTGCGAATTCATAACAGGTGATTGGGTTTTCGGAAAAGAACAAACATGATAGACGGCCCCCTCATCGCCAGAATCGTCTGTGTAATTCAAAAAGTAGCACCGAAGTCATGGCTAATTCACCGGATTTCTATAATATCACACCGAATCCTAGTCAGGCTACTACGCCGACATTTCGACTTCTGAAAAATCTAATGCTGCCAGTTGTCTACGTTGCGATGGACACATCTTATCCCGCGAATCCAAATAATAACAACACAGTAATTTTATAAAACTTGTTTGACCCTTTCAAACATTTCACTTTCAATTCTTTTTATTATTTACTTTTTACTTTAGCAACCACAAAATCTTTTGAAGAGAGGCATGAAAAATTTTTTCAACCAACTCTCAAACTTTTATCCAGAAACATTGGTGGCATATTCCACATTTGAAAACATCGATTTCGGTCCTGAAGGTTCTTATTTGAAGGAAGAATTCCCTCCCCGAAGGATTGGGGATGTATATGGTGAACTGAACGCTGCAATCGACAATTTTGTTGTGTCCGTAAATGTGCCGACACGTGACGTATCGGCAGTTATACGCGATGGCGAATTACGATTGCGTCAGTTCAAAGATACAGGCGGCAGCATTTTGTACCTCGTTACGTCCACCAATTCCGTAACAAATGACACTGTAATAGAAACCAACCTGGCTGAAAGACTCATGCAAAATAACATCAAACTGATCGTGGCAGAAACCGGATTGGATAACGGCAAATCGCTATCGCGTTTCTCCGTTCTATCGCAGGGTGGCTATTATTTCATACCAACTTGGGATACGTATTACTTCACACCAATTAATAACGAACTTTTCAGCATTTGCGGAAGTGGTTTGAAAACACAAAGAAGAATAGTAAGTTACTTCATCAAAAACTTGTTTCTCTTCGGAATGTATTGTCATTAAGTTTTTTTAATAAATTCTTGATCTAGATAACAAGTCGAAAAAATTCAATAACCACCGGTACGCCATGGACTGGATCTTTTTCTATTGATGAAACTCTCGGAACAAATACTACCTTTGCTCTATCGTTACCCAAAGAAGGCACCTTCACAATCACTCTTACTAACCCTAGTGGTGACGTCGTGGCTCTACCCAACGAACCGGAAGTTACAAACTGGAACTACCCCGATTCTACCGTTAGGGTTATTTGGAAGAAACTAGCTAATGAAACGGTTAGTTTTGTTAATTCATTTTTCCTTATTTTCTTTAAGTCCATAGTTGAGTAAAATTTCTTCAATTATCAGGCTATTGGAAGATGGAGTTATCAAGTGGCCTACGACACCACGTCGTGCAGGTCGTGTGAAGCACAACCCGAAATACATTTACAAATTGGTTCGTCGATCAGAAGCGCAACTTCCCCGGCTTTGCCAAAGTTCCAGCCTTGGGTGTCTTTAACAACTAGTACAGGTTTCGTCGACGTGTCCAAGCATCCAGCGGTGATTCAAACCAGATTTGAATACGCCAACAGCAACTTGGGTGGTCTAACTGTGAGAGCTGACGTCATTCAAAATTCAGTAATCAAAGCGTCTATTCCGCTTTTTGATACTGGCTTAATTGGTAAGTACTACATCAAGTTATGTATAATATTAGTGTGCATGATTTAACGTTTGGATTGCAGATCCGGACATATCGAAAGACGGGATTTATTCTGGAACATTTTATCCTGACGCGAATGGAAATTACAAAGTGAATCTCTATGCTGTGCATAGTACCTCTGTTAAGGAAGGTGGAAGGCTGTTGTCTCCCGATCAAAGTAAGTAAAAACAATTAAACTTGATCGGTGGAGTGAAAATGATGTCTTATTATTATTCAGATTCCTATTGCTGTGGATCTTCGCTACCCACCTCGACATTGAATTATTTTGAATTCACTGCCAGAGAGGCTATCGCTTTTGAAGTTCAAAATGCTGGGGCTGGAATATTTCCGCAGGTTATGATCACAGTTTTGTTTTACATGAAGTTAGAACGTTTGACGACCTATTTCATAGACTTGTTGTCTTTTTTAGCTGCAAAACGTAAGGAACTGACAAACGAATTTTTGTTTATTGTTTTAATTACAGGAATCTTTACCTATGGTGAGCGATATTAAAGCATCTACCTACGGAATAGATCAAAATCTTGTTTACGCCGATTTGAAATGGAGCGTGCCATCCAACAGTAAGGAACATAATAATTTCATCGTTTCTCTTTCCTTTATTAACCTGCTTTTTCTCCAATTAACTTTGCTCGTTCTCCTAAAGCCGAGAGCCAAGTTGTTAAGTACTCGGAAGATTATGAACAATTATTGAACAACTTTGAAGTTGCTTCTCAAGCTACTGTTGTTTATGGCTCCTTAAACGAGATTGTAGCAGGAACTGCCATCGCGGTTTATGTTTCTGCTCCATACACGAAAGGAAAGAGCGTTTACTTTGTTGTTGAAACAACTACAAAAAATAATCAGAAAGTATGCTAGAGTTCATTTTAAAAAAATTACATTGGTGATTCACAAATCACTTAAAATCACGTTTTCCTTTTTTCGTGCCAAAGGCTCGCTCACACATTGTTTGGACAGAAGCCAACCCTCCTGAGAACGCATTCACACCTCCAGCACCTACCACCGAAGCACCGTCTACCACAACGCAGGGTAATAATAAATAAAAATCAAATAAATCTATCAGTCCGCCATAAAACTTTTGTATTTCCACAGCGAGTACGAGTTCTACTACAACTGCTACTACTTCTACGACCGAGGTGACAAGTACGAGTTCCCCCATCACAACGTCTGCAACGGATTCTTCAATCAGCACTTCCATTACGGACTTCTCCTCTACAACTGAAGTTTCTACCAGCATCACATCAAGCCTACCAACGTCGACTGGTTCACCAACTCCCACAGATTCCACCAGTTCAACTGCGTCCACCGCTAGCTCAACTACAGGCTCAACCACTTCTTCTTCTACCACACTCAGTTCAACTACTATCTCTTCTTCCACATCTGCCGTCACCACCGCTTCTACGACAACCGCTTCTACAACAACCGCTTCTACAACAACCGCTTCTACAACAACCGCTTCTACAACTGAAAGCGTAACTACACCATCCACTGCATCAACATCTACCATCACGACTCCCATTACTAGCACCACCACGTCTAGCACACCAATCTCAACAGATTCACTCACCTCCACAGAATCCACGAGTACAACGAAATCTACTGCCAGTTCAACCACAGATTCAACAATTTCAACTCTTTTTACCACGACTGGTTCCACAACCGAAAGTTTTAGTACCTCATCAACTATAGACACAACCGATTCTACGCCTGTCGTCCCAACAACTGAGAAACCACCCGATGGGCTGACTTCAGCGGAAATTGGCTACATCGTTGGTGGAGTAGTCGGAGGAGTTGTAGTTATAGGTGCCATTACCGGTGGCGTCATGTTCTACAAGAAGAAGCAAGGTGGAGGCGGTGGCTCATTGCCTCCATCCACCACATATAACGGGAGAAGTGGTCCATCAGGAGCAACGTCAGAACGACCGGGATTTTCAAACACTCCGTATCCACCTACTACATCGTATAGATCCAATGCAACTCCTGCAAACGCAAATAATGGACGTCAAGCTGAACGCTACGAACCACCTGCTAAAAATAATGATGATATTGGTATTACTTTTGAGGATGAAGACATTTGTATGACGGCAATGTAAAACTTAAGCTAAGCTGACTTATAATCATCGTATCATCTGCATTAAATAAAATCGTCTATGGAAAATTGTGCTAAGCATATGCCGCTTTCCCTTTACGTATTGATTTTATATTCATTGAATTAGTGTGTAAAATTCAGCTGCTATTTGACTAATTGCTGGAGAACTCATCGCTACGTATCTTTGTAACATCAACCACAGTAATCTGTCGTTGAAATGTAGTCATTGCACTGTGGACATGAATGTGGCGACATATTGATAACTTATCCATCATATCATTGATATTAACGGTTGTCTTTGATCCGTTAATCTTAGCACCGATCCCACATTTTTTTTTCAAGTTGTGCAAATAAAAACGTCATTTTCTATTTTTTTTCGGGTTGACAAAAGAATGTGGTACAAAGACGATACAGCACCACGTCCAATCTAAATCGAAAAGATAATATTCTTAAGGCCATTTTGATTGGCGCGTAAAACTACAATATGCTAACCTGAATACCCTGCACACAGGCATCATTGCTCTGTGGTAGAGTATTGGCGTACGTATTCAATGGCCTTAGGTTCAAATCCCGACTGGAGTTTTATAAACAGAATCAAACAGTCACAGTCAAATATGCTATGACATGTCAAAGGAAATATTCTAGACAAATTATTCTTAATTAAATATTTATATTAAGTATTTAAGTCCAAATTTATTGAACACAAACGACACGAAAATATAGACAAGAAAATAATGTGACTGATGGCTCAATGGTAGAGCATCGGCTTAGAACACCAAAGATTTAGGGTTCAAACCCCAAAAGAGTCGAATAAATATCTGCGATTCTGCCGTGCGTTACCTTTCTGGCGAAAAAATAGACATAAAATAGACGAATGATAGCAATGCTGTAAGTTTTTCTTTTTTCTCAAAATCAATGAATTTTTTTAAGGGTCCAAGGCAAAGGTAGCCTCTGAGAGTCTACCTCAGCCCTGGATGAACAACCCCCGGGGAGATTACCCGGGGAGTGGCTAAGAGAAGCCGGAAAAGGATGAAGAGTGATGATCGGACAAGTTTTTACGTGAGCGATTAACCGTTAATTCGGATTTGTGGGTAGCCTCTTCGCCCTCCAAAGTTATCATCGAGCTGGAGGACCCCCACGTCCCCTTTCCGGACAGCGCACTCACAACCTTTACTGCTGATCACAGTAGGGGCATGACCCCCTACGGGCTTATCACAAGTCAAGGGGAAACGGGGCCACAGAAAAGAAGGGAGCCCAGATATGCACTTTAATTTATTAAAATTTAAATTTTTTATCTTCGGGACGAAGCACGACCAACGGTGATGTGGATGTAGCTTCCTTCGTAAATGTAGCATCTCTATATCTGCGTACCATTTTCTGACACGTGAAAATATAGTTAGTTACATGTCATCTTTTGTGATTAGTTGGCAAATGGCATAAGATGATCACAAAATCTGGAATAAATAAGAAAACTTAAATGAAGAGGTACTTGAATTTATGCATATATTGTTTAAGTGTACCATAACATGCAAACTCTGGCATGAGAATTAGAAGTTCTTACTGCATCAATGTAAACTGGTTTCTTTAAAAAAAAATAACCATGGGGAATCACAATTAAAAGCCCGGAGAATTTCAAACTCAATGCAGCAAAATTTCTTAAAAAAGCACTGCAACAGAATTAATAGATGGTAAACATATCTTTTGGGAATTCTACAACAAAACATATTACCTCAGACTTCTTTTAGACCGTTTCGAAATGACTTGTGCATAATATGATGTAGCCATATTTTTTTTTATTTTTTTCATTACATTTCCTATTCTTACAAGCCAAGCAACACCCTCACACTGAAATCAAAACAAGACAAATGTTAAAATCAAACAAATCTTTTCATTTCTTTTACCTGATCCAAGAAAGCTGTGATGTAACGACCAGCTCCTGTAACACAAATTGGTCCATGACACTTCATAATACCAGCTTATAAAAGAAAATTTTTAGTTCAATTTAGAATAATTACCAACTCGATTATTCATCCGTGATTTACGATCGTAACACTATAACACCGTAAACAAAGGAACAGTATTTGAGAAAGACTCAGCAGCAACGTGTTTACTTTGCAAACTGAATAGGTTGCATATATACCACGGTTTCTGTGTTTATTTTAAAACTTGACAGGCTTTTCACTAGGTGGCGATGCTGGTTCATTGGCCTCTAGCGTATGAAATCGGAACTATTTCATGCTTTTTGTCGTGACTTTCATTGTTGAGAGATGAGTCTTGAGAGCATTGTTACGTTGGAAAGGTGCATGCGAGTTTCCGTCGTCTAACAATCTCTGTGTGACTTGTGAGAATATGTGTTAACTGTGTTACATTCCAATTGAAAGTTCGATCAAATTAAATGGTGCGTAATCTACTTTAAGTGCTTTGCTTTTTTGTGTTTTTCAAGTGAAGCATATCAATGGATTATTTTTTGTGTCACAGGTAAATGTCTTATCAGCTATACAGCTGCGAAATCCAAAAAAAAGTTGGCAACTTATTACTTGTGGATTCCATCATGATTTTCGGTTGCCCTTTAGGAGGTATTATACTTAAATTTTGGCAATTAGAATCCAATTACCATGATTCTGCTTTTAGAAAGTAGCTTGTGATACTAAAATTAATGTAAAACTAAACGATTTCAACCTGCAGTCTTCTTGCCATTTCCTCTGTGTTGGTTAAGTGGCATGATTTTGTGTTGAGGTATTAAACTTAGATGCTGGCAATTTGTGACAAAGTTTGCATGTGTCTGTTTTATTTCTAGCGAATTAACTAAAAGTGCTAGGAGTGCTGGCTCTGAAGGAAGATCATTCTTGGCCATCTCATGTAAGATCCAGCGTAGAAAGTGCAGCATATTCTTCTTTGTTGTATTGCCAGCAATATCAACCACTAGTTCAGCAATTTTCATTACATTTCTCTTCTTCTGGCCAACACACATAGATGTGGACATCAAAACCACTTCTCCCTGGTATCTTAATTTTTTTTTTCTCTAGTATTGCTTTTTAAAATTTTTATATCTTGTCATAGGACTGCCAACTTCCAAAATATTTCCCGCCCTACAATCTTTCCAGTCATCAGACGGGCGTAAGTAAAAACGCCCCTTCTTCACCTCGCCCGTCTCTCGTGGCTGCCTCGCCCGTCAACGCCTCGCTGTCGCCCGTCAACGCCTCGCTGTCGCCCGTCAACGCCTCGCTGTCGCCCGTCAACGCCTCGCTGTCGCCCGTCAACGCCTCGCTGTCGCCCGTCAACGCCTCGCTGTCGCCCGTCAACGCCTCGCTGTCGCCCGTCAACGCCTCGCCGTCGCCCGTCTACGCTTCGCCGTCGCCCGTCAACGCCTCGCTGTCGCCCGTCATCGTCTCGTGGTCTCCCCGTCTGCAGCTCGCCCGTCATCGCCTCGTGGTCTCCCCGTCTGCAGCTCGCCCGTCATCGCCTTGTGGTTTCCCCGTTCGCAGCTCGCCTGTCTTCGCCTCGCCCGTCTTCACCTCGCCCGTCTTCACCTCGCCTGTCTCCGTCTTCGCATCGTGGTCGGCTTGTCTTTGCCCATCGCCTCGTCTTCGCATCGTGGTCGCCCCGTCATCGCCTTCATCTTCGTGGTATCGTTGTATTTGTTATGTGTGTTGTAAAGTAACCCGTTGGCTGCCACGTCACTTTGATCCCCTTTTTTTTGTAGCTTGTAGGGACGGGCCGCGCTGTCCTGCCTCATGGTCACTGCCATGGGGTGGGGCAGTGCCACTGCCCAAAATTCGCCTTCGGGCGCCTTAGGCAACCCACCAGTAGGGACTTTCCCTTTGTCGATGCGATAGTGGAGACCTGGGGTGTGGGTTCCCGGAAAGGTCTCCATTGTCAAATCAGCCCGGACTTGTCTTCGGACAAGTCCCCCTTGGTCGCTATCCGTAAGATAGCGACGTAGCGAATGTAGTAGTATAGTGGCGTGGCAGCCAACGGGTAACTTTAGTTAAGTGTATGTATTGTATATTGTAATTTGAAATGTAAAAAAGTGGTGGAATTGTGGGTGGATGGTGGGACAATACAAGTCAATTTATTTATAACAATTTCTTTTTTATTATTTATATTGTTTCGCGTTAGCCGAGACGAGGATCGAAACCAAGATGAACAGCATTCCAGCTTCACGCTCTACCATTGAGCTATGAGAGTTACTATGATTTATTCTTAGTCTTCAACACATTCAGGTAACAGTAAGATAAGTATCCAATAATATATTCAAATAAAGATTTCATTCTTATTTCGCTAGTTATATCACAATACTCGATACTTTCTTGTTCTTCTTCTTCCCCATTAAAAAGCCACGATTAATTAGATAGGATACTGTGGTTCGAGCAAAGGATAGACCAGGAAAACCCGTTGACTTTTGGCTAAGGACACTGCTGGTTTAACGGAATGACGATTGCGTCCGCATCATTGACCATACGATGCAGTCGAGGATTAACGTGGAATGTTTCTATTGAAAATGCGATCGATTATTCGTTATAGGAATCTTGCTAGCCTATCTGGTATAACTGGATAAATAAACACTAAATAAATAAACACATGATGCTTACCAGAATTGTTGCAGCATCCGCCAGCAGTGAGTTCTCTTTGCCAACATCTTTGATACAAACAATTGATTAATTGTGCCATTTATCACAAGGCAATAGTAACAGGGCCACTGATTTAACAAGAGGCCAGCCATACATTCTGAGGCGCTGATCCCGAGAAGGAGGCTGGAACTGCCTAATTGCGTGCCTGGAACCAGAAAATGTCAAACACGTACTCGTCGCATGACCTCACAGCGAAAGAGCAAAAGACAAGAGACAACTGAAGAATTTTTTCGTTGCAGGCTTGCAGCAGCCACCCTTAAGAGTTTCTTCTTTATTCTCAGCTTGACTAGACCACTGGTAAAACAATGTTAGTTGACATGCCATAGCAACTTTATATACCTTCATTTCAATGACATGTCTGTCAAAGGTGGAGTTTTGCAACTCTTTCAAGGCTGCAACCGTTGATTAAAAAAAAAACCTGGACTAATCCATACCATAGCCCATTGGCATTGATCAGGACTTTTCAGATCTTTCTTTCACCCCACGTTTACGGAAGAAATTCAGCCACAGGATTCGAAATGCTGACACAATGTTTCATCCGTGGAACTGATAAAAATTAAGGCTTTCATAAAGAGTGCTGTGCCCTGTTCAGGCTGTTCTTCAACTTTATCCGAGGAAATCAGATTACTTCCAAAGCGTCCTCGGGTTCCTTGTCTTTAACTGCACCATTAGTTTTGTTAAGTTTTCCTCTCTAATATCTAGCAAAATATGCTTTTAACACTGCTTACCTTTCAGTTTATTTTCAATAGGTGTAGACACAGCTCCTTGAGCTGCCGTTCGAAACCCATCTACTGGAGCCCATTCCAGATAAAGAGGAATATGTTGAAATTTTGAACAGGTCAACTTCCCTATCTCAAAGCTTTTAGAGACTTTGACACTAGCTAGGGTGTCAAAATTTTTTTACCAAAATCACAGTTTTGGAGCGCTCCTTTGGTACCTACAGAACACTTACATAGGAAAATGTAGCAAGAAAAATACTGGGTAAAATTATTAAAATCTTAAAACATGTTTAATTCAATTCCATTTTCAAGATGAAACTGTTTTCTCCGCAACCAGCTGTGTTTTTCCAAGCACCAGACATACTGCTTCACTCTGTTGCTGCTATTGGCTGTCTCTGCTTTCCAATGAAACCCATGATTCACTCGGTTAACACGAATTTTGTTTCAGATAATTCATTTTCTGTTTTCACCTGCTCTGTCAAAGTGGAATAACATTCAGCCATTAATAGGTTAGTGCCAAGAAACAAGGTGTTCTTGTTATGTGTTGATGTAGCTTTACCTTTCAAGTCTTTCAACTTTCTTTTTTCTTATACCTAGTTCCTTCTGCATCTTGTTTAGGTATAGGTGCCATAGATGTAAAGTAAAGGATCTGTTTCGGTATCAAGGATATGTTCCTGCCATCTTCTTTACTTGGTTTGGTTTTCCTGCCATTAGAGTAACCTATTCACCCTTGAAACGCAGTTCCACTCATGCCGTGTAGGCTCTGACGGCGTTTTCTGGAATGACATACATCTCGAAGGAGAACTGGCGATGCCAAAGCCATATTTAACAATTAATTATAATAATTGTTGATTTCAAACGAGACAAACTGACCTTTAATTTTTCGAGAATATTTTTCAATTAATTGGAAGGTATGTGTCGGCTTTAGGTCCATTTCTATAAAACAGGGCTTTCGAATCCTCTTCGGTCACTGTGTAAGCGAGGTTCCGCATGAAAATTCTTCCCGACTCGGCCATGTGTGTCTTCGCGATCGTGACAGCTGGTCCTGGTGGTGACAGGTGACACGGACCATGCACGGACTCGCGCTTAAAATATCGACATACATATCGTATGTCGGGCTTATAACTAGACATTTTTGTCAACAGATGGCTACACTGTTGACTGAGTAGTAAACATAAACAATTCTTTTTATCTTGAAAAGGAAAGGTTATCAATAGCAGAACTACATAATCAAATTTTTTATTGCTTTAACAAAAAAACATTTTTTTTAAAGCATCCCTAAATTAAAAACTAAACAAAAAACGAAAAAGTTCCCTTCGGGTACCTTGCTAACGCAGGTAGCTAACAATGTGGCCATCTATTGGTATGATATCTAGTTTTCCTTTGAAAGAGTTGTTTGTAAAAAAACTGTCAGCTACCTGCGTTAGCAAGGTACCCGAAGGGCTATTTTCGTTTTTTTTGTAATCTTTATTTCTATCGGCTTTTAAATGCTAGAATTAGAGCTGTTGTGTTATTTGCTAAAAAAATAGTTAGAAAAATATTTTGTTAAAGAAATAGTTAGAAAAATAGTTGAAGTTGTTTGTAGTGTTTTTTTTTAAATATGGCGACAAAAACGACACGATTTTGGACCAACCCAAAGGAACTCGTATCGATTTACTACAAGAAGGAGAGTGAAGTTTCAATTTAAGTTTATTTATAAGTGAAGAAAGGTTTGTATTGAATTCGAGACGAGAAAGTTGAAGTTGATTCCGAGTTGACAAATTTTTAGGGAAATGACTGTGTTAGAGGAAACTAATTTTTGTATCCATATCAGATATTTTCAAACGACCCATTTCTTTACAGCAAATGAAGGGACTAGCTAATGGCGCTAAGAAAAAAAACAATTACACTTAATCACTCTGTAGTGATCCTATACTATTCATCATTCCGAATTAAAATGGCTATTTGACTCTCTTTCAATAATACACCCCCTATCCTTCACGTGAAAACCTATTATTTTTTATTTTCGCTTTACTAAATCATCTAGTGGGGCAATCGTGAACTAAACCCAATCATCTAGTGGGGCAATCGTGAACTGTCAGCTACCTGCGTTAGCAAGGTACCCGAAGGGCTATTTTCGGTTTTTTTGTAATCTTTATTTCTATCGGCTTTTAAATGCTAGAATTAGAGCTGTTGTGTTATTTGCTAAAAAAATAGTTAGAAAAATATTTTGTTAAAGAAATAGTTAGAAAAATAGTTCAAGTTGTTTGTAGTGTTTTTTTTGAAATATGGCATTAGTTCTGCTTTCCCGGCAAATTTGATCGCACACAGCACAAACCACCATAACTTCATGGTGTGATCGGTAAAGATTGTCAGTAATCATTCGCAATGTTGAAGGAGCTATAGCTTCGGGTAAACCATTCCTATCAAGATCGACAAGCTCGGGATTGCTGAAAAACAGCTGGCCTGCAACATCTGAGCAGTTCAATTTGACTGGTAACGAATGTAGAGAAACTTTCTTTCTTTTCATTTTAGGACCATCTTTATTTAATCATAAAATACAAATTTTTTTGAATTTTTAGAAAACGAAACAACTATTGGTAACATTTTAAACAAATGAATACAATTTTAAATAGGGTAGTTAATACATGTATATTATATGATTACTTGTAATTTTATTGAAAAATTGCTACTAATTGCATTTACTGTAAATCGAATAAAATTCAAAGTCAAATGGTCTAATTTACCGATGGATAGATCATCAAAACTTTGGGGCTTTGTCAACCTTGTGCATTCAGCGCTTAAATTTCGAGTTGAAACACTGGTTGATACTTTAAAGGCAGCTTGTTTCGGCTAAAATATTCAGTATAATCGATCCGGGTAGCTTACTTGCAAAGATGGGTAGGCTATGCTGGGCCGGTTTTGATGGGTAAGCCGGCTAGTCGGGTATACCCACCGCCGTCTTGTAAAATGGCGGCGCTAAGAAAAAAAACAATTACACTTATTCACTCTGTAGTGATCCTATACTATTCATCATTCCGAATTAAAATGGCTATTTGACTCTCTTTCAATAATACACCCCCTATCCTTCACGTGAAAACCTATTATTTTTTATTTTCGCTTTACTAAATCATCTAGTGGGGCAATCGTGAACTAAACCCATCCACACCAGAAAAAAAAACCATACCAGCAAAAAAAAAACGTGGTTAGAAACCCTTCGGGTAACTAAACCCATCCACACCAGAAAAAAAAACCATACCAGCAAAAAAAAAACGTGGTTAGAAACCCTTCGGGTAATTAAGTTATTAGTGTACTAGCTAGCCTTTGTATTGAATGCATTGAAATTACACATCTTAAGATAAGTTCGATGCATTTGCACGCCTGTTGCGTCAGGTCACGAGCAAGCCGGGTACTGAGTGAATGCGTGCGCAGAACAGCAATTGTTGAAGCGCCTCTCCTTGTTTGATCTAGACAAACTGGCAATTCGTTGAAATGAACAACAGGAAAGCAGTGCACGAAATTAGGGGGTAGGGTGGGCAAGTCAACGTCACAATGTCATTAAAATGGATCATCATATACAAGCTATGGTTGCACAAACGTCAGACGGCATGTTATAGGATGCAAAAACAGGAAAAAAAAATGCCTTCAACCTAAATTCTTCCACCAGAAGGCTTCCCAAAAGACCAAAATCATGACTACTCTTGGGGAATTGTTAAATTAAAAAGTATAATAAGCACTCAAAATCGGCAGTAGCAGGCAAAAGAATGGGATTATTCATTCAGCGATGGAAAGCTGAGCGAATCCAACGAGCGTTCTGTCATCCGGTACCTCGTTTCCAACACATCCTGAGCTCTATGTAAAACATTAAAAATAAGAGTAACTCGATGAAATTAGAGTTAAAGGCAGCATGAGAACTATTCCTACCAAACCAAATGTCACACTCGTCGTAATCGGAAGCCCATCAAGGATCTTTTGAAGGTTAGCGGCTATAACAACCAAATCCCGGCCGTCTACAAGTCCTGTTAAATCAATTAAATTACAAATTAACTAATTTAAAATGAGAGAAAAAAAACCCCCAATAACTCTGAGTACCTGCAGCAACGAGTTCGGAAGCAATTCCATCAGCTGAGTCACGTCCAACGGAAAATTCAAATCTGATGTCGTTAAGCTCTCGTTTTGCATTTCTATACAGCGAAATTGCAACGCAATTACGTCGTGAAAACAACTATCAAATCTACACACACACTAACCTCATTCTTAAAACTAAATTAATAGGGTCAAGTTCGCCAACAAGAGCTGCTTGAGACTGCGTCGTCAACGGATCGGGCGCGAACGGCGGAGCAGCTGGTAAAGGCCGATGTCCAGCATCCTCATGTTCACTAATGGCACTTGCGCAGCTGCTTGTGCTACTGCCGGATAAATGCGTGTCGGAAGCTCTAGAATCACTTTGCTGTTGCTGAGACAGCTCTAATAGAGGTCACTACAGTTAGCCTAAAATCCATTCTGCTTTATTTAATTTCACTTTTTTACCCTTTTGAATCAGAGGGTTTGGAGGTTTCTCTGACTGCCCCTCATCGTCTGAATCGTCGTTCGAATGCGCTTCATCTTCCGAGTCCGAAGACCAGATCCAGTCACCCGCTTCAGTTCGGTGCAATCGTCCAGACGCCCCAGGGGCCTTTCGGTAGCTACGAGCTTTCTGAGACCGTGCCTCTAAAGATGGAGCTATCAAATATATGAGCAGTCACGTATTGGTGTTAAACTTGCAAAACAAAAAGATAGCAATCACCTTGGGCAATCAGGGTTTGTACCAAATATCTCCTGTCCTTGGCCTTTTTCAGGAAAGGATGCTTGAGCAATTCAGTGGCGGTGGGCCTACACCCAAACCCATGTATAAATAGCTTTTCGTTTTGTATGGAAGTTTTAATAACTTACCGCTTGGTGGGATCCTTTTGAAGGCAGTCAACAATGAGTTTTCTAAAGCTTTTTCCATAAGCTCGATACTGGTCACGCTCTTCTGTACCAGTTTCTAGGCAAGGAGGATCGTTTTGCAAGGTCAGTAGTAATACCTAATATCAGGAATGCATTAATTGCTATTAAACTTTTCATATTGAAGTAAAATACCTTCATGGGTGGATAACGATGGTAGGGCGCAGTCCCTGTGGCTAGTTCAATAGCGGTGATCCCTAAGGACCAGATGTCGGCTTTAAAGTCATAACCCGTGACCTAAAATAGCAGATGTAAATTTGGAACAAGTAAAAAATTAATGCTTTATCGATTACTTGTTCCATAACTTCTGGTGCCATCCAGCAAGGTGTTCCGACAAAAGTATGTCTCGACTTTTGCCTGCTTAGGTCTCCACCAGTCGCTAGCCACGACGAAACTCCAAAATCAGCAATTTGAATTGTACCATCTTCTCCCAGTAGTATGTTACCAGCCTTAATGTCCCTGCAAATTGAGTTCCATAACATTTGAGTGATTTTATGGGTTCAGAAACTTTACCTGTGTATCTGGCCATTATTGTGGAAGTATTCCAGTCCTTTGAGAACTTCTCTTAGTACTGTTGCAATCGTCGCTTCATCAAAAACACCGTGACGGCAATCAGTCGCTTTCATTCTATGCTTAATTATGTCAAGCAAGGAACCTCCTGAGAGAAGCCTAAGAAAATGAAACAGGTTACTAGATCCTAAGCTGTTAAATAAAAAATAAAAAAATAAATAGAAAAGAATAAACTCACCTGAGGATAAGCCATAGTTCCTCTCCAACAACGAAAGATGTAAAATATGTGACAACATTTTCATGATGGCATGAAGACATAGCTTGAATTTCTTTCTACGTTAAATGAAGAATAGTTATCGATCATCTTTATGTCAGTTAAATATGATGAGATTTACTAGGAGCTCTTCCATGCTGGTATTCCATTTTTCCAGATTTATTCGTTTGATGGCACATTTTTCATTGCGAGGCTTGCAAAAGGCAGAATGTACAACAGCTGTAGCCCCGACACCTGTAACAAGATTTCTTATCAGTTGATTCAGTTCTATGACACCACACCCAACAAATTAAGCTTGTGATGTTTAGATAACACTTGAGTGAGTAAGCAAACAATTAATAATGTTATATTAAAGCTATAATATTTAGATCAAATGCTTAGACAACTAGGAATATAGGTCAAGAACCAGATTTTTGGTGAGGTGACCTAGTAATTGCTGCCACTGTTTTGACACTTGAGATCAGCTTGTTTTTTAATGAAGATTAAGAACTGAATAAATTTTAAAACTAGGTTTTCATTTTAGAAGACGACACTATACTTTATTAAGAAATAAAACAAAATTTTAAAGGACGCTCTTGTTAATAGCCAGCAAGTATTCTACCGTAAGACAAAAAGATCCCCTTAATTTACGATATGGAAAAAATGCTCACCAATAACTTCGGCCAAGACGTAGTCATCTTTGGAATTTGGCCAGCCGACTGACGTTAAATTTTGTGAATTATTTTCCGCCATGAAAATCCAAGGAACGTTCCAATATATGTGTGTTTATTTGTGATGATTTATGCTTAAACAGTAATGGCAATGTACTTGTGGAGCATCTAAGTCAAACTTTAGTTGGGCAGGGTGTACGGGCGCCGATTCTCACAAAATTCTTCTATATCTTTTTGCTGGCCAGCTTATCGTTGTCATCGATAACCCTCACTTTATCTTACCTTTTTTCGTTGAGTCTGTGCAACCGTTTTCCAGATCAGCTCGGAGTTCTTCGCTCTGAACCCAATAAACGAATTACCAAGCTGTAATCTAATTCACTATCGAAGCTAACAAAAACTAACACGGTGCTTTTACAGGGACTTTAGAACGACACGCATGCTTGCGACGAACTGACCAAGACTTTTGAGTCATATTTGTCCCACTTTCTGTTCACTGCCCTGCCCTCTTTCCAAATATACGTCAAAGAGATAGGAAAGGTAAATTAGTGGGATCTGTAGAATAAATAACCAAGTGGTCGCCTACGGCTGCGTCAAGGTAAAAAAGAACACGGGGTTTCATTACCTGAAAGGACGGAAGATGGTCATTAAAGCGCTGTCCGAACTCAGTAAGCGAATTTCGGCGTCGAAAACCCTAAGCAAACAGCCTCAGCGTTTGTCAATAATCCCCGAGAATAATTCAGCCAACAGTTTAAACAAATACCTCCAGCGATGGTGACGACACCAACGACGGCTTCGTGGGAATATCCAGCGAGAATGTTCTGTAATTCAAGAGCTTGTTGTTTAATAGCAAATAACCCACAACTAGATGCTAATAAATCTTACCGTTTGTAACTATTCATTTTAAAAGCTAGAGATAGAGTGACGTTGAAGACAGCCGTTCATCACAGAGCTATAAAACACACTGTTATGTTGGATTTACGAACCGTACAGTCCCGTCATCTGATTTGACTAGCCCATCTTTCCTGTTGATTCAACCTGCTATTTTGTCGTCTGCACGAGCTTTTTCGTGTATGAATTAATTAATTCTGTGTGCCGATATTTAAACAGTTCTCAGTTTGCCTTTCCAGGTCATGCGAAACTCCCTACACCTGTAGCATCGTTAACTACGCCACTACGACTTCAAGGTGTTTCTCTGAAACGTCAGGGAATTTTTTTTGTGCCTGACCTCAATGGAGACGAGACGCCACGCGCCATGATTTTCCTTCTCAAATGAGCACCATTGTCTTTAACTGAATATTAAACTGATTGACCTAACGTGATCGACAGGACAACCTGTGAATTTTAATCGTATAACGTCCGTCATAATCAAATAACGTATACTTACGTATAGACTCCGATACAAAGATACACATTGAAAGAATAATTAGATTGTTTTGGACGAAATACAAAACAACAAGGTTAGCAAAACAATTATAAATTAATTGGAAAGGCGACCCAACGGTGAACCGCGACTTCCATCAGAACTCAAACGAGGACTAGACTCAATTTCAGAGGAGGCGCTTTCACTGTTGAGCGTCGTCGAAGATCCGTACGGATCAAGTGACGATTGGACCGACATTGAACGAGCATGAGAACGTCGTCTGCCTCCGCGCTGTGGTGTTGGTGACAACTTAGCTGGATCTACACAAGTCGGATCTGCCTGATATGCTAACGCGTTCATGATTAGATGATCCGGTACTAGTCCTACAAAAACATAAAAGAAATCGTTGATTCCATGAAAGACATTTTCTGGATTGGTGTGTACCTAATGGATGGATTTCCCGCATCAATACGTTGGCTGGAATTTGATGGAATCGGATGAATTCTAAAAAGTTTGAAAGCGTCTCTTTGAGGCTGATGTTGGGATTGCTGTCGCAATATTTCTTCGACCACATTAATGCAGCCTATGAGGTTGATTTTATAGTACGAATTATCTTTAATCAAATTTTCATAAAATTCTTTACCTGAAATTTCGTGAATTCGTCCGCTTTCAGTTCGTCTCTACAGAGTACTAGGCGTACGACGTGTTGCGGCAACAAAGTGAACGATCCCAAATTCAATACTTTTAATCAAAGAGAAATTTCAGTATGGATTAATATGAATAACAATGTTTCTTTAGTACCTTCATTCCCATGTTCGTCGACAAATTCTAATACCTTTAAGGAAAAACATTAAATGAAAGAACTAATGGGGAAAACCATTGTGCAACCATCATACCTTTTGCACTAGAGATTTAGTGCATTTGTATTGTATGTAACGTTCGGCTGAGGCCAAAAGAGCGCAGACAGTATCAACATTGATACAACACTGGACGAAACCAACGCACGAACGCCGGAGTTCGTCGAGTCCGTAATAATCAGCCGCATTCATTACACCTATAGTCGTAAAAGTCAGTTAAAATTATCAGTGTACAACGAAATTCTTCCCGAAATACCTAGCAAGGTTCTAGGCTGTAGTGTGACGCAGCCAGTGTGAATGTATTCAATGAGTTGCCGGAAAACGTCGGGCTCAAATTCTTCGGCAATTAGCGTTTGATGGGTATGCGTAGCCGGCTAAAAATAACGAAACAAATGGGTTAATTAAGCAAAAACGGGGCAAATTAGCGAACGAATGCGGAGAGGTTAGAAAAAACATCTAACTAGCTAACTGTAAGTGAACAACAACGAACTACGGTGATGTGAATGGGCAATTGGGACAGTGTTTTAGAGCTCCAAATTCTTTGCGATTGGATATTGTGCTGAGGATTTGCGAGACTAACTATTGTATACACCACAGCATACCTCGTGAATGGAAGCTAATTGTTGGGTATATCCTCTCTGTATCGTAACATATTTCGAGAGTGCAACAGGGATCGGTTAGAAGTGTTCTAGTAGAATCGTAAAAGCATATACCTTTTCCGTTGGATTTTGTAAATTTAGAAGAGGTTCGCTACTCCGTTTGAGAAACAATCGCAATTTGTTTGGTCCTGTGCTCGGTTCTTTCTTCCGTTGAGGACTTGGCGTGGTGTACAGCATTTTTTGAAACACTCTAAAGAAGAAATAAACAAATGATATACATCCGTTCTATTTTTGCCTTTTGAACGATAATAGCTACCTGCTCCTAGCGGCCAAGACGGCCTTAACAGCGCAGACTGGTTCGCGAGTATCACCAACTAAAAACGTCACCTTTCAATCATTTGTTTCAGCCCAGAAATATTAGTCGAAATGAAAACTTGAAATAAGAAATATGTGTAAGTTAATCGTACATCACATAGTTCAGGCATGGAGGCCAAAAATTTTAAATCTTCTGCTAATCCGCTCTTGTTTTCAAAGACGCTTAAATCAGCTTCGTCGCCGAGCCCGGTGGTCATGACCGAAAGACCACCGAGAGCCGTTTCAGCCATGATTCTAACTGGTTGATTAATATCCAAAGTCGTTAGAACTCGAGAAGAAAAAAAACAAAGAAAATAAAGTTGTCAACTCACCTTCTTACTGGCTAGTTTTACGTGACAAAACAAAACAAAAAAACACGTAGAAAAACAAGCACTAAATCGATCAATGTCCTTAGTGCAGGAGAAACGTAGACTGAATAGCAGACGCAAAGGTCGACACTGCGTATCAGAGTATTGATCGCATTTCCCGCGCAATCGCTGCTCTCTCTTGTTCTTTTTCCCTTATACGCCATTATTAATGCTAAGCAATCAGAGACCATCGTCTGTAGTTTCCCTTTTTTCCCATAAAGAGAACGACAGTCCAAAGAATTAAAAAGAATTTACGAGCTAATCACCGTGCCATGACGGTTGAGAAATGTAGTCAAGCCAAACGAAATTAGAGGTAGGCAATGATGTGGATTCGTTTGGCTCTGCGAGATCGAACTATATTCAACAAGTTTCTATTTGTTGCTTTCCAGCAAACCTTCGTTTTTACCACACACTCACAAAATTGCTTGTGTTCCAAGGGAATTGAATTGCCACAAATGAAGGTGCATTTTTTTGTTTTTATGTAATTGTTCCTTGGAGATATCATAGGAATATGAAAGTGATCAGGATTGTGCTTCCTTGTTTTGCAAGGTCATCATAGATAACAATCCTGGCCTTGTCAAATACGTACAAATATTAAGACATGTTTGCTTTTTACGTCTGGTTGAGTACTTTGCGTTACTTTCTATGACGTCAGACCAGTCACACGGGGGAAACGGGTTGTGCCTGAGCATCTGCCAGGCTTTGGAAAGCCTAACATTCGATCGAGTTAAAAATACGCTTTGGAATTTTCCCCGTTGTAAGATTGGGAACTTCCCAATGAACCAACCTTGAGGCAGTTGCCAGCAACCTTCAACTCTCTCTCGTTAATTAAAACACTGAAATGAATTGCTATACCCAAACGTAGTATTGAATGATATCCTTTATTCTCTATTGAAAGTGGTCTAAAACGATAGAAAAAAGGACAATCCGGCAGAAAAAAACGATGTCAGTGAGCAACACACAACAAATGGAAGAGATCAGCATAAAAAACGGCTGCAACATGACAGCTAGTATTTAGATAAGGATAATACTGGGGACCGATTTAGGTGCTGATCCATCATGTGTCACGTCATTTTATTGGGCAGACGAGACGACTGTAGTACGATAGCCGGATGAGCTATACTGTAGCGATAAGACGTGCTGAAATTACGTCTGGCTATCGAATCGGCAGCGTTTTCCAACCCTTCTATCGTCTTCTTGACGAATACGTGCTGGGCAGCAGCTACAACCGTACCCAGGGCGAAACAATTGGCTGCAAACTATTAGAGAATGTAAATGAGTTGAACTTGGTAAAATCGAAGAAATGTTGAAACTTACAGCGACTTGGTTCATACTCCTTGACTTTAAAGTGGCGAAATGCAAAAACGAAAGAGCTGACGTATACTCGGCCGATAGACTCTTACAAATGAAGGCCGGCCCTTTCTACGCTGCGCCTTTTTATAGAGTAAGCGAACTAACAATCTTGGTCAAGACCGAGCGTCAGCTTTCCTTTACAATCTCCTCCCACTGCAGTTTTCCCGGCGCCATTTTAGGGTAGGCGGATGCCATTTTTTTGACGTCACAACGACCAGCCCCCTTCTTACTTCCATTTTTTTCTTCGACGTTTCAACCCCGGAAATCATACCACGACCATGACGGTGATAAATCTTTGTTGGATTTTTATAATTTTATAAGGGAAGTGTATTAAAATGCAATGAATGACTTTGCCGAATAAACTGACGAGACGAGAGATATATGCCCGATGCCCTCAAGGACTTATCAACGGTCACAGTCACGTACGTCATTATTGCACCATCAACGGGTTTCCACACGCGCGCTCATTTTCCTTTTTGTTCGTCTTTTTCTTTTTTTTGCCAACACAGGAATTTTAGGAAAAAGAAGATCAAATAATATGGAACATTTATAAACATGTATTTATACATGCTGACCACTGAGTTATGTACAAGGGCGTACTGAATGGATGTTAACTCTATACAACGATTACCCCGACGGATGAATTCCGGGGCGTATGCTTCTTGCTGGGCTTTCATTTTTTTTTCTTTTTATCCAGAATGTGAAATCCAATCTTCTTTTCTAGCATACAATATGGTACAAAACGTAAATCGATGATGACAAAATTGTGGCCGAGAAATTCAAGACACAGAATAAAATTTACATGGTGTGGAGGGGGAGGGCTGTACGAAAAAAACGAACAAAAAATAGGGAAGAAAAAAAATACGCCTGTGTGTGTGTGTGTGGAGTGTGTGTTTCAAAGAGCAAAATTCAAAAACGAAAAAAGAAAAAAATTATACCGATCCATTCATTTCAATTATACACGGCGCGGAGGGATCAATGCGGCGGCGCGAGATCACAGACTCAGTGAACTCAAAAAGGTAAATTGTTATTCATTCACGTCAATGACACTGTTGATTTTTGTTGTTGCAACATATACAATTTAAAAATGATTGGGGTTTTGCACGCATGCGCTCATACATACATACACACAGGACACACACAAACATACAAACAAAATCAACAGAAAAAAAAGAAAGGCGTCTTTACACAACAGTCCGGAGCAGAGCAGGGCGGTGGATGAAAGAACAAAAGTTTTTTTTTATATGAAGAAAAAGACACGAGCATACAGTCAATAGGGAGGAGGAATTTTTCTTTTAAATTGTTTTGCGACACACTCGCTCGACGTTAATTTAAAGTTCAGTGTGTGACAGAAACGAACATTCTATGTGTTGATAAGAGAGAAAATGGTACATTAGATTAATATGATAACGAGAAGAAAACGGTGAAACAATGAAGAAAGAGAGAAAGGTAAAGTTAGATAGACAGTGGGCTGGATTCTGAATGAATTGAGCAAAAAGACCACAATAAAAGGGAGTGTGTGATTCTCTTCCGGATTCTTTCCACTTATTTTTATCCTTTCTCCGAACTATGCTGTTTTGTTTTTTTAATATTTTAATATTTAAGTTTTTTTTTGAAGTTTTTTTTTTAATTATTTACTTTGTGTGTGTGTTTTTTTTTTGAAGGAGTATGTTTAAGGATCTCAAACAGTGGCGATGATGACGAGCAAGTGGGCAATGTCCGTCACACGGTGAAGAAGGTCGGGTGTGATGCGAGCCAAACTGTCATTAGCAAATTCGCAAGCCGGGAAAATGTGGACAACGTAAGACGGCTAAATAAAATAAAAATTATTTAAAAGAATGTCGGTTAGAAATGAATAAAAACCAAAAAATTACCTGCTGAGAACCAGGAGCAGCAATGTTGACAATGCCGGCCGCCTGTTTCAATTGTAGATAGGTGATGAATCCCTGTCGAAGATTATTGGACTGTTGCAGGACATCCATGGCATCCCGACCGCAAGGTAAAGCTAAAAGGATACAATGTTCTTGCTCCATTTGAACTTTACGCGCCACGCCTTCCAACTGTTGTTGTTCCAGTCTCATGCGCTGGGCAATGCGTAAGGGCAAAGCCAGGCCTTCGGGACTACACGGCAACGATCCTCGCGCCACCATAGGATTGCCCGAGATGAAGTGCATCTGGACGACAGCGTGGTCGTTCTTGAGGGCCATCAGGCCCTGCCACATGATGGGATAGCGTTGCAGGAGGCTAACCAACGAATCGGCTTGAGGTGGAACCTGCGACGCGTGAGGTGGGGTCCTAATGGCTGGTGGGCGAACGGATAACGACGTGGCAGGTGAAGGGGCCTCACAGGCCAGGGTGGGTTGAGACGGTGGATTCACTCGCTGCATGACTCCCGTGACGCTCAAATGGGCTGGCGGAGGAGACGGGTGATAACCGCCGCTTTCTTCGTGAGAGTAGACGTGCGTCTGGCGGTGTTGATGCGATGGCGATGGTGGTGCCATCTGCATGTGACCCGTTGGCGTTTGATGGTATGCCGAACCCGAGGAAGCCGGACGATGGTGTTGTTGGTACATTTGCTGTTGTTGTTGTTGCTGCTGCGCGTTGG
Source organism: Daphnia sinensis (assembly GCA_013167095.2). Taxonomy (NCBI): domain Eukaryota; kingdom Metazoa; phylum Arthropoda; class Branchiopoda; order Diplostraca; family Daphniidae; genus Daphnia; species Daphnia sinensis. Next base: position 2,862,928 of record CM023192.1, on the reverse strand, counting down.
TATTGGCTACAGAGAACGGAACGGCAACGCAGCCTTGTAATGGCGATTCGGTGGTACGGTGTTCACCACCGGCGGCCAAGGCTCTGAGATGAGACGGCAATGATGGCGGTGGAACGGCCCGTTCGCGTGGATCGCGTTGTAATTCAGCTGCTTCCGTTGGATTGAGTGCGTGTTGGGGTGCCGGACCAGGAGAAAAGGTCCCGATTCTTGGGAAATCAGGATACCGGGCGTAATATTGCTGATACAGCTGGTGTTGCAACAATATCTGCGGATTGACACGTGACATGTCCGTCTGACTGGGAGAATGTTGATGGGCGGGTGGAGGTGTCGGTAGTTCGCGCAACATTGGATGAATCGGTTGCTGTTGCAACTGCTGCTGAATTGGTTGTTGCTGTTGTTGCAACTGCTGCTGGATCGGTTGTTGTTGCTGTTGCAATTGCTGCTGGATCGGCTGTTGTTGTAACTGCTGTTGAATTGGTTGTTGCTGTTGCTGCAATTGCGGGATCGGTTGTTGCTGCTGTAATTGCTGCTGAATTGGCTGTTGTTGTTGTAACTGCTGCTGCTGAATCGGTTGCTGCAACTGCTGCTGAAGCTGTTGTTGTTGTTGCAATTGGCGAACGTCCGTTTCTTCTCGCGAAGGAGTGCTGGCTCGACGGACAGTCTCCTCTCGGCTCCTGGTCTCTGCTGCTGTGATATTCGGCGAGTGTTGTTGCTGGACTAGATGGTGCTGATACGCCGCAAAGTGATGGGATGGCGGTTCGTTGGATGCGTAAACGGGCCGATACGGCGTTGAGACTGTGGTTGATAACGTAGCCCGACTGGTGGGTACCGAAGTGACGGATACTCGGATTGGAGCACTCGCCATCGGTGACCCGAACACCGGAGGTGCAGACGTTACCGTCGTCGGCATCGAATCTGATCTCGGCCCGTAAATGGGATAAACCGAGACGCCACTGGTGGTCGTCGACGATGTTAGAGGCGGACGAGATGTTGCCGGAAGAACCGAAACGCTCGAACCGGTTGATGATGACGACGACGAGACTTGCGTTCGCGTTAACGAAGGTGTCGACACTATGGGACCCGGTTGCGATGACGAAGAGTACGCCCCAGACGAGTAAAGCGTCACAACGGCCGGTGGAGGTCGTTGAGGTTGAGATGACAGGCCGGATAATGTAGGCACAACAGCTTGAACGCTGGCCATTGATGGATGCGTCCTGCTGGCCGGCTGCTGCTGTTGAGAGCCGGTCGCTCTGGCGATTACCACAGTGCTTCCCATACTTGTTTGGCTCTGCATTGAATGCTGGGTCGTTGCTGCAATATTTAAATAAGTTTAAGTTTAAAGACATTTATTTTCGAAATTATTGTTTAATTACCATTTGTTGGTCGTCCCAGAAGTGGAGCTGGTCCGCTCAATCGTCCACTACTTGCCACGGCGATGACTGTGGCACCGCCACTCAAACTAACCGGTACACCGGCCGGCAATTGTAATTGTGGCGTGTGTGACTGCGGTTGTTGTTGCTGTTGTTGTTGTGAATGCTGCTGCTGTTGTTGTTGTTGGATTGCCTGTTGCTGAATCGGTCCAGCTTGAGGCTGAACTTGCTGCTGCTGTTGTTGCATCTGCTGTTGTTGTTGAAGCAGCAATCCGTGGGCAGGAGCGTCTCTTGTGAGTGGCACTGCCGGGTAACTTGATCCAGACGAAGCGGCCGGACGTGCAGGAACGGGTGTAACAACTGTAGCTGACGGCAAACGGGCAACTTCTGTGCTCTGCATGGGCGCCAGAACCGTGGCGGCCGGTGTGACGGTCGGAGTGATCGTCACCGAAGACGACGAACTGCTGTGCTGACTGACGGACGGGGTGGTCAAGTTGGTCACGACCGGTAAACTGGCCGTCGTAATGGCTACGCCCGATGTGGTGGGCGATGGCACTTTGACCAACGATGCCGGGATGAGCGTCGTCGTGGCCGGCTGAGTCGAATGCTGGACAACTGGACTGGCTTGAGACGGTCCCGATCTCAGATTGAGAACGACAGTAGACGGCGATGCGACCGGTTCTTCTGTCCGACGAACGACAACTCCGGCGTGCTGAGTTGGTAGCGGTTCGTCATGACGCCGGATGGGCGTCAAATGTCCGGTAACTGGATCTATCAATGTAGTGGCCGTTTCCTTCAAGGGTTGCGGTAGTTCGACTTTCATCACTGCCGGTCCAGGCGTCTCAGCTATCGCTCGCTGTTGGGGTATCGGCCCGCTCATGTACGAAGCCCTCGGCGATTGAATTCTCGGGCTGGATGGGGCGGCAAGCATCACGGGTGTTGCCAGCGCCACCGCAGGTGCATGATGATGACCCCGGACGACAGTCTCAATCGTATCGTCGATGGTTGTTCTGGGATCAATCAATCGGCCTTTGAGTCCTTCAAAATCTTTCTTCAAAATGTGTTGATTGATCGAAGGAGATTCTGGAACATTCGCCACAAAGTCCACGACAGGCTTCTCCTCCGGTTTCGCCTCCAACGTCTTGTGTTCGAATGGCTTATGCTCAACGGTTTCAGGCACAGCAGGTAGTGCAGGTGGAGTTGCTACAGCCGCTGGAGGAAGTGGCGGAGGAGGAGGTGGCGGTGGAACAGAAGCAGCAGCCGGAATGGTTGGTGCCACCGGCGGAGTCACTTCCTCTTCCGTGTCGTAGAATTCGTAGACATCCGCATCATGGCCTTCTAATGAGCTCTCACTGACGCCCCGGCTGGATCCTGATGTTCGTCCACGAACGCGTCGGGTCCCACCTCTGGTCGGCGGGGTCTGATTGGGTTTCTTCGTCCGTTTGGAAGGACTTTGAGCCACAAAATGCTGTTCAGGTTTGGCGATGACGTTGTTGATGACGGGCATCGATGGCAATGGCAAATCCGGAGTAGCCGTCCGGCCACGATCCAATAAATCCAAATCAGGAGTTCTGGGCGACTTTGATGAAAGATTAATATCTGGGGTCCTGGGTTTTTCCTTGAGAGGGCTGGACTCGTTCTCCGGTTGACATCTGGTCTCGTCGATGCATAATTCCGGCGGAGAAGGTGGTGGAGTTGGCGCTGTTTCAACAGCTGCTGGTTTACTGACGGCAGACAAATGGGCCGCGCGTTGACTCTCCACTTCTGCAACGTCGCTGGAACTCGAGCCGGAATAAAGAGGACACTCTGTCGGTCCGGCTGTGTCTTCGGTGGAGCTTGTTCCAGCTTCGTCGATAATCATCTCGTCCGACATGTCCAAATCGTTCTCACACTGCAAACTTTGGATGGCCTTTTGGGCCTCCTCGTTAGGCTGAGGGGACTCTTCTTGTTCGGGCGGCCATGGTGGCCGGATCAGAGATGACGGATCAGGAATTTCAACCGGCTCTTCTGGCTCTTCGTCCAACTTTTCTTCTTTGAAATCGTCAAACGTCTCAGTGAGTAATCCAGCCACAGCATCTTCCGTCTCCTGCTTCCAAATACCTGGACGGGCAACTGGTTCCGCCACGACGGTTGGAGTCGGAATTTCAACTGGAACAACCGGAGGTGGGACGACTGGTAGATTAGCCAAGACGGGCGAAGTTGATGGTTCCCATAATAAAGATGGCATGCTGAGTTTGGGCTCTACAGTTTGAGGCTCCGGTCGATGGATTATTTCCGGCAATGGTTTGACTCTCGGCGAAGAAGAAGCAATCGGAGCTGGACACGTATCGCTCGGTTCGGTTTTGATGCTTAAGGCCGTCATAACGGGCGATGGTAAATCGAGACCCGGTTCGGTTTTGATCGTCACCGGTGGTGGGCCGTTTTCACGATGGGTCTTTCGGCTCTTCTTCTTCTTCTTCTTGTGCTGCTGATCAACAACAACGACGGCCGGCTGGGCGACTATCATCTTTGATTCCGCTTCTTTCTTATCCTTCTCTTTTTGAGCAAGATGAGCAATGGCGATCAAAGACTCTTCCACCAATTTCGATTCGAGAGCTCGGCCAGCTTCTTGTAGATCTTCGCCATCGCTTTGCTGTTGTTCTTTCATAGCTTCGATACTCGGCCGGCTCTTGTGATGGTGATTGGCCGTTTCGGTAGTCTCCTTTGATCCAGACTTCTTGCGATCTCTGGAATGCGATTCTTTCGACTTCTTTTTGCGCTGTCGTTCGCCCGTTTTGTCCGCCTTGTCCGTCAGGGGTGGAGATGGTAAACTTTCCGGCTTAGGGACGGCCGGTGCGATTCGTCCGCAATCCGAGTCCGAACTGTAGACGATAGGCAACCTGGGATTTGGTGCGATTGGCGCAGGAGTTGGAGGTGGGACGCGCGCTGTCGGTTGCTGGTCATCCGAATCGTCCGATAACGGCCCGAAAATATTTTCCATTTTCTCTTCGCCCCGGCTGCTGAGTTTGCCCGAAGTTGAATTCGAGTGATGCAGCTTGCTGGACGATTCTTTTTTACTCTTCTTGACCGGCAATGAGTTGGACCGATCCACCGTTTTCTTCGGCTCGACGGGCGCTCGATTGATCTCCGGAATACTTGGCCGTCGCTTAACAATCGCAGCAGTAGGTTCTGCGCGGACTTTGGGTTTAGGAGCGGGCTTGATTTCAGGCTCGCTGTCCGTGTCGGAAGAAGACAGTAAAGGCTTGGACTTGTGACTGGACGGCGTCAGTACAGGTGGATGAATTCGCGATTTGACAGACTTGGGTTCCGGCTGATCGAACAGGAAATCTTTCTTGGTGGATGGCATGATCGGCTCGGACTCGTCCGAAGATGATGAGGATAATTTAACAGAGTTGGATGATAAAAGCGAAGCCGTTGCCACAGGTCTAGGTCGATTGGAACGGACAGGTCCGTCCGAATCCGAATCAGATGAATCCCAGGCGTTCTTCTTTCCATCCCTTTTGCTGGTGGGAGCGGATCCTCCTGCTAGACGGGCCTGGCGGAGGGCACAGAACTTGTCCTGTTGTTGTTGCTGGACAGTCTTCCGCTCTTCTTCCTGTCGTTTTTGCTGCTGCAGTTTCAGTGAGCGGGCCTTGACTTTGTCGTACATGGAGAAATAGGTGGGCTCATTTTGTAAAAACTCGGCCAGCTCACGGTCTGCTTTTTCTTGGTCGTTGGAATGATTGGAATCTGAGTCGTCATCGCTGGTGCCTTTACTTCCGTCTCTCATCATCGACGGATGAGTTTCATCGTCGCTATGACGGCCCCCTCTACCGCCAATACTACTGCTGCTACTGCTGCTACTACTGTCGCTATCCGATTGCGATTTCTTCCTGCTGGGCAAGCTCGGTCGCGGTGGTGGCGCTGACGGTTTGCGAGATATATGTTCGCTCTTGGAAGATTTACTGCGTTCTCCATCACTTCGTCGTCGATGCGATGACGAGGCGCTGGCCGGTGACTGTTGTTAAATAAAAGAGAAAGTTAAACAATAAAATTTTTATGATAAAAATAATTATATTTACCTGATGTTTTGCCTTATATTCTTTCAATTTCATTTCCTCTTCCCTCTTTTTCTCCCTTTCTTCCTCTTTTCGCTTCTCACGTTCTTCTTCTTTACGTTTTTCACGTTCGCGCTCTTCTTCCCGTCTTCTGGTTCGATCCTTTTCACGATCTTCTTTCCTATCTTTCTTATCCTTTTTATTGCTGCTGGATTTGCTGCTCTTCTTGTCGGAATCCTCGCGCGGCGCTTTCTTTTCCGTTTCTATTTTGGTGGAGGGCTTTAAACTGCTCGTCTCCAAATCCTGCTTCGGTTTCTTGCTGACGGTCGTCGTCGTCGAAGAGCAGTGAGATTTGGATGAATCACGCCGACTACTTTCCGACTTGGTGGACGACTTGGTCGTCTCTTTGTTCTCCTTGTCGTACGTCTTACTGCTTTTCTCCTTCTCTCGAGTTTCGCCCGTTTTCTCCGACTTGACCCTCTTGCTGGACGGCGTTCCACCGTCAACACTGCGACGACGTTTGCCCGTTTCGTTGGAAGTTGGGGCCGCTGTTTGTTCGCCCGATTCCCGAGACTTGCGTCGAGCGGGATCGATCGTCGTCGTTGGTTCAGTTTTGATAATCTCTTGTACTTTATTCGCGGCGGAATCCTTGGAGGAGGTAGTGGACGAGGACGAAGATGACGATGAGGATGAACTGGATTTTTCTTTACGGTGTGACGAACTGGAAGAATGCCTAGAACGTTCACTCGACTTGGCATCCCTGGATGAAGAAGACTTGGACGAGGATTCGGGATGTTTGTTACTCCGAGAGGATTTCAATGGAGCCTCGACAACGCCCGTTTCCACTGCCGGTGCATCCGCCGGGGTGGGATGTGGCGGAGGCGATTCTTTGACTTCCAGCGATTCTGCGGGAGGAGGAGGTGGCGGAGGCGGCGGTGGTAGGGAAGCTGGAGGAAGTGGTGGCGGAGGGAGATTTACAGGCTCCCGGATTTCCTCCTTATCGGGCACTTCCTCTTCAGTCGCAATCACCAGACTTCCATCCGTCTCATCCATCAAATCCTCATCCATCGCTTCGGCTGGATAAGAAAATTCATCTTCTCTGGCCGTTGGTGGAGGCGGCGGAGATGGCGGTGGCGATTCATTGGGCAGCGGAGGTGGTAGCGGCGGAGAAGGAGTCCTAGGTGATGGTTCGGCCGGCGATTTGATGACTTCGACGACCGGTGGAGGTGTGGCGGGCGGGGCCACCTTCGCAGCAGCTTGGCTAGACGACGAGGTGATGACGGTGGGTGACGCTGGGACGGAAACGTGATTGACTACTGGACTCGATTTCTTCTCTTTGTTCACTGCTGGGCTGGCCACTGTTGGTGTCGTTGCGGTCGTTTCCCGACCACTACTTTCCAACCGCTTGAGATCCTCGTCAAAGACCGAATGCTTGGCCAGCAAGCAACGGACAATATCAGAAGGTTCTTGCGATTTCAGCTCCTCTAGACTCATTGGACGGGCTTTGCGCGTGCGATATCGTTCGGCTGCCGTTATCGGAGAGGCCGCTACCGACAGAGTGGCCACCGTGGTTACCGGTTGGGCCGTCGGGGCAGTCGGTGGACCGACGACAGGGCCGTCACCAGACGAATGTGCCGAACGGCTGGACCACTGCTCGTATCGTTGTTCCCATTGCCTCAATTGCTCCGCCAGACTAACGGCCGTCGTACTGAGCGACGCCCTTGGAGACGAGCCAGAAGAGCATTCGGAATCGGACGACGAATCCGGCTGCTGCTGCTGTTGCGCAGTTTCCGGAGCTCCACCTCGAGGTGAACCAGGTACGGCGGCGCCTCGCGACGGGCTGACTGAGGTGCCGTGCGGGTGCGGTATTCGGAACGTTCCCTCCGACGAGGATGGCGTCCCGGATGCGGAAACCGACGAGGAACACGACGCTGTTTTACACGAGTTGACACCACGGCAGCTGGGCACTTCTAAACCGAAACGAGGTAAAGGTAACGTCATGGGACGCTCGATTGGAACGCGGGCCGGCCGTTCCTTGCGCGGATCCGTCGGTGGTTCATCGTTCTCGTCGCAGAGCGGAGTGCCCGGCCGGCTACAACCTTGTTCCTGCTGCCGGCTCTTGCGCGACAGGGGTGTCTCCACCTCCCAAGGAATGATGCGCGGCAGGGAATGTTTGGTCGTCGTTGTGTTGGCCGTCCCATCGCCCGAACTATCCGTCGAAAGACGCGACACTCTCCGACTGGGCCGGCTCAACGGTTGCAACAGTTTCGGTGCCTGTGATGTCGTGCAAACAATCGACAATGCCGATGGGCCAGACGACATGTGGCCGGCAAGAAGTGACGATGACTGCTGAATGCTGGACGGGAGGGGCTCGTTGGTGCTAACGTCACTCACACCACTATCGCTACTTCCACTCAATTTTGATTTCTTTTTCTTTGATTTCTTCGAAGCGGACAAGGTCGATTTGGATGCAGCCGGCCTTGATTCGACATCAGAAACTTGCTGTTCCTCCTCTTCTTCTTCGTCATCTTCGTCCTCACCAGAACTACTTGCCACACCATCAACTCGTTCTTCACTTAAATCGCGGATGCGCGTAAAAACATCCGATCCATTGGTCGTCGGCAAAGCGGTAGCACTTCCAGTATCCATGCTTAATCCACTGCTGCTACTGCTACCACCACTGCCATAACGGCGTGTTCGTTCACGTTCCAGTGAGGTGTAAGGTGATCCGGAAGAGACGACGTCCGGTTCGACAGATGCGTGCCGATGGATGGCCTTTTCGCAGGGCGAAGGCGACCGAGAACAGCGACGAGCGCTGATGAGATCTATGTCGCGTTCGCCCGTCAGGTCTTTCATTTCGCCGTCACGTTCCAACGATTCGTCCCGGCTTAAATTGCCGCCATGACGCGACCTAAAATTTAAGAAAAATTTTAACACTTTAATCTTGCTTCAATAATTTGAATTTAGGGGGGGGGGAATAAATACGGAATATCGAATCAGGAGTCATATAAAATAAATCCCTTACCTGGAACTGGAAGAGCCTGTCCGTTCTTTTGAATGTGTCGATGAACGACTACTGCAAGACGGGGTGCGTACTGTGCGGCTGGACGTCGACGGTGTCGTGGCGGACGGCAGCCTGTGTTGGATGGCCGACGAAACTGCCAAAGCGGCCGCTGCTGCCGAACTGCTGCTGTTATTCCTCGGTTCACGTTCCACCAACTCGAAAAAGTGCGCTTGACATTCGCGAGAAGCGAAATCAACCTGTAGTTTGCGTCCAGCTAGTGCCCGGCCTCTTAATTCCTGGACGGCAGCCTGGGCACAACTGACCTGATCGTAGAACACCAGGCCGTTGAAACGCTCTCGATCGATAGCCGCATAAGAGACGTGGCCAAAACGGCTCATGTGCCGGGCCAAGAACTTTTCGGCAACCGATTCGGCCACTCCGTGCAACCAAACGCAATTGGTGGGCATGGACTTGCCGAAACCGAGCTTGACACGGGTATTGCCCACTTGTTCACCATCTAAATGCCGCATGGCTCGCACGACGGACGCAATATCGGCGTACTGACAAAACGCGTAGGCGTTATTATTGTTATTGTTGTTGTTGTTGTTGGCGGCCGACGAGGCTGAAGCCGACGCATTGCCAGCGCCTCCACTGCTGCCACTGCTGGTGCCACTGATGGTCGACGTCACTGTTCCACCAGTCGTAGCACTCGCGCCGGCCGAAGAGCCTTGGCTCTGCTTTTTTATATCAATCTCGATGATGGGGCCGAATGTTTCAAAAGAGGCTCTCAACTCGGCGGCAGTCACATCCTTTTCCAAATTGCCAATGAAAAGTGTCCGCGTGGCTTTCGGATGATACTCGTCCAAATCGGCTTCGAGCGGTCGAAACTCGTTATCATCCAAATCAAGTCCAGAATCCCATGGCGTCACTTCGATTTTACATCCGAAAAAGAGTTTGTCTCTAGACACTTCGAGCGCCTTGTCTACATCTTCGGCTTTCTTGAACCGCACAATGGCCACACGATCGGAACCCTGGCCAGCCACTTTCACTGTCACCACTTTGCCGTGTTTCTTGTACTCGTGAAACAGGCCGTCTTTGAGACTAGTATCTGACGACCTCAACGGCAAATTGCGGACACAAATGGCCAATGGCCTGCGATCACCATCACCAGAGCCTGTTGATCCGGACGAATGGCATAGCTGGCCAGCGGGGGATGATGTGTTCAGGGCCGTCGAACAACCGCCGGCCGACAGTCGGTGACGGGACGAGCGCGAATTCCTTGGGCCGGCCGATGAGGATAACCAACCGGGCGATCGCGACGAACCTTGTGAGGATCGTGAACTTCGACTTCGCGGAGAACTCGACGATTGGGCGGAACGGGGTGTCTTGTTCGTCCGGCTGGTAGCCGACTGCGGACTACTGGAACGCGAACTGGATCCACCTGGAGACAAGGTCCTCGATCGAAGCCGAGAGCCCGATGTTGATCTCGAACGCGAACGCGATGGAACAGAGGCCGAAGAAGCCGGAGAATGTGATCTGGAACGACTTCTGCTACTGCTGGGTGGTGTCCTCGAATCCGACCTGGATCTGGACCGGCTAGGAGATCGACTAGACATACAAAATATTAAAATGAATCCCATCTGCAGCAACAAAAACGGTCGCCAAGGTAACAAGCAAAAATAATATTTAAAAAATCGATGAGCTACCTGGATTTCCTCTTGCGGGCCGAGAGGGGTGTATTGCTGACACAAGCAGAGGAGGTGGAGGTGTTGTTGGTGGAAGACAAGCCAGCGAGTGTGGGGACCGTCCTTTTGCCAGTTGTCGGTGTGCTGGGCAGCGAGTCAGTTTGCGACATGCGTTCCGAACGTTCGTCCATACCGCCACCGTAGTCGGGTGGCGGATAGCGACTTGAAGGTGGGCCAACTGGTTCGTAGGGATTCCAACTACCGGGCGATGGGCCAGTGACCGATCCTGTACCGGATCGAAAATGGCCAGAATTCCTTTCACCACCACTGTCTCGCACAAATGGTCCGTTGCTATTCCGATAGGGCCGATCCCGATAATGATGGCTGACCGGCCCTTGTCGGCGGAGGAACGATCCGGACCCGTCCGGATCGCCACGCCGCTCAAAGTAATGACTAGATGGTCGGTCGTATCCACCACCACCACCACCACTTCCTCCACTGTTGTTGTTGATCAAATGCGACGATCGGCCAGCACTTCCGCCGCCGCCGCCACTACTACCCCCACCGCTGGGTGTATTGGACGACCCTAATCCAGTGGTTGCAGTAGTGCCGGGCGTGCGTCCCTGATCGCCCAATAATGGCTCATAGTAATCCGTCACCAGGCATCGATCGTCGAGGCTGTTCTCTGAGGCATGTGCCTTGGCCGCCGATTTAATGTCCATAAACGCCACTGCGGCACAATAGCCCGTGTTGACACTACCGCCGACTTCTTCATCCTTGCTGGAACTCCTGGCCAGAAGTTTGACACTTTGCACGCGACCATATCTGTAGAGACAAAACAAAAGTCAATTTCAAGGAGAGTTTTTAGGAAAAATGAAAAATGGCACCAGATGGCACTATGCTAAAAACTTGTTGAATATTGACGTCATGGCTCTCAAAACCTATACTATTCCCTACTACAACCACCATCGTGAAGGTCATATACACACGATACACTGGGAAAATAAGACACGGCCATGGAAATCAATAAATGTTCGATGGAGGTGAATCACACGACGACGCATTTCGTTGTACTACTCCACCAAGCCAGAATATAAAGAACGTTGAATTCAGACAGAAAAAAATATTGAATTCTCTTTTTGTGTGTGTTGTTTTTCGGTTGTATGTGTGATGAAACTTTGGAGAAAAAAGCCCGAGGCATAGAGAAGAAGAAGAGGAGAAAAAACCGCAGAAGTGGCGTGACGGGCAAAAGAATGAGACGGACCCTATAGTGTGTAAGTACGATCGGTTGGCTGCGCCAGGTAACACGTCCCCCACCCCCCATTGATCACGGACAAAAGGGGATGAAAGAGCTGGATGAAAAAAAAAGAAAAAGAGGACAAAAATGAGGGGAGACAGAACAGAAAAATGGTGTGAGAGATAGAGAGACGCTACTGCTCGGCATCTACACTGCTTTGGTTTCAAAGTTAGTTTATCCCCCCGAATGTTTTTAAGTTAAAGAACAAAAAACACCTGAAAACGAAATGTTACATGTTCATGCTATCGAGAGAAAAAAACCCAAGAGTTGCTTGACCGCAAAAACGAGAAAGAAGTTTGGAAGAGAGAGAGAGAAAAAACGCCGAGACGCTCAGAACGATCGTTTGCATCCGCCATGACTGTTGGGTGTAGGATAAGGCAGCCGTTGCCCCCACACCAAGCGCGCGTGTGTAAAGTCGGAGAATGAAAGAGAGCTGATGATGGAGAGAAACCCAAGAATGGATGGAAGCATAAAAAGAGGGAGATAGAAAAGCGGAGAGAGGGAGAACACACAAAGAAAAATAGAAGGAGGTGGAAGGGAGTTGGGAGAGTGGGGAGAAAAAAGGGGTCTGTAGAGGACAAGTCCAAGGGGAAACGAGGGAGGAAAAGGGAGGGGGTCGTCAATGGCCGTTCGTCAAGAAAGGAAGCTTCGGCGCAAAATAACACACACACACACTTGATTCCTAGTTTTCTATTCGGATCTTCTAAAAGGGAAAAAAGAATTAGGTACAATAATAACAAGATGGCGTCTACCTTTGGAAATGTTCACGAATCCGTTCCTCTCTAACGTTGTCTGGTAGGTTACCCACCCAAAGATGTCGCGTCTCTCTGACCATTTTGCACAAGACGGCTAAAACTCATTATAATCTCCGTGTTGGGGTCGGTTGGTTGGGCGTTTCAACTCATCAAATTTTCGTTGTCGTTGAATTGAATAAATTAAGATTTGAAAAAAAAAACTAAAAAAAAAATCGTTGCTGTTTGCAACGAGGCCGTTGGGTACTACAGGAGAGAGCTCGTTTTCTACGTCGTTTTCTCTTCAGTATTGAAACAGGGCCATCACGTACAACACTAACACACGACACTGAAAGAGAGCAACGAAATCTGTTGAACAAATACGCCGTTGTGAATATTTTGAATCTTTTTCGACGTGTTTAATGCGACAATGTGTTGCACCCAGATGAGAAACTTGATCACAACCGCACAACTTACTCGACGCGACTGACGACCCAAACGCAGCAACCTCCCTCTCGAAGAAAACCCCAAAGAGGGAGGGTGAACTAGCTTCACTAGCGCCGCGTAGCGGCACATGCACGTATGTCTGGCCGTATTTTAGTTTGTACGCTATCCAGAATGAGATAGACTGCAGCGTCAGTGAGTCCCGAACCGTTGTTGAGTACACACACGTTGTTCTGATCTCGTTGCCGAAAGTCGGATTCTTTTAACGCTTATTTCAAATGTCTTTTACGAAGAAATCTGCACCTTAGGATTTAAAATTTTTCTTTGGTTCTGTCGACGAACATCGCTTCCATTTTTTTTATGTATTTGAATCGTTCAAACCTTCTTTTTTCGGGCATCTAAGAGAGTTAATGTGGGTTTTCTCAAATCACTCAACTTTGAGGTGACAAAACATTTACAAAAAAAACGGAAAAAAACACAACTCTGAATGACATTAAAATGGCTATTTATTTCGTACTGCCCACCGTTTTCGCCACATATTAACGCAGACGAGTGTATACAAAAAGATAAGAGACAAAGGATATGCCCATCTTGCTTCACTACCAAAACAATTTGGACTTGTATGAAATTCCGGCATAGGTGTTTGATGGCTTATCCATTTTTGGATTGGAAAAACAAGAAGATTACGAGGAATCATCTCCCCCGCACGATCACGGACATATTATTGCGAAAGATATGTAACAGAATTAACAAAAAACCAAAGAAAAGGCAGACAAACAAGATGGCGTCTACTTCCCTGCTTTCTTCCCCGCCCAGCCCTCAGGCGGTTAGCAACAGCCATTGTGTGTGTGTTGTGTTTTCCTGTAGAACGGCGGGGCCAAGGGGAGGGCAAGCAAGCTGTTCCCTCATGCCTAGTTTTCCATTGGCGTATACCAATACTTCAAATCCAATTTAATAGACACTCGTGTCTATTCTCCCCTCCAAAATTCAAAAAAAGAATATTGACCTTATTTACGGTGTAGCGCGTTTAGGATTATTTTATAGAGTTAAAGTTGACAAGGCATTAGCTTAAAAAAAAATGCTGACCTAACTAACAGGTGAGCAATGCCTTACCCAGGTTTTCAAGATTGCTCGCCAGAGGGTTTGGAAGCAAAAAAAAAAGGAAACAACAAAAGTTCTGTAGCCTTAAAAAAAAAATCTGTATTTTTTTGTGTATTTTTTTATTTTTAGTTTATTCTTTTCCTTTTCTGAAAACAAGTCTATTGACGATCGGTTGGCTGCGCCAGGCGCTTCACCAACTGGGGCGGAGTCTATAGAATGGCTGGCTATTGGTGGGCTGCTGGCAAAATGGTTGCTGGGTCGCCTGTCTGCCTCCAACGTTTCATCAGCCTTCTCCTTTCGAATTTTTTCCGTTACGGGGGAATGAAGGTCCCCCACCCCCCTAATCCATATATATAAATAAGTATGAAGCACAGAGCCATCTAGGCAACGGTGGAACAGTAGAATTGCCACATGATTGCTACTACTATGCAAACGTAAATTTCCATAGCTGTTCTCGATTCTCTGCTTTTTTCTGCTTATAGTTGAAATCTGGAAGTAAGTGAGAGACCGGTTTTTCAAGCCCGCGGATGTGTAATTAAAAACTTAGCCCGCGTGCTCTTTCTTTTTGCCTGAGGATGACTCACCATTAAACGGATCAAGGTCTAAAGTTCAGCGACTCATGCGCAACACGATCGGGTCGGAAGAGAAACTCGCCACATACCGCAAATGGCGTGCTGTACATTTACATCACTATACCCCTACATGCGATGGAAACTTGGCTGTTTCGTTTACAAAAGATTGCTGTAGAATCGAAACTTTCGCCTGTTACCTACATCCGATCTTATCTACTAGATAGCATTTTTTTTTTGGGTTTCCTTTTTTTTCCCGTTTGTCAACCACGATTTGTTGCTGTGGTTGCTCCAAATATTGCAACAACCATAGGTTGTGTTAAAAATTTATCGTCCAATTTAATCAAAACTAAAATAAAACAAAAATATCTTTCAAACGAAGCACAGCCATCAGCCAACATTTCAGGATGAAAAGCAAGGTCTGTTGTCTGTATTTCTTGACTACGGGTCTCTACTCCATCTATGAGTCGTTTTTACTACTACTACACCGACGGATTTGTACAACCAGCATTTCCACATCAGCACTTCAGCAGACCCATCCAATCAATAAAATACTTTTTGCGAGTCATGCTCGTTGGCTGGCTGAAAAGATCCCGTGTGACACTACTATGGAGTTTCCTATGAGTGCGTTGGCTGTTGTAATGATATCCTTAATGAAAACGTCTTTCAAAAATTTTTAAAAGTTATCGAACAAATTGTAATAAGACAGCTTAACCCAAAAGTTGTGAGTCGATAATTGTTCATATCGGATTCATGCTGATTCCCTTTACCACCAGGTAAAGGGTGGCAAACGGGTCCAGCGACCACGTTGGCAGCAAAGCGAAATCTTGCCGTCCCACCAAATCGAGTAGAATCCGTACAAAACATTTGCTTTTTTTTTTAACCAACATATTTTCTCATTTTTCCACAGTTTAAGTTTGATATTTTTCTTTATCATGATATTTGATTATGATTCACATCATCCACACTAGTTACCTGGAAAAGGTTCATCGCAACGAAAACGCATGCTTATCGTCGTCTGTTTCGACGCTAATAATCTGCATCTTCTTGAGTATTAACGAAACAAAAGTTTTCAAAGGAAGACAACTCTGCATTTCAAATTGGTTGTTCGTAGTGTGTTGTCAGGAACCTTTTCATGGTAGCACGAAACACAAAATTAACCCAAAACTTGCTCAAGTAAAAAAACTTATGCAAAGAATTTATGGAATAACTAGCAACAAAATGGGATGCTTACCTAATACCGAAACATGGAACAAGACATGTAATACTAATAAGACACGAAACGCTTTTATCCGCCTTTTTTGTAGACAATCTAGACATATATCCTCTGTTTTCTGCTTTATCATTTATTCGCATTTATTTCAGTAAGTTTTAGAAATCCTGTGTTGCCATATAATCTTTCAACATGAATGAAATCGAAATTAAATTAATCCGAATTAATGGTTCATCAGAAATCAAAATCTGATTACTGATGTACCATTAATTTAATTTTTAAATATGAATATCAGATAAAATAAAACAACCTACGCAGAACCAACAGTCAACAACAGATAATAAATATAAAATGTGGGTTAAATGGTTTTCAGTAATATTTTCAATTTTATAAAATTCACATTTCCTATCCTTCCATTTTTGGTTTATTAATTCAAATTATGAAAATGAATTTTAACTCGAAGAAACAGATATCACCATTTGTTCCGCGTACACTAGACGTTTCATCCATCTGACCATAATCAGACGAATTACCGGATCCATAACACAACAAAACGCTGGGCGCTAACTGTCGGTAACATATCCATGGATTCCGAAACGAATAAAACAGGTACACGTAGATTCCTTTAAACTTCGTCTTTGGCAGTAAGATAATTTTTAAATGTTAATGCTATCAGGTGACATGGAAGAGGTATTAAATGAAAACAATGACTCATCGAAAAGCTCGGTAGAAGAAGCAATTGTCAATACAGAGACCGAAATAAAAGAGTTAATTGTACTGGACCCCAATGCGATCGAAGTTGATTTCAACCATGGAAGAATTGAAAAACTCGAAAATCTGGAATGTCTGACCCAAGTAGAGGGACTGTATCTACGCTGGAATCTTATTAAAAAGATTGAGAACATTGGAATGCTAACCAGCTTGAAAGAATTGGAGCTTTATGACAACCAGATAACTGAAATTGAAAATCTGGGATCACTTGTCAATCTAGAGTAAGTTTTCTACATTTTAGGTTGCAGTCAAACATTGGATTTAAACATTTTCTTTAGACTTCTTGATTTGTCATTCAATCGGATCAAAACTATTCAAGGATTAGACACTTTGGTGAAACTGAAAAAATTGTTTCTAGTATCCAACCGAATTGAAAAAATTCAAAATCTTTCTAATTTGAAAGAACTACAAATGCTTGAACTTGGTGACAACAAAATTAGAGTAACTATCTTAATAATTTATGTAAATGAAACACTACCATTTCTTCTAAATATTTTTGTTTCTCAGGTGATTGAAAATCTGGATGAGCTTGTTAACTTAGAATCCTTATTTTTGGGTAAAAATAAAATAACCCAACTCAACAACTTACATTGTCTTACCAAACTAAAGCTACTTAGTGTACAAAGTAACCGTATCACCATCATAGAGAATCTTGACAGGTTAATTAACCTTGAGGAGTTGTATTTATCACACAATGGAATTCAGGTACGTCAGCTGTTATATATCATACAGTCCAGTTGCTAAATGTTTTCCTTAAAAGGTTATTCAAAATTTGGAACAAAATGTTAAACTCCAGACACTAGACCTAGCTGGAAATAGAATCAAACTGATACAGGGTCTAAGCAACTTAACAAATCTTGAAGAATTTTGGTTTAATGACAATTTAGTTGAAGACTGGAATCAATTGGATGGACTTTGTGGAGCTACCAAATTGTCAACTGTTTACTTAGAACGCAATCCAATTCAGAAAGATATCAATTATCGTCGTAAAATCAAAATGGCCCTACCATCGTTGACACAGATAGACGCTGCTCTCTGTCGATGATTACTAGCAAAATGTCTCCATTTATGAAAACTGTATTGAATGAAATAAAACAATGTTTGGTTTTGCATCCAAATGATTTATTTTTGTCACAGGATACATGCCAGTAGCATTTAGAATCGCAATTTGCTGAAAAACCAACGGTTTTTGCCGGATTTGTACCTGAAACAAACAGTTACTAATAGTTACAATGCTTTAACAGAATGAATAATTTGTTTTACCTCTCCTCGAATTTGGTTCGGACAGCGAATCGCGCCTTCTTCCTCTTCAGGGGATCTTTGATAGAGTCTTTGTTGACCAGATTCTTGTCGAAGCTAAGGTCCACAGAATAACGGGTTGGCATCATGTGGTTGTAGTTGACAATCTAAGTAAATGATTTTCAAGATATTAGGCTTACAGTAAACAAACATCAAGGCTATCCTCAAAATTCCCATGGTTGTCCCCACCACCAGAATATATCCTAGCCCATAACTCACTTGAATAAACAAGTTAACAAGCATAGGCAATTTTCTAGCAATGGAGGTATAATACTCTCACACATCAATGACTCATTCACTGCCGATATACCTCCGGTAAGGAGGTTGAGCCAATTAAGGCTCCAACAGCGGATCTAAGGAATGTGTTTGTTTGACAACTTAAAGAAAAATTCAATATCTTACCTTAACAAAGGCCTTAATCTTGGATCTCTTGGCTACCTTCTTTTTGCTCATTTTGTTGGTTACTTTCCTGGGATACCTGTCGACACCAGCAACAAGGGCATGTCCATAAGGTTTCTCACTGGTGCCTTCATCATAGTTCTTGACTATGATGGCCTTCCGGCCGGCAAAACGTCCACCGAGGACCAGCACTACCTTCCCTGATTTCATGATCTTCCCCATGGTGGTCTGTGAAAGAGAACAAAATGATCATCCAAACATGTCTTTCAGAAATAGCCTTAGTTTAGTCTATTGGAAACTTGCTAACACTGGTATAAATGAAGCGTTCCAATAAAGAAAGTCTAGGGAGGGAAAACCAGAAACACTAGAACTGTTTTGAATCGGAAAAAGTTCAACTTCACTATGGCCATACCGCTTGTTTATGGTCGTTTCAAAATTTAAAGCGATTTGTTTTCACATTATGAAACAACAGAAGTTTGAAATTTTACGGATTGTTATAATAGGGATGGTGAGGTTCGGATTGGCAAGACGTACAAAAATGGATGTATTTGATATTTACCGATGAGCGAGAGAGGTTTTGAGGCTTTCACGCACTGTCAATGGCCGACGTGCCCAACTAAAAAGAACTACCTAAGCTTAATGCTTAAGGAAAACTTAACATTTACGTGAAGCGACATTGCCGGTTTTTCACTATATTGCCTAGCAAATTGTTTCTTATTTTACAAAAACAGAACAGAATCTGACAGAATTTAGAATATCGAAATAGAAATGGCATTTGGTTTAATACTTAGTAACGTAAGTCCTGTCTCAGGAATCGAAAAGCTTCAACAAAACATGTTCACCTATTTTAATAATTAACCATTCACCGCGTGCTTCAGTTTTGAATAGCAAAACGAGAACATTCCGGCATCTAAACCCGAATCGTAAATAAGCCCAAATAGATAGTAAAGCTAAAAGGCATACTTTATCAAATATTTCATGTCATCACTAACTTCATTAGTTTCCTTAAAAATTATTAACAACAGATAATATACCTATCGCATTTGGAAGGATGTGAAAAGATAATCGCCATTCACGGGGCAATGCTTCAAAGATTGGTTTTCGTAATCAGCAAACAGCAAGACCGCATCGTCCGTTCTCTTTTTCTTTTCCAACCAACTTCATATATTAAATATTATTAAAGTAATAGTTACCACAAGCAATAGAAATTTACAAGAATAACATTTAAATAGAAATTCATTTTTGATAATTTTTATATCTATAAACGAACAGGGTAAACACTGACGGCTAGAGGAGGCTTCGCCATAGGTCTGGAGTAGCTGAACAGGCTATCAAAAAGGTTTTTTACTTTTTTCGTAAACAAAAGGGGAAAATATCTTTCGTGTCAGAAGTGCTTCATGTCAACGATACTGTGTTGAATGTTGTTCCATTTTTATTACGCAATGGTTCACTTAAACTGAATTAATGTACCGCTTAATTCAATACGAAAGGAAATGAATTTCTGTCAGTGAAAACATTTTTTCAGGTAAAGGCGATCGCGAGTGTAACTTGCAATTTGATCAGCGCCATGGGAGCTAAGGACTCTAAGCCTCAAGTCATCAGCTACGAAGAAGCCGCCAAGCGCGGTAATTAGTTATTTTGGATTAATCGTGGGACAATTTCCATCCTTTTCACTTGTATCAATTTGCATTTCTGCAGTGAACAATGTTGAACTCAAACGACTAAAGGATACATTCGGCAAATATTCAACACCAAATGGATTACTCCAGCAAAGCATATTTCTCTCTGAAATTATTGGTGACACAGTCCCAAGCAACTTAGCAGATGTATTGAAAACCAAACTTACTTTTAAAATGTAGTATAATTTTGTTTTGCTTTTTAAACAGCTTATTTACACCGCGTGGGGTGGAACTGCTAAGGGTATTACTTTCAAAGATCTTCTGAGTGGATTAGTTCTTCTCACTAGGGGCACCCAGGATGAAAAGTGTCGATGTAATTAAATTTAACTTTAAATAATTTCACAAAGCAAAATCTACTTTTTGGTTTTACAGTCATATTTAGCCTATATGCAAAAGATATCAACAGTGTTGTGACCAAAGATAATGTTGTAAACTACACAACTAAGTATTCTGATGGATGGAATCTAGAAAACATTTCTAGTTTGTTTGATGAGGTACATATCAGCATATCCTGAAATTTCTATTTAGATATAATTGTCATTTGATTTCAGGCTGAGGCAGTTAATTATTCAAAATTTCGTGAATGGCTGATAACAAATCCTTGTTCTACTTCTCTAACGCAATGGTTGTTGAGCGATCCATGCCCCATTACGCTCTCCAACGATCTCGAGACGCCAACGTTTTATCAGACGTTGTCTGGTGTCACCCACTTGGATGAACAAGAGATTATTGATCTCGAGAAAAAATATTGGCAGCTTAAAAATTTATCATCGAATGGAAAGTTTGATATTGAACTCTTCCTTTCCTTTGCTTCAGCACCCATCAGTTCAAACAGTGACGAGGACGTTTCAAAGTTCTCTATCGCCCGCGGATTATTTTCCGCGTTTGACGAAAACTGTGATGGACACCTGGACTTTAAGGAAATTGTTTGTGGAATTTCAGCCGCATGCCGAGGACCTTTAGTGGAAAGAATAAAATGTATAATGTGATTACCAAACAACATTAAACCCCTACTAATTAAACATTTTTTTTTCGTAGTTTGCTTCAAAATTTTTGACGTTGACCGCGATGGAGTTTTCAGTTATTCGGAAGTTACGCAATTGATCGAAAGCCTAAAACGACTTGCTGTAGAACAGTTTCCTGAGAATAGTAGCGACGCCGATTCATTGGAAATAACCGACCTTATTGCTAATGAAATGGAATCTGTTGATCTTGAATCGTTTTTAATGTGGGCGGTCAAGCGAAACGCCTTGGAACATCTTCTTGATATGTTGCACCAGGTAGACGGAAAGTTACTATGCAATCCTGCCTTGATTATAATTTGTTTTATAAATCATTGTAGCTATGTCATGTTGTACTTGGACTACGTCCCGCCTCGCGAACGGAAGAAGGCAAACTGATTCAAAATTGGCTAAGACGAGAAGTTAAACGTGGCTATCGAATTGGTGAATTTTGGTACCTCATATCCAGCATTTGGTGGAAGCAGTGGTCAGATTATGTTGCACCGAACCAGGTTAATTAATTAATATACTTAATTTTATTTGCAGCTTTGTTCTATATTATTTTCACTATACAGGACGATCCAAGCAAAAATCCACCTAGTAATGCACCTCTTAGAAACAACCCGTCAGATTCTGGAAGTGATGTGGGCACTGTAGTTAGACCAAGGGCCATTGACAATACATGTTTGGTGGCGACTTCAACAGTGAAGGTAAATGTGTAAACTATAAGTATTCGATAAAATTACCTCAGCTTTAATATCTTTCTTTCAAGGCGACTGTTTTAACCGGGGAAGGAGGACGACTTCGGCGAGAGTTAGAAAAAGGCAAAGATTACGAAGTAGTTCCGGAGGCAATCTGGAAAGCATTGTCAGCATGGTATGGAGGAAGCCCAGCGTTGCCGAGACAGGTACGAGGACTAAACTTCAGTTGGTTGCCTTGAAGTTAAAATATTGCATTTTCATCTTCAGGCTGTCCAATTCACAGAGTCTGGCCCGGTTGAATTAGAATTATATCCGTTGTTGCTTCGTCTCCTAAGACACAGTTCGACGACCAATGATAACGGACCGGCTTGGAATGGCCAATCTTGGAATAGCATTGTTGGGGGCTATGGTGCAGCAGCTCTCGGTGTGTTTTTGTTTTATTAGTAAATCAATTACGAAATACTATTTATTATGATGCAGCAGGCGGATACGGCTATTTTCCATCTGCTACGCAGCAGACTCCACGTCGTTATCTCGCTTACGTTGCAGCGTTTAGTCAATTAGCCACAGTCAGCCAGACATACGAGTATCTTTGCGGAAGACTGCGCCTCAAGTTTGATGACGTCCGACTTTGGCTCATGAAAGACGATGTGAATTTTAGCCAAATCTAGATTTTTTTCAACGTTTAACCTTAATAATAATTTTTTTTTTCAATAGCATTGCTTGGTCTTGTTGGAAGACGAAAATGCTACACTTGCCTCGCTTTCATGCCGCGATAACGACCAACTTCTTATCGAAGTGCGTAATAAAGATTTAACATGGCCGGAAGAAATGGTTTCTCTTTCTGGCCAGAGCGGTGACAAATATCGCCAAGGTGATACACATGAAGTTAATTTTTTTTATATACATGCAATTTGAACTTGCGTAATACGTTGTTTCATAAAAGCTCTGCCTAGCGAGAAAGGCGCGACCGGCTTGAACAATTTAGGTAATACGTGCTTCATGAACGCTTCCTTGCAATGCGTAAGCAATACGCAAGCCCTGACCCAATACTTCACCTCTAGTATGCATCTTCTGGAACTCAACAGGTAAGTCCCGTACCTTTCGATGCCTCAACCGTTCTTTATGAGCTTTCTTATTTACGTGTTTAGAGATAACCCTCTGGGAATGAAAGGAAACATTGCCAAAGATTATGGTGATTTAATTCGCGATATCTGGAAAGGCAAATCTCGAACCATTGCCCCGCTACGCTTAAGAGTATGTTGAGTTACTCATTCAATCCTACTTTTAATCTGCATGCTCCACAATTTAATAATAAATTTCTTTATCTAATATTTAAAATAGTGGACAATCGGCAAATACGCCCCAAGGTTTAACGGTTATCAACAACACGATGCTCAGGAGCTCCTGGCTTTCCTTCTTGACGGTCTTCACGAAGATCTAAATCGAGTTCACGATAAGCCTTATGTTGAATTGAGCGACAGCGAAGGTCGTCCGGATGTTGTTGTAGCTCAAGAGGTTGAACAGTCTCTTACAGAATTGTAAAATTTCTTTAATTCCGGTCTTTCCCTGCCAGGCATGGGAGAATCATCTGTTACGAAACCGCTCGATTGTTGTGGAACTCTTCCACGGCCAGCTGAAATCGAAAGTCACCTGCGGGGTGTGCCAACGTGAAAGCGTACGCTTTGACCCGTTCAACTACTTGTCACTGCCTCTACCCCTAGAAAGTTACGTCCATGTCGAGGTCGTTGGTAAGCTATATTGCACGCAATAAATAATAGATCCGCGTGTGTAGTCATGATTTTTCGCTGTTGATGTAGTTCTTCGGTTGGATGGATCGGTGCCCGTCAAATATGGTCTTCGCTTACCGATGGATGCTACGTATCTTTTACTTAAAGAAAGATTAGCCTCCTTGTGTCAGATCTCTCCCGATCATCTTCTATTTGCAGAAGTGTCTGGAGCAATGATTAAGGCAATTTTCATGATCATAAGAAATTGTTCGATTTCAATTAAACAGACTTTTGTGCTCTTCTTCAGACGTTTCCGGGACTCAACAACAAGGTTCGACCGACGTCTGGATTAGCCTTATTCGCGTATCAGGTGCTAAGCTCGACTGAAGTGATCCAATTTCTGCCAGTGAATGGTGGCAACATCGGTGCTCCGGATAGTGGAGCCAAAGAGGCCAATCGAAATAACAACAAAATAGGCCATCATTCCAATAATCAAATACCAAAAGTCATTGACAAGGGAGGGGACACCAACGCTACCACCACCAGCTCGGAGGTAAGACGACCCGTCGGTATCTGCATGAACGTGATGAGCACCGTATTCTGTAGGAAGGTATTCTCCCCTTATTTTATTTTTATTTTTTGCTTATTGTCCTGTTTGGTCGACCCCAGTTCTAGTCCGTCAGTCTAATAGTAGGTTTTCTCAAGTAAATGGTGAGGGATGTGCTGCGTCTACGTTTCTTTAAATTTTGTCTCTTGTTTTTTTTTACTTACCTTTTTCACGTTTGATTCTGAATCTACGTGCCACGTTAACTCTAATCTGACAACATGCATACTGTAACGCCTCTGGATATTTGGCAGATTTCTTCGGGATTCTTCATTTTGCCGCAGACTGATGTCCTATTGTAGATTAACTTCCTTGATGTATATTGTATGTAATGCCTTATTCAGTAGATTAGAATATTTGGTAGTAGATTTACCCAACACCTTCCTTGATGTTCGTCATGATCAATGTACCGTATTTTGAATGCCTTCGTGGCATTTCGTTTGTAAACTGTTTTAATTGTCAATTAATTTTTTCAATTTAAACTTAGAACGGTACCTCTCCTGGACAAGAATCCCTGCCACAAAGATCGACCAACGCAATCCAACAGCCAGTAACAAATGGAGGAACTAATGATGAGCGCAACGGCGATCGTTCGAGTTTGGCTAGTACCAGCAGCGGCAGTGGTGGATTAGGGAGTCCAGTTAGTTTGACGAGTAACAATAGCAGTACTCAAGAATTAAACGGCTCTTTGGGAATGGGAGCATCGTTTTTGGTTGTCTATCATCGGAAAATGGTTTCTTTGTTCTCTAGAACGTAGTATTTCTTGCGTTTTCTAACCTTCATTGTCTTCCAGATACGACAAGATCTCTATTTCGTCTCACCACACAAAACGCGACCTAGTCTCTTCGGTTTACCGCTATTGGTTCCCTTAGCGTGGAGGACAGATGTCGTCTCATCTTCAGGGGATGAAAGAAACAGAATGTTAGTTCTACAAACGACGAGCCAAGACTTGTATCGGTGTGTGTGGACGCTGGTGTCTCGGTTGGTCTCGCCCTCACCCCCTACTGACAGTGGCACACTTCCAAATCACGCCCACGACTGGTAACTATTGGTAATGTTTACATTTGCATGGTATTTTGCATCTATTCATCTTATTTGCAGCGACGATAGTCTGGGCTACGAGTTCCCTTTCACCCTAAAAGTTGTACAGGCCAATGGAATCCACTGTGGTATTTGTCCATGGACCAAATTCTGTAAAGGATGCCCGCTGGCTCCAACGCCTGACCCCCTACCGAATGGTAGCGAGACCAATTCGTCCTATATCGAGGGCGTTCTTAATTATTGCATCGCCGTTGATTGGGAACCGACTGCTCTTCATCTCCGTTATCAGACATCGCTTGAAAAAGTAAACTCACTTAACCTTTCCTTGTTGAAAGACTTGGCTGTTAATGTCGACATTTATATGTCCATCAGGTATTTGACGAAGATCCCAGTGTAGCCAAAGCTCTTCACCAACAAACAGAACCAGTCAGCTTGGAGCAGTGCTTACAAGCTTTCACGCGAGAGGAACAACTCTCAGGGGATGAGAAGTACTACTGTCCTAAATGCGCCACCCACCAGCCAGCCACCAAAAAGCTACAAATCTGGAGATTACCCCCAATACTGGTAATTAAAAAAAAAAGCTAGAATTAATTTTTTATTTCATATCATTGCGACCATCACAACGTGAAGTCAAGCGTATGAAAACAGAAGTGTACAACCAACTGTTTTTTTTTTAATCTAGATTGTTCATCTGAAACGATTCCAGTTCGTCAACCATCGTTGGATTAAGTCTCACAAGGCTGTTCAGTTTCCACATAACAATTTGGATTTCACCGAATTCTTAGCAGCGATTCCTAGCGAAACGCTAGTCCGCCATCGGCAAATGGCTTCTTCTTCCATGCCGCCGAATGGAGTGGCAGAATCAAGCAAGGACGAATCAAATGATATTTCACCGAAACATTCCATTTCCTCGTCCGTCCCTTATTCCAACGGTCACCCACCAAATATTCGAGAAGTGATCACCGGCAACGAATCTACCCGTAAGCGTCTCGAGTCCACGTCGCTAATCACTCATCCTGTTCATGATGAGGACCTTATTGATTTCCATCAACACCGGCTCCTACCAGGCTATAACAAGCTAGACATTACTTACAGCCTTTATGCTGCTGTGGTAAATAATAATTTTAAATAACAATGTTAACAGCTAATGACATTTTAAAAACAAATTAGTGTCATTCGGGTATTATGGGAGGAGGCCATTACATTTCCTATGCCAAGAATCCAAACGGTAAATGGTTCTACTACAACGACTCTACGTGCAAGGTACGTTTTGATTGCATTGGTTTGAAGCTAATCCTGAAATATTTTGGTTTTTAGGAATCCTCAGCGAACCAAATTGAAGGACAGACGGCGTATATGTTGTTTTTTGAGCGAGACGGTATTGATATGAAGGCATACCTCCCTAAATTACGTGAACCAAGTACGAGTTCGGCTGAAAGCGCCAATAGTGAATCTACATCGGGCAAAGTAGCAGTCGCAGTCAGTGGTTTAGAAGAAGAAGAAGGCAAAAAGTGCTGCATCATGTGATGCATTTTTGACGTATTCAGCCCTTATATTTCAGTTTTTAAAAACGAGTTTCACCTCAAAGAGCAAAATGGTATGCTTAAGATTGCGCTCTAGTCACTCGCAAAGGTCAAACTTTCCACTAGTAAGTGATGGATAAATGGGTTCTTTTTTGGTGTTGTTTCAATAACGATGGTCATTCATCTAGAAAATTATGTTTGTAGAGAGTTCAAATGTAGTTGGTTCCCATACTACCTTATTTACCTTTAGAATGATCGATTGAGCAGTAGTTGTTGCTTGTTGTTTGTTTTTGTGCCTTTGTTCCCAGTGTATAAAAACGCGTGTTTACATATATTGCGGTGCAAATAACTCATGAAAAATCCCAACAGGTACGAACGTTTGATTGACACGAAAGCTTTGTTTCCTTTATATTCAAACTATTTCGCTACAGTGACACAAGCAGTTGACTTCATTCCAGTCTGTAATGCTCCATTAAGTCCATTTCAAATGTTTTGCTTTGCGGGATGTAGGTGTGTTCCGATATGTCTGCAGCCCGTGTGTCCTTTTCTTGTTCTGTAAATGAATGCATATATAATAGTTATTATCTCTGCAAAAGAATCCGTGATTTTACGCGTTTCCCCCGTGCAATTTCAAATAATAATAATGCGTTTATATACATGTTCACTGATAATCTTTGTCTATCAATGTTGTGATTGCATCCTCTATTTTAAAGAACTACAAAGGACATTTACCTGGGTATCCAGCCTTTGTTTTAAAGTCAATAGTTTCCGAAGCTGATATCGGCACTGGTATTATATGACCTGTTCTTTTGGAAACTCGTACTTTCTCTCCTTGCTCTGTATACCGCCATTCTACTTTAGTCCCTTTACTACATCCGAAAAAATATTATTAACTGTAAAATAACACTATCGTAAACGGTATTCTTACTCATCGGAAGGATCAACCAAAGCAACCTCATTCGTGACCAAAAGAGGGGCTTCTGACTGAATTACTGTACCCGGGTAATCATCAGTCTTTCCGATCCACCTGTAGTGCACATTTAAGCCTTCAACAACAACCCAATTTCTTTCCTGAAAATAGAGAAAATGTGTTTGAAGAGAAAATACAAAGTTGGCAATCATTGCTTTCTGATGCATTTAATCAAATTTGTAATTAATTTCTTATCATTACCTCAATAATTTGGCTCACTAATCCAATCTTTCCTTTATCTTTTCCAACCAAGACTTCTACCTAATCCATATAATACACAAGATTACAAAAAATTCAATAAAATAAAATAAAAATTTATTAGATATTTTTCATACTCTATCCCCTCTGAAAAATGTCCATTCTTTAAGTGGCTCCACAAAAACTTTTTTCCTTCGGCTAAGATTTTGTCTCCGAAACTCTTCTGTCCATGGGCGATTCATAGTGTACCTAAAAATTAGTCGAATTGATATTTGTTATAACCAAAATTATGTCCAAAAGGCAAAAGCCATCATATATGCACTAAAAAAAGTTTCTCTAAAACCTTACCTGAATTTTTTCTTCTCTAGAGTTATAGGCAGATATTGTGGCAAATCTCTTGGTGCTTCCCAGTAAACCTGTAATGTTAGAGAGAAATACCGTCAAATAAAAAAAATCCTATCAAATATTGAAAAAAAAACTAAATAATGCATCAAATATGCATTACACTTAGGGAGTTACAAGAAATTAAGTAATTACTTGTCTCATCGCTCGTTTAATATAGGATTCAGGAAGATTTGAATAATCTGTAGAAAATTTCGCGATCTTCGAAAGCATTACGGTAAGCCTCATTCTTTATATTGGTCAAACTGTTTTCAACGAAAATGAAGAAATTTTTTTTATTTTATTTTTCTTTGCACGATTCACCGTGAGTTTGTGACCGACCTCCACTAATACACCGGGCCTGACTGAAACAATGCAAAACGTGGCAAATACCAAGGCCTACTTAATGGATAAGGCCTGTAAACTTGTATATTCCCCATGAAGGCGACAGAATTCCCATCCCTGCACCTGTGAGAGCCAATCAGACGAAAAAAGGAGGCGAAGACTTCGCCATCTGGCGCTCAAAATCCTTTAGGGTTATTTATTCCTGGCTAAACATTTATCCGATATGAAGAGGCATGGCCGAGTGGTTTAAGGCGCTGGTTCATGGCATAATTTCTTTCGGAGGCATGGGTTCGAATCCCATCGCTGCCACTTATTTTCATTTAATGCCTCAACATTTATATTATTTATGGATTCTGAGCACCAGATGGCGAAGTCTTCGCCTCCTTTTTTCGTCTGATTGGCTCTCACAGGGGCAGGGATGGGAATTCTGTCGCCTTCATGGGGAATATACAAGCTTGCAGGCCTTATCCATTAAGTAGGCCTTGCAAATACATGCTTAGGACTGTCACCTGGTGTTTAAGCTTTCAGAATCTGTTCTGCTTTTGGATTTCTCCGTGCGCGCTGCTTGACGACCACACTTTTCGTGCTGTTGAAGGATAGGCCATCCAACCAATCCCAGGCGCCCCAGGCCTTAAGTTTCAGTTACAGAATTGCTGAACTGAAAGTTGAATGTGATTAGCGTCTGCTAGAGCCAGAGTCTGGTGAAGGTGGTGAAAGCGAAACCGATCATGTGCCGAGAATTTTTTTTTGTATGTAAATAGAACTAGGAAACTTTGCAAATAAATGTAAAGCGTGGAATGTTTATACCTAAATGAATGTAAAACTAACTGATTGAAAAGTGTGAATCCACGTAATTGAATTATCCTAGTTGGTTTTCGTGAGGTATCTGTGCGCAAACGCACTACATTATTCAATAAACATTGATCTTTGACCGGACATATATATGTCACGAAAGTTGTTTGGTCCGATCTAGGTTAACTTTTTGCTTGATCCTTTATCACTCCAGCAAAAGATATTGATGCCCAGTTGTAGCTCTTTTTTGCTTGCCAGTGGATTAATCAAAACCATAGTAACATTGAAATCATGTCCTACAATGCCCTAGACCACCTAGCTGATCTAACTCAATATCTGAATCTAACTAAGCTGTTTGGTAAATAGAAATTATTTATGTCAAAGCATTAAAAATAGAAAAGAATGTACATATTTATATACACTTGTTATTGTTGTTTGCATTAGGGTCGTCTATAGATATTTATTACTCCAATTGGTTATCATGGCTTTTCACACCCTTAATCGCTGTCTCTCTTCTACCTGGAATTATCATTATCATGCTCTACATCACTTCTTCTCTTTTGTACATCTACAAATTACATAGGTAATTTATGGCTTTTTAATTCCCAATACTGTTTTATTTTATTTACACACTACCTTCAGATATAGGCTATTAGATGCCTATGATAAAGATATATGGGACGCAGGAAGAAAGGTTGTTTCAGCAATATGGGATGCATTAGGCTGGATTTGGCATGGTAATCAATTTGCAACATTTGTGAAACAGTATTACAGCCACATTTCTTCTAGGTTATGAAATAATTGGAATTGAAAATATTCCTCCTGGTGGTGCACTGCTAGTGTATTATCATGGAGCAGTTCCAATAGACTTTTATTATATATGCAGTCACATATTATTGTATGAAGGTAGACTTATCAATCCTGTTGGAGATAGGTTTCTTTTCAAAATTCCAGGTAAATAAAAACTCTACATTTTATTGGGTGGTACTATAACATTTATGCTGTTTTTTTTTTGTGTTGTAATTGCTTTAAGGATGGAGTAGTCTTTTAGAGGCGTTCGGCGTAATACCTGGTACCGTTCAAAGCTGTGCAGCGCTTTTACGGAAAGGGAATCTCTTGGCCATAGCTCCAGGAGGAGTTTATGAAGCTCAGTTGGGTGACCATAATTATGAGCTTCTTTGGAGGCAACGTTTAGGTTTCGCGAAGGTAGCCATTGAAGCTAAAGTGGTAAAAATGTTTTCCTCTCAGAACTGAAGTAAAGAAATTCGTCTAAAGTATGGTTTTGTCTATTTGTAGCCCATCATTCCAATCTTCACGCGAAATATTCGAGAAGCATTCCGGTCATTTAATGTTTGCCAATCATTCTGGCATTGGCTGTATCAAAAAACACATTTGCCTCTCGTTCCCATATATGGAGGATTTCCTGTAAAGCTGACTACGTTCATAGGGAGCGCCATTCCGTACGATGAATCCCATACTCCCGAGTCTTTAGCAAAATTGGTAACACAAAATATGAAAGAGATGATCAATACTCATCAATCAAAGCCGGGGAATATTTTCGGGGCTATTGCAGAAAGATTCATTCGCCGTAAAAATAAGTCATCAGGATAAAATATCCACAACTTTATATGTATTTATCAATATATTGGAAACCTTTTTCAATCATAGAAAATCTAGGAATTTCTTTTACTTTTCAAGGAAAATACAGTGCACGAACCCAACTAGCTGTAGAATTGTTTACAGTTTGCTATCGCGTGGAACTCCCGAAAACTTGTGTGTTACAATTCGAACAATTTTATGGGCTTCTTCGTAATGAGGCTCCGTTGCCTTTCGCACACGTTCCCTGTATGCACCTACAAATGAAAATATTTTTATTTACTATCATTATCATTTAACTTTGCTGTTTAAAATTTATGTAGTAAACAAAAACAGCTGCAATGCTATATCTCTGAAGTGGCATTAAACAACTTGCTTAGAGCCAGTTCAATAAAAAAAACTTTCAATATATATGGATTACCAAATTTGATGCACAAACTGCTAAAGTAAATAAAAAAATAGAAACTATCTAACCAATAATAGGATGTTTCTGAAACACATCATATCCAGCCATTCCTGCATTAAATTGAGCAAGTGAATGTTTCAGTATTTAAATACAGTTGATTTAGGTTACCAGGTTGCTCCAATTCACAACAGGCCAAAAGATCAGCAACAGAAATGTTAGGGCCAGTGATAAAGTTTTTTTTTCCTTTGTCCAACCAAATATTTTCTATTACATCCAGGCACTTTTCCATTTCTTTCTGAAAACGAGCAACTTTCTTTTCTTCAACTGGTCTATTAAACATCATGGGCTCTAAAAACTTTTAAAAATGAATGAATACTAACTTTGTGCATGAGGAACTCATCAGTATTAATATTAACATCTAGCTAGAATAATTTACCTTGTGTCTAAAATACATTGCACAGAACAGTCGAGTGTTGAGATGTTGCCACTCAAGGTATTCATCTACTTTTGCTTGAAGCTGTAAATCAGTGCTATACCAGTGGTCTGCAACATTTCTGCTTCTGGCCAAGTAACGCAGAATCGCTACACTGTAAACAATTTTGCTGGTTATAGATAAATGCTAAAGCAGTCATGTATTTAGGGTACCTCTCAGTTAATTTGAATCCACCATCATCAATAACAGGGACTTTTTGGAAAGGATTGATTTTCGTAAAAGCCTCTTCAAAGTGTTCACCTGTTTAAGAACAATGATACGTGATGTAAATCGCACAAGCCATTCAGATTATTTGCACTACCATCACGAAGTTTAACCGCACAGCTTTCGAATGGTATGTTTGCCACTTTCAGAAATAGATAAACCGCCCTAGACGGTTGTGACATTAAATCGTAGTATACTCTTAAAGTCATTATTCTCCTGTAAGTCTAGTAATGGCAGTTCACAGTGAATGCGAAGGTACTGTTGTCGATAAGCAACGCAAACATTAATCAATCCCAAAAGAAAACAAACAAAAAACGAGATTAACAGGAAAAAAATTCGTCGGCTGCCAATTACTTCCATTTCCATGCTGCAGGCGCTGCAGGCCTGTCGGAAATGTTCAAAATTTGAATTTTTATTTCCTGTAATAATAATTATTTTTTATAGCAAATGAAATTTCAACTATGATTTCTACAATAAATAAGAAACAAAAAATTATAATTCTTTAATTTATTGACATATGACATTTGGCTTGGCAGCCCAATATTTGGTAAGTTGGCAACGTTCTGAAAAAACCGGCCTGGCCGAAATCAGAAAAAAATGGCGAACCGTAACAGAAGGGCTAATGCTCCCGATGTAGATAATACCATTGATTTAGTTCAAGTGGATGGCCTGGTAAGTTGTTTGATGCAAATTAGTAATAATTAACGTGAGTAATTCAGAAGGCAATTATTGTTCTGATTGCATTATTTAATTTCCAAGGTCGTGGCGAAGATTATCAAGCATTGTCATGAAGAGGGAAGCAGCGCTGTTGATGTTGCTCAAGGTGTTTTACTCGGACTGGTTGCTGATACTCGCCTTGAAGTAACTAATTGCTTCCCATTTCCAAAAAATCTTGATGAAAACTTTGATGAAGAAGACTACCAAATGGAAATGATGCGTCATTTGAGGAAAGTCAATGTGGATCACCTTCATGTTGGCTGGTATCAAAGCACTCAACAGGGAGCTTTTCTCTCTACTCAGTTCCTTGAGTCTCAGTTTACATATCAGACTTCAATTGAAGAGTCTGTTGTGCTGATTTATGGTACCATTTTTGAAATGTTTTTATCACAGTTGTGTTCTGTACACTAATTTTATGTTTGTGTTTCAGACCCATTGAAAACCAAAAGAGGGTTTTTGCATTTGAAGGCTTACCGCTTAACTCCCCAAGCAGTTGCCCTCTACAAGGACAATGATTTTGGTGCTGATGCCATCAAAACCCATCACTTGAGTTTTGAAAGTCTATATCAGGTTTGCAAATTTGAGTACAAAATCTGGACTATTCAAATCAAACACTACTTGTGAATTTTAGGAAATTCGGCTGGTGATCCATAATTCTCACTTGGTCAATGCCCTTCTGTGTGAACTCAGTGAAATGGTTCCTTCATATGAAGGCTCCCAATATCTTGATTTAGGAACTGCGTATGTGTGTAATACTTCTTTAAAACTGGAAATTCTATTTAAAATTTCATTTGTTATGATAATTAGGTCTGTACTTGAGAAGCACCTGAGGAG
The DNA here is from genome assembly GCA_013167095.2 of Daphnia sinensis. Classification (NCBI taxonomy): domain Eukaryota; kingdom Metazoa; phylum Arthropoda; class Branchiopoda; order Diplostraca; family Daphniidae; genus Daphnia; species Daphnia sinensis. The sequence continues at coordinate 2,829,793 of CM023192.1, read as the reverse complement.
CTTGACAGATAATGTCGACGAGCTTTTACAGGACACGAACAAGTTCAATATCTATCAACGACAGGTCGTAAAGCAGCAACAGGAAAAACAGAAATATATTCAAAAAAGGGTAAGTTACATTGTGCATTTCCATGTTGTACTTCTATTTATTTAAAATTTTTTGTATCCGTCATCCGTTGTTGTATCCGTTCAATTTTCAAATGGATAGAATTTAGAAAATACTGCTAGACAGGCGCGTGGGGAAGCGCCGCTGCCTGACGAGGATATAACAAAGGTTTTCAAACCGATTCCAGTGCCCCCACGTTTGGAACCTATGGTTCTCTCTGCCCAAATAGCAGCCCATTGTCAACAAGTATCGCTATTTTGTAGCCAAGCCCTGGGGAAGTTGTTTTTGTCTGAAGCGCTGCAGCAACCGCAATCTTCTCAACAAACGGTATTGAAAGGTAGCTCTAAGACTGCCTAATAAATGTGTTGGGAACTTGGAAGTTTGTTTGGGATCCGGAAATAAAGTTACGGTCGTACCATGTCCGGTCGTGAAAAACTTCCGTTAATCTGACTTTGAATTTTCCTAAGACAAGGTTTTTGAATTGAGATCCTGATAGTCCATGCTGGGCCGACGGAAGTCTCCGCAAAATCTGTCCGTTATGTCACCAATATCCATGCTGGCTGTCTCTGAAAAAGGAATCAAAGGTGAAAACTGATTAATTAGTAAAATGAGTAATCAAAACTACGACGTATGCAAGCCCACTTTCTGCGTGCATTATTCAGAACCGTCAGATGTAGGCGAATGTTGCTCAATAAAGTGGAACCGTAATTATAAGCCGTCATCAATATTCGTAAGTACGATAACATTATCGACCAGAAGTATATTATGTTGCTCTATCCACTTTAAAAAATCATAGTTGCAGATTTGAGTGTCCACGTTATCAGATATCGGAACTGTTCAGTACATAATGCCTTTTCATATCTATATTTTGGTTACACGCCTCCATTCCTTTGGGTAAACTCGGTCTTGCTGTCCCTGCGGACCATTCGCAGCTTGTTTTCAGTGGATCGTCTGCACAACGATATTTGAGTGTTTTGGCCTTGAAGTCAACGTTTCGAATTTTCTCTAGGAAGGCGCTTGTGAGCGTACCACGATTGTCCAAACTTTTGCAGTGTTTGCTTGAAACGGCGTCAGAATAGGATTCCGCAATTAGTGCCAAATTCATTAAGTAAATTCATTAGTTTTCATTTGTAGTTGTTTTGTTCCTGTTTTGAATTTACATTTTTATTCCTATCGGCTGTTATTTGTGCTATCTTATCGGCGCGAGAAGGTAAGCTTATCTGCTGAGAATATGTTATGTTCACTCTTTTTCCTTTCTCCACAACACTACATGCAGCTTATGCTTTCTGACAGGATGATGGCGAAACCCAGGCCTTTCGAGTGCTCAGTTTGCAGAGCATTATTCAAAGCAAAGACAGATTTGGCGATTCATTTAAATAAAACGAGTCCTAGCTGCAAAACCACACCCAAAAAGCGCGAAGAAGCTTCCAAACTCCCAAAATATTTGCCTGCTTCAGAAACACGTTCTGACTCTGGTCTCTTGTCAGCGATGGAAGCTGGAATGGAGAGAAAACCGGAAAAGAAGAGTGGCGTTGAGGCATCCATACTTTCGGCGATTGCAGACGGAGATGAAGAACTGGTCAGTGCTTACTCCAGAATATCTCTGGATCCCGCTGCAAGAGCTAGGCGATTAGATGAAAGAATCGTGAACTCTGTTTGCAAGAAGGCACACATGAATATCGACCGAATCGCAAACATAATAAGCCAGGCTCATCATATAGGCATTTGTTTTCTACTGGATACAACTGGAAGCATGCATTCCTACATTAACGGAGTGAAAGAACAAATCGTCGAGATAGTTACGCGTCTGGAGGCAAGTGGTTGTGGAATTGAAGGATTATCATTTGTGGGTAAGTATTAAGCATACGTTGCATTCGTGAATATGTTAAACACTTTCTTTTATTTTCGATTTACTTGTAGGCTACAAAGATTGGTGTGACGGTATGTTACTGCAAAGATAGTTCGAAGACTGACACATTTGATTTTTTGTTGTTTATTTATTTATAGGGGTAAATCATTTTGAAATACTTCCTTTTACCAAGTCTGTTTCTGAATTCAAGTCGTTTATTGCGACAATCTGCGCAAAAGGAGGTGGAGATTTTCCCGAAGATGTTCTTGGGGGACTCAGTCGGGCAATTTCTCTTAATTGGCCGCAGAATAGTGGTACCAGAATAATTTTCCATCTTGGTGACGCTCCACCTCACGGGAAAACTATTTTCCACGACGGTCGTCATAGAGATGATTACGAAAACGGCCACCCTCGCGATCCACCGCTTGAGGAGCTTTTTCGAGACATGCGTCGCAAGAAATTAATGTACTATTTCGGCCGTATAAACGGAGAATGCGATAGAATGATAGCGGCCTTTGAAAAATACTACGGCGAAAAAATAGAAACCCTAGACAGCGCAGAAGTGGGTAATATTTTGCGTTCGGTAACGGAAAGCGTAATGAGGTCAGTCTCTGTCACACACCGTACTGCCTTTCCAAGTGCGGTTGACAAGGAATTACTACCATTCAACATAGTGAAAAAAGAACCGAACTGGACACAACTTCCGCGTTTAGACGGCACTATATTAACTTTCGAGTTACCGACATCGATTGAAGAAATAACTTCGTTCGCCAAACTACAGGATGAGATTAAGAAGTGCCGACTGCAGATCGCCCCGAATCCCTTTGCCAAAGGGTCGGTTCGTTTGGCTTTTTCCGGAAAAATTTTTTATTCTTCGTCGAAGGACACTAATTTATCGGCTTCCGAAATTGTTGACGAAGTTGTATTTAAAGAAATTATTTCGCTACCGAAAGTAGCAGATCTTGATCGCTGGCGTTACCTGAGTGATCTTGAAGTACAGACAGTTGCCGCTAAACTCGCGATCGAATTTAATAGTAGACTGTTCAGGACCCTCCACAACCCAAACATCAACATGAAATTTTTAAAGACCAAAGTTGTTCGCGTTTTCAAAGAAGGAGATGTCGCTCCGCGTTATTTAGCTTACGAGAAAAGGTTCCGGGGAGTAAATCCTAGCATGGTCAAGTATACAAACAACGTAGACTTCGTGCATGATGCCGAATCTTTGGACGAAAAGGGTCGCAAAAGGCTCGAAATTGCTTTAGCATTTTCACATTTTAGCCACGATATCACTGGTGGATACTTGCTTGTTTGTGACTTGCAAGGTGTTTCCTATGTAAACGCAAAAGGGAAAGAAATTTTGTTACTCACAGACCCCGCTATTCATTGTTCAAAGCACATTCGTTTTGGGAAAACAAATCTAAGCTCCATTGGTATAAACAAGTTCTTCAAAAAACATGTATGCAATAAATATTGTCTAGCATTGGGATTGAAGATGCCCAGTGGATAAGCAATCTGAGAAAATGTCACTTTTATAATAATTCGCGTTGCCTGCGTGTATCTGTATGCCAGGTTATCATTCAGTCTGTTTTTATATTGTTTTCTTTGATGTTCAAGTGTATGTGATTCAGCTATAAATCATAAACACATAACAAGTTTGCATTAATCTGTTGTTACGTGTTTTACAGTTAAATAAGACTCGGTTGCTGGTAATTCTGAAATTGAATATCGAAGCGATGCAAAATTATGTCCCTTTTCTGAACTCGCAATTTCAGAAAATTCAAAGATTAATTTCGATTCAATTGGTCTAGTGCCCATCCATGTTCCCGATGATTTTCATTGTAGGACTACACCGTTCGTCCAAAAACACCGACATATGTCCGCAAAGCGCTACTGTGATACCCATAATGTCTGGCGCTGGCCAGCAGCCCATTCGGTAGGACGGTTAAATCAGGTAGCTCCAAAAAAGTTACCGTCTCTTCTCATAGAGGGCTCCCTTCTGTATAGGTTAGTTACCTTTGCATGAGATGAGATGATTCAACGAAGAACAGTTATGTTAGAAAAGGGCTAGAGGCAATGTAAAGAAATGGAAATTGATTTTGAACTTGTTCTAGAGGGTATCTCACTTGGTTTGGACGTTGTTATTTTAGGATTCTTGTATAAATCTTATGAGTCATGTGCTGCCTATATTCAGGCACTTAAGGTAACACAAAACACTTTCATTCAATCTTGATTCTGCACATCAATTTGCAGTAAATAAAAGTTATAAATATTTGTCAAGCTTCTACAGCACTACTATCGTGAGTATCGCCATACATTGTTTTATTTTTCGTCTTCTATGGACAACTGTCTAGGAAGCAGAACAAGTTGAAATATCGGAACTTGGCCAACTGGCAGCCCCCAAAAGTCAACCAAGGAGCTGGCTTCAGTTTTGGAAAAAAAATAAATCAGCACCTACCACATCAGGAACTCCTAGTGACTATAGATATGTATGTCTGAGAGGAATAGTGGAGCCACTTGACAAATCAAGATTGCTGAAGAGTACAGACAACAAAAGCACTGGAGTGATTCATAAAATTATAACTAAAGAAGTTGCCACAGTTCGCAATGGCACAAGGCTGTGGTAATGACATTTCGCAGAAGCTCATATTTATACAAAAATAAAAATTTGTGTTTTTTGTTACTAGGGTTGATGAAGAAAGAATTGTAAAAAATATTCAGCATGAAATTCCTTGGGGTTTGAAATCACAAGAAACATCCAATGCCACAAAGCAAACATTAGTCCAAGTTATAGAAGGTATAACGGCCGATCGTCTTGATATGGCGGTCGTCAGAGATGAGTTCACTCCTGCTGCCTTTACCCTATCTGGTTGGCTTGGTGGATGGGTAATATGATCAATTAAAAAGAAAAATTGTTAAATTTATTAAAGTCATTGTATCATCTACGGTAAAGGTGAGTGGTGTTCAGCTGAAGGGGATTAATGAAATTGAAGAAATGGTTATTGACGGGTCACTAATGACAGCCGTCGGCGAATTAGTAATAAACAGTGATGGCACCATGCAGCTGAGGTCACCAAGCAATTCTGACCAAGCTTTGCCGTTTATTCTTTCTACTTTGCCTTACAGCGCACTCCTTAGCACCTATGAAACCCTTATCAGCGTTTGCAAATGGAGCCTATTCTTTTTTGGTGGCGTTGGCATGGTTCTTTCTTCTCTCATGATTCGCAAGTGGTTCAAAATTCGTTATGGTCGACGACATGCCAGAGAAGAAGACGATATTCTACGTGATCTTTGCGAATCACGTAGATCAACTGGAGAAAACGATGACCTACCGGACTGGCAGCGCTGCGTTATATGCTTGGTTCGAAATCGCGAAGTTATTGTTCTTCCATGCGGTCACGTTTGTCTTTGCGCCGATTGTATGGTGCTCATCAATCGGCAAAATATACTACAGAGGAATTGCCCCATGTGCCGACAAAGAATTGAACAAATTGCACGAGCTTTTGTTCCTTAAGTACTGCGTGTAGCCTTTTTTTTATGAAATCTTTGACATAACAACAAATTGTCCTACATCGCAATGTGCAATGTCTCTAAATCTGTTCAAGCATTAATATAGAGGAAATTATGTCAGTAATTCGTGATGTAATACAGGTGTGACCACTTATTATTGGAGTAAATTTTTATCATAAAAATTTTTTTTTGACAAAGCTGATTCAGAGTTGCTTGAATAAAAAAAACGTTCATATTTAAATGACAATTCGAAAAATTCGCATCTGTCATCTTGGTAGTTAACAGTAGGCCTGTTGAGCCAGTAAATAATTAAAGGAATTTAGATTTAGATCTCAGACTGAACTTAATTGAATCTGAAGCCATCAAATATTTACCGATGCGACATTACATGTTACGGTAGGATACGTACAGTACGGTATGTATGTTATGTGATACTTTCCTTTAGCTTTTTTTTCTCATCGAACTTTTGGATTTATTGTTTATTAGCAAAAAGGACTACCAATATGAATATAGTACGTGGTAGTGGTACTATTAAAGCCTAATAGGTATTGGAATAAAAGCAGTTTTCGATGTGAATGGATCAAAAGTATAATCAAAGAACCAAAGATCCACATCCAATGCGGCGAGCCGTGGTCTGGTCTGCGCTCTGCGTAGCCTACTCTGTCGAATGCCGACGAACCGAACCTGGCCGAACTGCCGAGTGCCGACTGCCGTGGGTCGTCATGTTTGATTTTTCCGATCAGACAACGACGCATTTGGCTTTTTTTTGGAAGAGAACTGGAGCATTTCTCTTATATTTTACTAGTGAAGTACTAGCTTGTTATGAATCATTTATTATTGGATACAACGATAATTTCCGTAGTTTGAATAATCAGGTAAGGTTTTATTATAATATAGGTTGTATTTATTGGTTTGGTTAAGTTTTAAACCTGTATCGCGCCATCATTCCAACGTCGAAATAATGTTGCTCTTGTAGAAAGTTTGACAGTTCCTTTGATAAATCTCTGTGTAACAAAGCTTTTTGCAGCAATATGTATGTTAAAGCAAACTTTTAAATGATTGGGTGATGTGGGTTTACAGAAATGAGTTCACCATCTCCAAGCCAACCTGCGTTTGGCTCATCACTGTATGGTCAGCAAACCTCAAGCATAGGTAATAAATCTGGTTGCTGTCCTCTTGCTTTTGATAGGTTCTACAACAAACTTTGAATCAATTTACCCACCAGGAATGAGTCATTTATCAATACAACAGCCTCCTAGAAATCTACCAGTTTCAGGTATTGAAAAGCTTGTATGTTGACATTTTTCTGTGACTGATTTTAGTTTTGGATTATCAGGCCCAAATGCTGGTGGACAGTTAACTTCACCGAATCGAAGTGGTAGCAATGTCCTACCCCAAATGGGCAATAATCAGAGAATAGGAGTGCTTGGTCAAAGAGCAGTTGGAGATAAGAGGCCTTCCATAGGAGGCTACGGACAATCCATGATTGGAGGTTCTTATTTCAACTTACCTGCATCAGCACCATCAGGACTTGGACCTGCTGGACTTGCTGGAGTGCGAGGAGCATTTCAAGGATTAGCACATGGACAAGGAGCACAGTCACAAGGAGTACAAGGATTGCAGATGCCATTTGGGATGCCGCTAGGTTTAAGTTTTGGCTTTAAAAACATTAAAACAACACTAACTAAAATGATGTTTTATAGGAATGGATGGCAGTTTAGCTCCACCGTCGTTGGACTTGTCTGAATTTCCAAGTTTGACGAATAGGTCTATGGGTCCAAACGAAAACGGTGGTAGCTCATCCCTTACAGGAAGATCCAATTACGGTAAATCGAAGATTGCCATTTCTTGCAGCGTAATATTTACTAGCTTTTTTGTCGCCAATGTATTAGTGGGGATCATTAAAACCCCTGCGTCAGAAACCACGGAATTCACGATGAGTAATGAAGACTTTCCCGCTCTCCCCGGCACGCAAAATAATGACAACAATACTTCAACCGGTAGTGGGGCTGAGACAAGCAAAGTCTCTAACACATCCACTTCATCTTCGTCCGTCAGCAACACCAACTTGAACCACAGTAAACGTGGGCTTCAAATCAGTGCTGATGGAAAGGTAGTTCTGTTGCATCATAAAGAGCTTTAGAAGAATTGACAGGATGGCTTTGCTTGACCAGGTTACAAACATACCCAATAATATGGTAGCAGATCAATTTGGAATGGCGGGTCTCTTGACATTCATTCGAGTGGCAGAATCCGACTCTAATCTGGTCTCTCTAGCCCTGGGCTCTGACCTGACAACATTAGGTCTTAATCTTAACTCCCCTGAACCATTGTATAACAACTTTGGTGGTCCATGGGCAGAGAACCCCTGCCGGCCGCAGGATATAGACTTCCATGTCCCACCCGAGTACCTGACCAATGCCGTTATACGCGACAAACTTGCCCCAGTGAAACTTAACCGATATCAGGAGGACCTACTCTTTTATCTCTTTTACACCAATGTTGGAGACACCATGCAACTTGCGGCCTCTCTCGAACTGTACAACAGGGATTGGCGCTACCATAAAGTATTGCTTTTGCTTTCGTCATAAGATAATGCGGTGGATGTTTAATTAGCAAATCCGCCTTTTCTAAAATGTTGATGTTATCTTTAAACATGATATTCAAAATTGGTTTTTAGGAGGAGAGATTGTGGATTACTAGGGTTCCCGGCATGCCACTTATGGAGAAAACAGGGACGTACGAAAGAGGCACATATTATTGCTTCGATCCAAACAATTGGCGTAAGGTTGCCAAAGAAATGTTCGTCGAGTATGAACGATTAGAAGATCGGCCAAGAGATTTGCAAATGCCGGCTATGGTCTTACCATCGGCCGCGCCACAAGGCGTGTAACGAAAGCTGGATAAAAAGAAAAAGTAAAAAGACCTACCAAGAATTATATATTAATATCCAGCAAGCAGCAAGCAACAGAAGACGTCATGGGATCAGGGAGATCCAAACACAAAACCAATTTGTACTATTGAATGCCACAGTTTTTTTTTTTTTGCGGTCAAAGCTCTTGTGTTCCCTCTTCTTTTTGTCTTAATACACGCCGTTATCTCAATTATTAATCATTTCCGTTTCCTGTTATTATTGTAGCTTTTATGCTTCCGTTTGCGAGTTTAATTGGTTTTTCTTGTTATTGTAAATTTTATTCCAGATCTTCTTTGAACCAACGTCTAATTGAACATAAAGACAGAGAAACTAGTCATACATTTTAGTGCTTCGATTCAGGTATTTTCAAGTTCTCGATGCCCGGATATGAAGCCAACTCTCTGTAGGAGAAAGGATGTGCGTTACAAGCAATATTGTGCTCCAGAAACGGATTGGTCTTTGGTTTTTGAACAAAGAGAAAAAATGTCTTTTGAAGGCCTACACAACGCTCGTTAGATGTCGCGAGCAGCACTTGCGCCATTGGCTCGTCGTCACACTCAGCCAGAATGGAATGACAGCTCTGAAGTGTAGAAGGAAAATTATTTCTTAGTTTATGTATATTGTGTTGTTTTTACATTTGCGAATCGGGTCCTCATCAAGAAAAAGTGAAACTTAGCGTTTGGAGTAACGTGCCGATGGCTCAAACCATCATCGAGCCCTTGCCAAGCCTCAAGAATTAGGATCGCTTGCCCTTCTTGGCTTCTTGGGAGACGTACAAATAGGCCGTTTTGAATGGAATTCCCATTTGATGTGTTTGCTTTTATTTAGTGAATTATTAGTTCAGAATTATTGCCTCCATGTTTTCAAAGTGCTTATTTTTATCTCCATGGATGGCTGAATTTTGACACATTTTGTGTACAAAGTTATGATGCTGGTGGCCTGCTCGTTTTATTTACTGTTTGTATTCATATGATACCAGATTTGCCTCAGCTTGAGTGTTGTTTGAATTATAATGGGTAATCGTTGTTGTAACAAAGTTCCTGTGCAGGAACAGAATTACAGGAAAGGGGATGGAAGGAAAGGTTTGTATTAAAGAAATTATGTTTGGTCATTTCAAATTTTCATAACAGACAAATTTAAATTAGTTTCTGGAAATGGCGAAATTGGATTACCATCCATTCCAAGGAATGATATTCAATTTTCTGGTGGTGCGTCTTCTAGACTTCCTAGTCAAGACATTATTCGTCATCCTTCCCAAACTCCAATGAGACCAACCAATTCAGCCAGATTAGAGAGTCCAAATGGTATTATCTCCTCTTTAACATAAAGTTTTCTGTTATTCAGTCAACCTTCAATTAATACTGATGAATTTAGGATTATCGAGTGGCCCTAGAATGTTGATTGCTCTTTATGATTACAATGCTAGAGAAATTTCTGACATGAGCTTCAGGAAAGGGGATAGGATGGAACTGCTGGACGATAGGTTTGTGCAATGACTGATTATACGCATATGTTTTTTCGCCTAATTACAATTCATCTTATGATAGCGATTCAGATTGGTGGAAAGCTGAGCATACTGCCTCTAACAAAGTTGGATACATTCCACGAAACTTTGTTGCCATGGAGCAGTCGGTGGAAAGCTTTGAGTAATCTGACAACAAAGTTTTACTCTTCATTTCATCGCTAATTTTGCTGAATAACTTTTCAGTTGGTTCTTTGGCCATATTGGCCGCAAAGAGGCAGAAAAACTATTATTAAGCCAAGATCTGCCACGAGGAGCCTTTTTGATTCGCTTTGCCGAGCACATTCCCGGTGGATTTTCTTTGACGATGCGAGATTATGAAGTGGAAAGAGGGCCACACATAAAACATTACAAAATTAAATGCCTAGATCAAGGCGGATATTACGTCACAACGCGGCAAACCTTTACTACACTTCCGGAATTAGTTTCTGCTTACATGCGTATACTTGTTTCTTTCATCTCTTAAAATTTTTTTTTTGTATTGAGAAGATTGTTTTTTGCGTTCTAGGTGAAGCGAATGGTTTGTGTCATACCCTGACTGTCGCATGTCCGAAACTTCGCCCTACCATATGGGATTTGTCACCTCAAACCCGAGATAAGTGGGAGATAGATCGTTCAGAACTGGAATTTATTCGCAAGCTTGGAAGTGGTAACTTCGGGGAGGTGTGGTATGGTAAGTTCAGTTCACTTGTTGTAGTATCAAATCGTTCATTTGCATGTTTTGTAACACGTAGGAAAATGGCGCCATGCGTACGACGTTGCCATCAAAACGGTGAAAGCCGGTAACATGTCATCGTCCGACTTTCTTCAGGAGGCGTCAATCATGAAAAAGTTTCGCCATCCGAACTTGGTTGCGCTTTACGCCGTGTGTTCGAAAGAGGAACCTATCTTCATCGTGACAGAGTACATGAACAAGGGCTCCCTTCTCGATTTATTACGTCGGGACGAAGGAAAGGCGATGACTTTCATGGAGCTTGTGTACATTGCGGCACAGGTTTTTTACGTTATTTGACATAATTTTAGTGAAACGATTGATGATTGAAATTATTGCTAAAGGTTGCAAGTGGAATGTCTTACTTGGAATCGAGGCAATTGATTCACAGGGATTTGGCGGCACGCAATGTATTAGTTAGTGACGGTTGTGTAGCCAAAATCTGTGATTTTGGATTGGCACGGCTGATCAAGGACAACGAATACTGCCCTACTGCTGGAACTCGTTTCCCTGTCAAGTGGACTGCGCCAGAAGCGGCTCTGTGTGGCAGATTCTCCATCAAATCTGATGTGTGGTCGTTTGGCGTACTACTCATGGAGCTTTTCACTTACGGACAGGTTCGTGCTTTAGCTAGTGTGCCGCTTAGTTTCTATATGCATTTATCAACAAGTCCAATTTTTGTTTAGGTTCCGTATCCTGGGATGCACAACCGAGAAGTTATTGAAAACGTCGAAAAAGGTTACCGGATGCCAAAACCTGTCAATAATCCTTTGCCAGATGCCCTTTATAGACTGATAATCTCATGCTGGGAAGCCGAACCTGACAAACGGCCTACATTTGAATTTCTTCATCATTTCTTAGAAGACTTCAATATCACGTCTGAAGTGCCGTACAGAGAGGTTCAAGACTGATCCACCGACGGATCTGAAGGTGATATTGCAACATCTAAGATATGAATCACTGAGATTATAAAATTTGTGGAGTACTATTTAAGAAAGCGACCAGGGAGGCTCATTTTTTGTCGAGTGACTGTAATGCATTTTATCTGTAAGAAGTGCTTTCTTTTTTAACCAGTATCTCTTCTTGCAGCAAGACAAGTTGCATTTCTATCTTTCCTGGACCCCATCTATCAGCGCCCCCTTTCCTAGTCATATTCTTTGGCATGAACATTCTAAGCGTTCAACTCGATTTGTATGACTTTAAATTGTCGTAAGTACAGGAGTATTATGTATTTATGTCTTCATTTTATTTCTATGGGACGACCATTATTTAAATCTTGTCGCTAGAGATGTTTTTCTTGATGTTAAATCCATTTTTATCATTGTTACAGGTATTGTTGTCAGTGCAGCAACGGTACGCGGTCACAGCTAGGTGAGCAAAAAAGACAACACTATATAGCGTATCTCCACTATGTCGTTCTAAGCCATTCATAAGGATGTAAGGGTCATCACAAACGTGGGAAGTCTTGGCAGAAAAATTGGCGGCTCGTTTGCGGAAAGGCTGAACGGCACAATTATGAAGACTTAACAAACGGATTTAATAGCAAGTACCAAGTATCCACATACAGTGGATAACAAGATAGCCTGCAACCACAGAAGCCTTAGTCCAGGGAAGAGCACCAAAGGCAAGAAAGATAGTACAAAAAACAGGAAACTTGGTACAGTAGCAGTATAGGGAAGAGCATAATGATTCTCCGCAGTTTTCAACTGCACATCTTTTTGGAAGTACCCATCTTGGTAAAATCGCGATACAAGCCTTGAAAAAAGCATATTTTGAGAAAGAGTAAACAAATTTTGAAAAAAGTATAGAATAATCATACTCATCCTTCACAGTGAACAAATTATGCATCCAACTCTTGAACTGGGCTTCATCTTCTGGTACATCTTCTATGGGAATGCGCCTTACATGAATATACATTTCACTATTTTTCCCAAGGAGAAAATCTGTTTTTAAAAATTTTTGTTTAATTTCATTTACTATTCTTTTATGTCAATCATGGTTTGCGGACGGAAGGGTTCTCTCACCTATCAATTCGGGTGCCGGAATTCTTTCTTTTTTGTCATTCACGGAGCCGGAATAGACACATGTAACATCATAAATTGCGTCCAAATTACTTCGTAATTTAGCGAGCGCAAGAAATGAGCCTCTGTAACGTGGAGTTAAGTGATTAAGGAGTGGTTTCAGTCCATTATCATCCGCTGCCTTGTTAGATTTTTTTATGAGGTCATATTCATTTGGGGCAAAACAAGTTCCTTCAGGAAATATCACTGTCCATGACTGTCAATCAAGGAATCCATCATTAAATTTCAACAAACAAACAATTTGTTCAATTTTATGTCATGCTCATGTACACAAATTTCATCTTTACCTTAATTTTTGGGTCTTTCAAATAATCTAGTGCAGACTCCATTTTTTTTTGCTTGAAATCTCCTCGTTTCACATAAATGCAACCATGTTGATAGAAATAATGACCATACAAAGGTAAAGCTTGGAGTGTATCCTTCATAACATATCTCAGATGACCTATGCTTCCTTGTCTGATTGCGACCATGTTACACACAATCCAATCAACTAAAAACATTGGATTTATATTAAATTAAAAATACTCATCAAAGTATTATTATGAACACATATTAGTTACCTGTAGACTGATGGTTACCTAGATAAAGAACATTTTCTTTCTTGCTAAAAATGGTTGCAGCATCCCCGGTGAAGTAAACCTATATAAAATGTATTGTAAGATGTTTGGTAAATACTGGAAAATTTCTAGAGGTGACTGTACTTTTTGACCAGTGCAGTGTTCAAAGAAAAAAATCACCATCCTCTGGTACATTGAGTAAAGAAAATCATCACCATCTTGGTACTTCCATTGTGGCATAAACAGAGAAATACCTCGCCACAAAGCCCATAACAGGAAATAATTGGGTGCGGAACCAGTGATAACAATCACGGCGAAAACGTACCGAATTTTGGCCAAAAAACCTTTCATTCCTACGAAAATACAAGATAAATGTAGACACAGGCAGTACCACGAACACGGATAAGTAGGACGCTTCAAATATTAAGACAACAGGTTAAATGTGAAGACTGCAAGTTACCTGTAATACTGACCTCGTCTACTAACGAATACGTTATGAAGTTTTAACAACAATTGGCTATTATTGGCTATAAATTCGGAATTTTCAATTGAAACGTCGGCTATCTACACAAGATTCGACTTTCTCCACTTAAAAGGAGCATAAATAAAATAGAATAAACTAAACACTGCGGAGTAGGATCGTCTGCTTTTCCCGTCTCTGGTCTCTGGTGCGGACTAAGCGGACTACGTACTATTTACGGTCATTGTCCTATTTCTTGAGAGAAATTGTTCGATTTCTTCAAAACTTTCTCGGCGTTCGCGTTGGGCGGTTGTTTTCCTCCATGTAGAAAATTGTTTATCGCTAGATGGCAGTCCTACCGGGTGGAAAATCACGCTGTCGCCACGACCACCATAAGTTGGGCCAGGTTGGGCTTAAAAAGTCCGGTTTGCCAAAAAGGAAAAAGCTAACTGTACAACAAATCGAGTTAAACCACCATCAGGCTTTTGAGAAGCTCCACTTTTAAGCCCGACCACAGACTACGAAGTAAAGACCGCTATCATCGCCATAAGGCTGAGAGGAATCCAGTTGAAGATGGCTGGTCTTACCGCTAGGGAGCATGGCAAACGTATCTCCACTTTTTTAAAAAAATTTCTCGTAGTAGTACTGACTACGTGCTTCACACACACGTATTTGCGGGAATTGTAGTAAACTTTATGTAACAAATTGTATACCTTAATTTTGTAGATTCCTTCCCGGTATCCCGTGAATTTTTTCATAATTTTATTCAAATGTGTAACTATTGTATTTAAAAAAATATATTTACACCTTCTTTTCCCCATTTTTTGGTATTATATAGCCCATCGTGAAACCCTGTATTGTATAAATTGTTTGAAATACAGGGTTTCACGATGGGCTATATAATACCAGAAAATGGGGAAAAGAAGGGGTAAATATATTTTTTTTTATACATAGTTACACATTCGAATAAAATTATGAAAAAATTCACGGGATACCGGGAAGGAATCTACAAAATTAAGGTATACAATTTGTTACATAAAGTTTACTACAATTCCCGCAAATACGTGTGTGTGAAGCACGTAGTCAGTACTACTACGAGAAATTTTTTTAAAAAAGTGGAGATACGTTCGCCATGCCCCTAGCGGTCAGACCAGGCATCGTATACACAGGAAGATAGGGGATATCGGTCTTTACTTCGTAGTCTGTGGCCCGACTGTACAAAAAAGTCAGGCTTAATTAATTGCCATAGATAGAAAGGTAAATCATACTTGTAACTTGTGAAACTTAGTGCACCAAGGGGAAAGTTTGGTAACGCAAATTCAAAGTTGGTCTGTTTCCTGCTATTCCGTCCATCTAAATTCCAGGCTGACACCCCACAGCACCTTTTTCAATCCAATCAAAAAACAAAATCAAATCACACGGTATTATCAAAATTGAACACTGCTTTTGCAAGTCAAACAAGTTATTGTTTGACTTTGACTTTTTTGGTGTTTAATTTACCCACTTTTCAAGGTATTCTAAGAAGGAAAAAACATGTAATGTAATAAAAATCACTTGACATTTTTGACTTGACAACTTTATATTTCCTAGGAAACTATCAAGTTCGTAATAGCACATGGCTCAGAAATATCACCGGAATTGCACACTGTTAGATTCTTTTTTGGAGGTATCATATATTATCCTTCAATTTCTGCTGCTGCTTTTTTTGTAATTTTCTGCTTGCTGTTTACAGCAACATGTGACTAATGATTAGTGAATGGTTGAAAGGTTCTTACAACTTTTAAGATGCCTAAAACTTGTTATCTTACCTGCAGTGACCAGTAACGTTTAAATTGGCAACAACACCAGTTTGTATAATACCATGTAAACTTATCCAATTACTAAGATTATGGAATTTTTTTACACTAGTGTGGTCTAGACTTTGCAAAACACCTTCAAGAATGGGGCTTTACACCTTGCACAGCTGAAAGAAAGAATAAGAATGAAATAGAAAAGTTGTAAGCGCCAAAGGAAACAAGGGAAGTTGGAAGTATTTGGTGTTAAACAAAAGCTTTTCTTATTCTTTCGTGTCAAAGTTTAATAATCTTTAGGTTTTGTAAGTAAAATTTTTTTGTCTATTTAGGCAATGACACTTATATGCAGTGTCCTTCAGTATAAGAAGGCTTTGAAGAGATTGAATTCTTACGCAAAAAAAAGGAATGTCAAACTGCGAAAAGCACGGAGAGTAGAAGTTGATATGGAAAGAGTACTCCAGTGGTCTAAAGTTTACGAGTTATTCGTAAATGTAGCCTACGACAAACTCGATTCGCTGTATGATTTGCAACCGATAAAAACGCCATAAAAAAAACGTTACCTGTAGTGGAAAGCAACCAACAGCGCGTCACATCCCCAGGATACTGGTAAGTTCTATTGGATTTTCTGCATACTGCTTCAGTGAAGTTAAAAGGAGAAAGCCGCTATCGACAGACCATAGCTGAAAGGTGTAAGTTTTAACATGGAAGGATAGAATACTGCTTGCTGAAATCGTTTGTCGTGTATGACCTAAACATCCCATAACTACAAACGAGAGAGATAAATTCTTTGATGTTCTGTCAGGTAAAGTAAGTAGTGTACAGAGATTTTCGAATTCTTAACATCTAAACGAAATTGTTTACTTGTAAAAGTTTACAAGATGATTCAGGGAAGAATATCAAACTGTAGGCTAATTAATGTTGAACATGAGTATTTGAATAATAAGTAAAAATTTAAATAATTTCTTACAAATGTATGCAGAAACAAATCAGATTATTTGATTGTTGGTTTTTTCATCATCTATTCTGTAAACGTCACGTTACGTCGGGCCTTCTCAGTTCTCGAGCTCCTTGGCTGGCAGCAGCAGTCTAGCCAAAAACGTATCTTGTTACACTTGCCTTCTTGCAATTCGCTGTACTAAAATTTCTTTTATCCTTTCAACAGATGCAGAAACAGAAGATTTACATCTTCCATCACAGTTCTAGTGGACGAACGGCCCACCGGGCCATTGAAATCTCGCGAAGTTCATCGAGCCATCATATTACATTACATCTCATCAAAGAACATGCGCACATTTACCGCCTCAACAACTTCCTACAGCTCCGCCGTTTGAGCATGAACATATTTTTTAAAAGCTTTCCTAATAGTCGAATTTGATTCCTAGGGAAATTCTATACGAGAGAAAATCTATGAAGGGCTCAAAATTGGAAGAGAAACGGCCAGCTCGATTGAACAACTCCGCAAACGTCTGGGGCCATAGTGGGAACATCCTGACTTGAACGATCTTCAAACGCAGGGTAAAATCTTTTGTGTAAACATTGGGAAATGTATTTCCGTCATTTGTTTGCATTTTCTCTTTTAAGATTGGCGCCCAGTTCAAACAAATTTGTACCACAAGATGAGATTGAAATTTTGACTTGGAATTTCCTAGCGCGATCCGTCGATTTGACGGAAACTGTTAACCGCAAGCGCGCCATCGACGCTCTGTTACGCGAAGGGGTGAAGGATGTGATACGAGAAGTGATGGAAGGGATGAATGCCATCTCAAAAGAAAGAGGTTGTCTCATTGACGTCGAAGAGTTACTTTACGAATACTACCGAGTCAACCCGCGACTTGGCGTTGATTACATATTGGACTTGCCCTTGGTGTACAAGAAGTACCGAAGTCGAAAAAATGACATTTCCCGTCCGGTGGCACGCGTACCTTCAACAGGCGTTCGGACCTTTTCAATTGTGTAGGAGCTCTATAGTTGCTTACGAGTCTTCCAGGAGGATATATTTTGTTCTACTGCTCTCCGGACGATTGGCCATTTTTCAGCGTTTTATGAACAATTTTCAAAGTGTTTGCATAGAACCTGACGAAAACGTTCGACTGGTCATTGTCCTGTACCCTACAATGGAAAACGAAGAACCATGTGATGAAATCAAGAGCATCGTACTGGCTTTTCAAAGGCGAATATGTGGTCGTAAACTTCAAGTGGAACTGATTGAGGGACAAGAAGCTTGCGCTTGTGCAGCTGCCTTGGAAACAGGTAAAACGTGCTGTGAACTCGAAGATTGTTAGCTTTTATTAACTGTAGAATGTAGATATGGTTTTCACAAAAGAAAATTTTGCACCATAGCAGATTGTAAAAGATATGTGGTTGGCAAGTGTATTGTTTGTTTTTTTTCAGATAATTTGTTTGATATAATTTGATTTTCAATTATTCGTCTAACCATTAACTGTAATCTCAGAAATTTTTTGAGTTATTGCAGATAAATCAAGAGATAAACCGTGCACATTTCACGTTGAAGGCTGCCTATCTCCGTCTGCATTGGCTTCTGTGATTTAGATTAGCTGCGTTCCCATGGCGAAAGGTATTTCCAGGCGGAGAGAATCAAATCCTGACAGCAACGGGAAAAACAATTACGTCACTAATTATGGACCCAAAGTACCCTAAACAATGATATGGAAACTAAGAAAGAACGGACCTAGTAGCTAAATTGCAGATAAAGAAAATACTACCGTATACATACTACCGTGACAGTCACATTTCTACTGGTAAATAACTGACATTTTAACCAACTTAACCGATTGTGACCACCCAATTGGCATCTAGCGGAATGGTGTAACGTTTGCGAGGCAGGAACATACAGCAGACAGAGCGTCTACAATACGCAGCACTGCACAAGTGCTCAGTGGAACACATTTACAGGTATGTAATCAGTGTAATTCGGGTTAGAAATTTATGATTGAAGATCCCCTGTAGAGGTAAACGAGCAAACAATAAGATATAATCGTAAATATCTAACAATGTTCCTCCAATCGTTTAACGGACTCTGCGTGGCAATTGTTGATCCCACGTTACTTCCACAACACACAAGAAATGAGACTTAGAGACTTCTTTCACACATTTTTACGTTAAACTAATGTAAAGGTATACTTGTGTTAAAACAGATTGATAGGTGAAAAGTTGAAAAATGTTTCTGAGTGTGAAGAATTGTCAATACAAATATTTGATTTACTTTATATTTGTATTGAATTCCATTTCACACTTTACATTGACCTTTTTTACCCATTTATATTACCTTATCAAATGTAGTGCATAGTTGATATATTTTATTATCATTTAACTCTTTGGGGGATCGATCCCCAATCTTTCGGCATGCATTGCCGGTGCTCAACCATTGAGCCATGTGAGTTATCAACATCTTTTACTGTTACTAGAAGAATCGAAAAGATAATATTGTAAAAGCAATTTTGTGGGCTCGTAAAGCTATATGCTTAAATTGTTACACTCGGGATAAGGTTAACAGCTCTGTGGTAGAGCGTTGGTGTACAGGTGTAAATGACTCGGGTTCAAACCCCGTTTGAGGATAAATTGTTAAGTGGAAGTTAAAGATGTAAATTCATTCTCTTGTTATGGACAAGTGTATGCCAATATGAATTTATCTTAAATCATGCTTCCAAAATTATTCTAAGTCCAGATTTGTTGAAGTCAATTGACACGAAAAAGTAGTTAGGGTGAATACGTGACAAATGGCTCAATGGTAGAGCATCGGTTTAACACGACGAGACTTGAGGGTTCAAATCCTGAAAGAGTCACACGAATTACAACAAATATGGTTGAACGAAAATATGAATATAAATATGTTCATATGTTGTAATGCAGTTGTTAAAATCTGCATTAATTTAGAAAAATGAAAATGAAATCTTTATTAAAATTCATTATTGGATATTATAATATGTATTACCAAAATATCCATCCCGTTACTTCGTAACGGGGAAGTTTCTCGACTCGACTTGCAGACGTGGAAGGTGGACACCTGGAAAGGTTGGAGGCCCCGGACTGGGAATCGAACCACGGATGTTGGAGTTGCCAGTCGGATGCGATACCTTCCTGGCAACCCCCCCTATCATCCCCCCCATTGATTAAGGAAGTCATTTGACTTGACCCCATTAGTAACTTGAATGTGTTGAAGACTTAGCTAATGAGAAAGTAACTCTCATAGCTGAATGGTAGAGTGTGAGACTGGAATGCTGGATGTCTTGGGTTCGAATCCCAGTCGGGTAACACTAATGGAAATCATTACAACAACAAATACATGTAATAACTTTTTATTGTCCCTCCTTCCACCCACAAGTCCACCACTTTGTACATAATACAATACAATACAATACAATACAACAAACATACATGACATACACGAATACAATTAACCCGTTGGCTGCCACGCCACTTTTATCTACAATAGCTACGTCGCCATCAGATAGATGGCGACCAAGGGGGACTAGTCCGAAGACCAGACCGGGCTGACTTGACAATGGAGACCTTTCCGGGAACGCACACCCCAGGTCTCCACTGTCTCGTCGACAAGGGAAAGTCCCTACTGGTGCGTTGCCTTAAGCCCGAAGGCGAATTTTGGGCAGTGGCACTGTCCCACCCCATGGCAGTGACCATGAGGCAGGACAGTGCGACCCGTCCCTATAAACTAAAAAAAAAGGGGATCAAAGGCGTGGCAGCCAACGGGTTAATTACACTACACACTACACATTACACAAAACAATGATACCACGATGACGGGGCGACCACGAGGCGAAGACGGGGTGACGGGCGAGCTGCAGACGGGGTGACGGGCGAACTGCAGACGGGGTGACGGGCGAGCTGCAGACGGGGAGACCACGAGGCGATGACGGGCGAGCTGCAGACGGGGCGGCGAGGCGATGACGGGCGACAGCGAGGCGATGACGGGCGACAGCGAGGCGATGACGGGCGACAGCGAGGCGATGACGGGCGACAGCGAGGCGATGACGGGCGACAGCGAGGCGATGACGGGCGACAGCGAGGCGATGACGGGCGACAGCGAGGCGATGACGGGCGAGGCAGCCACGAGAGACGGGCGAGGCAGCCACGAGAGACGGGCGAGGCAGCCACGAGAGACGGGCAAGGTGAAGAAAGGGCGTTTTTACTTACGCCCGTCTGATGACTGGAAAGATTGTAGGGCCGGAAATATTTTGGAAGTTGGCAGTCCTATGACAAGATATTACAATTTTAAAAAGGAATGCTAGAGAAATAAAGAAACTTAAAATACCAGGGAGTAGTGGTTTTGAGGTACACATCTCTATGTGTGTTGGCAAGCAGAATAAAAATGCAACCAAAACTGCTGAACTAGAGGTTGATAATTGTTAGCAAGACAATAAGGAAAAATATGCTGCACTTTTAACTCTGGACCTTACAAGAGATAATGAGTGGCCAAGAATGATCTTCCTTCAGAGCCAGCATACCTCACACTTTTAGTTTATGAGCTAGAAATAAAAAAGAAGCATGCAAATTTTGTCATCGATTGCCTACATCTAAGTTTAAGACCTCATCCCTCAACACAAAATCATGCCACTTCACCAATTCAAGGGAAATGACAAGAAGACTGCATTGTTGGCAATTTTAGTTTCACGAGCTACTTCCTAAACGCAGAATCATGATAACTGGATTCTATTTGCCAAAATTGAAGTATAATACCTGCTAAAGGGCAATACAAACACAAGATGGAATCCATAAGTAATAAGTTGCCAACTGTTTTTGGATTTCGCAGCTGCATAGCTGATACACACACACATTTACCTGTGACACAAAAAATAATCCATTGATACACTTCACTTGAAAAACACAAAAAAGGAAAGCCACCTTGAATTCACCATTGAATTTGATCAAACTTTCGATTGGTAACACAATTAACACATATTCCCATAAGTCACACAGAGTACAGAGATTAATCTCAAAACACCCCTGTTAGACGACGGAAACTGGGGTGCACCTTTCCCACATTGCAAAATTGTAGCAGACTGATTTTCCTGCCAAGACACCAGCCAAAATTGTAGTAAAGTTGTAAATCCATCCACAAGATGCTGCTGAAATACATTGTCAAGAAAAGCAGTCACCTTCAAAACAAACAGAAATACATACATACATGGGCCATGCATGGGCTTTAAATATAAAGTGTTAAGGATTTCACGCAAATGTGCTGACCTCAGAAAAGTGCAGTGAAAGTGGCAGATAAGCAGTGTTTCAATTTTAAAGTACAAAATCTCCTACAATGAATTTTCGTTTAAATCATTTATTGATTGAATTACCTGTCCGCAAATGTGTGAAAAACAAATGCGTTTCATCTTGCATACAAATATACAATAGAACGATAATTTTACAATCGTAGTAGAAGATAGAAATCTATACTTACTTGAATAGAGAAATAAATATTACCGTTAGTTATTTACAGCTTCAGCTTCAGCATGAGCCCGCCTCCATCTCACAGTCACACCAGGTCACACTCACATAGCAATGACGAATGACTGCATGGGGCTAAGCAGTAAGCACTAAGCAGTAGCAGAGCTATAGACTCTGGTAATAGTACAAAGGAGGTTGTTGATGATTGGCTGTACATTGGCCTAAAGAAGAGAGCTAGTCTAAATGGGCAGAATTGTTACAAAAAGCAACCTTCGGTCACATCTGTAAATGGAAGAACTAATTTAACACTTAGTCAATGTTAGCTAAATAGCTATTCCAGGATTATTTGGAAATCCATTTTTTCCTCCATTTACATATTCTAACGCCTCCTTTTTCTTCCTTCTTCTTTTTCTCTTTTACCTCATTTCTCTTTATCACTTTCCTAACTTCGGCCATGTAATGGAGAATCTGACCTCTTTTATTTCACTTCTGAAGAGGTCTTTCCTGGGTGGTGGCCTTTGCCTCAACAGAACACGGACCAGGTTTAGTAAAACTCCTATGCAAGAATCGTGAATTCGTTTCACGATGACGATGTCCTATTTAAGCGTTACTTTTGTTTTAATCGGGATGATAAGCTTGCAGAACGAGGACTAATTTAGCGGATCTTCCACTGTTTACGATCTCGGCTGCATCGACTGTATTATAAACATCCGTTAGACGCAACTTTTACTCCTTTTCAGCTACTCGAGCCTTGACTCGACAGTCAATGTATCCTGCACAGAAGATAGGCATAAAATGATATCACATTAAATGACAATTGATTTACATGACAATATACTCGGAGTGGGCCTTTCTTCTTCGATAGCGGTTTTATCGTGAGGTTATGGCTGAGTTATTGAAAATCCTTTAACCACTTAGATATTGTAATGTTTACCAAATTCTGGCGTTCGTTGGAATATACCACAATTCTAGTCAAAATACTTGTCCAATTTGAGACGCGGAGCAATGTTCATCGCTTGAAGTTCTTGAAAGAAAAGCTTGCAAGCGTAGGGAATACGGATGGACGAAGCTGAAGCACTTGATTTCCAATAGTGGCACCAACCAAAATGTCCCATGAGACAACACTGACTGCAGACATCGACATCAAACGCACCACTCTAGATCATCAATCATTCCAAGATTAGCATGCTGCAAATAATAATTCGATCAGAATAATATCTAAGACCGATCTTAAGCGAACCTAGATCCGTATGCGATCAGACAATCGTGTTCCATTTCACCAAGACGAAGCCCTCCATAGCGAACACGACTTTCTGTGGGTTGCCGTGACAAGACAGCTCGATGTCCACGTGAACGCGCATGCATATTATCCATCACCATGGGCTTCAACTTTTGATAGTAAACCTAAAAATTCTAAAAGTAAATTAAATTCGTTCACTGTCATAATAAAATCTCGGTTCGCTTGAGTACAAGCCCAAAATAAATGTCAGCCGTAAGCTGCTCCCCCGTTGTTCCAGAAACACTCTTTGCCTTGATAATGGTACCCATGCTTGATCAATTCTTCACTGACATCTTGGACCTGTAATAAAACTTTGACATAACAAAACCCCAAATAAATATCAAATCCGAACCTTTGATCCGCCAAATGCGGTGCCGTAGTGAAAATTTCCTTCCATGAGCCCGGCTTTTCCAGCCAAAAGTTCAACCAGTTTTCCGACTGTCATGCGAGATGGAAATCCGTGGGGATTCATGATTACATCAGGACAAATTCTAAGCCTCTAGTTGGATCGGCGACTGCCGATCGGATTTTAAGTTACCAAAAGAATACCCCCTCCTCTCAAAACACCAAACCATCCGCCATGACACCAGCTCCAACTAGGATGCGGCTAAAGGGCTAGCCTAAGCACGAGAACTAAGGGAACTCTGGACACCAGATGGACACCCCTCAGAACCCCTAAATAAAAATCAAAAATCAAAATCAAATTGGATTTTAACAATGTTTGCCTCTTCGGCATTAAGAAAAAACATAACTTTCTCAACATGAGAAGGAATCCGTCATGTGTATCTAAATTGGAATTAAACAATAAATTCTAAAAAGCTAAGCCTGTAAAACTAAACAAGCTTACGTGATGGGCGCGTCGCGATATTCTGGCATTGGAGCCGCAGCTGGTGCCCCCGATGCTCCAAGTGCAACAGTAACCACGCGAACGGTTGGCATAATTTTATTGATTAGTACCTTTCAACAAAAAAACAGATTAGAACTGATGGCAAATGCCAATTTTTATCGATTGAAATATCTGTTTAGGTTGAACAGGTTGGCCAGCGGGAATATTTTCGAAATTGATGAGCTCGATGGTGCGTGTCTTAGCCATTGGTTTATGTGGGTAAACCAGGTTGTAGAGGAGCGAATCAATTCGATTTCGTTGGTTGCACGCGATGGTCCCCATTGCTTGCTAATGGCGCACTCGAAGTATTTCGTGGACTTTGGTTATGATGAGGATGCGGAATCAATCCTGCACAGACGCCAAGCAAAGTAAATGGCTCAATTTCGAGATGAGTCGTCTCTTCGATGCTATGCGACTCGTAGACAGCAATGTTGCCATCATTCTCTTCACTCACATCCAAATATCAGCCCGTCGTGAATGAAGTCCTCAAATGTCCGAAAGCCATCGGCCAGTTCTTGCATATGTCTTTCTATTAAAGCTATATCGGCATAGACGACCACCATCGCAGCTAATGTAAACCGCTCTTGTTAAGAAATGCGGATAAATGGAAACGAAGTTGATGTAGCCATGGAGACGAGACAATTTGAAATACCGGATCAAGCGTTGGTAATCTTTGACGAGTCCCAGGATATTGCCTAAAATACGAATAGATAATGCAGTGAACACCATCGTAATTTACGACATAAACATGTAAATTAAACGAACCGTTGGGGAAAACAGTGTATATATTCGGGTCCCTCATCTCTTTGCCACTGAATAGATTAAGATCTTCAACTCCCATGTTCTGTGCAATCCGGATGATGGGTTCTTCCTCTGCCTCCGTGGTGAGATGAGTCATCAGTGCGAAATTTTTTTACCAGACCACATTCCTAAACGATGCCAACAACAAACAACAACAAAGAATAACATTTGTCTTATGATTAATAGTACTAGACACGATTGTAGTAATAGTAGCCTTAAGAATAGTACCTCTCCTTTAGGTGTATCTGACGGACATAACATACCTATTTTTAAAAATTCAACATACGTATAGAAATAAATTAAGAAGAATTAGAACATTTGATGACAAAGGGGATGGTATTGTCACCCCATTGAGAAGGTTGAAGAGAACGGGGCCCAAGTCTAGAGATGTGCGACAGGCGGCAGAGCATTTGTGAGACGTCTTGTCTTTAAAGTTATGATTAAGACACTGCGCATCTACGAAGAATTAAAACTTACTGGAACGTGCACTAAAACGGCGGTGGCAAGCATCTCTCTGGCTTCTTCGACTGGCGTTTTTTTTTTTTTGGACCCCCAAAAAATCGCTTTTGACGCAGTTTGTTGCCCAAATGTCTGCAGCGGACAATGCGAATGTTATTATGTGAATAAATATTAAATAGTCTGAAGATGTATTAGATTTTAGATACTTAAGTGCTTGCTGTTGAGTAAAGATGGATGCGCGCACACTAAGAACTTCTAAAGAAGGCGCAAATGCTGTCCTTACACGATCATCAGTACCAATTAACTGGACTCTTTCTTGATCAACCAAAATTCCCATAGCTTTAAAAACTATGACAACAGGGATATCCTTGAAGTGTTTGAAGGAAATATATGTCAGTCTAAGCTTTCAAGGGTAACACATCATAACATTACATCCTGAAATCTATTTTGCTTCAAATAGTATTTTCCTTTGTTCGTGGTCACATTAGTGCGCATTTTCGTTCTATGTGTGCTGCTCGTTACTTGACACGTTTCCTTTTCTATACTGCTCAACAACCTGCGGATTTTCGACATTTGTTCTTGAATTACGATCACCTGAAATAGACTTTTCTGAAAGGTTGTGATAAACAGTATTTTATCATAATCTTTATACCTTTTCGAAGTTTTTTTTCCAAAAACAATGAAATAACCACTATAATCATATGGACATTCATTCTTCTTTGCCATTTCTGCTTGCAAAAGACCAGCCAATGTGCAGTTTGAGCTCCTTAATATGATTGGCATTCTTCTAATCGCTATACCATTGCTTACAACTCTTTGCTGCCACCTGGTACACTCAATTTCAACAGTAACTGACACCGAATAGGTTATGTCTCTTAATCTGCACTCATGAGGCGTGGTCAGACAAGATTAGTGATTTTAAAAAGAACGTGAAATAAAAGTTGATACTTTAAATGAATGAAAAAAGCAATTACATGGTGCATGTCTTCTATGGAATCTGGTTATCTCACGTGAATATCTTAAGTACTTGAAGTAGAATGTTTGGTCAGCATGGCTCACTACCTTTTCATTTGATTGAACAATTTTCTTGATGTAATTGACAAAGTAATTGTAGGAATCAATATGCTGTTTAACAAATCCCTTATTCTTGGCAAAACCTGAATCCAACCAATATCCAATTTTCCTGCAAAATTGACAAAAAGGTTAGATTCTACAATAATAAAAAACAAACATTTCAAATACCTCAAAACAAAAGCTGTTTCAGGTTCTAATACTTTTTCAAAATCTCCATAAATATCCCTGTGTGATTTTCCCATCTTCTTAGTTTCACAATTTTTGCCACAATTATGTGCGGCTCTTGTTTTTATACGAAACCAATAGTTTTCTTTGAAGAATTCTTGACATTCTGGACCTCACGTGGTCACATCACATATCCAGTGGCAGATTCAATATTTCAATGGTTGTGTATGAGAGCAACAACATTACTCAGGCTTCATGATTTCTAAACTGAATAGCTTTTCAATTGAAACAAGTTTTTAAAAAGCTTAACCTTGAAAAATATTCACAGAATATTTAAAAAAAAAGTTTTTTGTCCTCCGAATCCAGAAACCAGATAGTTTTTGGGTTGTTGCGCTTTCTGACCGTCTTTTGTTATTGTTGTCCGATACCCCGATACCGTCGTTTAGTGCTGATATTCAAGTTTTTGTTTGTTAGTTATTTGGTGTCATTTATTAATCATGTAAAAATTATACAGTGTAATCGTTTGGGATAACGAATAAACATCGAAAGAGTGAACCAATGAAACGATGCAATTTTTTTAATCTCTTGCTTTTAACGAAAAACAGCCCCATGAGGCCGTGATGGATTGTGCATCGATACCATTTGGAATGTTAAATCACTGAATCCAGGTTAAATCATATGATTGACGTTTCAAACAACGACACTCAGAATAGTGGGTAGTGGATAATAAAGAGAATTGATTTGGAGTAACAGAAATCGAAACAAAATGGTGATATGTTTCAGTATGAAATTGAGATTCCTAACCTTCTTAGTTATGTGCTAATGTGAAAAAAATATGTATTGAAAATAGAGATTAGGACAGAAATAATAAAGGCACATACATGTAGAAAATATTGAGAATGCAAACGTTGAAGGGCGAATCACAAATTATGCATTCGGTGGGGAAAATATCATCTTCAACAGGTGATGCACGAATAAATAATGCACTTTCAAAGGAGGGAAAAGGTAATAAATAGACTATTACAAAAATAAGAAAACGTGACTAGGCATTGAAAAGTGCGTAGATAAATAGAATTTGTAAATATGCAGCTATTATAAATTAAGAGTTTCATAAAGAATTCGGTTCGGAATAGGTAATCATTGATCAATGAGGCGCAATAGAAAAATTTGCGAATTGCTTGCAAAAATCAATATTCCCGAACGGATCACCCGGCATTGGGGAGAACAGATCGCCGATAAGCGATGGAAATGGCGTTGAAGAAGCGACAGATGATGTTTGGACAGCTGCTGCGGCAGCGGCGGACGCGATCCTAGCCCAGCAGATGGACTGTTGGCGCCACGTATGATGCCACAGAGACATGTCGACGAAACAGCGCTGAATGTCAGCCAGTTCTGTGCTGCCGCTGTAAAGTTCGACCAGCCAATAAATGGGTTCAACGGGCAACAGGGTAGGCAAGAAGCGTTGGGCCAAGCACAAGGCAGCTGCCGCCACTGTCGATGGCGGATAATGGATCAATTCGTAATGCACGAGACTGTTTTCCAATAGCTGGTGAAATACTTCACGTACACCTCTAATAAGCAAACAACATTAAACAAATAGTTAATGCCCGTCCTTTGCTCTTTTTTCTTCTGTTTTGTGGGAAGAATTAGTAATACGCACCGTATGTCAGCATTATGCTCCCGCGTGAAAGTCATGTAGTACTCGAAGAAATACGAAGCCGTGGGAGGGCATAAATGGAAACTGGGTTTGAGAATAATGAAAATTAGTTAGTACCCTCGTTTCCCAAAAACAAAAGGAAAAACAACAAGCTGTCCAACTTTATTTTTCAAATACCCACTCGAGTTTCTTAAGCAAACAAATTTCCATGTCACGGATGAGCTGGGCCGGATAACTGTGCCCGCTTAGCCCCACTAATTCCTCCATCTCCGGTGGACTGACCTCTTCCTGTAAATACAAATCAGTGGTGATTAGATGATTTTTTTTTTTTTTGGGGGGGGGGGGGAGAAGGAGGTAAGAAGTTGGACCTTCTTGGCCGCCACAAGAATAGCAGCCAATCCGAGAAGCTGCAAACGATCGGCCGACACGACAGTAACGGAAAGAAATCGATCAACAAAATTGATGGCCAGTAGAAAAGTTTCAATGTCGTATCCAAATTGACGATTCACTTTGCCTAACCAACTGATCAGTTCCGATCTCATGGCCGAAGTAACCTGTAAGCAAAAAAAAAAACATTATTTTGCTATTTTGAATTCGAATTACATCAGAATTCCTCTCGATGCGTAACGTCATCTACTGGCGGGAGCTTACATTAGGATGGCACGAAAGGTAGTCGTTCACGCGGTATTTCGGTTGCAGGCTGTGCTTCCACTGGAACTGATCGTGCAAGTAAGGCTGGGCTAGTAGATACGACTCGTCGGGCAGCAAGTCGGCATAGAACGGATTAGTTGGGCTGATAAAAAGGCCACGGGGAGACTGAGTGAGCCGGAATCCTTCCAAACCGGAAGCGGCAGCAGCAGCTGCAGCGACAGCAGCACTCACAGAAGTTGGAGAGGGTGGCGGAAATGGTTCCGTGCAGAACAAGTCTGTCAGGCTTAAACGGTGGCCAGTTGACGGTGGTGGTAATGGATCTCTACATTCTTCAGCTGTCTGGTTCATCCTTCCAACCGTTCACAAAATAAACAATACAAATTATTCACGTGATAACGAAGTCAACACAGCGTCCACACAGACATAATCAAACAGAACAGGCAATCGATTCGAATCTTACCCGCGAGTCGGCTGAGCCAGAAGTCAAGACCGCGATCCGGCTCCAAATGAATGGGCGGCTCGGATCGCCTTGGTTCAGTTAAAACGGACGACAAATGATTACGAAAGAAAAACTTTGAATCCAGTTCCGCCTTCAACGCGATCGACTAATTAACACATCCAGATTTCACTTCAAAATGAGAGTCCAAAAACGCTAATGAAAGCAAGCGAGCTAACAAACTCCACAAATCAGTAAAAAAAAAGGACAAATTGAAGAAATCAAGTCGACTTCCTGACACGTCGACGTGATGACAAGACCTGACGCTACCGAGATCAACGGGTCACTGACCTTACGCAGTTTATCTCGAAGCTGTCATTAACTATCCACTAGGTGTAAATGGCCAAACGTGAATGCGAGAAAAGGTGGTATGCCTACACCTCACGTAAATGAAAGGGGGTAGTCGTCACCTGGGGCGTGATAGAATCACGAGAAAAAAGGAAAGAAAAAAGAAAATCGACCTAAGTTTTCATTCAGGTCAATGAACTTTGCCTGAAGCCACTCTAATCACATAATCGATTACCTAACAAAATTTGCATTCGAATGAATAAGTGGCAAAAATTTTTGCAGTAATTTTACTTACAACATGGACAAAGGCCTTTTTGAATTGTCTGCCTGATTTGTATGCAATTAACCATGGAAAAGGAAACGGTTTCCATGTCGATTTATGAAGTAGGTAATGTCCATTATCTCGGATGATGTCATTGACCTCACTGTCAACAAATCTTTTGTTCATTCTCCGTTTCGACCCCTTCCCCGGCTCTTTCGTTTTTATTGCCCTACATCCTTTTTCATTTGTTTCTGTTTTTCTCTCTCTTCCGTTAGGCTCGCTAGTTTTAGGCGGCGCCAATTTTTGAATCAAAAGTCGGCACTGCGCTTCGCAAGACGTTCCGTGTTTTTCGTAAATGATGCGCTCGTTTAACGTTACGCTCTTCTGCGTGTTATAAAATATTCACAAAGAAAGCGAGCCTTTGCGTGTTATCAGCATATTTCATATTCGGATTGATGATGAACTCCCAGCATCCCCCAATCGCAAAACAAACATTTCGGCGCTATCGTCCTTCATATGTTAGATCAACTTGGACTCCCTTGATGAGTTTACCACTCGTGTGCTGCACACACGATTTGCCGAACCCCGCTGTCGACGCCATGGAGAGCATTACGGAGGGCCGGCCCTAAATTCTTGCTCCGCAAATTCCTAATTGGACTTATTTGGCTTAGCTTGTAATTACTCGCCATCGCGGATCTCATATTTCTTTAGATGAACATCATTTCAGAATTCGTCATGGGGTGTGGCCTTTGCATTGTGAGCGATGACGTCACGGCCTTGGATGTTGGGCGAGGGCAGGATCGCGTTTTTGCCCGTTTTATTTCATTTATCCTCCCAAGTTTCAAGGCGAAAACAAATTTTTAAAAACAAAACACAAACGCTTAGGTAATATATAGCAAGGACGAAAGTTCGCTTCCATCCGCCCCGTTCCTCCTGGATAGGCAATTGCGTTGTCTGCGCTTGATTTTTAAGTGACAACTGTTCAGTTCCAGGAGGTGGAAAAAGAAAAATGGAGGTAAAAAATGAGAAAGAAAGAAGTTCAACGGGGTCGCCTTTTTTCAAATGGATTATCGTCAACGCGACGCAGCCACAGCAGCGCGTCGCGGGAGCTATATAGCGAAATAATCTAACACTCAACCGAGTTAACAACAACAAGGGCGTGTTATAGGGCGCTTGAAAGCCAGTTACCGAGCCACGGAGCCCAACAGTCATCCAGTCAACCGGGTGTGGTAAAAAGTGAAAAGAAAAAAAAAAGGAAAAAACGACTTAAAAAGACACAGGGTGGAGATGGCATGCAGCCCAACTCTAAATTTGTTCGCTCCAAAAATTCAAAGTGTTAAAAAAAGAAACCGTCGCTTGTTGTCTTGCACGGTTGTCTTTGTTTCGAATTTTTTTGTCCATTCTGTTTTTAATCTATTTTGTGTTATTGTTTTGTTTGTGTTGGTTTTTTCTTTTGCTTTCGCTTTTATTTTGACGAGCATCGAGTGAGAAGTTGGGGATTCTGTTTTCAACGTACTCTATATGCTTCCATGTGCGCGTCTCTCTTTCTCCAGGATTTCTATTCTCAGTCTCTTGTCCGGAGGCGTGAGCCATAGATTCCATCTGCCTTCCGCGCGGGAATTTCGAGATATATGGACGTGAAATGAGAGGCAAATATACAACGAAAGTATAAGGTAAAAAAAAAAAAGACGGTCGACAGGAGACAAATTGGTTTAGGGAAACAATTCGAAGCACATTATTAACTTTCACGGCGTTAATCAGTATAAGAAATTAAACGCAGTTCCACCAGCACTTAAAGTTCCTTACCAGAGGGAAACAAAGTCAAACAAACAATCGCAATTGCAATCAATTTTGTTTGCCTCTTTTTTTTATAACAGTAGCTGATGGAGATTGAGGTCAAACCAGGTTTTTTCGGCGCGTTATTCAAACCGTTGGTACATTCGAAAACGAAATGAGCAGCGCAGAAGAGAGAGAAATGACGCAATAGCAAAAACAGTCGCAGCCATCATCACGATTTTGAACGGTTCATATGTACTCGTTACGAGTTTTTTTTTTTGCTCGTGTTGTTATTGTTGTTGTTATCGCAGTACCCCGTCTCGCATCAGTCACGGTAGACGCTAGTGCGGATGATTGACGGCAAATGAGCCTTTTTTTATGGAGCCACGGAAATGACACAAAACTCTTTGGCCAGCGAATGTACTACAGCATACTATTTAACTTGGTCTGACGCAGTATATAGACATCGAATTGCTCTGCACATGGGACTTTTGATGTCGCTCCCGTTTGTGGCTGATGCTCTGCTGCCCCGAATGCTCGCCCACTTTCGTGAGTGTGTGGCGCGTGAAGGAGGAGCGTTTGGGAATAAGCCGAGGAAATCCAGACGGCTGCCTGCTCAGTTGCTGGTGTGGTACGGAGCCGAGGTGAAGCCATTCATCGGAGCTCTGCGGTGATGAAACTGTCATCACACCATCATTGAACATTCACATTTCAAAATCTTTTGATTGAAGAAAACAAGAAAAAAGGGACAAAGCCGTGTTTTTTTTATTTGTTATCTGAAGTTGTTATAGTTTTCATCAGCTTGGAAGCCGAAGCGGAATTCATACGGCCTATTCGCCAATTAGAATGGCGATGTTGGTCATTACTAGGATGCTCGTCTTGCCCGGCATCTTAGCCTTGCTGTGCAGTCTGGTGAACGCATCCACGTCTTCTTCCCACCTTCATCATGATCAAGGTTCGTTGCTCTTGTGTTTTTCATTTTTTATCTACCGATCAAATCTGAATTGTTGATCTTACATTTTGAGGTGAATTGTTAGCGATTTTCTTTCACCATATGGTGTCCCGCGTGACTGATATTATTGAAATGCGATGTGCATGCCCCACCTTTTATAATTTGAATAGAATTAAGGAGACGAATGACAAATGAGGGATTTTTCGTCTATTTTTATTTCATCTTGATTGATTGTTGATAGGTTTATCGGAGAAACTATCGGAGGTGGCTAGCCGCGACGTTGTCTACCTTTCGTTGAAGCAGGTCACGCCACGTCGTCGGGCTCGTCCAGCCAAAGAAACTCTACTTTCCATCGAACCGGCTCTGTCGGACCAAAATCAACGCTTTTCGCTTCACGTCGATCGTCGTACTAAACGAGGTGTGAACAATTTTTTATTCTAATATCCCGAATGGCGACTCTTTAAGCTTTTCAAATATGTACATACGTTAAGGTGGACAACCAGTTTTTTTTTTCCTTTTAATTCATTAATGTTTTTTGCCCTTTGTAAAAGATAAGTAATAGCCATCATAAATTAAGTATTCAAAAGAACATCACTGTGGCCAGGAAAACCTATAGTTTATGGGTTAGCGAATAGGACAAAAAGCATATAGCGCTCCGGAGCCAAGAAGCGAGGCTCGGCCAGTTGGAAAAGAAAGAAAGAAAAATGTGAATATATATACATGCGACGGGCAACGTCAACCTGATGCTTTTTTCTTTCTTTTCTTCTATAACTAGTATATTAGTGTGACCTTATTCCCAAAATAGTCGACGCCCTCTATTCTCGAGCAGACACAGCAGTAGCAACAGAAGGGGGCATCATTACGAACAAAACGAACGGGGAGAAAGAGGAGAATATAGCCAAGATGGCAACAAGTTACCCAGAATACCATCGCCGTTATCTTTGTCCACATAGGCTCCCTAGAAAATGAGCCACTTTTTTTTTGAACGTATCATTCAACGTTTGCCCGAGCCGTGGGTTGGCCAAATAGAAAGACTCAGTCGCCAATGAGGAGACACACTCCGCGTTTTTTTTTTTCAAATCATGTGTGGAAACTGCTGAAACTCATTTAAGTCGCATGCGTAATGACACAAATAAGGTCCATTCGTCAAAGGAAAAAAAAAGCGACAGACGGGCAAGAGGCGACTTGTATAGGTAAACGCTTTCAATCCATCATGAGGAGCTTAAATGTATCGTCGTGAAGCGTGCATTCCGTAAGCGGCCTACACGTACAGGACAAATCCTACACAGCGCGTCTGTTGGTAACTGCATTACAGCAAGAGCCTGATTCTCCCTCCTGAGGATAAGATAGTGCTCAACAGCATAATAAAATATTTCAGAAAAAAAAAAACACACGGGATGGTCGTAAAATAGGAAAAGTAGAACATCTTTAAGAAAAACAAGCTCCAGATACGAGATCCTTTGCGAGTAAGACAGCGAAAGAAAAAAAAAGAAATATGGTTAGGTTTTACATATGCTGATTGAAACGGAGCTGTGAAGGAAAACAAAAGCATAATCCGAGTGCGGACGGACTCGGAAACCGGATTATTTTTCCTTATCTTTTTTCACATCGAATATAATCCTTCTTTCCGTGTACGTGCATGTTTTTGTCAAACGCCATCATAAATTAAGGCCAATCGCCAAGAGAACACTTTCTATCGTTAATTCTGACACCTTCCTCCTGTTTTGGTTTGTCTTCTATCCACAAAAAAAAAAAAAAATAAGTTATCGTCGAGACGACGGATGCCAAAGGGACCCTCCATTCGTCCTACTTGTTGGTCGACGGACTGGAACATCGCTCCGTCATTGAGAACCTGGTGGTAGCGATTCACCAATCTCCAGTTGGCCAGAAACACGCACGTCATCGGCAGCCAATCGACGAGCAGCCGAACGAGGATGGTGTCCCTCCGATGGAATCTGTTGACAAGGACGAAGGACAAGATGATGACGACTACGATGATGATGAGATTAAAGCTTACATCTACGTCGATTGTCAATCGTTGGGCATCATATCCTTGGCCGGATCTCTGAGGCACATGATCCAACAATCGCCATCCGGATCTCTCATCGCGGTAAATATCCAAACCTAAAACTGATATCGCAGTATCTTGTTAATAATTTTTGCCCATATTATTTGACGTATTCATCAATCTGTATTTTCCGTAAAGCGAAGGCCGAAGTTCTTGTTTCACGAATTGCCTCTAAAAGGGTCGGT
Organism: Daphnia sinensis; assembly: GCA_013167095.2. Classification (NCBI taxonomy): domain Eukaryota; kingdom Metazoa; phylum Arthropoda; class Branchiopoda; order Diplostraca; family Daphniidae; genus Daphnia; species Daphnia sinensis. The sequence goes on along the minus strand of CM023192.1, from coordinate 2,794,876 downwards.
TGCGTTAGGATGGCAAGGTGAAACATGCGCGTCTGTATAGCGCTAAAACATTTGAAAACAATCGTTGGGTCTTAAAGTATTATTGCCAGATGCGAAATGTTGCGTGTTATGCGGGATTAAAAATCCTCGTTTTCTTGCTTATGATACGGCGACCTTGCAGGGTTTTTTATAATGGCCAGTATCGCAGATTTATGGGGCTATCAAATTGGTTTAAAACCTTGAAACGGGCGCAGAGCGAAACATGTTCCAGAATTACATTTCAGTTGCTATAGGCGTCGACGCTGAATCGTACGAAAGGATTATCTTGCGAACTGTCTGCTCGCCTATTTCAGTTCGACTTAAAAGGCAAAACTGATTTGCCTATTCAGATCAAAAAGGAAATGGTTTTTTCTCTCTGTTTTGTTCCATTTAGTTTTTTTTTGCAAGATGCGTGTCCGTATGGTGGTACGTAATTCCCAAGTAAAAAGAAATAGAGAATAGACGTCAGCCGCTCCCATGTAGCAAGGCAAAAATAACATCAATCCTCCAAAAAAAGAAGACGGATCGACTTGCTTTTAAGTCTCGCTTTTATTTTTTTTTAAGAGAGAAAAAAAAGGCAGAGAAACAAACAAGAAGATGGAATAGTAAGAGAAACGTGAGATCGGTTGTCGTCTATGGGCAAAGGGTGGAGACTCGATTGCCGATCGCCTTTTGTAGAGACAGCGAGAAAAAGAGAAAAGACAGATCAAATATCGCGGGGCGTCGCCCCGCTTCACCTCTCTTTATTGGCTGTCATGTCAAACGGAACGCAAACATAACAGTTATCTATGACCTCACTGACTTCAAAAGCATTTTCTATCATAAATTAAGATGCATTTTCAGCTTCGCAATGCGTTTCAAAGACGTATTTTACGTCTTTGAAAACGTCGTTGTTAAAAAAACAATTGCATTTGTTGTCTTTCTGATTTTTGGATGTTTTTGTTTGTGTATTCAAACACTTGATGGATGCAGTCTCGCGATCGAAGGTTCCCCGTTACGATAGACTCTGACGTACCGACTGAAAAGGTCTTAAAGCGTTATGGCTGCCCAGCAATTGACGAGAAGGATATGCAAGCTGTTCAGGCCAACGAGATTTATTCTTACTCCAGACGAGGTAATATATAATGCGACACATGATTACGCACTATATAGTATAGTATATATTTAAGTTCAATCTATACCCATGGTTTGTCAACATTCTTTTAGTCAGACGTCCTTTCCCTTTTTTCTTCCAGCACATTTCTCCGTTGTCCCTGCCAACTATAGATAATCACGATAAACGATGTGACTCATTCAAATCCTCCTATACGGTACTTAGCAAACGACAGACAGTAAATGAAAAGCTCGTCTTTTTACCTGAAAGTAGCGTCGTGTTAAGTAACGCCATTTCAGCGTTTCTGGGGAATGCTAACTGCTTTAAGAAAAACGTCCTGCATTTTGTCTGACTTCTGATCTTAGATATCAGCCCCACGTAGGGTTATCCGCGTTGGGTCATGTTGATCGTAAAGTGAATGGGAAGAACTGTAAGTAAATGCGTTTTGATAAGTTACAGCAAACGTCGGCTATGACCGACACAACGAGATGCGTACAACGCGTTTCTTCTTTTTCTTCTCTTCTCTGAATCTTCCCTTTTGAATTATTAAAAAAAAAATTGTTTGACCTGTCAAGACGTAAAAAAGAAAACAAAGTTATGAATAATGCAGTGAAACGACGGTATGAGCGTGACTGGTCGTTGAGTGCAGCCGGCCGCAATCACCCAACTCCTTGTAGGGCAACACGTCACCTTGAATGGATCTATAACTTGTCCCTTTTTAAATGCCCCCAACGTCCCATTGCCTAAAGATACAATGACTTTAAGGACGTTGCATTACACGCCCAATTGCCAATAAATAGCCACTACCCACATAAAGTAGCCATAAGTATTTCTTTAAAAAAAGCCCATTAAAGCTATTTAAGTAGGATGTTTAATCCGGAATGCGCATTCGGCTTTCTCTTTTTATTTTAAATCTTGTTGGACTTATCTGACATTCTTGATGCTTCTATACGATCATTACGTCTATGCTGCTGCCTGCCGATGCTGTTGCTTGGTCGTTGTATTCGGACAGAGACTTACGGCCCTGTCCGCAACTGCGCCAACACGGTGACCGGCCAAAAGTGCCCGATTTTCAGTCAGCCGGCCATTGTTACCTCATCCACATCTTCTTCTTCCTCCTCTAGCGCGGTGAGAGGTAAGACACCAGCAGCGGAATTAAAGCTCCAATCGGTTGATCGTAAATCAAACTTTTTCCTTTTTTTTTGTTGTTGCATGCTGCATCATCAGTTCCAGTCAAATTAAATATATTTACGGATCGATAATTAAAAACAAAATTTTAAATAGGCTTAACTTAAATCTTTGTTCAGTAAAGTAGCCTACAAGGGATTTGTTTAAAGCCAGGTTTCTGGGCAAATTTTGCATTTATAACAAGAAATTAAAATTAACTTTAAATATCTTATGAGTACTTCTACTATTTTTTCTTTTGTATTTCTTAGTTTAGCATCGTCTTTAATGGTGTCTTATCTTTACATGTTCGGTTTTCCTTGTAGTGTTCATTTATTGTGAAGCTATTTTTATGGGACCAATGTTTGTTTGTTTTTCAAAACTATCTATCTGGTCTTACTATCTCTTTTATGTCAACGGCTATAGCCTACTACATAGAATTCAATTAGAGTTAGTAGCCTATTCTTTCGTTTTTTTACCTGTCTTTCTAGTAGATTTGATTAACTCGGGTGGGTTATTTTTCAGGTGATATTCCCGTTGTTTCTCCGGATTTGGACGATCGAGGTATAGAGTCTAATCCCGTATTTCTTAACTAACTCTTTTCTTCGAATTCTGGGACTGAAAGCATTTATTTCGTTTACCTTCCAATTTTTATTTATTCTTTAAAAATTCGATTTACCTCCTGTGTTTCGTTTGGCGATGATTTAGACGGAGCTCTCATCAAGGTAATCAACGAGCTCATTGCTGCCATCAAAGAACTCAAAGTAGAAGTCCAGGCAAACGTGCGTTACCCAACATTTTAATTATTGTACAATGTACGTTTCACTGTACTAACGTGTGTTTTTGTTGTTGATTATAGAGGCAAGAAACGCGCCATTTGAGGGATGCCCTAGAGAACTGCGAGATGTGCAAACCAGGTTAGTCCAACAAAGGGGGGAAAAATAAAGTCTCAGATTGACGTACCGTACGCAAACAGTATTGACTCCTAATCTTTAAAAAATAATACTGTACCATTATGCTTAAAAAAAAAAGAATCGCAAAACAAGGAATTTGTCGGCGGGAAGGTTTGAAAAGTAAAGATGATTGTACAGCTTTAAAAATGCCAAAAATGCCTGTAATAATTAATTGAATAATTTGGACGATTTCAAATCTAAGGGACGACGCATGTCGTCCTACATTGGAACACACTCCCTAAAGCTATGATGCAACGCGGAAAGTTACAAATAAAGCGGGATAATCGAAATGCAATGTTCCAGTCAATTAAAGTAGCCCCCCAACAACAAAAAAAACGAAAAGCAAAAGAAAAACAAATTCATTGACATGCGACCCACGCCCTCATTTCAAATAAAGCAAAAACAAAACAAAACCATTAAGCACAAAAATACAGAAATCAAAACAAAACAACACTCACATGTCCAGGCAAACCGAAGAAGGACACTTGTTCCTCCACGCCACCTCCTTGCTTCCCGGGCGTCAATTGCATGGAGACGGCCGACGGAGTTCGTTGCGGTCCGTGCCCGCGCGGCTTCATCGGAAATGGACGAACTTGCAGGCCAGGAATCACCTGCGCTGATCGACCATGTTTCCCTGGTATTTTTTTTCAAAATAGCTTTCTTAAAACATCAACTTCATCTTGTATACCTCCTGTAAAGTCTTGACAAGACCTTATATCTCTCTCTAAACTCGGATTAACAGTTTCAAATTAACCGCCACGGCCTTACGAATAACACTTTGCTAATGATGATAACACATCGGAAATGATAACCCTTTTCTTTTTCGTGTGTTTCGTTAGGTGTTCGCTGTACCGACACCGAGAACGGTGCTCAGTGCGGACCGTGCCCATCCGGATTTGTCGGTGACGGTCAACGCTGCCGACCGGACAACGCTTGCAAAAGCAATCCCTGCTATGCTGGTTCGATTCATTCTATACTTGCTGTGTCTTATTTTCAAAAATGTGTTTCATTTACTTTTGGAATAATCACGCACACATTAAAACAAAAAAAGGTGTACCCTGCCAAAATTTGGAAGACCCTCCCTATTACCGGTGTGGAGCTTGCCCAGCTGGTACAACCGGAAACGGAACTTTCTGTAGTGACATCGACGAGGTATGTTCATGTTTAATGTTTGGTTATCAAATTAATTTTTTTTCATTGATTCGGTCATATTCTCTCTCCTCCCGTCGTTACGCTAGTGCGATTTAGCCAATCCTTGTGACCCTCGATCGCGCTGTCACAACTTAATAACCGGTTTCCGTTGCGACCCTTGCCCTCCTGGCTTCACTGGCCCTGCCGTTCAGGGCGTCGGTATCGATTACGCTCGCCTTAACCGCCAACGTTGCGTTGACATTAACGAATGCGCTGATGGCCGCAACGGTGGATGCGTGCCCAACTCGCGATGCATCAACACTGAGGTAGATTCGAAACAGATACATCAATTGAACCCGCAACGCATAGGCCGTCTGATTTAAATTCTTATTCTGGGCCAAACCAAAAGGGATCCTTTCAATGTGGTGAATGTCTCGAAGGCTTCTTTGGCAACCAGGCAGTGGGCTGCGAGGATACGCCCGGAATGTGCCCGGATGGGACGCGGTGCGATGCCAACGCGGATTGCGAACGACCAACTGGAACGGGTCCATACCGTTGCAAGGTATAGGACTATAGAAAAAATCAAATGAAAATGGAAAACGAATTGATTGATTTGTTTGCTAAATTTTTTAAAGTGCAAAATCGGATACGCTGGTAACGGTAAAGTTTGCGGACCGGATCGCGATCTCGACGGCTGGCCTGACTATGATTTATCGTGCACCGACGACAAATGTCGAAAGGTTGAATGAAACATTTACAGTGGTGAATAATTGATGACGCTTGTTGGGTAAATTTCGTGCAGGACAATTGCGTTGACACGCCCAATTCGGGACAGGAAGATGCTGATCGTGATGGCGTTGGAGATGCTTGCGACGATGATGCTGATAACGATGGCATCCCCAACACTCCTGTAAGTACTCGCTTCGATTATTTTGTTACTTCGTTATGGCCCCATATTAGTTAAATATTGGTATATATACGTATATCCTACATATATTATTCAAGGTGCTCGTTAAATTATTCATTTATTTTCTGTATCTTATCTGTTCGAATGATTTTTTATTTGTTACAGCGTGCCTTGGGCGGTCCGGTAAATTCCGTCTTTGTATTTTGATCCAACTGGTGTTTTGTATATGTATTTTTTTATTTGCCCTTTTTGTTTTCAAAAATGCTGCCATGGCTTCGAATCGTGTCAGAATACTGCCAGCATGATAGCTTTGTATCCGCCCTTCTAGTCACGATTGAAATTCCGACGGGAATTCCGCCAAAGAATTCCCGAAGACGAAACATACGAGATAACATTCAAACAAAACAAACAAACAAAAATCTAAATGCCGCCTTTGGCGCTGATTGCCGTAAACAATATTTTTCTTTAAAAACAAAATACGAAAAAGAACAATGTATTTCTCCGGATAAACTACCCCAGTGACACATTCCCTCAATCGGCTTATTTGCACGACAATCATCGATGGGATGATTACGATAACCTAGTTTCATTTGTTACATTTCATTTGTTTGTGTGACGAATTTCAGGACAACTGCCCGTTGGTAGCCAATCCCAGTCAATCAGATTCCGATCCGGAAGGCTCCGATAAGAAGGGCGACGCCTGTGACAACTGTCCTACCGTGGCCAATCTCGACCAGGAGGACACGGACGGCGATGGCAAGGGTGACGCCTGCGACGATGATCTCGATAACGACCGTAAGTTTCAAACCAAATGTTAGCGTTAAAAGATAGTCTCACCGTCCATCCTTTTTGGACTGGCATGCAGGAATTCTGAATTCTCGTGACAATTGCCCGAAGACACCCAATCCCGATCAGAAAGATTCGGACGGTGACGGCCTGGGCGATGCTTGCGACAACTGTCCCAATACACCCAATCCCAATCAGTTTGACAGCGATAGCGACTTGGTCGGCGACGTCTGCGATACAAACATCGACCGTGACAAGTAATGGCAGCTCTGTTCTCTTGCTATTCAAACGGCTCATTGTTTAGAGAGAGAGGAAAACATTTCTAACGAAAATGATTTGTTTGTTTAAAAAACAGGGATGGTATCCAGGACTCGTTGGATAACTGCCCGACCATTCCAAACAGCGACCAGCGTGACGCCGATAACGACGGCCTGGGTGACGACTGCGATCCGGACGCTGATAACGATGGTATTCGTAACGAAAAGGACAACTGCCCTATTGTCTACAATCCTGATCAGCTGGATACGGATCGCAACGGAGTCGGAGACGCTTGCCAGGGCGATCAGGATGACGACGACGTGCCCGACTTTTTGGACAACTGCCCGAACAACTCCAAGATTTACGCCACGGACTTCCGCACTTATCAAACTGTCGTGCTCGATCCAGAGGGAGACTCTCAAATTGATCCCAACTGGGTTATTTACAACAAGGGCGCTGAAATTGTTCAGACGATGAACAGCGATCCCGGTCTGGCCGTCGGTTTCCATCGCTTCGGTGGCGTCGATTTCGAAGGCACATTCTTCGTCGACACCGAGATCGATGACGACTACGTCGGATTTATTTTCAGCTATCAAGATAATGCTCATTTTTACACGATCATGTGGAAGAAGAACACGCAGACCTATTGGCAGGCAACGCCCTTCCGTGCCGTCGCCGAACCGGGCATTCAGCTCAAACTGGTTAAGTCTAACACGGGACCTGGTCAGATGATGAGGAACTCGCTCTGGCATACGGGCGATACCGAGAACCAGGTAAACATTGTTCGGGAAAAGGAAATGGGGAGCTGTATGATTCAAAATTTGAATATTTTTAATGAATCGATTGGTGGCCGTGATAATCAGGTGAAATTGCTGTGGAAAGATCCACGCAACGTCGGCTGGAAGGAGAAGGTGGCATACCGGTGGTTGTTGCTCCATCGGCCCAAGATCGACCTCATCCGTCTGCGTATCTTCGAAGGCGAGAACATGGTAGCCGATTCGGGCAACGTCTTTGACTCCACCCTCAAAGGAGGTCGATTAGGTGTCTTCTGCTTCTCGCAGGAGATGATCATCTGGTCCGATTTGGTCTATCGATGCAACGGTAAGTCAAGAATAACTTTCTTTTATTTTTCAACGATTTTCAAGTCGACTCTAGGACTTGGCTCGCAATTCCAGCTCATTTGCATCGTGACGCAAAGAGAAAAATATTCACGTGAACCCCCCGCCCACATTTATGTGACTATCTGTTTGGATGTTTGGCATAACTCACGCGTGATGCGTCGATCTGTTGACACACCAATGGAACCTCGTGTTCTGGTTTTTTTGGCAATGGATTTCTAAGACGCTTTGCTACAAATACTAACCGTCTAATGACTGATGGGTTTGTTGTACCCTATATGCTGTATCGTCAACGGCCAAGCCTGACGCGTACTTCGAGTTCCAGTGTCATTAGGCTGTTTCTCCGTTAGCAATGGGTTCATCAGTTTGAAATTTTGATTAGAGTAAGATGCTAAAATTTTTCTTCTTCTTTCGTTACAGACGCGGTGCCAGAGGCTATCTACAAGGAATTACCGCCGCGACTGCAAAAGGAGGTACAGGTGGACCGCACCCGCGCCCCAAGTCTTTCTGCCAACTGATGAAAACGCCATTCGGTGAACGAAGTAAGACTGAACAGTGCAGCGCATAGACAAATATCAAGAAAGCAAAGCAGAACGGAGGAAACATAATCAAACAAAAAAAAACATAAAACACAATACAAAAAAAAACGCATCTTCTCTTAAGAAATTCCTCCAAGGGCACCACGAAATAAAGCCAACTTAAGAGAGAACCATTAGAGAGGAGTTGACGGTCGTCGAGAAATTACGGTTGTTGTTTCATTTTTTTATGGTTAACATTTTTTTTTTTACTTTCTTTGTTGGATTTTTCTTTTTCTTCTGTTTGTTTGTAAATGGGAGGACGCCCCCAGCCGGCCATTTTTCATTTTTGGGTTGAATACTTAACACGTACACGAAAGGAAAGAAACAAAAATTGAAGAGAAAAACAGCGACAACTAAAAAAAAAAAACTTCACGTACAAACTGTACACGCGCACTTGGTTGTTTCTTTGTTTTTTGATCACACGTCTTTTTTTTACATTTTTCTAATCGTCTTTACTGAATTTCGGAAATGAGAATGTTTTGAAAATTGGTAGTCTCAACGACAATAAGGTGGAGGAGATCACACCAGCTTTTATGTAATAACGTGTATAACCAACATTATTTTGTTTAATCAGAGCAGCGTATTAATGTCAATGTACATCATAATCACTAGAACAACAACAACAAAATCAACATTAAAAAAATTCAACCAAAAACAAAAACAGGGGCAACTGCCTCTTTCACAATGCTTGCTCATTATGAATTTATATGCCTGTCTATCCCGAAAAACCACCAGCCCTTTCTCCCTCTGTATCATCATTCACGCACCCGCTACAGTCTTGTTACAGAGGTTTAAAAATACGCTGCTGTATCGTCACACTGCCAAATAAGGTGTAACTGCAAAATGGCTTTTTTTCCGAAATATACATCAGTGCCTAATCCATCGATTGAATTTTTTTATTTGGAACCACTGGACTTCGCGAGTTGTTTTTGTTTTTGTTTGAATATGTTTAGATACCTGCCGGCCTTCAATTTGTTCAAATAAACAATCAAAATTTTTGGCATTCTGCATTCAGGCATTCAGCTGAATTTGCGCATTATTTGTTCTTCAGTTCTATTCGAATCAATAAAAATGTGTTGAGAAAATACATATTTAACCAGAGCTTCGGCTAGAATAGAATTTGTCCGCGAAGCAAAGGCCAGAGGGAAAACTATTTTTAGTTTAAAACATGTAAATTGTAATTACCCGAACCGCCGAACCCGCCGAACCCGCCGAACCCGCCGAACCGAAAAATAGATGGTTTAGCAGCACCCTTTTGAAGCAGACGAATTCCTGTTGACACTAGAAGTCGAAATACTCGAAAACTCGAAATCAACAAATCTCGAAAACGGTGCCTTTTAATCGTTCTTTTTTACTTTTTAACGTTAGTACTAACAAGCTAGAGCTTAATAAAAGTTTCCTAAAACGAGAAATAGAAGCAAGTTTTCTTGAAGCTCTAACGGGTTAAATTCCTGTTGAAATATGGTGGTTACTAGTGTTCGCAGGATATGCTTGTGTAGCAACCGGTTACTTCTCCTAAAATCATATCCATTTCAAGTACCGCCTACACTGCCACGATTATTAATCCAGAAACAAAGGTATTCATTAAATTTTATTTCAAATATTCTTTCCAGTTCCACCTTGTTTTCTCTTTGGTAAATTGATGTTGCCCAGAACAAGGGTCTTGGAAAGTCTTGTGAAAGTTCATCCACAGATGAGCAAATTGGTTGTCATATACTGTATATGTGTATAAATCTGTGATTAAGTTATCTTTTGAAGACCTGAATTTTTAACCCAATGCTTTGTAAAATGACATTGCAGCATTTCACCTGATGGGTTTTTTAAACAAATATGTTTAGAAACAAATTTGGTTAGCTTCATTTTATGTTGTCAGTATTCTAAGAATACATTACTAGAAATTTTAATCTGCTGAGTAATGTGTCAACTGCAATGTTCTAAGCTGAATCTTTTCCAAAAGGTTGATAGCTTGGGCTTCTCGCTTCAGCAGCCAGGCAGCCCAGCCAGCCCAGCCAGTTAAGGCACATGCCAACATTGGCACCATTGGGCACGTCGACCATGGGAAGACAACATTGACTGCAGTATTTAAAACGTTAAAAAAACAGAATGCCTTATCGTCAATAATAGTTTTTCACTAATAGGCCATCACCAAAGTTTTACAGAAAGATGGGTTAGCAAAGTTCGTATCTTACGATGCCATCGATAGAGCCCCAGAAGAAAAAGCGCGAGGGATCACAATAAACATAGCTCACGTGGAATACTCCACTGAGAAAAGACACTACGCTCATACGGATTGCCCTGGTCATGCGGACTTTATCAAAAACATGATTTCCGGAACATCTCAAATGGTAATACAAAAAATATGAAATAAACACGATTCATTGACACTGCAATTTGAAGTGTATAATCTCTTTACGAATTACAGGATGGAGCCATTGTTGTAGTTGCTGCGACAGACGGTCAAATGCCTCAAACGCGGGAGCATCTTCTCCTCGCGAAACAAGGTAAAAGACTAATTTTTGCCGTGTTGGCATCATTCGAGATAATATTGGTTTTTCAAACAGTTGGAGTCAAGCACCTTGTAGTATTCATCAACAAGGCGGATTTAGCGGACAAGGAAATGATCGAATTGGTTGAAATCGAAATGCGGGAACTCCTATCTGATTTTGGGTTCGACGGCTTGGCAACACCAGTCATTCACGGCTCGGCTCTGCTGGCCTTAAACGGTGATGAGAGCAGCTTCGGTGCCCCATCCATCAGGAAATTATTAGCTGCCATAGACGAATACGTCCCTACACCACAACGAGACCTTTCATCACCTTTCTGGTTGCCCATCGACAGCGCGTTCACTGTACCTGGTCGAGGGACGGTGGTCACAGGAACCATAAAAAAAGGGACACTTAAAAAAGGTGATGAAACGGAACTTTTAGGTCACGGTTCTGCCATCAAAACGGTGGTAACCGACGTCCAGGTCTTCCGTAAATCGGTACCTGTTGCCCAAGCTGGTGACAACGTCGGCCTGTTATTGCGGTCTATCAAGCTGCCTCAAGTTCAGCGAGGAATGGTGCTCGTAGCCGCAAACAGTGCAACTATCGGCAATCGTTACAGGGCGCAGCTGTACCTGTTAACGCGAGGCGAGGGAGGTCGTAGCAGGCCCATCATCTCTGGCTACATCCAACAGATCTTTAGTGCCACGTGGAATTTGGCCGTGCGGGTGGATATGCCGAGCGGTAAAGACATGCTCATGCCCGGCGATCATTCCGACGTCAATCTCACCTTGCTCAAGCGAATGGCCATCGAACCTGGCCAGCCGTTTACAATCAGAGAGAACAACTACAATGTCGCGACCGGCATCATCACGGAGAGACTGAGTGATGCCACTTTAGTCAAGGGGGATTCTCTGGACAAAGTTACATTTAGTGAGTAGTGATCACTTCAGTGAAGTGGAGTTGGATGAATAAAAATGTGTTTAGAATCTATTTCTGTCTTGTTTTTGTTTTGTTTCGTGCTTTGTTTTCAATTGTTTTATTTATTTCGCGTTATCTTCGAATGCAAAGGGCTATAATTCTTCGGAAAACATATAATGTTAGATCAAAATGTTGGTATTTTGTCCTGCACAGCTGACAATCGTTTGGTAGGTCTCTTCTTTTCCCAACATACACAAGTTGGCTTTATTGTTATATAGCTAAATTTACCTATCAATTGATATCAAAATAGCTCTATGGTTGTAAAAATTTACTTTTTAAAATATAGTTCTATCGAACTTAAGCTAATTTGTAACATGTATGGCTAGATATTTCTTACGGGAGCAGTTGAAGCGTCGGAAACCGCGTCAAGGATGAAAGTTGTAGCTCCTGAAAGTACTGCTGTAGTGGGACATCCGATGCACTGAACAGATTACGGTTCGAAAACCTAAACGAGATAGATTCTTTGCGTGTCAGGTGAGACGGAAGAAGGTTTTTCCAGATAATTGACTTCTTACTTGGTTCTTGATATCCGTCAAGTTGTCCCTTGAACATCGCTGTTTTCAAATGTATCGTTTAATGAAAGATCCGCAGTGGAATTCACAAACCATTAGATATGGAGTACACTTGAAATAGCTGAATCCTAGGTGAGTGTAGTGCGATCAATGTAAATGGCGTGGGCGAGAATTCCTCCTTTTTCGAGGATTTCTAACGATTCGAAACCTTCATCTTGTAACTTATATGGTAGTCTAAAAACGTTTAGAGGGAGGATACGGATGGCATTACAAGAGGTCTTCCTCGTGAACTTCTATTAATGCTAAGTTTTCCTTCTTTTTCATGATTTCATTCAAGAAATTGTAGATCGACATGAACGCTGAACAGGGAGAACATCATAAGAAGCTGGGTACAACAATTGTCGTCCAATAATACGGGCTTCTTGCAGTATACGTAAGAAACGAGGTCTATTAAATGTCATGTCCCAAATTCCGTAATGGTGATGGGAGTGATTGGTCACAAGGTGTACTTGAGCGAATACCTGATCGTAACAGTGGACGATCTTTGTCGTTAAACTTTATCTATCATCATTAGTTGATTGATTGTTTGGTTATTGACTGTTATAGTGATTACAAAATGTGATACAATTTTTGAAAGAATTTATGTACCACAGATTGAAGCCAAGTAACAAACGGACGATGGAATTTGGAATCGAATTTTCTTATTTGTTTTCTGTGTCCCCCATCACAATTCTTCTCAGTGTTGCACCATTACCTCCTCAGAGATAACTAGCGATTTGAACTGCGTGGAGCAAAGTGAGCGCAGAAATCAGCGAGCTGAGTAATGACGAGCCAGTTATAACGTGGGAACCCGATTCATCTGAATTGGCTTTCTTTGATCCTAGCATAAATTTATCAGTTCCCACAAAATCAAAACCAAAAGAAGATATATACTGTAGTACGTACCAGCGATTTTAGACATGGACGGATGGAATTCGTCTTCTCGATTACTTCCAGTCCGGCTGCCATTGGCTCCGACGACAGGTGACGGATTGCGGTTGGACTTACGTCCAGCCGAGCCTTTTTGTTCTTCGCGGACGTAGATCTCCTTTGTCTTTTTGTATCCACTGCCAATTTGTGCGACGCAAGATACTCGAAGCCACTGAATAATAACAAACCTCTGTTATGCTATTGTGATTTCAGGCCGTTTTTTAAACCCGATTTTTACCTGATTTTTGAAATGGCGTTCGGCGAGAGTTAGTTCAAGAACTGAATTGGCCCATTCCAAGCGTTTTGTCGTTCCGCTCTTTGGATTCCAGGCTTCGCTGTCCACACTTTTGCTGCTCAAAATGTAACGAGAGCTGGGCGACACCTGTACACATCCAAATTTTAAAAACTTAATGAATTCTAGGCCATGTGCAATTCTTTTTCCATTGTGAAGGCAATACCGGCTCGCCGTTGATGAACCATGCGATGTGAGCCCTTGGCCGACTTCTGCCAAAAGTACAATTCCACTTTCTTCGATCACCGATCCTGGCTTCATCTAATGGTAAATCTGGTGTCAGCGTTATAGCTTCATTTTCAACGTCTGCAATTAAAGAAACAAGGAGACATTGAATTTTTGAATCTACCAGAGTTGTTGCAAAAATTTTATGCTGGAAATGTTTACCAATGACGGTAAGATTGGCTTCGGCAACATCGGTGTGGAACGTGCCCTCGGCGGATACTTCGCACTTGTACGATCCTTCGGCTTCTGGAGTGACACCACGCAAAATCACTTTACCCGGCTCCAACGCGTCTGTCTATAATTTCATCGATGTTGTGTAAGAGACACAAAAAGGGAAAAATCAACTTCGAAAAAAGCATGGTGGGTTATTGGTCTTCAAGTTGCCATGACCACTAAAGAATTTTCGCATGCAATTCAAGTTGGGATGATTAGCTGAGAGTATGTCACCATGACAAGTTGATTGCGGATACTGTCTGATACGGAATGTAAGACAAGAAGGGCCAATCTTTTCATCTGTGATCCTTGTCTGTGCGTCGGGAATGCGCTAGCCAGCTACTCGGCGTGTTTGCTGGGTAATGATTACGCTTATTCCAACCGACCCTTCGCAATCTACGATCAGGTTTCATGTGGCGTTTAGTTTGCTTGGCAAGACGCATGTATTACAACGTCCACATAAGCGAAGAGGCATTTGAAAAGGCTACAAATGAGTGGGGTCACAGTAATTAAGTGAATTTGTCTGCGTAACTCAGTTTTGAAGTTCGTAATATTCGATCAATATTTGACTTGACGGTGGAAAAAAAAATTTGAGAACCAAAATTCGTTTGAATACTATAATAATTTGTCTACGTCACTCAAAACTGCACGAATACGAATGCAATCATAAGTGAATGCGTACTATGAATAAATAAGAAAACGGTCTGTTTCCGACGGGTTCCGACGCACCGAACCGTCAACTTTGTAGACCAGAATTAACGATCGTTCATCCACATGCCCTCTCCCGAAAAAGTTTTGATTTATGTACGAGCGATATTTTACGTACGCTGTCATTATGTTTGTCGTGCTATCAACATATAGTGTGTGAACCAAACTCATCAAACTCCTACTGAGTCAGAAACTGGGGATGTTGAGATCTCCCCCAACAAATTTCTTGACATCTTCTTTGCTAACCGCGAACCCTAGCAACGCCTATATGCAGATGTGTCATCAAACATAGGAAAACATGAAACTCGTTAACGGGTCTGCCGAATAAAACCATCGTACAAGGATTTCAAGCGTTAAATTTTACTGAATCCCGCCTGAATATTCTCTAAGATTAATTAAGGAACAAAATATGATGAACCACATACCTCTATGTTAAACTGAGACCAGTGGAAAACTTTAGTTGGTGGGTTCTCCCTTGGAAGGTGCCTGTAGAATTCGTGCGAACCTTTGTACCACTTCAAAAATAGACAATCGTTTTTTTACGTGTGAACAACTACGAGACACTAGAATAATGCTAACCTTTAGCGAATAGAGTGGGCCACCCGCAAGATGATCGTAATCAGTTAAAGCTTCTCTGTGATTACTGGTGGCAAGTGTTGAGCTGGAATCCGTGTCGGTAAACAGGCAACGAAGAACCACATTCGAACCAGTCATGACCTGAACGGGCACAACTATTTGCTGAATGTGCAACGTCCCGGACACTGGACCTGAACAAAAGGAATCCGTTGAATAGAAGTATATAGGTTTCAACTTGTCGCCAACCAGACAATCCATCATTCGGATTGGCGGTTTACACGCACGACTTCTTCATTGGTATAGAATCCTATGACTGAATGAAGCGGTGCAAAATAAACTTATTGTTTTGGCATTTCGCGTACTGCTGACTGTGGTCCGTAAACTTGCCGAATGTGGTATTACATGAAGTGCCATTCGCGAAACCATCTCTTATGCATATCTGGCCATTGAATATTAACCTACTGTACAATCAAAACTATAATTCACACACACACAAAAAGGACGAGAGTTGTACACGACAGCAGCTTAAGTCTGATATCAATGCTGTATGTCGTGCGCGTAATGAGATCCGGCGTCCAGCGCAGGGTGACAACATTGAGAATTTAATTTTTTCTTGTCGATGAGCATTCAGTCGGAACCAACTTCCGTCTCTCCAACAAGGAAGCAGCGCCAGTGATGGTCGCTCTTTTATACATATCAAATCCGATGGCTGACTGATTAGCGTAAAGCTTCACCATTTCTTCCTCTAGAGTCCCTTCTTTTCTCCCTTTCTCTCGTTTCCCTTTCTAGTATTCCCCTTTTTCTCTTTCCTAAGTCTTTTCTGATGACAAGGATTAATTAGAAGTGCTGCATGAGTTAGATCACAAAGACCGGATCAGTTATTCCACCATACTTCGTAATCGAATCAACTGACTGTGTATAAGCAACAGCGGAATTAAATGGCGGAAGGAAGGAAAGAAAAAAAAACAAGGGACAAATTAAGATGTGAAATCAGGTTATGTTAACTTACCGGCTATAAATATCCAAAAGCAGAAGAACAAAGCGCTGCACGAGTGGTACCGACCGCCAAATTCAAACGATGACACACCAATCGCCATTACCACTGAAGCGAATCAACTACCCCGTTGATTATTATTAACTGCAGAGTTTGAAATCACACTCTCTTTTCGTGGGTCTAAACTTCGGTGAGACTACTTTGAATTGCTGTTGATTTTTTACATGGTCATTCAATTCCTTTTTTTTTTTTCAAATAAAACGATGAAAGAAAAGACAGACGATGTTCTTGGAATGCAAAACGCTACGTTGTCGTCACTATACTACGAAAGCTATTAGTCCTCCAGAGTAAGGGTACGCTGAGAAGATGAAATCGTCAATGGAACTTGGAGACTGTGTGTTTAGTTCTTTTTTAGTGACACCGGAGACTCTAAGTAGGATTATATCGAAGACGTGCACGGCGATATATAGACGAGCCGCAAACGGAAGCGAGTGGTGAAAGGTGCGTCACGCACGCGCATCACGGTCGATCGAAACCCAATTCAATCTCGGTGGCTTTGCTGAAATTCTCAGTGAATAGGAACGTATAGCTGCAATAGGCGTCGATTGTTAAGACTCGAAATCGCCAATCCAATTTCCCGTCCATCTGACGATTGGACACTGTGCAGTACTCTATTATGTATTATAGCCTACCATCAACAATGTGCATAGTCCGGCTTTGTTACACTTTAATATGATAGACTATATATCATTATACCAGTGGGCCTTTGGTATATATATCTATAGTAGTGCTATTACTCTGAACGAGCAACATCCATTCTGCATAGGCAAATCTACATGGTAGCAGATCCGTCCCATTTTCCAAGACAGGTTATACTAGCGAGGGTGTAAACCCCGTCAATCCACCGACACGTTTCTTATTCATAGAGTAGGCTATAACAAACAGTAGGGAAAGGGCTTGTGTCGTAGGGGTTGTTAATGTATACCCTTAGCCCACTCAAATACGTGGGCTAGAGGTTAATCGAAATGGTCATCGATGAGTTTCACGCTGTTTTGTAGTGAATGGCCAAAGGGCTATACGGGCAACGCTATAGCTCAATCCGTGGAATGGCAATAGAAAGCCTAAAGCTACTGATCGATAATAGGGGGGCAGAAAAAACTTTCTGTCTAGCAAAGTAATTGGTTAGATAGATGTGCTTGATTTATTTGCTTGCAACTACCGGCTGATTCTCCTGGGTATGTTGTGCTGTTTTAAAACAAGCGCTGTATTCGAGCCAATTGGAGGATTTCTATATTCTTGCGTTTATTACTTATATAGAGAATGCCAAGGAAAAAAGGGCCCAAAGCAACAAATAAAAGAAGAAGAAATAAGATAAAAATCAAAGGCGTTGTTTGTTTTTATGAAAAATCCGGTTCTTATTTGATTGAGGTGCCCATTTTGGCGGATTGTCATGTACGCTCATAAATCGTGGGGGCTACGTTACGATGCGAAACCACCGAACAGCCGCACTTCGGCTTATTGCCGGCCGCATCACTTTTGACAATTCCGCTCGTTCCGCCCTATACACCACACGTTAAGAGCGCCCAACTTTTTAGACATCCCACAAGTATATTATATACGTCTCTCTTTGCGTCAAGAGTTTTCATAGATCTCGTGATTAAATCTGTACGTTTATACGTATATAGCTACGTACGTACGTGCTGAAAAACAGTAAATCGCCGAGCCCGTTTCTTTTTAAGCCCGGAAGTAAGCTTTCTTTCGCAAAAATATTTCGTGGAATTTTCCGCCCTTGTGTTTCTGTGTGAGGCTTTAGGATTGTAGTAATAATCGAATTAGATTTCATTGATAGAACGCAGTAAAGCCTTCCGGAATGGAAGGCTACAGCCATATCATCTGCAAGTTCAAGCAGTGATGAATCTACTTTGTTAGCGTTTATGCAGAAGGGGATATTAGGTTACCTAATTTGGTCTGTTAGACTATGCGATTTACCAGAGTACCAAAGGCGACACGTCCTGCGTTTAATAATATCTTTCAATTGTTCGCACCGGGTTGGGGGAATTGAAAGGACGGTGAAGGCATTATGTTTTAATTTTGCTACCGGGAAAGACGATTGTCAAAGAAAGCAAATGGAAACGTTCAACAAGGCTTTACTAGCGATGCGTATTAATCTTGCTCCATGGCAACATTCTTAATCTGATATCAAAATATGTTTCCGACCCGGAAACTGATCTAACAAGTTTCAGCAAAATAATCGAGTCATCAACACGTAATGACGAACACCAGTTTATGATGGATATTTGATTTTAATAAAACAAACTTTTCTTTATCCTTCCTTTATTTAAACCTAATATCTAGACTGAACATGAAAGTGAGAACGTTTATGATCAGAAAATTGCTTTGCCTGACTGCGTTCCAAATAACTAGGTATCACCAATTTGAGTATACTTTACTGTGCCGAAGTCAAATCACTTCAGTCAGCACAAGATACACAAACACCGTGAGTCGTCTCTAAAGGTTTTCTTAAGAACTGCTAAGCGGTTGTTGGAAAAAACCTGTTTTCCTTCGCAGTTGAGAGTCTTGTGTCAAAATCAGACGCAATGATTTCTTTGCTTTAAAAGGAAAAAAAGGGGTAAATTCTACTAACAACAAATACTCGGTAGCCACCCAAACATTGAAGAATACCCCATTGGATTCGATTCACTTTCTTCCGATATGTATTTAATAGACAGTGCATTTGGAGTGGACTAGATCGTTTTGTCCAAGGAAGCCCCATTTGGGTTACGTATATAGCTCCACCGCTGGCAATGTTTGTGATTGCAGCTTCGCGACAACAATGAAAGAAAAGCGAAAGAAGTTACAGCACATACATAACAGATCAAACAGATGGCTCTTCAAAATGGAGCCATTACATTTTTTTATTTGGTTGCTGGTTAACGTGCAAGAGCGAAAGAGACATTCGTTATGACGACGGCTGGTCCATTCACTAACATCCATTGCAAAGACGGTCACTTCTATTCCTGGAATTGATATCGTCCGACACTATAGATCACACGTTATTTATATCGGGGCCCTATCGAATGTACCTAACGCACCAGACAAATCAATTTTACCTCCAAAACTGTTGTTTGAAATTTTCGAAACGTTACGTCAGCAGCAAAGGTGAGACCTATAGTGGTAATTCCGTGTTACTCCAATGAATTATAAAGTTATTTTTCAATATCGCTGAAAAGAATGAAACTTTTGTTTATCAGTTGGTACACAATTCGTCAAAAATGATGAACGATAGGCTTAATCGATACTTACTATACTCTGTGCATGATACAGCCTTTTGGCGATAAGACCCATTTAGCAGTAATAGTACAACCCGTTCCATAAAAAAGCGGTGGGATTCTTAAGTATAACAACTCTAGCGAGACTTCTCGGCGCAACGAGAAAACACAAAATATTGCTTTTTCTGACTTGTCTCGTCCTCTTCCCCGGAGTTGTATATAGCGGTGATGCATAGATGTCGTATCTACATGGCTGTGTCTCTGGGCTGCTTCCTTCCGGACTATGCGTTTGGTACCGAGAGCGCCAACAATGACTATAGCAACTGGCCAGATACTGTATATACATCTGTATTATAGTTTGCTACTCTGTTTTGTTTATTTCTTTTATTTTTTTTGTGCCCTCATTTTCTTCATTACTTCTGTTTTATTCGGGGCCCACACTCCGGCCAAGGACAATGCCATATAGCAATATAGCATTGCGCTATAGAAGTGGTACCCTGTGAAAGGGCAATGCTTTTTCTTCATGATGTCTGAATATATCATCCTAGCATGATCCACGGTACACGCTATAGTATAAATATAAACAGAGATGAAATGTATTGGGCGTATTTCGTGAGCATGAAAAAAGGGTGCCCCTTCGTTGATAAAGAAAATGGTTGACACTTAGAGATGAGGTTGGGTTTTTTATTGTACTATATGTGCATATAGACATAATAAAAAAACGACAGAGATGGACTTTTAGTGTACAGCGCAAAAGGGGCGCTTTAGGGCGCCCACTTAATCACAGCAAAGCCACGTCTTGCGTGAGATCGATAATCGATCAAATAGGCGAGTCTTGTTTTCCTCTTCGTTTTGCGGGGGATGATCGCATTCCACGCGCAAGACGATTTAGTGCCATGATGCGAAAATGGCAAATGTTTTTATGGTGACGGTGGATAGCCTCAGCAACAATACCGGTGAAAACAGCGGTTTATTAATGTCGTAATTTATACGTAACACCCACACTCAATGTCCGCGAAATAATGTTAAAGAAAATTTCTCACTCGTTAATGGATAGGATTGATTTTTGAGTGCCGGTAGGTCGGCCCCGTGAGTATATCTATAGACGAACAAGTCATCCATCTTCAAATGGCTTTTGATGCACGTGACAAACCAAATAGGCGAGACGTATATCCATTTGAAGTTTTGCAAGGACTGTTCCACCAAGCTGAAGCAGCTTTTATTAGAAGCAATTTAGGGTCTAATGGAAAGCGAAGTAAAAATAAAAGTAAGGATTCCGACACGGTGCTTTGGTCATGAGTATTGCTTAGCTGGAACATTATGAAACTTTTTTTTTGTTCGTGAATCTCCTCTTATAAAGCGGGCATTCAACCTCAAGAAAATAATTTATCGCCATGAAATGAATAGTTGCTGGTGTCTGTAATGATCCTTACCATCTACTTTAAGTGCATTGCCTTGCCACGCACAAGTTTCTTGTATTATTGGCTTCTTCTTAAATTTTAAACGTCTGGATCGTCTGTAATGCACTAGACCCATATTTATTCATTAAGAAGGGCAAAGGGACCTATCAAGTCTCTTACATTGTTTTGTTTCACTTTTTTTGATTTTGCCGTGTCCTAGCTACTACGTGTCTTAGGTAATGGATGGAAACCTAAATGAGGATGCAAGTCTGCTTTTAAAGCTATCGAGAAAGGTGTTAAATTTCACCTACCAAAAAATCTATGATGACCGCCCGACAGATTAAATTTATCTGAGAGTCATATTTCCAGTAATACGGAAACTAATCAAGTATAGCTTTATAACTCATCGTCTAGTTATAATGAAAAATAATTTAAAGGTTAAAAACTTCAGTTTTCAACGTCCTTTGCATAGTGCTGTTATCTAGCGAGTGTTTCAGAAAATAATTTATTCACGGTTGACCGCGCTACATGATCCCGCATTTTGTTAACTATCCCACCCATTATGCTCGTTTAGAAGGCAAGGAAAATTAATCTGTGGTATGCATGAATTATTCAAAAGAAATTGAAACATGCAACTTAGCACGTTAGCAGAGAGTCAAACACCCGGCTCCAATTGGCATTACGATAAGAAAGCGGAGCAATCCTGTTCGGCGGTGTCAAATGAACGTTTATCTTGGTACCCGTCTACCGAATTTCCTTCCTGACATTGGTTAAGCAAGAGTGATGCAATCATCTCACTCGAAACATAGCCAGGACACGGAATGTTGATATCTTTTCTTATAGGACAAGTCCCGCGGCAATAAAGGATGGGTAACGACACTTTTGAACTGAGAAAAGAAAAAAAATTACCAAAGGATAGAGTTATGAAGCAGAGAAATTCGAACGGAAGTGGTTTGAACAGCACAGAGCTGGTGAATGGCCGGTGCGATGCTGATTCATCTTTCTGACCACAGCAGTAGCATTAGTTATAAACAATAACCAAGCGTGAGGAAAGATCACGGGAGGAAGGAAGCAAAGAATTCAAGGTCAGCTGCTGAGAATAGAAAACATCACGTTGTCGGCATAGTTCGTATGACGTCAGGTCGTTGTGTCACGTGATCGCGTCCAGGCCACTCTTTTTTAACCCAAAAGTCATGCCGGCCGAAAGCAGGGGAGAGAAACGAAGAGCCCTCGGTTTAAAATAAACTTCTCAGTCGTCTGCCTCGAATCCCGTTGGATCGCCAGAGCCAGACTCCCTTCGTTACCGTCCAGTTGGGTATTCTGTTGTTTCTCGACCTAGTCCCCCCAGTTCATTCATTATTATATACTACTGTATCCTATAGAATCGAAATTTATAGCTCAAAAGTCTTTCAAACTTGTTGTGAATTTTTATTTGCGTCAACTTGGCATCTGGTGTTTGGATTGAGGTGCACCGTTCGTTGCCTTGGTGATTTGTCATCGATTCGTTCTTCTTTTGTGAGTCGTCGATTGTCCTGGTCTGCAGTTACTTCGCCTGATTAGTGACAGAAGAAAAATACATACATAGATTGCAAGAGCAAATTGCTATGTCTTCCGGCCTAGGGTTTCTTCGTGTTCGTTCAATCCTTTCATTGGTGAATAATAACGCCGATCGCGTCACGTGCTGTTTTTTCGTTCAAAAGAAATGGTATTCGCCTTCGTCACGGGATAATCGCCAACAGCCCAACTACGTCAGACAACAAGTGTTGCACACTGCTTCGGTAACTATCATGTGCTCAGCATAAAACGTTTACTGCTTTCGGTTCTCCTGATTTCTAATTGGTCACAATACCGGCATAAACTTATGGCATGTGATTAAACGTATGGCAATGGTGGTGTAATCATAGTTTGCGTCATCTTCCGTCAGAAAAACCAAACATTTGCAAGGTAGAAACCAGTAGCCCAGTAGTGATTGGAAAATGGTCGATCACATATTTCTCAACAAAATTTTCGATAATTTAAAGCTTAATCTTGGTTTCTGTTTGCCGATTACATCTACGATTCTCATGTAAGTCATCTGCTGATGCAATAAATGCCACCTGTTTTGCAACATATATGTTCTCACATGACAAATATCATGCACATATTTGTATTTCCATCGAATGGTTGGCCTTGCTGTCTCGATTAACTTAAATCTTTGTATTTGCCTAACTTATTTGACGTTGGGCCAAGCAAAATTTCAAAAGAAAATGTCAAGTTTCATTAAAATGTGATAGATCCAGTGGACTGTACATAATAATCCACAAAATGCTTTTGAAAATTCCACAGACGTTCTGTAACGTCACAGACTTTTGACATTTTTGTCGCGTAATTATTAACAGGATCCTCGTTTTTAGTGTTTTTTACACTTTGTCGGGCTAGAATTCACTGTAACTTTAAATTTTTCACATGTTTTTATGGTGTCATTGTTAAATTTATTCCCCCTTTCACTTGGTTAACTTTGTTCCTAATAAATGTGGTTTATTCTAGGGACTCCATAAAACCAAAGCTGGTATCTTCAGTCCCGTCGAAGAATTTGGATCCACCTCAAACGAGTATGTAAATCTATGCTGCTTGTTTTACTTTTTCCTCGATTTCATAACAAAAATGACCAGTTTCCCGTACTTCAGACGAGTTTTAGAGCTTACGTCAACAGATTTAGTGACTTGCATTAAATGGAAAAATCAATCGGGCTTCGCCTGTCAGGTCAACAGAATAATTCATTAGTATTTGGTGATTGTTTGCGCCATAAATGGGGGTTAAGAAACGAATAATCAAGTTTTCCTTGTTAGTATTCAGGCAAGGTCCGTGTAAAAAAAAAGAGAGAAATGAGATAATCTAGATTCTTGTCGTGATACTGCCTCCCGCCCATACAAGGACGCCTTGCTATCTCGCAACATTTACATTTATCACATCTTTCTTTCATATCTAACGATAATATTGATTTTAATGAATCTTTCGCTTGAGTTGGCAGATGACCTTATTTCGATTAGACTGCATTTTAAGAAGCACGTTAATTAGTAAACTAAAGGCTGCGTTTTACTTCTAAAATTCAAGATTTCACAGCCTTAATCGAAAGAGGAGTTTTTTTATTTTTAAGAAATAAGCAAACAAAACAGACTGAAGCATCACCACTCGTTGCCGTGTAAACACGTCGCTAGGTAGAGCATAATGGGTCTTCGTATCATTTATTTGACATTGCAAAGAAATGGGTAAAATTGGGTCGTAGTAAAGACAGCTTAACCTTAAAAGCAGATAAAGGAAATCCTGATAAAAGAACATCATTGAGACCAATATGACAATGGCGTAGAGCTAATTCATCCCAGTGTGCTGACGTAGAATTATCATGTAAACGCATCACAGGCTATGTATGTTCACTTGCTATAGGGAGGGAAGTATAAGACGGTGACTATCACGCGTGTGCTCCCGAGATCAGAACGCTGAATGCGCATGACTGACATAAATGCTCCATTGTAGCCCCCCTTCCTACCATCGATAGTTGTTCCAGTTTGGCGTCAACTTATCGTGCGGCTTGTCCTACCATTCTTACCATCTCCCTCGATCTCAAAAAGTGAAAATGTCTGACAAAGAGAAAATGAAGAACGAAAAGAAGCCACTCAACAGACAGAATTCTTCGTGGTACAACATGAGCTTCCTCGATTACGGGTAGAGTCTTTTAGTGTAATTTATTTTCAAAGAAAAAATCGCCGAGAGCTGCTCACATTTGTTTGCTGAAGGATCTTGCATTTCGTTGTCTAGTATAGCTGTGTCAACGGTATCTCTTTCGGCACGTATTGATCGCATCCGACGTCTCCGTTTTATCATCTATTTGTAGATCCGCTTTTTGCGCCCCGCTGGGTTCACTACCCACGATTTCTTTTGCTGATCCCACGTGATTCTTAACACTGTTCAGATTTCTGGCCGAAGCCTCTTTTTTTGTAACACTAGTTCGTTTTTGATAGCTCTATTCTGAATTATACGATCCCACACTTTGAAATGTTCATAACTTAAAGTTTTATTTGATTTATTTTTGTGCAGGGAAAAAGACTCTTCCATTAGCGTCGAGGATCTGCTTTACGACATCTTCAAACATAACGACGCCGATCATTTAGTCGTTGGGGATTTTCTTTCGGTAAGATTTTTCTTCATGAGTTTGCGCTTTATTATTTGTGCAAATAGACCGAATGGCATGCACATTAAACACATATCGACCACGTTCCTGTTCCTTTGTGATTCCCATGGTATTCGTTGCCAAAATGTTTTTCGCATCAGGAAAACTTATTCAGCTTTCATTTGTTTTTTGTCTGGAATCCTCGTCTGGCATGTTCTAGGCATTATGGTCGACTGGGCTGCGAAACACGGATCCTCGACTCAGCGAGCTGATGCAAAATCTTCAAAAGATTCAGCAAGACTTGGGCAGAGAAGGTCCAGGAAATCTTGAAAATCTGAAGCTCAACCGCGACCAATTCAAAGCGTAATTGTTTTGTTTTTATCATCACTTTTCTGCCTAGTTTTAAAAGTGAACTAGCTAATTGATTTTTTTACATACTTTATGGAATTTCGTTTTCATTTGTGTATTTTGTTCCGTTAGATCCATCAATGAAAATATCGTGCTTGTGTCGCGAGCGTTTCGTCGCCAATTTGTCATTCCAGAGTTTGAAGAATTCACGGATAAAATCGAAAAATTTTACTACACTTGCAAAGAAATCGACACTGGAAAGGTACGTCTTACATCAAACAAGGTCCTTTGTAAAAATCAATATCACGAAATGCTTGTATTCGTTTTTCAGGTAGCGGCGTACATCCCACAACTGGAACGGATGAGTCCGAACGTAAGGAGGAAAAATTCGTTAGAATAATTACAATTTCACGATTTTAAAGTCAATTTTCTTTAGTATTGGGGTGTCAGCCTTTGTACCATAGACGGTCAGAGGTATTCCATTGGCGACGTCAAAGTACCCTTCACCATTCAGTCGTGCAGGTACGTAATTTGTTCCAAATCTTGAGCTCGCGTGACTTTGCAATGTGACGCCGTAACATTATTTAAAGAATCCAGCATAGTATAAATTTATTTAAACGAGTAGAATGGGGTTTGTTACGATCGCAATCCAAATGAACGACCACCTTTTACTCACGCAGGGAAAGAATCGTTAAATCTGAAAGACGTTCTCGAAAGTTGATTGCGAACGTGCGTACTTAACCTATGGTTCCAATTTCACAACTTTTTCGTTGTATTTAGCACACAAAAGGGCAGGGTACTATGAATTCATCCTACGGACATACTGAATGGTTTTTGTGTGTGTTCCATTTGCCTACCCCGGGGTGTTGTTTCTTTCTCTTATTGAAAAACGAAGATGTATAGTCGTAGCTACAGGGATCTTTTTAGTTTATGTTTTCCTTCCCATTCTTTTGCGTTTCTTTGTCTAATATCATGCCCCGACTTCTTTTTTTTTGTGTGTTTAGCTTGAACCATTAAAAAGAATCTCCCCCTTCCCTTTTCTTTGCTTTGTTCTAGCTAAACAAATTAGTACGGTACGCATAGGCAAACGAAAAGCGAAAAATGAAAAAAAATATGTCATTAATGCTCATACCCATACCCTTGCAATTCTTTGGCCCCTATCTGCTTCGTTACATAATTAGAACTGCGTATTGAATGCGCACTTCGCAAAGTCTGTCGTAGTAGAACGCACCGTCTTTTTAGTACGGTGCGAATCTGCGAACTGCGCAGACGCAAGATAAATGGGTGAAAGTAATGTGATACTTCCTAATGTGTTACGTCGTGCGTAAACTTCATTCATCTTCTGTTTTTTGATATCCGAAACAGTAAACCGCTCACCTATGCTATCGCCTTAAACGAATTGGGTTCGGAAGTCGTTCATCGTTACGTCGGGCAGGAACCCAGTGGCAGAAT
This sequence comes from Daphnia sinensis, assembly GCA_013167095.2. NCBI lineage: Eukaryota > Metazoa > Arthropoda > Branchiopoda > Diplostraca > Daphniidae > Daphnia > Daphnia sinensis. Next base: position 2,768,301 of record CM023192.1, on the reverse strand, counting down.
GTTCAATGAACTGATCCTCGATCACAACAGTAAGTTTTTAACACACTTTAATTTTGTTTTAAAGAAACTTTTGTGCTATTGTGATATATCTAGTTAAATTATGTCAACTAGGCTACATCGTGATAAGACCGTTTTAATCATTGTCCTTGCAGTACTACGTACTTTAATGGCATTGGTTTAATTAAGATAATTTCCCATGGGCCATGGTGGCAAACTAAGCGCACTTTTTCCAGACATCTTTATCCCATTCGAGAAAATAGGAGCAATTTTCGCCATTTAAGAAATATATCTAGATGTGACGCAAGCTACTAGATCGATAAAACAAGCATTCGCTAGATATTTTTGTAAAATTTTAACAACTGCGCCAGTCTGTCTTTTTCCTATGGGAATTTTCTTGTGACGTAATGTCTTTGGACGATCCGAAAAGTAATGCATGTTTTGAGGGCAATCGGCAGAAACATTCTGGGTAATCCGAACACATTGTAATTTGTCATTTAATTTATGCACACTAATTATCGACTAAAAATGGCACATTGCACGTGATTGGTTGCACATTTCTCATCATTCACGGAGTCCAGTTCAATGCAAAAAGTGAATTGCTCTGCACCAGCACTCGTATGATTTTGTACGGCTAATTTCAACTGATGTAGCCGGGGTTTGAAGTGAATCGATTTAATCCTTTTCTCCCGTCTTCATTCAACAGCACTTGACGTATACTGTATTTACCCTTGCACTTTTACTCTAGGGGTTTTGACTTGTGAGCATGGCAGCTCACGAGATTCGTTTTTATTTGTTTCCACATTGATTTTTCTTCCTCCCTCCTATTCCCTTTCTTTTATTCCTTAGCCAGGATCCAGTCAGAGATGAGTTCTACTTATTTATAGGTAATACGAAAAATACCGTAGTGCTAAAAACCGAAGAGATAAGAAGGTAAGCTTATACGATTCCCTCCAAAAAGCACGAAATGGTGGCAAAGCAGTGACTAAACGCTTAACTAAAAAGGAAATTAACGGGCACTTTCGTTAAATTTTGATTCTAACTGCCGTATTTGCACATTCGCTCTTTTAAGAAAAGTGGTCAAATTTCGTGTCGACTGTTTCTACATTGTTTTCGATCACGGAGCGTAAACCAAATTAGATATGGTAAAACTAGCGTAACGATATGCGGGTTGCGGTACCGTTTCCGCATGGGAGAAATCGTTACTAACCAATACCAAATGTTACAGCTATGATAATCTAGCTCGATATGGGTATACCTCTCTGCTCTACTGTTCCTGTTTCGCTTTTTGTAAGAAGGTAATTTAATGTCGCGCTTTGAGGGATTCATACTTGATGCTAATATGTTCAACTGCTGTGAACGTTACCTCTTAAAATGAGTCAGATCATAATGTTTAGAATTTCTGTGATTTCATAGAAAAACCTCACAATCCGATGGTAAACGCGGGAGCTATTCTCGTACTTAGTCTCCTGCTTAATCTAAGCGAGGTAGACATGTCGTTGGCCGAAAAATTCGATTGGGTCATGAATTACTTCAAGGTTAGTTTGTCCAACCGCCCATTTTAATGCAAAGCGAATGTCCTCCCTGTGTTGACTATTCGTGCTGTACACGTTTCGCTTTATTGCACCGTAATGAGATGCTCTTGTTTGCATGAACTGTTTGTTGATGATCATTTGTGCACCGTTTTCTTAGCTTCATATTTAATCGTGAGAGACGTTACACACTCTATACACTAATTAATCGAGTACGGGAGTAAGTCATCAACTATTATTTGATATTTCAGTTTAATTTTGTTCTTTTCCTTACGTTTAATTTTGTTGTCTTGCGTGTGTATTTTCGCCTTTTGTTTTCATAATTTGCATTTGCAACGTAGATTACTGTTTACAAAACGTTGCTATTCCATAGAAAGGCCACATAATCCTCTGGTAAACGCGGGAGCACTGTTAACGAGCAGCTTTATGCTGACTTTAATTCGTCGAGAGATGGCACTTTCGGATAAATTTGAATTTGTCAAAAGTTTCTTGAAGGTAATTGCGCATGATTGCCATAAAAAAAAGCGAGTTGGTTGTCTAGCACTACCGAGCATGAGGTGAAGGGTTAGATGGAACAAATGTGACCTCCCTACACGTAACGACATAAGCTTTCAGTTTAGGCGTAAGGCATAGGGTGGCTTTTTATAGGTGAATGGCAATCCTACTATACTAACGGCATGCTTCTAACTCCGCATCAGGCTTTCGTATTATTAGAAACTCTTTGGCTGGACTTAAGACATCATTTCGATGTAATTGAATTAATTTTTTTCCTCGCTTTTTTCACAGCGGATGTCCGGCGGTGAGTTCGTTGGTTTCAACAACGCCGTCTTTCTGTCAGAACGTGAAAATGCGGATCGCAATTACGCTTTGGCCTTCTACATGCGTGAAAATAAATGCTTCCCCGAGAAGATCAACTTGCGCGAATGTCTTGATTTCTATTTTCAGGTTAGTATTGGTTTGGATTTTAATAGAGGTATAATATTCTTTTAACATGGTTTGTGTTCGTTCAATAGTGTTGCTCCATGGAGGTAGACTGCGAAAGCATGTCTGTCATCGCTGCCACACTCGCTAACGGAGGTATCTGCCCCACTACCGGAGATCAAGTTTTGAAACCAGACTCTGTGCGAGACGTGTTATCCCTTATGGTATTTGATAAATTTTTTTCTTTAAAAAATTATTTTAGTTTGAAAAATTTCATTTTCATTTTGTGTATTACAGCACTCCTGCGGAATGTACGATTACTCTGGTCAATTTGCATTCACCGTAAGTTATGATGCATAATTATTTCTTCTGAGTGATAAGGAAAAACTTCATGTATCCTATTTTCATGTAAGGTCGGCCTTCCTGCAAAGTCTGGCGTTTGTGGCGGTCTCCTGGTCGTAATTCCAAACGTGCTGGGTATTGCTTTGTGGTCACCCCCGCTTGATCAATCTGGAAATTCAGTTCGAGGCATCGAATTCTGTAAAGTAAGTTTAAATGTTCTGCGGAATTCACAGCTTCTGTAGCACATTGTCCAATAATCGTATTAAAACTGAGAAAAACTAATGTATTGTTTCATTTCCCTACACTAGGAACTGGTTAGCATGTTCAACTTCCATCGTTACGACAATTTGAAACACGCAGTGAACAAGCAAGATCCTCGCCGACACAAATATGAGACGAAAGGTCTCAATATTGTAAGCTTGTTGTTCTCTGCGGCGGCTGGCGATGTGACAGCCATGAGACGCTATAAGCTCTCTGGTGTGGATATGACACAATCCGATTACGATAACCGTACGGCTTTGCATTTGGCTGCTGCAGAAGGACACCTGGATTGCGTGGATTTTCTTTTGAAATACTGCGGGGTGCCACCCAACCCCGTCGACAGGTACTGTGATTTTTTCTTATCTATCAAATTAATAAGCGGAAAAACAAGAGGGCGTTTTTTGTTTCGTTTTTAAGATGGGGGCAAACACCGAAAGATGAAGCGTTGCGATTCAATCATAGTGCCGTCGCTGAGCTAATACAATCGTACATGGATAAGAAGCCAATCGCTGAAGAACCGGTAGAAGATCCGAAAGCTAAAAGCAAGGATCAAGGAAGTATAGGTTCAATTTTTTAAAGGGCACAGGAACAGGTATTCCTGGATGAATGAAACTCGATTAGGATCAGAAAAATCTGAAGAAAAATGGCTATCGTTAAACAAGTAATTGGAATGTAGAACTGTGTGTGCTTCCTCAAGCATCTTTCTCCTTCCAGTTCTCAATTTGTTGTTAATGTCATCTCGTACACTACTGTGTCTTGTAGTAGCGTTTTTTCGTATAGCAATCAACCCAAAATCACTCCCGCAAGGACTTGGATTTTTAAAAAATTGGATCGAATCCATGACTGTGTTTCAGTATGAGTTTTTAATTCCATTTTGTTGTTGTTAATAATCACATTGTGTACTTGAGAAAATCGGCAACTATCGAGTCGTACAAGTTCTTCGGTCTTACGCCCGTTCTGCTTCAATATTCTGAACGGTAGATTTGCATTGTTCACTAAATCACCGTTGTCTGTTTAGCTATTTGCTGTTTGTTTTTCCTTCGATCTTGTTTAGCCAGAGCACTTGTTAAAAACGATGGCACCAGTGGTCTCTTGTAGCTTGAAGAAACAATAAAGGAAAATTGAGTGCGGTAAATGTATCAAAGACTTAGAATAGTAAAATCACATACCAGGAAAATTATGTGTGAACAAATAGTTTTCTAATTCTAACGGTTATTAAGCTTTACATGTTAAGTGGAAATATTTATGCTAAGATGGTACGAAACAACCGTTTATTTGGCGATCTTCACTTAAAGAGGATCTGTTGACTCTTAAGATTCAAAATTAGGATTAAAACTCGTGGCTAACAAGAAAAAAATCTTTTATCTGTAATATTTAATGATAGTAAGATAATTGACACCAGAGCCTTAAGACAATTACACTTAACAGTTTTTGCATATGCAAGGAATGTATGGATCACAACGTTTATGTTGGTTAAGTTTCACTTCAGTGGGCTACTGGAACATTTTGAATTAATCTAGTTATTACCGTCCCATGTACTTAATTTGCCATCATGGAAGAAAAGACTTTTGGTGGGCAGCACTGTATCCGATGCTACGAGTTTCCCTTCGGTAGAAGGGTCTACATTATGCCGAATGAATTCCATCAGACTTTCGGACAGCGCCTTTTGCACTTTCATTAGGGAGTCTAGAGTTTCTCTTTGTCCCAGTTTCTGACTGGTAATGCGATCACAGACTTCACGGTTTAATTGCGAATCAAATAACGGAATGCCAAAGTCGACGTTTAAAATGGTCCAATCGGACTCGTTCCACTTCTCAGACTGGGTGAGGCCAACAACCGGATTGGATGGACCTTGAACTGCGGTTTCCATACTGTCCAGTTCTTCACGCAATATTTCAGCGCACGAGGAATCTAAAGAAAAATGAAAGCAACTCAAAATGGAAGAAATTGTGAGAAACCGTGCCTGATTTACTTTTAATGCCATTAATAGGAGATGACGAAAATGTTGAGCTTCTACACCTCTGATCAGGCAATTCAGGTGTTTTTTCCAGCCCAAGGTTAACCATGGTTATGAAACCACAACTTTTCTGCAAGTCTAACTGCTGGCGAACCCGTTGAACGATAGGATGACTCATCCAAACATCCCCTTGAAGAGATTCCCCTTCCGTATCATGTAAAAACGGGAAGGGAATATGATGTTTCTCGAGCTGATGTTGGCCACCATAGCCTTGGATCATGAGGGCCGAATGGGTAAGTGCTTCGTTTAACACTACTAAAGCATTAGAGGCTGGAACGAGCCCAGAATCGTGACCTAAAGGAGCAAAAACATGGTTAGTGAAAATAGTTTGGCCGTTGTTTTTGTACAACAATTACTATACGCTAACACATTTAGACATTTTGTTCCATCACCGTCTTTTAATACTTACCCCACGGCGTCAGAAGAATCCGGTCGAATCGATGGAAAACACTTGGTAAGCGGCGAAGACGCGTGCCTTTTGCTAATAACAATGTAGGTGGTCCTTGTTGGGTTAGTTGATACAAGAAGAGCTTAAACCACGGCGATGTGAACTCTGGAGACGGTGGACCCCAGAACGGTGGAAGGCCAACCGAGCTAGAACGGACTTCAAGGCTCAAGGGAGCCATTGCAACGAGAAGATGATAATTCTTGTGCATCAATCGGCTATATATCTCAGCGTCAAGCGACTGTAAACTTTCCACACGAATAAGATCCAGTCCTCCATTCCAAACGCTCGACCCACTACTACTTTCGATCTCCAGAATCGAACGGGCCTTCCTCAAAAACTGGACTGTTGATCGCAGTGTTAATGCGTGTTCGAAGTACCGCTGAGCTTCTCCTTCGCTGTCGTCAGTACAGATTCGATCCAGCTCGACCAACAAGCTGTCTAAGGATTCATCTGACAATTTTCCGACTTCAAACATTGTGACCGCGTGACTCTTAAGACCCTGTCAAAAAGCATTAGTGTTGTGTCACATAAGTTTATGTATGTTCAAAACCGTACTGGCGACAAGTTGCCCATCATCAAAAACGCTGTAAGTGTCGAGTCAAAGAGGAAGGCGATTCTTTTCTGTTCCGCACTAAGGTCCCTGTCAATTTCATCTGCAGCTGAACCTGCTGGTGGACTAACTGCACAAAAAAAAAAAAATTGGCAAGTTTATAGTAGATATAAAAATTAAAAAGGAGGTTGGTTTGTTTCACGTTACCTTCCTTTTCTGTTGGCAAAGGAGTACCAAGCTCTGCCAAGGCTGCAGCGAGCTCAGCTAATAGAGGATCTTCATCAGATGGTGTGGAACTAATAGAAGAGGTTCGATTGGGAGAGGTAGCAATAACATTTTTCCATGATGGATGGAGTGTACCGGGCTCCAATTCAGCATTTTTCTTTCGGGCAAATCCCAGGCGGCAGTAAACGGAAACGGCATTTTTCACTTGATCCACGCCGATTTGTAAAACATTGGCCAACTAAGGGCGTAACTGGTCTTTGTAAAATCGACAACATATAAAGCAAGAAAAAAGGCAGTACCTCTCCAACACTAGTTTTTTCATCCACGGAGACAAAAATTTTGTACAATAAAGTTTCGAAATAGTCTCCAAGTACACGATTCATCACAAAACCCTCTAACGGTGGGACCGAGATATGATCACTGGCGTCAATAGGCACTTCGAGGTATACTAGACCCTTGCTAAAAAGGTATTACATTTGTTTGTTGGCTTTAAATTTTAGCATAAATTATATAATCCATCTTTTGCAGCCTATTTACCCATAAAGATTGTGCAAATCATTGTAATTCAAAGTCCCCACTTTACGTGGTCCATTATCAATAACACAATCAATTAAGCACTTTTCGCCTTCGGTTGCAACCTACATCGATACACCTAATGAATGACAATGTTGATAAAAGATATTAGGGCAATCAATACCTTTATGTCTTCCTCAGTAATGGAACCAATGTGAACTCTTGAACATTACAGAACTGACATTAGAAACTCTAATAAAATAACATTACATTAAAATTAACTCACATCCACCAAGGCTCTATCACCATTTTTTGTAAAGGTTTTGTGGGTAGCAATTCTTTGGCATTCCTTTTCCGAAATAGTTTTCTCCCAGAACGACTCTGATTCATTAAATCAATATATTGGTTTCTTCCTATTCCAAGAAGCCTTAAACCTACCAGAAAATTATGAAAAATAAGAGAAAATTGTCAATAATTATTTTTTCAATTGGTTGCACTCACAATCTGCTGCTGTAAAATTTGGAAGTGCATCATAGCTTCTTTCTTGCAACATAATGGCTTCAACCATAGAAACATAGTACTGAAATGGGGTGACTCTCAGCCCTCTGACCATCACATCTGATAAATGGTATGGGTACAACACAAGGTGCACCCTGCTATATTCTAACAATTCTTCATAATACCTTTCTTCGTCTTTTCTTACATGGCGCACTATAAAACAAAAGCTTTACTATGGGTTTTCAAAATGAAAATAAAATAAGCATAACATTACCAAGATTGCCCTTATACCGTAGTTGATTTTTTATGCTATAGGTAACCACACATTTATCATATTCTTTATATGATCCACCTAATAGCTATGAATGAAAGATATGTCACTAACTGTCAACCACTGTGAATGTGTTCCTCATTCTTACTTGTTTCACATTTGGTGGTAGCTTTGCCCAAGGACAATTCTTTTGAATATGAGATTCCACTTCTTGGTTCATGATATCCACTGCAAAAATCTTCGATATTTGAAGATGTACAAAACCATAAACCTCATAAAATAAAACTCAAAAACTGAATGCAATTGTTGCACAAAAATTTATCTAGCAGACTACGCTTTCCGATAGAAGCCAGGGAAACTGGGATAAAAATAAAACCGCGAAATTTGACAGATGGGCCTATTCGGAACTTGGAAAGAAAGGCATCGTTGCAGACTTGGAATTTGGAAGATCGTGGGAAATAAATCCGATAGAATATGTTTCTAACAGACGGTATTTTTTTCCAATTACTTGAGGCTGTCAACACCAAATTTGTTTTGCACAAGATGAATTTGCTGCTTATTTGTGCTCGCCTCAATCACAACAAAATAGAAAATACTAGTTTCAAACAACGAAATTTGTATGCATGATGTACAATTATGTTATACTAAATTTCCCGTGCAGATACGCCTATTTTGATTAAATGAATAACGAATTAACGATGTAAAACACATTGCCTTGGAAGCCTCTGTTTATTTTCATGAGTTTCCACGACATCTAACGAGTTAAAAAGAAGTGACGCCATCGATCGTCGTCTGCTGTTGTAAACACGTGGAGTCGTGGACGCAAAGCAATTTGTGTTAGTTCTCTTAGACATCAGCACCTTAGCAAAGTCGGCACAGTAGATTAGATTCTCCATACATTTGCCGTGCAGTAACTACATCGAAGTTTTTAATTAGTCGTAAGTGCACATCTAATAACGAAGTGGGTATTTAAGAGAAAATGGCGGAATGTGTTAACAGAGTTCTAGATAGGAAGTTTTATGATTTATCCGAAGCTTATAAGTCACGTGCAGAGTTTGATTTAGACGAAACCACTTCTCATAGCTTTGACAACCATCGCCTATTATCGCCAAAACAGGAGCGTGATACATCATCAACCCCTTCAGATGATTTTGACTTTGATAAAGGCAATAAGTTAGCAACTTTTATCAACAAAAATGTAATTGGAAAGCAGACTGAATTTGTGGGTCCATTTGGAAAGAGACAAGTTGTTTACTGTGATTACACTGCCTCGGGAAAATCCTTGCACTGTATCGAAAACTATATTACTGATGAGGTCCTACCTACATATGGTAACACCCATACAACAACTTCAGTAACTTCCTTGCAAACAACCCTCTTCCGTCATGAAGCAAGAGAAATTTTACGAAATTCACTTGGAGCCTCAGAAGAAGATGCTGTGATATTTGTCGGCAGTGGATGCACTGGTGCAGTTCACAAATTGATTAATGGACTTCATTTAACAGAACCACCAATAGTAAGTAAGCAATCCATTTGTAAATAAATATTTGTAACAGTAGATGATCTGAATGACTTTATTTAGGTGCTAGTTGGTGCGAATGAGCATCACTCAAATCTTTTACCATGGAGAGAAGTAGCTTCCAGAGTTATTCGCATTAAGGAAAGCTCTGATGGTCTTCTGAATATGGATGAACTTGAATGCTCATTAAAGACAGCCAAGAAAGAAAATTGTACCATTATTGGTTGCTTTTCTGCTGCATCGAATATCACTGGTACTTTGTATCAGGATATGCAAATAACGGCTCTTCTTCATCGATATGGAGCACTTTCTTTCTGGGATTACGCGACAGCGGCTCCGTATGTCAAAATGGCCATGAATCCTACTACCGTTGACTACCCCTCTGGTATAGCTCATAAAGACGCGCTCTACTTTTCGACGCACAAATTTGTCGGTGGTGTACAAACACCGGGTGTTCTTATTGTAAAAAAATCTCTACTGCAAAACCGTATCCCCAACGGTGCCGGAGGAGGGACTGTATTCTTCGTTGACAGGGAGACTCATCTCTACTTGCGTGATGCAGAAATGAGGGAAGAAGGTGGGACGCCAGCCATCGTGGAAAGCATTCGAGCCGGTTTAGTTCTAAAGTTGAAAGAAAGTGTTACACCTGAATGGATCATGGCACGTGAAGAAGCTCTTGTACAACTTGCTTATGCCAACTGGGAAGCCGTACCGGAACTCGTTTTACTCGGGAGTACTAAAGCACCGCGTTTAGCTGTGTTTTCTTTCATGGTCCAGCATCTCACAAGTGGATACTATTTACACCATAACTTCGTCTGTGCTTTGCTGAATGATGTTTACGGAATACAAGCTCGTGGAGGCTGTGCTTGCGCGGGACCTTATGCTCAGGATTTACTCGGAATCGACGAATCTCTCGCTCAACGTTATCAAGAAATTCTCGTTGAAGACAGTCGTTTAGACCGAACACATCTAAGACGTAAAGAAGAACATTCTTGCTATGAAATTCTACGACCGGGTTTCGCACGATTAAATTTGCCTTACTTTGCTTCCGATTCCGAAATCAGTTTTATAATTAATGCAGTAATCTCTGTCGCCAAGAACGGTTGGAAACTCCTACCTTATTATCAAATGAATTCTGAAACTGGAGAATGGCATCATCACACCCAGCTGGTGAGTAATCCTTTTATCGTTTAGCTTTTACTGTCGAATAATCGTGCGATTTAAACTATAGTCCTTCAAAAATCGGAAATGGCTCGGCAATGTCGATTTCAACTTTGGCCAAATGCATGTGCGCCGTCCGAAAGATCCTGACGTCCCGAATGCTCCAACTGACTACGACGATTGCTTACGAAAAGGCGAAGAAATTTTCGAACGAGCACCGAAAGGAACTTCGATAATAATCATTCCGGACCAGCGTCAAAGCTTCAACGCAGAAGCGGCTGAACTTCGTTGGTTCCTTTTGCCAAGTGAAGCCAAAGAGCTTCTTGATGGAGTTACGTTGCTAAAGGTTGAGGCACCCTTCACGCCACGGCAGTATGCGCCTGATATCCAAGAGTACGGTTTACAGCATTACTCTACCATTCCGGCACGTTGTAGTTGGCCTAAATTATCCATAGAAGAAAGCAAACCTGTGCAAGAGAATGGCGTGGGTGAAAAAGATGACGTAGGGGATCCTGATACCAAGAATTACCTAAGCGATTCGGGGACCTTCTTGAGCAGTGTTCCTGTTTTGAACGATGAAGATGAGGAATCGGGGATGCCTGTCACAAAATCTCTTCGAAAACATTCTCCTAGCGAACGACTTTGGATATCACCGACGAAGAAAATTCTGAAACCGACATGCGAAGCGCTCCTACGCTACAAAATGATCAACAATGGAGACCGTGTACTTATTTGTGTTTCAGGTGGCAAAGACTCTCTGTCTCTGCTTCACACCCTTCGCCAGTTTCAGCAACAGAGTAAACGCTTTGGCATCCATTTTGAAATAGGGGCGATGACGGTTGATCCTGGCAGCTCCTCATATGATCCGTCTCCACTTATCCCTTACATGAACCAGCTTGGAATTCCATACTTCTATGAAAGACAATGTACGTAATATTTAACAAATAATCTCTTCAACCTAAACTGTTTTCATACTATTGTTGTAGGTATTATCACCAAAGCCATGGATATCCCGGACGTTGACTCCATTTGCAGCTTTTGCAGTCGGCTAAAGCGTGGTCGCATTTATGCTACTGCAAGAAATCATGGTTTCAACGTGATAGCCTTGGGCCAACACTTAGATGATTTAGCTGAAAGCTTTCTTATGTCAACCTTCCACAATGGTAGACTCAGGACCATGAAAGCTGCATATGCCAATCGCGAGAGAGATTTGAAAATAATTCGACCATTTGTCTACGTTCGCGAAAAAGAATTGCGACATTTTGCTACTGAGGCTCGCCTTCCAGTCATTCCGGAGAACTGCCCTGCTTGTTTTGAAGCGCCTAAAGAACGGCATCGTATTAAGCAGCTTTTAGCCCAACAAGAACTTCTGTTCCCATGCATTTACCTAAACATTAAGACTTCCCTGCTGCCTTTGATGAGTATTGATCAACCTTTTGTTGAGCGGAAGCTCTTTGGGAAGCAGAGCTATATAGATAAAAAGGAAAAAAACAAATGTAGAACGGACCCGGTGCCGTCTGTTTCACATACGGTGGGGATGCCTTCGTCAGCTTAAGCTGTTCAATAAGTAAGACTAGGTTAATTAGCTACAGCAATTTATCTATACTAAATTTCATCAATCAATTCAAAGTAACGCACATCGTTGCTGTGCTGACAAAGTTGAAAGTTGACACAGATTTTTTGAAATGATATCCCGAATTCTTTTTTTATTCGCTTGTGGAATTCCAATTTTCAGCCATTAATTTTATTAAATTTCTATCTTCTGTATTACCCTCCCCGTTACCGCTGAAAATCCTCTTTTTTTCTCTTTCTTTTCTTTAAACATGTTCAATGAATCAGGATGTGCAATGAAATCTACATGTTTGAACGCATCAAATCTCTTATTCGAAACGACCAACTGCCACTCTATGTTATAGAAGGGTAGTCTCGTACGTATCCTTTATATGTTTTCTTATTTTAGACGCTGTGTCGCAAAAATTGACGTCGCTTTGTAGAGGAGAAAACGCGCACGTTAACAAAGAGGCCGTATCGGTTATCGGCTCAACAGTAAAGGAGTGCGGAACAATCAAAGAGCGACTTGGAATTTCGGCCGATTTTTTCCGAGAAAAATGGCGCGTCGGTCACTAAGACAGAGAAAATCAGGCCGCGAAATTATTGTTTAAGGCGAGGCTTCGTTTTGCGTCGCCTGGCCCCTGGCAACGGACTTGCAAGTCAAAGGCCGTGTAAATGTGCAATTCGTCCCCGGTTTAAATTATGTCTGTGTTGTTGACATAGCGGCTCTCACTCCGTTCGCGAGGTTCCCGATAGGATTCGGCACTAGTTACTCTTAAATCCCGGCTACCGTATGCTCTTCCGGCTTTCTGCACAATACGTCACTACTGGCATCATGTAGGCAATCTTGAAAGGAAAAGTCTATTGCCTCTCAACTTTTGAGGGGTAATAGCCAAGCAAGAACCCAAGATCGCAAGATGTCTGGTTGACGGCCATCGCACAGCTAACGTATTTGAATTGTACGAATTGCCCAGGACTGAAATTGCTTACCCAATGGTGAGTTCATCCACTTATTGTCAGCAACTTAATGATTGCAATTGAATCTCATACAATTCTTTTTTTATAAAGGACTAAAGTTTCAAGCTTAACTGGGAAAGAAGAACGCCAAATAAAATAAATACGACAGTTGCTTAAAGTGGATCCGTTATTCCGAAATGAATGACAGCATTTTCTGCCAAGACTCTGCGAGCGGGACCTTCAGTCAACTATCAACCATGAATTTATGCACTGGCAGTGCTACTGACACGCTGCAGAAGACCACATATACGACAGAATGCGGCGAGATCATCGCAGCCATTAAAACGACTTAAGAAAGCAATAACATATGCATTTGGCCATTCAAGTATAGGAATGTAATTTCGTTGTCTATTATTTAGGTAATGCCAAAGCAGAAAAATAATAAAAGTGATGGAAGGCCAAACAGTAAACAAACACCAGCCTTTTGGAGATCATCGTGGAACGTCATGCTATGGTACTGTTGTTATTTGGCACCGTCTTCGCCTCGCCCGTCTTCGCCTCGCCCGTCTTCGCTTCTACTGCTATTTAGATTTGATTTTCGAAACATCGTCCTTTTGATTGTTTGTTTCTGTTGGAACAAAGTAATGTTGAGATGAGGCGTACGCCACTCGAGATTACCATGTTTATGTCAGATTGTTGGTGAAATGAGAACACAGTTTAGCGTTGGGCAATCTCAAGGATGGATGAATCATGAATGTATGTATTTCTGTTTGTTTTGAAGGTGACTGCTTTTCTTGACAATGTATTTCAGCAGCATCTGGTGGATGAATTTACAACTTTACTACAATTTTGGCTGGTGTCTTGGCAGGAAAATCAGTCTGCTACAATTTTGCAATGTGGGAAACGTGTATCCCAGCCAGTTTCCGTCGTCTAACAGGGGTGTTTTGAGATTAATCTCTGCATTCTGTGTGACTTATGAGAATATGTGTTAATTGTGTTACAAATCGAAAGTTCGATCAAATTCAATGGTGAATTCAAGGTGGCTTTCCTTTTTTGTGTTTTTCAAGTGAAGTTTATCAATGGATTATTTTTTGTGTCACAGGTAAATGTGTTTGTGTATCAGCTATGCAGCTGCGAAATCCAAAAACAGTTGGCAACTTATTACTTATGGATTCCATCATGTGTTTGTATTGCCCTTCAGCAGGTATTATACTTCAATTTTGGCAAATAGAATCCAGTTATCACGATTATGCTTTTAGGAAGTAGCTTGTGAAACTAAAATTGCCAAAGATGCAGTCTTCTTGTCATTTCCCTTGAGTTGGGGAAGTGGCATGATTTTGTGTTGAGGGATGAGGTCTTAAACTTAGATGTAGGCAATCGATGACAAAATTAGCATGCTTCTTTTTTATTTCTAGCTCATAAACTAAAAGTGCGAGGTATGCTGGCTCTGAAGGAAGATCATTCTTGGCCACTCATCATCTCTTCCAGCATTAAAAGTGCAGCATATGTTTCCTTATTGTCTTGCCAACAATTATCAACCTCTAGTTCAGCAGTTTTCGTTTATTCTGCTTGCCAACACACATAGAGATGTGTACCTCAAAACCACTACTCCCTGGTATTTTAAGTTTCTTTATTTCTCTAGCATTCCTTTTTTAACATTGTAATATCTTGTCAAAGGACTGCCAACTTCCAAAATATTTCCGGCCCTACAATCTTTCCAGTCATCAGACGGGCGTAAGTAAAAACGCCCCTTCTTCACCTCGCCCGTCTCTCGTGGCTGCCTCGCCCGTCATCGCCTCACTGTCGCCCGTTATCGCCTCGCTGTCGCCCGTCATCGCCTCGCTGTCGCCCGTCATCGCCTCGCTGTCGCCCGTCATCGCCTCGCTGTCGCCCGTCATCGCCTCGCTGTCGCCCGTCATCGCCTCGCTGTCGCCCGTCATCGCCTCGCTGTCGCCCGTCATCGCCTCGCTGTCGCCCGTCATCGCCTCGCTGTCGCCCGTCATCGCCTCGCTGTCGCCCGTCATCGCCTCGCTGTCGCCCGTCATCGCCTCGCTGTCGCCCGTCATCGCCTCGCTGTCGCCACGTCTGCAGCTCGCCCGTCATCGCCTCGTGGTCTCCCCGTCTGCAGCTCGCCCGTCACCCCGTCTGCAGTTCGCCCGTCACCCCGTCTGCAGCTCGCCCGTCACCCCGTCTTCGCCTCGTGGTCGCCCCGTCATCGTGGTATCATTGTTTTGTGTAATGTGTAGTGTGTAGTGTAATTAACCCGTTGGCTGCCACGCTTTTGATCCCCTTTTTTTTTAGTTTATAGGGACGGGCTGCGCTGTCCTGCCTCATGGTCACTGCCATGGGGTGGGGCAGTGCCACTGCCCAAAATTCGCCTTCGGGCTTAAGGCAACGCACCAGTAGGGACTTTCCCTTGTCGACGAGACAGTGGAGACCTGGGGTGTGCGTTCCCGGAAAGGTCTCCATTGTCAAGTCAGCCCGGACTGGTCTTCGGACTAGTCCCCCTTGGTCGCCATCTATCTGATGGCGACGTAGCTATTGTAGAAAAAAGTGGCGTGGCAGCCAACGGGTTAATTGTATTTGTGTATGTCATGTGTGTTTGTTGTATTGTATTGTATTGTATTGTATTATGTACAAAGTGGTGGACTTGTGGGTGGAAGGAGGGACAATAAAAAATTATTACATGTACTTAATTTTTCTACTTATTTAAGTAATGATAGGTAATGATTTCCATTAGTGTTACCTGACTGGGATTCGAACCCAAGACATCCAGCATTCCAGTCTCACACTCTACCATTCAGCTATAAGAGTTACTTTCTCATTAGCTAAGTCTTCAACACGTTCATGTTACTAATGGGGTCAAGTCAAATGACTTCCTTAATCAATGGGGGGGATGATAGGGGGGGTTGCCAGGAAGCTATCGCATCCGACTGGCAACTTCAACATCCGTGGTTCGATTCCCAGTCCAGGGCCTCCAACCTTTCCAGGTGTCCACATTCCACGTCTGCAAGTCGAATCGAGAAACTTCCCCGTTACGAAGTAACGGGATGGATATTTTGGTAATACATATTATAATATCCAATAATGAATTTTAATAAAGATTTCATTTTCATTTTCTAGATTAATGCAGATTTTAACAACTGCATTACAATATATGAACATATTTATATTCATATTTTCGTTCAACCATATTTGTTGTAATTCGTATTCCTCATTCAGGATTTGAACCATCAACCCTCGGCGTGTTAAACCGATGCCCTACCACTGAGCCATATGTCACGTAATCACCTAAACAACTTTTTCGTGTCAATTGACTTCAACAATTCTGGACTTAGAATAACTTTGGAAGCATGATTTAAGATAAATTCATATTGGCATACACTTGTCCATAACAAGAGCATGGATTTACACCTTTTACTTCCGTTTAACAATTAAACCTCAACCGGGGTTTGAAACCGAGTCCTTTACAACCGTAGACCGTACACCAACGCTCTACCACAGAGCTGTTATCCTTATTCCAACTATAACAATTTAAGCATATAGCTTTACGAGCCCACAAAATTGCTTTTACAATATTATCTTTTCGAGTCTTCTAGTAACAGTAAAAGATGTTGATAACTCACATGGCTCAATGGTTGAGCACCGGCAATGCATGCCGAAAGATTGGGGATCGATTCCCCAAAGAGGTAAATAATCATAAAATATATCAACTATGCACTACATTTGATAAGTTAATATAAATAGGTCAAAAAGGTCACAAAATGTTAAGTGTGAAATGGAATTCAATACAAATTTAATGTAAATCAAATAATTGTATTGACAATTTACACGAAGTAACATTTTGTAACTTTTCACCTATCAATCTGTTTTAACATAAGTATACCTTTACACTATTTTAACGCAGAAATGTTGCAAGAGTCTCTTCAGTCTCATTTCTTGCGCGTGTTGTGGAAGTAACGTGTGATCAACAATTGCCACGCAGAGTCCGTTGAACGATGGGAGGAAATTGTTAGTTATTTACGATTATAGCTTTATGATTGTTATTGGCACCAATATAACTTCATGTATAGAGGCTAGCCATTAAAAAAATCTAAAGCCAAACAGAAAGATGTAAGTTAATTTATACTTATTATTGTTGAAAACACTAAACAAATACCGGTGAGAGATTAAGATGCTGATGACATGACAAATTCCAACGTAATAGCTCCATCCAAATTCATTCCTTCTAGAATGATCCAATCATTATTTCTCCTTATATGCATTTTCACTCCTTTACAAGCTTATTAGCATTTGCAACTAGACAAATAAGCTACCAGCACTATGTGATTTTTAACACTTAACACCTGTTGAATAAAATAAATGAAAAATTACTGTTTTGTTTTTCTGATCATTGTGTAAGAAAAAAAACTTGCATTACCATACCAAAACTCTATCACTCCATCACCAAGATTCCAAAACAGATTGTTGCTACATGATTTTGTATCTCCAAAAACTTGTGATATCCACCTTGCCATCATCCTACTTTTTTGTCAGCAGAGCTCTGCCTAATACAACAAATGTTTGATTAATAATTCAAAACTAACATAACTTTGTGAAAAAGCATTACCATGTGTAACATCTCTAACACAAATTGAAAATCCTAATTCCATCTTGATGTAATAATGTGAAATTGTCAAATATATGCCGGTAATCTGATTTTCCTTAAAAACCTTTTGTCTGTCATAATTCATTTCGCGATTCTGTTACTATGATTTAACATAAATATACCTTTACACTAGATTTACGTAGAAATCTGCCAAGTATCTCGTCAGTCTCATTTCGTGCCTGTGTTGTGGAAGGAACGCAGGACCAACAATTGCCAAGCTGGCTCCGGTAAACGCGTGGAGGACTATTGTTAGCCTTTTACGATTACAGCTTGTTGCTATCTCATTTGCCTCTACAGGGGTCTTCAATCATGAATTTCTGACCCGAATTGTACTGACTACATACCTGTAGATGTGAATCCAGAGCAGTGCTGCGGGTTTTGGACGCTCTGTCTGCTGTATGTTCCTGCTTCGCAAACGTCACACCATTCCGCAGGAGCGCATCTAAGGCAATGCCAATTGGGTAGTCACAATCGGTTAAGTTGTTAAAGTGTGTTTGGTAAAGTGTAGTTAAAGTTATTTACCAGTAGAAATGTGATGACTGTCATGGTGGTGTGTTTTCTTCATCTACTATTTGCCAGGTCGCTTCTTACTTAGGGTGCATTTTGGCGTCAACCTTTTGTTCAACCTTTTCAGTTCAACGTTTTGTAAAAGTGGACGGTAAAATGGTAGTTGAACCATGGTTGAACTAAAAAGGTTGAAGGAAGGAGGGGGTGAAGTTGAACTGAAGGTCAACGGTGCTCCAGACCACCGTTGACGAAATTCAACTTTTTCAGTTGAACCTCACATTGAAGTTGTCGCCAAAACGGTCACCCAGTTCAGCCATCTACCGGACGGTTGACAAAAAAACACAAGTTCGCTGAAAAGTTGAACTAAAAGTTGACGCCAAAATGCACCCTTAGTTTCCATCGATTGTTTAGGGTACTTCGGGTCCATAATTAGAGACGTAATTGGTCTTCCCGTAAGTATCAAGACTTGATCCTCCCCGCCTGGAAATACCTTTCGTCTTGGAAACGCAGCCGATCGGGCCGAACCCTCCTTGCAGCATCTAAATGTCGGAGTCGTCCGCACGGAGATCGTCGGCATGTTGGGAGGCTATGCTAAAACAATTTGATTATGGAGAAGGAAAGTACAATAAGAAATACTACCTTGCATTATCTAAATTTACCTTTATGTTGCGGCTGGTTGACGATATGGACGATATTGTAAATGTTCCAAGCGCAATGACTTATGTGGCAGGACTTCAGTCACCAGAAGCCAAACCAAAACTAATCTGGGTCACAGAAGGCAATGCAGACAGAGACAGAATAAGCCATCAGTGTGGAATTTGCAAATTGGGTTATCTGCAATAACTGTCAAATCTTAATAAAAAGGAAAAGTTTGTAAATTCTGACATTACCTTTAATGGATTGGTGGTTCGAAATTCTCAATATCGAAGCCTTTACTTCAGTTCTCAACGCATCAGTGTTAAAACTTAAAAGTCCAATCCTTGAAGTAAAAAAATGCGAAGTTCAGACAGGTGCAGAATATGAGCCCAAAGAAAGTGAGAGACAAGTTTTTCAAAATTAATAAAAAAACAATTGGCAATTCAAAATATTAATATTTCTTCATATAACGAAATATATTGCAACCTTTGAAAGGGAAAATAACCATTTCAAAAGTTACCAATGCAGAATAAACCACTACATCAATTAACTCAACGGGAAACAAAATCCCAAATAAAATATTAAAATCCAAACCTTTGATCCACCAAATGCAACGCAGTAGTAAAATTTTCCTTCCATGAGCCCGGCTTTCCAGCCAAATCAGTTTACCGACTGTCATGCGAGATGGAAATCCGTAGGGATTCATGATTACATCTTGACAAACTACAAGAACTGTGAAGAGTAAGTCTTCCTGTTCTGCAACAAGCGCTGCAATAAAGAAAATTGGTGATTTGAATATTAGTTAAGGTTGAACAAGGTCCATACAAGCAAATCCATCCATGTCAATGTTGGTTTCTTAGTTTTTAGCAAGTTGAACACACAGCAAATAATCTAATAAATGGGACAAGATCTGTATGTACCTGTGACTCATGTAGTGTGTGGCAGTTTAAAAGTGTAAAAAATTGGCAGGGCAGATCTTGCCTCCATAGAGTATCTGGATATAAAGAAGCAGCCAAGTAGCAAATAACCTAAGGTAAATGAAACAAGATTGGTACACATCAGGGACTCGTAAGCTAGAGACTTGCCAATGACATGGCTATCCTGTTGTCAATTTTAGTTCATATTTAAACAACATATATTGAAAAATGTTATGAATCTTAATGTCTGATAATATCCTAATAACAAAAAAAACTTAAAAAAGGGGGCATTTAATTAAGTGTCCTAATTATGTAACTTGGACTATCTCTACAAAATAATGGGCTCCACAATATACTAGTCAGCCTGATATACAAAAAAATTCCTCCCTGCTAATTACAGTTTAAAAACTGATGGGCTACAATAATAATTTTATCAAATGAAGATTGTGGTCATACCTGAGCAAAAGGAACATAACCCGACACTACTTTTCCAAAACGATGGGTATTGGTTGGACTATGCCTGATTAAACGACAATCTGTGGACAAAATCACCACAGAAAAAAAACCCGAAATTGTCTGGTTGCCCAATTGTTCTCACTTTGACAAGACAAAGTGAGAAAGACATAAGGGGCTCCCTTTAATGTTGAAATCAGCATTATAAAAGCCTGATATATGAAGACCAATAACAGCAATGAAGGTTGCTCAAGTGTCTTCAAAAATTCACCTGCTCAGCACCCAAATATCCAGAATACCAGTCTCGCCATCGCTGTTGATGCTGACAACAGAAGGGCTGCCAACTAACACTTATGAAATGTTATGGCTTTTTACTGTATATACAAGAATACCTAAAATGGAGACAAAATTTTATTCAATATTAGTTTCTATGATCTTAACAGTTAACAACTAATTTTCTCCACCTCTGCTGCTGACAAGTGAAGTGAATGTAACCCTACAATTAAATCGTTGAATTATAATTCACCTACACATGAGAGATTAAATAAAGATTACCCAACACACCGGAGAAACTTAACAGTAACTTAACATACACGGCACTAGAACAGTGGAAGTAAACTCAGATGCAACAGTCTATCAGCGTGGTAAAATCAATTGCAACGAAATCTTTCCTTGTACCTGGGGTTATTTTATTTTTGTGATCGAAAGATATCGATTACAGCTCAATCGATTACCGCTTTGAATTCATCCCGAACCCGATATACGCCCTCACTACCGCCAGGGGGTATTTATTCTTCTCCATCTCCAGTTCAGTGAGAGTGCTTACTACCGCTGTTTCATCAACTAATTTTAATTAGGAAATTCGGAGAACGGTGACCTACATTTTGCATTAATTTCAGTTAAAATGCTTCGTTCAGGACGCAACTTGCAACTTTTGTCGAAGAACGTTGTGCGCGAAAACCTGCGGTATTGTATTTATTTTAGTTAGTCTTATAAATTATGAGGAAAAATTTGGTTTAAAATGTTTCAGTACGCAGTTCTGATAACGTAAGTTGCCCAGATAGCAAAAGTTACCGTGAGTTAACAGATTAGCAGACCCATTGATATGGCGCGTTTCATAAGTGATATGTTTACCTAAGTAATTTAAGCCCAACTCCTTATATAACTCTTATTGGGAGGAATGTGTACATTGTAAATCCTCCTGAAAACTTACGGATTTTTTTGAAATTTGCAGACTACTTTCTTCAACTCCTCAACCATCTCCTAAAGATGCAACAAAAAAAGTTGCTAAAGAGCGAACCTTAGACAAAAAACCAGTAAAATCAAGTTCTTTTGTTATGAACTTGTTTATTGGTTCCAGCAACACAGCACAAGTTTTCCCTTTTCCTGATGGTCTAAATACAGAACACAAGGAAACCCTAGGAGTACTTGTTGACCCAGTACAAAAATTTTTTGAAGAAGTTAATGATGCAGCCCTTAATGATAGCCAATCTGCTGTACCTGAAGCAACTACACAAGGATTGAGGGAACTTGGTGCCTTTGGTCTTCAAGCTCCTGTAGAGTATAATGGTGTAGGGTTAAATAATACCCAATATGCACGTCTAGTGGAAACTGTGGGAGGATTTGATTTAGGTGTAGGCATTTTCCTTGGTGCTCACCAGTCAATTGGTTTTAAGGTATGCTGAAATAATTATAGTATGTTAATTTACTAAATCTGAAAATCGTTTTCTTACATAGGGCATTACCTTGTTTGGAACTGAAGAACAAAAGAAAAAGTATTTGCCAAAAGTAGCAACTGGTGAACAATTCGCGGCATTTTGCCTGACAGAACCTTCAAGCGGCAGCGACGCCAACTCCATCAGGTGACATAATTTCCTCTCTGTCATCGGAATGTTAAAAATTACCCAATGCTTGTGTAGAACTCGGGCCGTATTATCGCCTGATGGTAAACACTATATTCTGAACGGGTCCAAAATCTGGATCAGTAACGGTGGTTTTGCCGAAGTCATGACTGTGTTTGCTCAAACCCCCATAACTGATCCTGCTACGGGTGAAACGAAAGACAAGGTAACGGCTTTTATTGTTGAAAGAAAATTCGGCGGAGTTACATCTGGCCCTCCTGAAAAAAAAATGGGTATTAAATGCTCAAACACGGCCGAAGTTTACTATGATAATGTACCCGTACCCATCGAGAACGTTCTTGGAGGAGTTGGACAAGGTTTCAAGGTAATAATCCTTAATTTTTTTCAGTTCATACATAGAACCATCGATAACCAAGGCTTGGCTGAATATCTTAGGTGGCAATGAATATTTTGAATAACGGTAGGTTTGGTATGGCTGCAGCCCTCTCAGGCACCATGAAGGCGTCGACCAAAACCGCGATCCAGCATGCCACAGCCCGTGTTCAGTTCGGCCGCCGCATCGATTCATATGGAACCATTCAAGAAAAGTACCGCTCAAAGCTCGTTCTATAATTATTGTTCCATCAATCATATAAAACATTAATTTTAGACTAGCTCGTATGGCAATGCTTCACTACGTTACGGAATCCATGGCGTACATGATTAGCTCCAATATGGATAAAGGATCTACCGATTTTCAGTTGGAAGCAGCTATTTCCAAAGTATTCGCATCAGAAGCAGCCTGGTAACCTGAAGTTTAAACATTCAAAGAGAATTTTCTCATGAGCTTGTCTTCTCTTAGGAATGTAACCGACGAAGCCATTCAGGTAATCATCGCTTCTTCTGGAGGCATTATTTTATAGTCCTTTCAACAGCGTTTCGTTCTAGATTTTGGGAGGAAATGGATTCATGTCAGCCAATGGTTTGGAGAAGGTGCTTCGTGATTTGAGAATCTTCCGTATTTTCGAAGGAACCAATGACATTCTTCGTCTTTTTGTAGCTCTCACAGGTACCAAACAATTATTTTCTCGATTGCAAAACCATTTGCAATCATTTTTTCCTTGCTGAGATAGGTCTTCAGTATGCTGGTGGACACTTGAAACAACTGCAGAAGGCTGTGAAGAGTGGAAACGTTGGAGTTATCCTAGGAGAGGCAGCGAAACGCGCAAAACGAACTGTTGGACTTCGCCAGTCGAATTCCTTGTCCGAAGTACATCCAAAACTGGCTCTCCAAGCACAATTGACTTCCAAGGTTGGAATTTTACGTTACCTACCAGAAGCCACGTACCTGTTTAAAACAAATCTGTTTTATCACAGGCTGTTGAAGGATTTGGTATAACCGTCGAAAGCCTGCTTATTAAACACGGGAAGAATATTCTTGACGAGCAGTTTTTGCTGAACCGTGTTGCTGCTGCTGCAATTGACATATATGCCAATGTCGTTGTCCTTTCCCGTGCAACACGGGCCCTTAACATGAACATTTCTTCTGCAAATCACGAGGAAATGTTGGCGCGCGTCTGGTGCAATGAGGTAAGTAGTTCTCCTGTTAAAAAAATTATTTGGTTAGTAAATTAGAAAAATTTTTAAATCACAGGCCTTAGATCGTATTCAACTCAACCTTACAGCTGTGAAGTCGCAATCACAGCTCAGCAACTTCAGCACCATGAGCCAAATCGCAAAAGAAATGTGCGAGCACGGAGGCTTGATTCAACAGAATCCATTGGGTATCTAAAGTACCCTGCAGAGTTGGAAAATTAGGGCTGAAATGAAATGTATTACATGTCAAAACAATGCAAATCTTCAAAAGTTTATAAAAGCAATTACGGAAATTATACTGGTGGGAAATACGCGCGCGCTGCTAAAGTATTTATTACTTAGTCTTTTAGGGAAAAATAGATTCATAGGTAAATCAGATTTTATAACTTCTCTCGCTTTTTGGCCAATCGTTTGTACATGTAACGTTGGATAATTTCTTCGGCACGGGGCTTATGATCAAATAACTTTTGCACTTGATTCTTTGAATCTTCCAAACCGTCTTGGATTACTTTACTGCGCTGCAAATTTCCCTGCACATGGAGTTCCAGTCAGAATATGCCACCATGGGAATATTATAATGTAAATCTAATAACGTACCTTTATAAGTTCGTTGACGCGCATAAGATCACGGTCTATACTTTTACCAGCTCCTAATTTTTCCATCATTCCCAAAACTAAGCTCAAACGTTCGTGAACTTGCGACTCGGAATGAGCCTAGAGAAAGATATCTCATAAACGTACTTAAAGGTTTAGATTACAGCAGACTTACCATTTCTTCAATTTGTGCCGTAAGATGGAAGACTTTCCATCCGTGCACTTTTTGCAAAATTTGCTTCTGATTGGCCAAATCGGTGACAGTCGGGCGTCTTTCGTCTTTCAATTTCACATCCGAATAACGAGTAAAGTGATGATTACGTGGTTTCCATGTTTGCCGGTAGGAACTGATTAAAGAAACACGCGGTCGCTTCATAACAGCTACAGCTTCTTTGACTTCAGCTATAATTGGATAGATTAACAGTGTCATGAGTAGGATGGTTCAAGTTGGGGGGAGGGCGGTGTGCTGGTTCGCTACTTACGTTTCACAGAAGGCTCAATTTTGAATTCTTTGACGATCACTCCTGTATGCACTTCCTCGTCGCTTGAACGCACTTCTTGAAGTTCTTGGCCGAGCCTTGGAAAAGAATCACAATTTACTTCCAAGAAATAGCGCCACTAGATAACTACAATATCAACTTACAATTGCTGTTTCCTCGGCTTTTTTCTTGGACTCATTTGAACTTCGGTGGTAACTGGGTGCACGAACGACGACGAAGAGCTCATTCTCATCAGTGACGAAATTGCTCCACTTGTCTCACTGTTCTCCAACATTTCTTGTTTCACCTGAATACCTGACAGGGCTTTGCCTTTGAATAACGATAAGAAAACAATGAACTGGCATGCCCATGGTCCACATTTCATCAAAAAGGAGTCTTACCTAAAATAGCCGACCCTTGCGAGGTTGTGACACTGGTTGTAGGATTGCTTTCATCTGGATCTGGTGGTATGCCCGGAGAAGAAGAAGCCGATAACGTTGTGGATCCCCCACTAGAAGACCTAGATGAATCCCCATTGGGTCCACCAAGCGTTATACCCAGGTCTAAACGTCGAGGTGATGGTGGAGATATCGCTGGAGTTGAAGACACTGATGCAGTCGAACTACTGGTGGGTGTAGTAGTAGCGACTGATGTCATTGAAGTTAAAGTTGTGGTAAGATTTTTTTGGGCCTTCAGCGGAACTCTAGAAAATTAAATCTTAGGATCAAGAATTCTCATCGTTAAATTCCATATGATTTTTTTTACTTACCCTTCATAGTCGCGTTTACGCAATATGCTGGGTCTGGGTGATGTTCCAATTAACTTTGAAGGAGTATTGGGCTGAGTGACAATAGGATACGTAACTTGATTACCGCTATTTTCAGTGGTAGCTGAAACGTCAAAAAAAATATTTAAAGTTGTTTTGTTATCCAATTACCCACTTATATAGCCATACCGGTAGAAGTGCGGGATCCAGCATGCAAGTAAGTCCCGATAGAAGCACCAGACGATGTAGTTCCAGTAGTCTCATTTGAAGAAGAGACACTAGGCATATTATTCGATGTCACATTTACAGCTGTAAACAAAGTTTACATAAGTAAAAAAGGTTTTAAAAAACAACTATCAATTCACGACATTACTCTTGGAAGCGGACGATCCGATTGCCGTAGCTGTCGAGACAACCGGTTGCGGTAAAACTTTTGCGACTGGAACAGGCGCTGAAGGAGGAGCTTGAGTGGTAACCAGATACGTTCTGGAATTGCCAGGCGCTCCTCCACTTCCAACGGACGAGTTCGAAACAGCTAACCGGATGAATTAAAAACGTAGAAGCATAAGCTTATAATCACCACTATACACAAGAGTATTATACCAGATCGGGTTCCGGTAACAACAGGCGGTTGCGGAGAGTTTCCTATCTTCGTTCCCACAGCAGGTATCGACATCTGAGGAAATTGCACAGCAATACTTTGTTGACCAACCTACACAGTGTTAGACACAAAAAGTAGAATAAAGCACTTCATCTAAAACTGCTAATGAGGATAACCTTTCCAACAGCTGTAACAGTTGAAAGTGGCACTATGTTTTTTAAACCACCGGTAAACATCACTGGTGTTACTCCTATCGAGAGAATACTTGATTAGTAAACAGAAACTATAAAAATTCCAAATATTGCACAGATTTTACCTGAATTGGCAGTAATAAGCGAATTAGCTGATGTGAGAGGAATCACTCCAACTTGAGAGACCGTTCTTGCGGCAATCTGAACCGGTGCGTTGATTGAAGAACGCGCTTGAGAAGACCCTGGGTTGTTGGCGTTCGCGCTAATTGATGTGGTTGCTGATCCCGCAGCAGTTTTAATGAAATGTTTCTCAACATTCTAAAGATTCGTAGGCATTAGCGATATTGTGACAGCACATTACTCTGACTCACTACTAACCTGAACAGAAGGTGTAGATGTAATCATCATAGATGACGGACGTTGTGAAGCTGTTTGAAGAAGTGCTGATGTGGACTTTATAATTTCCGGTCCGGGACGCGGGCCAACGGTCATATTCGGATTGGGTGGGACACGCGAATTAACAACTATCAACAACAGCAGAAACAAAAATAGCGTACATTGACAATATGAAATATACGAGAAAAATCCCGAATCCGACCTGTTTGGTTTGAAGAACCCCTAACCGAGAATAGAGTAATGTTTGATGCTGGAGAAGGAATAGAAGCTCTTGGAGGTCCAATAATTGATATTGAATTTGCACTTGGCGCAGGTGTAAGTTGGGGTGCCGACTTGTGGCCAGTTGCCAACACCAAGTTGGTGGTGCTTTTTACAGAAGTGTTGGCTGCTGCGTTCGTGGTTGCTTTGTATAACGTAGGAACAGGAGGTGGCTGAATTACGGCCGTACCTTGGGTTACTGTAACCCAAGTACCACTTAAAGTACCAGCAGCACCAATACCGACATCGACGCTATTCGGTCTTACTCCCGCAGAAGATGTGGGTCTGACGGCCCGATTAGAAACCGTAAATCTATCAGGAACGTGGGATTAAGCTGAGTGTAATGCAGCAATTTTGATAAACAATAATTGCACGACTTACCCGGTCACTTGAGAGATGGCAGGACTTACTGAGGGAGTAGGTCTTATAATCGCAGCCGAAGCCACAGCAGATCTCGGAATCGCTATACTCGCCACTGCTGCTGGACCTGTTTGTATTTATATTAGAAACCAATAAACCTGAACTGTACAAAAATGATGAAATACTGCAAGCTACCTTTTGGCACATGTGATGACAAATTTGTGTAAGTACCAGAAGTTGTTACCAGAGCTGCAGGTACTACTCTAGGGGCCAAAGTAACTGTAGCACCTGGGCGTATTGCAGCTTGAAACTTGGTCATTGGTATAGGCACGGTAACAGCAACCGACACTGGAGAATTTTGAACAATAGTGGACAAAGTGGGAGAAGGCCCACTTGTGCTAGCCAATGACATTCCAGACCCAGTTATGGTAGGAAGTGGACTTCCTGATGGTTTGACCTGCTTAATTGTGGACAAGGGTGTTTTGAAAGTTACTGTTTCATTTTTTTACTAAATGTAGCCTATGCAAGACTTTTGTCCTTAAAATAATTTTTCTTACCAAAAATATTGGTTTGGCAGCTTCTCCAACCGTTCTGTTGGTTACTGATGTGGCACTTCCTGAAGAACTTATCATGGGACTGGACTTGTGTGCTAGATCCATTGGCTGAGCCTGTAACTCTATATTATTGTCTGCACCTTGGGCAGAACTTTGTTTTGTGTGGGAAGCACTCATCTCTTTAATGGGAAGACTGCTCCAATTTATTCGGGGAACAAAACGAAGAATAGAGCGGAAGCTGTATCAAAGAATTGGTTGATTCTTGTTCTCAGCAACCAAGACTTTGTAAAATGTGAAATACACTGATGAAAACCCCTCGTTAGCGAGATGTTTACAGCAACAGCGACTAGGGGATCAACTTAAGCATTCTCCTGTTGGTCGTTAAGTATTGGAAAGGGTCAAAATAACTTTCAATTTGGTTTGTAGCGTCGACAATTTAATTCGAAAAAAAACATCGAAAAATGCTTGTTGGAGTTTTGGACGAGGGGAAGGGAGAACATTAGCACCGTTGCCGTTTCAAGAAATTGCAAATTGAACGCGATCCAGTTCAGGGGGATGGGAAAATGAAAATGAATATGAAATTGAACCAACTGTTTAAAAGATTTAAATAATAAAAAAATAAATTGACTGTTTAACACAAAAATTAATTTGAATTCTTAGATTTAAAATTCGCAAGAATACTGTATATCTTATTCTTCTTCTTTGTTTTGTAAAGCTAGGCAAAAAGGCCTAGCCTCAGGACCTCAGGTGCAGACTAAATTTATCTAGTAACAATTGTTGTTAACTTGAAAATGGACCATCGAACTCTTTCAGCTTAAAGGTTTGTTGGACATGATTCGCCGAACTGTGTAGAAAGTAAAAAGCAAAATTCCCTCTTTTTACGTTCATATTTGGCAACTGAGAGTTTTCTTTTATTGGATACTGCCAATTAAAAGCAAAATAATTCCAATTACTTCGAGGAAGGCGTCATCACGACCTGAAGTGATAACGGAAAGGGTCAGCATTCTAGTCAACTGACTAAGCAGTAGCAGAAACAGGAGATCCATCAAGATTAAATCTAATAATTAATGAATTACGCGTACTCAACAAACATGCCAATTGGTATATATTTTACTTTAAATATGGAAAATTATCATAGAATTTGTCTCATGCCAATGTCCTCATGCACACTAATGCAAGTAGATTTGATGAAACCATGAGCTGTAGCAAGTACAAGTTGTTCTGAGATCCAACAAGTTTATTCAAAATGTATTAGTGAGAGACTGCTACAAAAGTCTGATGCTATATATATTTTTGAAACGGTACATCTCTTTCCAAGAAAATTGGCATTAGATAGCAGAACAATTTGGAAACATACCATTTCCGCAATTGATTTTGAGCATTACATTAATATTCGCTAACGCCCAACAGTATAGCATTTCACGGGGACATCCTACTTCAGAAGGCGACCATTATTTTTCTCCATAATTTTGCCCAGTCGGAAAAAAACGAGTTGAAAAAACAACGCGTTTCTACCGATCTTTGTCCACTAAGCATAAAAATTGGAAGACACTTTGCAGGAACCTTATTGGGTATCATGTACCGCTAACTAGCCTGTATACTTTCGTATACGAATAATTGTTAAGCATACCGAAAGGAGGCCTACAATCCAACCGAAATTGACAAAAATGCCCCAGTAAACTTCCGGCTTGTCGATGCCCCATCCACGTGCAAAAATACATCTAAGGGCCTCGATCGCGTGCGTTAATGGAATGAAATACGAAAGATAGCGCAGGTAAATGGACATGCCCTCCATAGGCCATAGTACTCCACTTAAAAGCATATTGGGGAAGAAGCTCCCGAGCGATAGCTGCAAAGCACTGGTTTGCTGGTCACAGAGGCTCGATACAACAAAACCTGGATATCCAATAACATCATTAATGATTGGGCCGAAATCGACAGTGAAAAAAAAAGTAGTTACCGTAAAACATGCCGCACATCCCTTGCAAAAGAGTGATAAACATCGCAAGAACCAAACTACCTTGACAAGTAATTTTAAAGACCAGCAGCATTACGAGAAGTACAACTGACGACTGGAACACGAGCACGGTAAATTGCGTGACGAGATGACCCAGTAAAATCTCAGACGTCCGAACGCCTATGAAAATCAAATTGGCCACTTAAGCATTTTATATCTAGGTCGCGTAACGGTTTCGAAGTCTATTACCGGCAACTAAACTGCGATCTAAAAGACCTTGTTTCCGTTCGTTAATGAAAACGGCGGCAGTTAAGGACACGGCTTGGGTGTAGGCAATTCTGTAACGTGGAAAAATAGTTAAAGTTATGTTTTCAAACTCTATTTTATTAAGACTTTTACGTTAGAATAATGCCTGGAGCCATGAAATCGGTAAAGGACGGATTCTTTTTGCCGTAGACAGGGTCCATAAACTGTTAACATAGAGCAAATTACATTACAACGACTTCAAATTTGTTGTTCAAAATTAAACAGATGTTTATGTTACCTCGACAGGGATGCTGGGAATCACCGGTTGGTAATCGCATGATGTCACTAGATTCCTGTTGAATTCATTGAAACCACCGACTAGGCGGTGTTGGAGTGTCAAGGCGATTTGTTCGTCTATTCATCAAAAGTCGTTAATGTCATGATCAGATTTATGCAATATGAAGCAAGTAAATTATTTACTTGACCAATCCAGAGTTATGCCTATTCGGCTAGCCTCTATTGTTTCTTTGTCAACAGCATTGCCATCGACTTGACGCTCCAGCAGTTCCTCCGTGAAATTTGGACCGAAATGAATGACTCCCCAGACTGTTCCTTGTAACGTTGCATCCAGCGCATCCGATAAACTTTGATAAGGAATCTAAAAATCAATAAACAGGAATAAGCCCCACGGTAATACGGATAAAGACATTCTGTCAAATCACCTGTACAATTGTTGCATTGTCCAAATATCTCAGATACCGGCAACTAAACATGGAATACGTACAGTCTGTGGTGTAGTTACACACCCGACCTACACTCGGATCTAGCTCTTCGTTGACAACAGCCATTTTAAGGGAAGTTGGATCTCGGCCAATGGCTAAACAAAAGAGTGTGGACTGGAGGCCAGGCATGAGAAAAACAAAGGCGAACATCCTGCATAGTAATGTTAAAAAATCATAAAACGGGTTTCAAAACCAGCGCGAGAATGAGTCGGCATTACCCTATATTCCTTATGGTAATTAAAAAATTCTTGCGGATGAGTGCCGCTGTGCGATGAGCTGAAGGCATAGATAAGTTGAATGTGCGACTTCCGCGTTTCTTCGTCGGTCGACTAGTAGCCACTGCTGAATCGCAACTAAGGTTCGAGCTACTGCAACTGGAGGTCGAACTGTTTCCAGTTTTCAATTCACTGGGTTTACAGACGATTTCTTGTGAATCAAATGGTGCCGCTCCAGAATCTGCGTTTGGTAGGTTAACATTTGAACCGACGCGTCGCTGAAGTGTTTGGGTATCGCTAATTCTTTCTTCGAGGTTATGACGAGATGGGCTGAATGTTAAACCAACGATGCCGTGTTCATCGGCTCGTGGGATAACAGATTTGGAACTCTTCCAATATTGTTCACCAATTGTCTAACGAAAAAAAGAGAAATGAAATTCAGGTTGACATGCGTTTCGCGTTTGCCAAACTTGAATAACTTGAGAAAATGACCTTAACTATTACTTACGGAAGGGGTTGTTCTGTTTCTTGAAGCGACAGCGCTTGTAGCATCTGGATTATCAGCGGTACAAACAAAGGCTGGATTGTCATGTCCATGATCTTCTTGCTGTGTTGAATCAGCCGGGCGAACAGCACGGCCAGAGGCTGTTAAGGCGCCATGTTTCTTGGCTCGCTCCGTTCTGCTTAATTTGAGAAAAACTTCTTCCAACGTACGAAGTCCGTGTGTCGCAAGCAGATTCTGTGGTGATTCCTCAGCCAGCAAATGACCCGATCTCATCAAACCAATCTAGCGAAAGAAAAAGTACAGAATGAAAAGGAAAGTTCGAAATTTTTCCTTGAATCTGTTGACTGCTCACCGTGCCAGCCTGTCGGGCTTCTTCGATGTAGTGGGTCGTGATGATGACCGTTCTTCCATGGTCTGTACTCAGTCGAACCAAATGGTTCCATATGCTGCAAAGTTGGGACACACAAAAAGCAAAACACCAAAACGTGTTTCTTTTTATAGTTACGAGCAGAACGAGAAACGGAACAGAACAACATCGTGCTCGACAACTTTTCTTATCGCAGCTTGAGGCCAAACAGAGGCTCGAAGAGAAAGTTTCATCGTTGTAAAGCGCATTTTTTTGCTGTGGACTAACCTTTTTCTCAGCATAGGATCGACACCAACTGTCGGCTCGTCTAAGATGAGTAGTTCAGGTTCATGAAACAACGCGACGGCGAACGACACGCGTCGCTGTTGACCGCCGCTCAGCGTCTTGACGTACCGATGTCCCGGCGGTAAATCCAGCAGTTTGAAAATGAATTCCATTTGAGACTTAACAAAGGCCGCTGGCAAATTGTAGATGCGACCAAAGTACTCCAGTGTCTCTTTAATGGTGAAGTCGCCATACAGTGCGAGTTCTTGAGGCATGTAGCCAACCCGTGGACCTGGAATGCCGCTCTCAGGTGAGCCGGGCTCCCCGCCAAGAACCAGGACATCGCCGCTGTCCAAACTACGCCGGCCCACAATGCAGCTCAATAGGGTCGTCTTGCCGCAACCACTTGCTCCCAATAATCCATATCTAACCAAGAGTTTAAAAAAGAAATTTAGGTTTAAGCTTTCTCAGATTTTTTGTGTGTGCTTTCAACAGCACGATTGAAGAACTTCATCGCATTGCGGTTTCTAAAAAAAAAGAAGGGATGTCTTGGGTAAGAAGACGTATCACTTTTCAGTAGAGCCTTCCAGGCGTGAAGGTAATGCACTTTGAGCGGCCCGATTCAATACTGTGAGAATTTCTTTACGAGTCACTTTCAAATTGCAAATTTTAATAGGCCAATCGTGCGAAATGAAGATGGATCTAACGCCACAACACGCAGTTGAATGCTTCCCGCATGAATGAACAGTAACCATTAATGGTAAAGACGGTAACTACTCTTCCAGAAATCAAAAGTAAAAATTCGAAGCATCTGCTGTAGAAAGTGTTTTAAAAAAATTTGTTTACATGGTTCCTTTCTTAACCGTCATCTCCAGGTTCCGTAATACAGTGGCGCGACGCTTTCCGACGCCAAAGCTTTTACAAGCATTGCGGACATAAACAGCCGCTTCACCTTCCGGAGCTGGTTGACGAAGGATGGCTTCGTCAACTGTAATTGCAGGTGTCGATTCGGTCGACATTTGTGGGCGATGTCAACACTTTCGGTTCAAAAAGAAAACAGTACAACCCCACATGAAGGGGTAAAACAAAAATCACTTGTAGGGTGCGCGAACAAAATAAAAGGGGGTGACCACTACGAAAAGGACGTCTATCTCTTTCAGCTGCTAGATAGCTTGTGTGCGCTGCACAACCTAGCGTAGACGGTCGCGCAGGGGGAAAAGAGAGAACGGAAGGCGCAAGGTAGGCAAAGAAAACTGAGCGAGACAATCCGACAATCAGGTCAACGACTAGGAAAAATGTTCAACGCTCGGTGTGAAAGAATCTGAGAAAAAGAGAGAGTGGAAGAGAAACCGAGTTGAAAATATACCACTTTCTCGCTCGCGGGGATTTGACGGTCGGACGTTCGAGAGACTCCTCTCTACCTACTGTGTTCCCTTACTATACGTTTAGGCCTACTTTTACATTGTTGAAATTGAGTAGCACCAAGTCGTAATCATAGAGTATTGTGCCTTTTGAGGGAATTAGGCCACAGGTGGGAAGAAAATCGCAAAATAACGTAGCGGATGTCACAGGCAAATATTATCAGTTCACAATAAAAATTATAGGTAATTCTAATTGAACATTTTATACCTCCCTACTGGACAGACCGACGTATATGAGATCATAAACGAGACGCCATTAATAATTTGGCAAACGCTGCTAGTGAAGTAAGCACACGAACCTGTTAAGTCTCTTTGCAGATTCCAGTCACAGTTTAGCAGATTATCAACGTCCACTCCATCCATAAGGGCGGGCCAATAACCTAACACGGAAAAAAAAATTTTTTAAATAACAGTTTATTGGCAGAATTTCTTTCAAGTACTTGTTTCTCCTTTTGGCGATGGATTCCGTAGAAAATTACTCCATACAGCTGGTCTGCAATATAAAACAATTGCGAATTACGCTGTAGATTTTACTTCCATTGCACACCTCCAATCTTCGGAGAAAATGATTTTCTTTTTTCGGCACACTTCCTTGACGTCACTGTTTACTAAAATTCCTATTCGAATTTCTCCTGTTATTATTAAACGTCACGGGTGTGTACCTTTGGCGTAAAAATTTCCCGGACAGTGCACCAACTAAACGAAGAATGTTCGGCTACCTTCAATTAAAATAACAATAGAAAATGAAAAATTCTCATTAAACAAAACCGAGAAAAAACGTCAAACATGCTTTTTTTTTGCTATTACAAAGAGGTAGTTTGAGAAAACATGCACGATGGTCACTGTTTTGAACATGCAGATTCGTGATGCGGAATCAAGAAGCACTTGTTGCGTGAATAGCTCGTTATTGCTACTGTAGGACAAAAGGTACTGTACTTCGTCACAGCCTGAGCAATGCAAATAGCCCAGTTATGACAGTCATTTCAGTCTTCAATATTCCTAAGAAGAAAGTGGTGGGAGTTTAGGTGCAGGTTTTGTTTCATGAGATGTTCACTTACTCGTGTCGAGACAAACGATTGATTTGACTTTCTTTCTTTGCTATGCATAGAATGCAGTCAACCAGCAAATTCCATAAGACTAGCAAATCATTATAGTCAACTAGTTTGAGTAACCTCTCAAGGAAACTATGAAGTAAAACACCTTTTTTCGTATCAAAAGACGGAACCGACAAATTTTATGTCACATTGCATTGTGACCCAAAAAAGAAATTAAAGCTTTTTTTTACTAACAGCGATTTTCACACAACTTACTACAGCATAAGTGATTCAAAAATAGGCCATAAGGGAAATTTGTTTTTTCTTTTTTGTGTGTGTGTGCGTCAATCACTCGAATATGAACGTTTGTAATTATTTGTACCACAAGTTGTTTTAGGGCTCTAACCAGTACCCTACTTTGTTTGAGTTTGAGTAGGCTCTGTGTACATCAAAGCAGAATTTTCTTCTGGTACACACAATAAATATTCTGGATATGACGGGAATCTGGCGGGGTTTCACACCACAGGGTTTGAGAACTAGAACATAAGATATTTCGTACAGTTGCGAATCAAAATATGCAAGACAACCTATAACTTTAAAATGTGTTGATCGATCAGATACAGATTAGTCAGAAAGTTCAAAGGATTGGAAAAAGTAACAAGAGATTATCGGTACTTAGATTTTATCCGACAACGTGTAAAGTTATCTAGCTTATGACGGTGAATTCCAATCATTGGGCTTACCAAGCTAATGGATGAAGCCATAGGCTTTAGATTCTTTAAAATAGCACCGTAACGTTAAATTTAATCTATCAATAACTTAATGTTGTCTGCCACCCAAAGTACACCACGAAGAGCAAAATTTTACTTAAAACGTTAAGGTGGTAGCAATGCACTTAAATTCTTTGCACTAGAAAATCGTTTGATATGTTCCATTGCTACAAAAACAAAACGAATATAAATAAGACGAAGAAATATTGTTGACCCAGCCGTAACTTAGGTCACAGTACCTAATTCGTCGTCTGTAGTGCTTAGGTTAGGTCTTTCTTACATTTAATAATGCCAATAACAGATTTATCTTCTCTTAAACTTTTCTTGCATTGAAATGTTTTAAATCTCTGTTAGTTTTATTCTAATAAGTTCACACATTAAGGATAACGGTTGTAAAAAAGTTTACCTTAACAAGTGGTCGAGCCCCGAAGCACCTTGCCCGAACTCCCCAAAGATTCAATTGCAGAAATTTCAACAAACAATGCTTCCAAGAATAAAAAGGGGAAATCAAACATCCAATCCTTTTCTACACATAGTTGACATTGACAGAAAATTGTGCCATACTGCCATAAAAGAATATTTAAAAACATGTCAAAGATCACCACTTTTGTTAACTGTAGGTCGACTAGACCTCCTACCACGCTCCAACAACCAACACTACTTGGAAAAGCAGACGCCAACTTCGTATGGGAGCATGGGAGAAACCGAGAAACTTAGAAGTACCATACTTGTCTGCACATATTTTATTACTTGCTTATGTAATTATTTTCAGATATTAATCACCCAACAAAGCTCACACAATAATTAAAGAAAAAAAACTGTAGAAAAGAATCGTTTCACTTACTCCTCCTTCTTCTATTTCTGACATTGCAACATTGATATTCAATTCAAGTCAAGAGCCATTGATTTTCTCCCCTTTCTCTTGGTTTTACCACAAACCGGCTTGATAGCAATGACGACAATAAATAACTTGTAGTAAACCTGCTGTCACTGAAACTTGTTCAACCTGATCTGGTTTGTCTCCAGCAGCTTCTTTTTACTACAATGGGCGTCACTCCAAATCACCTGTTATAGTATCATTTTCGAATTCGGATTGTTACAAAAAAATTTGATCTAAAGACTATAATCAAAATTTCCTATTTCATTATCAACCAAAAAAGAAATCGTTGATGGGTAACAAAACGTACAGGTGAGGAAGATGTCAAAGGTATTTAATTTTTAGGAGATAAAAAATGGTTTGGGGTAGTATTAAGAAATGCTGTTTTTCTGAACCGTAAACGTCATCGAATCTGAAAAAGGTTAATAGTTTCACATAGTTGGATGAAATGTTTATTAGATGAAATGAAAAAAACCTAAATCACAAAATATTTTTCTCCACCAATATTCTGTACAGCAACAACTTAGTGTATTGCAGTAATGCAGACAGAGGAGTTGTCTGAAAGAGGTGCAAGTTGCCTGAAATACTCAGGTTGATTGCAAAAAGGAAAAAAAAAGTTTTGTCACTTGGCATGATTGAATCTAAGAAAACTAGTTAACTGATGGGGAAGCTGTTGAAGTTAAGTGACTTGGAAAAGAATAGAACCAAAAATAAGATTATTGAGGAAAACACAACAGGCATCCATTCTAACTTGGCAAAAGAACGGTTCTCCACGGTTCTCCACGATTTCCCCGATCTTTTCCCCGATATTTTACTCCATTCTTGTGTAGATACTCCTTAACCATTGATTTAGAATTGGAATCCTTCTTTGGGGACGCCGGGATTAGCATCAAATTGAAATCCATCATCACTAGCTTCTGGAACAAGATTCGGATCTTCAGCCACCTAGAAAAAAGAAATTGTTGCATGACCTTGTAGAAAACGATATCTAAATATGAGTTACCTCTTCAGAGAAGTACTGCTCAATGATATCATAAGCCAATTTATAAATGTCAACGTTTTCGTGATTTTGCAAAGTCTCGATCTTATCAAGCCCTAGAATTTGAGAAGGATTATATTATATTATCTGCGCTCAGTTACTAAGGACAGAATGAATATTTTATACCTCCACATTCCTCTATTAAAGTAGCAACAGAATCTCTTTCTGGACCCGGTGCAGCCATACGCAAAACATTAGAAATGCCGTCCAAAACAACTTGAATAACCTGCGATGAAAATTCAAAATGAAAAATGGTTAGAATTAAATACGATAGGTTTGAACGGTCGGGTAAAACAATTAAAAGAGATATACCTGTGGATCTTTACATGATAAGAGGTGACAGAAGGGAGAAATAACACCACATTGAACTAGATAAGCCACTTGCTGCTTGCGTCCGCTGATCGTCAGATTGGTTACGGCCCATGCAGCTTCCTTTTGAGTCTGAAATTCTCCCTGCACATTAATATGAAATAATTACCATCAAGCATAAAAAAGCAAAGCTTGTTGTGCACTTTTACCCTTGACAAATGTTGAACTATCAAAGGAACTAGACCAGCATCGATTACAGCTTGTACTTGCTGCTGATTTCCTGCGGTAACGTTGGAAAGGAACCACAATGCTTCCTAGGAGCGAAACGAAATACCAAAAATAGAACACAGAAATAGACTAATGCAATCGCCGAAAGTTACCTTATTAATTTTCTCTTTATGATGATTTAGAAGAGTTTGAAAGTGGGCCAGTGCATCGCAATTCAAGACACACTGAGTTTGTGCATCGGTACCGGTGACTATGTTGCCTACAGCCCTCAATGCAGCTGTTTGAACCTAAATAAATTAAATGTTACCATTATATTGTTGAACATGGAAACGAAAACAAAGTTTTTACCTTAACATCCTTATGTGAAAGAAGAGGCACCAGGCTTGGCACCACACCATTATCAATAACCATTTGAATTTGCTCATTTCCACCGTCGGTCAAATAACTAAGAGCCCAAACTGTGTCAACTAAAATCTGAAAACAGAGAAAAAGAATTGAAGTTACGGCTAACTGATGCTCAAAAATTTAATTATCTTACATTCGTGTCAGTATGATGGATCAGGGTATTTAGAGCTGGCAACAGTTCACGTATGGTATCAACGTGCGGAGGCGGATCTTTGTTGCGACAGAGATTCACGATAACCCACGCCACATTACGGAGGAAGCTAATAGGTATCGTGTCTGTCACGAAACCCAGTAAGATTGGAACAACTCCCAAACTTATAACATAATCTCGCAAATGGGGACCATCGCCTATGATATTTCCCAATGCCCACACAGCTTGTTCACATACATTTGGATGAGGTGAGTGAAGCAACATCAGAAACAAGGGAAC
Source organism: Daphnia sinensis (assembly GCA_013167095.2). Classification (NCBI taxonomy): domain Eukaryota; kingdom Metazoa; phylum Arthropoda; class Branchiopoda; order Diplostraca; family Daphniidae; genus Daphnia; species Daphnia sinensis. Next base: position 2,729,892 of record CM023192.1, on the reverse strand, counting down.
TGCGTTTGCTTCCACAACCGCCTATTTAAAGCAAAAGTAAAATGTAAGCTTCAAATTTGAATAAGAACTGTAATTATACTGTACTTGAGTCTGGGCAGATGTTCCAGAAGCAATGTTTGTTAATGCCCAAGCTGCCTCGAACTGAAGTGCGGCACTAAACATAAAAAAGAATTAATGTCAAAATCAAAATAAATATTAAAAGAGAACAATAAACACAACAAGGAAATTAGGGCAATAACATTATAACAGAAGCACAAGGTCCACATCAACCTATTTGGCTTCAGGTAATTGAGTGATATATTACGATCTCATACTTGTCTTGACGTTCTAAGCATTTCACAAATACTGGTAGAACTCCGCTTTGAATGAGCGCATCAATCGGTGGATTGCGATCCGATGACAGGAGCTTTCGTGCTGCTTGTACTGCTGCTAATTGGATCTCAGGATCTGGACTAGATGCATTAGCAACAATCTGTTCTAAGCCAGCCAATGAAAGGCCTCTCTCTGCTTCATCCTCATCTGCTGACAACAAGGTGTAACTTCATTATTTGAAAAAAAAACTCTTGACAAATGAACTGAAATTTAAGATTTAACTATTCACAATTAACTTCATGGCTGACTCACTCAAAATTCATTCTGAAATAATAACTGTTATTTAGTTCTAGATGAAGTGAAAAATTTACAATAATTTTCAAGCCACTATATTCGCAAGGGACTGTGAAAGTGATTACCAATTGCAAGGCTGTAACAAAGATATGATGGACATTAAACAGCAATAAAACATTTGTAATGAACCACCATGAAAAAATGGAATGGGGTTCATAAACAAACATTTAAGAAATCAAAAGAGTACCTGTAGAGTCAGTATTAGGCACATTCCGTTTCTTGAGAAGGGTTTCTTCTCTCTTGTTTTTCCTCAGTTCTACTGTAACTTCATTCCTCCTTCTTCTCATTTCCTGAAAATACAAAAATGATGGTTAAGTTACCGACGGAAAAAAAAGAAAACTAGAACGCCCTAATGAAATTGCACAGCTGAAAATGGGATACCAAAAGAAAACTTATTTATGTCCTAATTGTGTCATCAGGCTTACTTCCACATCTTTGCCCTGGTTCTTGTAAGTTTGCAAACGTCCTTTTGCATTACTATCGTGTGACGCCATGGCTGAATTCAGTACATAAAACTTGAAAACAGTTCCACACCCACTTCAAATGATTTTATAACAGTTACGATGAATATAAAAACCAAAGACAAAAACTTTCAACACCGAATTACACGACCATCATCATGGGCGATACGATACAAGCCTAGGCCATCTTACGTCAAAAAATTATACTTTGATTGACATTTAAGTATTTCAAGAACATAAAAATAAAAACTTCAGAGATGAAATCAAGAACTGATTAACAAAAAATCCTTGTTTTTCGAAAAATGTTGTTTTCATTAAGTCCCTGAAAGGATACATGTTTTCGTATAAATAGGTATTGAATTGACAACCGGGCATTCTTTTTACTGAAAACTGGCAAACAGGAAACAGTACATTAATTGAAACAAAACAAATTCAAAAAATACACTGTGATTTACTCCGGAAATTCAGTTTAAGTTTGAATCCGCATTCCCAGCTATATGTTAATGTAGAGGACGAAATCGAAAAGCATAAGTTTGGCTTGCAATCTTGGATGATTACCTCTTTTTACGCTTATTCTTAACTTAGCGACTGAGACGTCTGTCTATCCAATCAAACAACTTTGAAGGCTCTGTTAGTATTGCTTGGTTACTTCTTTTGCTATTGATTGTTGACCTTTGTCAGGTTGGACGTAAAACAGTCAACTGTTGAATACGGCCCTCAGGGCGACTTTGTTTTTAAACAATGCAACAAGAATTTGTGTACGGTTATTGTGTAGAAAAGGAATATTTATTAGATAAGGCGACTAGGGTTCAAATAATTAAAAAGAAGGTTTTGTTTCCCAACTGGATTTATCCTGGCTAGTACCATCAGGACTCAAATCGGTTGATGGTAAATCAGTAGATTCCAATTGAAAATCTTTAGTTGCAAGTTGATCTGTAGTGTCTGATAAGCCATCGGGTTTCGTCTCGGCAAGGATTTGGTCCTGTTGGGGCTCAGTTGCCAGTGGCTGCTGAGCCGTTTGGTACTGCGGCTGTGGAGGCATGTACATGGGCGGCTGAGAGGACTGCATTGGTGTCTGTGGTGGTATGTACGATGGCTGATAGGACATCATTGGTGACCTGTAACTTGTTGGTGGGGGGCCGTATGAAGGTGATGCGTACGACGGTGCTGGGTAGGACGCAGGGGGTGGTGGGGGTCCATAAGAAGTTTTCTGGGGGATGCCAATTGCAGTTGGTACGGGTTGATCGACTAGACCAACCAAAACAATGTGCGGAATTCTGAATTTATTGGCAATTTTGTCGCCGGAAGGAGAGCGACGAAGACGAGTAACAACTCCAGCTTCAATAGTAATTATCAAGACTCCACACAAAAGGACAACCTTCATACAATAAAACAGAAAATAATTTGCCATTTACAAAGCGTATCCAATTACAGTAACTAGAATCGATAAATGTAATATACCATAACAGGGACCTCCATTGTGGTGACGGGATCCGGTTGGATGTTTCAAAAGCGGGGAGCAGTGCGTTTGTGCTAGAGCCTGTCGATCTGTCAAGTTATATACCCATCATTTTTCAAAGCCTGACCCTGGGTTTCCTAATTAATTCATCACTTAATCACTTTCTTAGAATTGCAGTTTAATAGCTTTTTCAGAAAAATTGGTACCCCATTGCTTTAGTTTTCTGATACCACCATAGCAGCTTTTAAATTCGTTATGCCACTCAAGGCCTTGTGCATTAAAAAAAACCAATTGTGATGCCAATGGGATCAACTCTACCTGATTAGTTATCGAAACTTATCAGCTTAGCGAATTGTCTTACGTCTCCCAGTCGCCTCATTATTATGATACACGTTGAACCTCCTGCAAAATAAACTGCATTCAAACTGACAAGATTTGTTAGGTTCTTTTACAAATCCCTGTTGCTTTTCATCTGAAACCCCATTTATATATGCGTGGATGGTACGCATTACGTCAGCACAATATTCTTGACTATCAACAAATGCTATCAAATTGCACGGTTACCACTGCAATCACTTGCTAAGGAGAAGGCGGCAAAAATGCGAAGAACCAAAAACCCTAAAGGCCCAAATCTTGCACTTTAGCCATGAAGTAGCCTGTACCTTTTACCATATATTTTACCTTTTGCCAAAGGTATACTTCATGTTTTAGCCATCCTTTATTCCTGCCCCGCAACCTGTTAACTCCCGATAGCCCCATTTGATTATCATTTCGAATTATCCCTACGATTATCAATCCATCTGTCTTGGCCATCACAAAAACAAGAGGTAAAATAATCCCAGCCCAGCCTTCAACTAATAACACAACAAAAATACTTATCTTGGAGAAAGAGACAAAAATCTTGAAGAAATATCTCATTGACGAGGTCTTACCACTACTTTCACTAGTCTCACAAATCATAACAAATATTGCCATGGACTACCACACCACCGACACCACTACCTAGTATTTAGACTACTTGTAATAGACTGCCAGCAACATTAGAGTTTTAGACATTTTGGCAATCATGCCCGGCTACCGGCAATAGGGGGCGTTTACTCTTTTTTAGAACTGGCAATATGCAGCCCCTCTAAACAAAACAAGCAACAAAATCAAAACGAGGCATGGGATGAGACGAAGGCGAAGGGTTGTTTCGGCTTCTGGGAAGTTAGATTCAACGTTGAAAATGCGTTTCCGGACAGAAGTTTTCAAAGAACGAATTTCTTTAGAAAGTGGCGAAAAGCAGCAACTGCTTGAAAGCGAAGGCGATTTATTGAATAATCCAAAAAAAGAATCTCGTTTTTGTTGTTCAATAATGACACCAATACTAGTGTGGATAGCAATATTTGGTGTTTTTTCAACCGCCCTCCTTAGGTCAGCCATTCCCATATACTTGAATGTAGCAGATGAGAAGTTTCTGGAAATCAAAAAATGCCCTGCATGCTTTGGAGTTCAGCTGTGTCCCGCATTCCTTACTGGTGATATTGTTCCAGAGACTTGGTCAAGATACAAAGCAACTCAGTTACTTAATCAAAGAAATGTTTACTTTGCCACTTTCAAGGATAAACATGTAAGTTTAATAATCTAGATGTTCGTCATACCCTCTTCATTTCTTTTGTAGGATCCCATTGAAAGTCAAAAGATGGACATTGGGTCACCTTCAGTTGATATAAAGTACTTTATGTTCCTCAAATTTACAGGTTGTGCTAAAAAAGTTAGGCCATAATGCAAAACTTGAACAGCTTGATCGTCACATACTAGAGCAATCAGTAGGACTCCTCAGAAGCCCAATTGAGCAGCTGAGCGTGTCGACTGCTGTTCGCCCGTACACGCACCAGAATGTGTGGCTAGACCGAGTTAAGGATTTGCAAGGAAATTGCAGTACGCTTGTTCATCGTTTACGCACCTTTGATCCCGCAACTCACGATCTAAGGAGTAATGCTCTAGAGGGATCCCCCGATCTCTTCCGAGGAAGTGAAATGTTCATTTGTCCTTCTCAACGGAAGCTTAATTTTATCGAAAATGAATTTGTTAAGAATAATGTTGGACTTTACCGACTAACATGCCTGTATAATTTGATGACCTTACTACTACTAAATTCAGAACCTTTAATTTTTCAGGTAAGCATATTCTTTTGCATTACCGTGCCATAAATGGGTTTTACAAATGGATAAAAAATCGTATCTTAGTCTTTTCCGGCCAACAAAGGGTGGCCTTTTCCTGTCTACTATGGGGCGTGTGGTCGAGTGATAGTAGAAGAATATGTCGGACCAAACCTAGCACAATGGCTACCAGATGCTTCTTTGAGCGAACGTATTAATGCGGCTCTTCAGATGTTAAAAATTGCTGAACAGTTCACGAACGGGACTGCTGGCTTCAGACTGTATGCCACTGATTTAAGTCTCTATAATATCGCCGTTGGTTTGGATGGAATACTGAAGATCGTGGACGGTGAAAATATAGTAATCGTTGATTTAGAAAAAATCGAAAATGGTAATTTTCCTTTTTAACTCGATAAAGCTAAAATAATATGAATCTTTAAATTTTTTATTACCTTTATCTTAGATCGGCCAAACAATTTTGATGTTCCCTATGTGAGTGATAATGCCGGTTGTGAACATTTACCGTCCGATCCCAACTGTGTGAGCTATAGTGAGCAGGATATGTGTAACCGTCTTTATAACGATCACAACTACTTTGCTGTGTGCCGAGAACTGTTTTCATCACTGGATAGCTTTGGGTTGATGAACGGCTTACCGGATTCCATCTTAGAACGTTTCCCACTTATTCTCAAGTATCAGTCCGACTGCTATTCATCTTCTACGCCTGGAACACGAGAGAAAGCAGCTAAGAATCTTATCTCAATCTATGGAGAAATACTTTCGACCATCTAGTTGTTGCAGACGGGTGATTTCGAATTTTTACCTACATGTCTTCCTAGTTCTTTCCTGTCGTAAAAATCACAACATTACATTAAATGTTGCGCGTGAATCTCCTGGTTTTCATTTTGCCATATGTTTCGTCCTAATGGAAAGGCTTGACAACATGAAAAATATACGTCTAATACAAAATTCTCGTACACAGACGAAGAATACGTATAATTTCAAGTTCTACGACGCTTCAAGCTTCTTGGCGGCGTACAAGACTTCTCGGTTCTTTTAGTATGTAACGAAGAATGCTCTTTCCTTCCACCTTTGGCATGAGTTGAAATTCTGGGGGACAAACGCAGTGGATCTCTATCGGGTTCAGCATTACGCTGCTTTGTGTCGGACTTGGGCATTCTACTAGAATGTGACACAACTTGAATGGGCCTTTTCCATGGTCTGTCAACACAACCAAAACGTAGCTGCCCAGATTCTTTTTTACCACCAAAGCCTCCACCTAAGAAAAGAATAAATCTATTAGTTATCCAAACAATCTTAATTATTTTGGTTTCAAAGAATGTTGTACTTTACCAAGCCTTCGAGGAATCCATCCAGGGAGTGTGTTTTGACATTCAAATTCAACTAGTATTTCTTTTCCTTTTAAAATTGTTTTTTGTTCCTTACTTCTAGCCAGGTGACAATCACGTCTACTCCTGAATTCCACAAATGCATATCTCTTTGAGAATCCAGTAACAATATCCCTTACAACAGTTACATTTTCAAGTGTGCCATACTTGGAAAATAGCTAGAAAGATTCAATGGATAATACCAAATAAAAATGTGGGGATTAAATTACACAAGTCTGGTAATACTCACATTTTCCAAATCCTTTTCCATCACATCTCTGTCTAGTCTACCAATAAAGAGTGTCCGTTCAGGATCGTTTTTAAGCAGGCGATTTGGATGGTAAGAAGCATTGCAAGCTCTTACAATTCCATTATCATGTGGGTCAGTATGAGTTCCATCAATACTACCTACTTGGATAGGATCATAAACTTTGGCATATGCAGACCAGCTTTGGTCAAATTTCAACATTTCTGGTAAAATCAAATGACTAACTATCCTTTATTTATGACACTGCTTATTGTTGTGATTCCAATGTTAACCATGATCCTTATTCACCTGTGAAAGAACACGTATTGTTTGAATTACCTTATTGGTAGATTGGTAGACTAAAACTAAATAAGCGAACGAGATATTCAAAACCCAAACCTGTCATTCCTGATGTTCAAAACAGACTAATCTATAAACAACTCGCAACGATAGGAATATTATAGCGCCATCTGTTAAAAATGTATCCCAGTCATTTTTTAAAATGTTTTTTAAAAAGTAAGCCTGACTTTAGGGCTTATTTAAAACAACAAAAAACATTTTACTACAAGGTACAAGTCTACAACGCTTACTAAAGAAAAAAACATCAAAAAGTCCGCAGTTTGTCCAATCCGCAGTCTGCGGTCAGCGTCCGCACTTTATTGTGTCATTTGTTTTTCTCATAGGTTTTTCTTTGCAGGATTCTGCGGATCTTCATTGTGCATGCGATGTAGCTCTAGTCTAGCTGGAAGATGGATCATCAATGGTCCGTACGTGGTAGAGATCGTTTGTAGTTTATATGAATATGGCTTTATCTAAATTTAGTTAATAACTTCATTGCTCAGTTTATTAAGCAGTTTTCCACATAGCTTATTTGTTATATTTATGATCAATCTACTGAAAATTTTTGAAGAGAATCTTGACGTGGGAGCGTTATCAACGCGTTTTCAACGCTGAATCATAGGTAATTAAAGCTGAATATTCAAATCTAAATTGTGGAACAGTGTGCTGTTGTGATTTGGAAGGCGTGGGCTTTCTATAATGAGCGTCACTGTTCTTCTAAATAAGCTAATAGCCAAAGCTTAAACCAAATTCTAGAAAATAACGTTGTTAGGTACGTCAGGTAGTATATGCCACGTCCACCTTAAGTCAAGGGGTTGCAAGAATGGCAGGAGCTCCTGGGTATGCAGGTTGCAGAGGAGATGGCCTCGTTGGTGATGTGAGTACCTTACCAAGTCTGTTGCGTGCTTCCATGAAACTGCGGACGTTCAGAGGCCGAAGGGACAATTCGTCGTGATTGGTGAAGTGCTTCCACCTTCGCTAAGTGTGCGACACGCTAGCATACAGATATCTAACGCAATATAGGTTGTACGTTGTAGGAAGATGACACCTCTCCGGGGGTAAACATGGGTTAAAGCTTACATTTTAAACTTTTAAAGCCCGTAACAAAACATACGACTTTAATATATTTGTATTTCATTTCCTGATAAGATGCCTATGACTTCTAGAGTACAAAATAACAAATCACAAGAGCATTGGTAAAGGTCTACATCTTCAAAATCACAGTTGACTAGCCAAATAAAAGGAGAAGATGCTCAGTCTTCTGTAATAATATAGGCCATGGGAATTCAATGGGCGGTTTTTATACACTCCCAATCCCATAAGCATAAGTCGTAATGCTTGAAATATTATTCTCCTAGTTCTTAAATCTTTTATGAATGAATATCATTTTCTAACATTCTGCTATTCGGCTCATCAATAGACAGTTTTGAAGCATTTTTCCCATTTCGAACTAAACCTTGCATTTTCAGTAGATCCATTATTGAAATGCAAAACTGACGCACTTCTTCTGATGTGTTAGAATTTGCAGCTATCGTATTCAATATTTCATCCCCTTCTTCTTCATACAACATCAAACAATAACGCTTTCCTATTGAATAGAGATAGAGAAACCAAGTTCGTGGTAGAGCAAAAAAAAATTTAAAAAGATTACCGTTTTTGCTACACACATGTAGAATCGCCCAAAGAGCCCAGAGCTGAACCTGCGGTGCCTCATAGCATAGAATCAAATGGAAGAAGGGTGAAAAGGATCGATAGGCCACCATTTCAGATTCAGGACTACTCCATTCCATTACTACAATACCCTGTTTTTGGATCATAAAAAGAGGGAACATTAGGGCAAAAAGGGAAATAGCTTAACAAAAATCTCATTTACCAATTCTTCAAGCATAACTTGTCGTGGAATAGCTCGCGAAGTCCAAAATTCGACCCCACCTGAAGCCAAATGCGCTATAATGCCGGCTGCGAAATATGCAACGTCGATAAGCGGAGAGCGCAAAAGCCTACGAAGAGCCACTAGGAATGGATCCACAATCAAACGATGCCGTAACGTCTTGACTTCGGCGATATTATTAATCAAGCCGAGGATCTTTTTGTTCAAATCATGTTGTTGTTTGTTATTTAATGAATTAGAAGAAATTTTCGAAATTGAGCATGATCTAAATATTACCTTAGTTTCGACGGTAGACTCACCAGGAAAAGCTTCGAGCACTTCAAGAAAAAGTTCCAAACCTCCCTCTCGTAAAAATATTGAACAAGTTTCGGGAGATTCATCTAACGGTGAAAAATATTAAAGGTTCAGATTCCACGACGTTGAATAAAATGCTAATATGATCCCTACCAGTGAGATTCCACAATGCTGAAAGTGTGAACTTGAGGGTGATATCAACCTGATTCGATTCCATTTTGGATCTTACCATCTTTAGCAACTTGCGCATGTATTTCGGCGTTGAGCCCAGAACTGTGGTTTCTGAAGTCGAAATTTTCGCTGCCAGAATAGAACATATCGCTACGCTCATACGGCCCATTGATGAATCTTCAAAGATGCATAAGCAATCTAGGACCAACCGCGCACAACGATAACGATCGAATGTGACATCTTGTAGAATTCTGTCGCTGCATAACGTCAAAAGGGTATTCTTTTGCAACTTTTTGACGAATAACAAGAAAATCATTAGTTTCGACTTATGTACGACTCGCTTCGTAAGATTGATTACTTGCAAATTGTTGGGAAAATTTTCCATGGCGGCTAACGTAAAATGAACAACTTCTTTGAGAACGTGCGGATGAATTTTCTGCCCGACGTCACCTTTCGTTAAGTTGTACACACAAGCAGTAGCCGCCATTTGAATATGGAATTCTTCAGGATGAAGACGCATTGCTCGCAATACCAACTAAAAAATATGAAAGATAACGTTTGAAAAATAATACACAATAAACTCAATGAGTTTTCATACAGAGTGAAATTTACCTCGATCACATCTACTCTCGGTTCGCAAAATTGCTGGGTTAGAGAAAATAATTCATACAGAGACCTCTGGGTGCACCGCACACGCTTTGGGTAGCGAATGAGTGATTCTAATATTTGCTCTTCATTGGCCGATCCAGTGACCTGTCAAGGACAAAAATAAACCTCGTATTTCATTAATCGGTTGCACCTATGACATTTCTTTTACCATCAAAGACGTGGTATACGGGCTAATTTTTTCAACAAACATACTGTCATAGCAGGCCTCGCAATCCAGCAGACCAAGAAATTTCAACGATCGATGACACTGAATAAATTGGGCTAAGGCGTCAATTTCTACACGGTCGCAGCCGGATATGTCTAGGTGCTCCAATTCGCATAGCGCTCCCGGTTCAAGAAGGAGTTCATTGATAGAGAGTGGCAAGGGTGGTGTGATGTGATCAAGAAGGACGTAGACTTGTTGCTGGACACGTGACGAAAAGTTCGAGTTCCTCGACACATCCAGGTGTTTTAATCGAGGTAGGTCCATTATAACAGGAATTGCGGCGTCAGATATCTTCAGATTATGAAGAACAAGCGCCCGCAAACGATTACGGCACTTTCGCAATGGTGATATTTCTGAAACACGAGTTTCACTTAGGTCCAGGCACTCCAAGTGACGCAAATCCTCAACTATTATCTCAAGGCCATGATTGTTAAATTCAGTGTAGCTCACATTTAAAGTTCTCAAGTTCTTTAATCTGGATAATGAGACCATAACAGCCATTTTTGAACTGTCCACAAAGGTACAGTCACTGACTGTCAAGCTCCGTAAATTGTCTAACGTCCAATCACTTAGTGAGCTGATTAGATCACTGATAGTAACTTTCAACTGTGTTGCCTCTAAATCCACTATATGATGCTGTTTGAGGGTTTTCAAACCTTTGCAGGTAAGATTCATGGCATTTGGCATGATAACTTTTTCTAATCTGGTATTATTACTATTGAATATGGATAAAATTTCATCATTGATCCTTCTCTTTTGACCTAAGATGTTCAAGAGCTGCTCAGACAAGGTGGTGTGCAAATAGATATGCCCTTTTTTGAACGTAAGTGTTATTGCTTCCTCGTCACCTTCAGCCTGAAATTGAATCAAGTTCTGTAAAGACTGATTTGGCATTCATTAAAATTTGATAAATATAGTTCTCACCCAGCAAAAGGCTTCGATATTTTCACCGATGTAATTTGCACAGACGTTTTGCAAGCTTATAGGTGAATCATACATTCTTGTCAAATTCGGATGAACCGTGGCCCGTTAACACCGTTGAAAAATTTGACACAAATATGCGTTAAGCACTTTAATCGACACTCAAATTTCCATGGCAGAAATCAATGGAATGGGTAAATTACAGGAATGCTTTTCTAATTTAAAAGACAAACAGACTGAAAATTCCTTCAGTGATAATCAGGTATGACATGATCAAAGTATTGTTACTAGACTAAAAAGGATCTAACAATCGTCTGCATCGAAACTTTCTCCTCCTAGCGATATCGGCGCAAAATGTAATTGTACGAAAATTAAAATTAAAACTAAAAACGAATACAGCTCATTATTAATACAAAATAACTTGTGAAAAAAAAAACGAAAAACGATGTGAACATGTTCTGGCAAACCCGCACGATGCTAGCCAATCTTGACCTACTACTACATTAAGAAAGGCTTAGCAGAATAGCAGGCATGCTTTGCAAGTTTGCAGTTATTTTGCTTATGACAAGTTGAAACTTGAAACATTGTATTGTAAATATTTAAATTTTCTGATTGCCAATGAATTATGGAACATAATAATGTGTTTTTATCTATAATTGAATAGGTTGTTGCCAACTGGTTTACAGGATATTTTTATGTCCTTGTATTGTTGTATAATCTATGTTGATGAATGACGACCATCGTTCATCTTATTCATACAGCTATTTTAAGTTTATCTCGACTTGATTTCTATAAATGGTTATTGTTATTTTAAATGTTTTAAATTAAGTTATCTTCTTCAGAATGTCATTTTACGATAAGGAGAAGAGATTTCCCAGTTCGGCGCAAGAACTAGGTTACTGTTGACTCCTCTGTGCTGCTCACGTCACATATATTAAATAACATTTTACATGTATTCTTTCCTATAAACCAAAGTGGTGGTGTGTGTTCCTTCTATCGTAGTAGTCGGGTTACGGATGCGCATCCGTCACATACGGCGACGCATCGTCTCTTTGGTCAACGTGCAGAAAACCTAATGCTCTAGCAATCCTCATTTGGCCTTAAGTTACCAAATTGCTGGAGTCACTTTGTTGTTTGCAATAAAGGTTATGTCAATAACATAAACCCATTTCTAGTTCCTTTGTTCCTCAATTTACTGTGGCATCAAAACACATGACAAGAGCAAAGACCAATGGTCATGTATACCTTGTGATTCTCACCGATTAATGTCAAAACACGGCCGACAAACAAATTCATTGAGACGTACAGTGGCTACCTAAAGTATGGGAACGCGCGAGAGAACCTTATGGGAAAAGGCGATTTTCGCGGCGCTCCCAAATACAGCGTATTCGTCGGAATGAGACCAATTTTTTTTTGTAGGGAGTTATAGAAGTCAGGTATAAGGTAATTTTTTTTTAGATTTTTTTGATCACGGGAAGGGGTGTTTTTAATCCGAGCCCTAAGTATGGGAACACGCGAGAGAGCCTTATGGAAATGTGGCTACTTTCGCGACCTATTATTAGTGAACTCTTTGTTATAAAACTACGCGAAAAGATGCAAAAAAAAGAACTACGCTAGTTCTACAATATACATCATTTTCAAATTTTTTCATTAAAATTTAACCCAATGAATTTTAATTTGAAAATCGAACTTATCAATTTTTCCTTTTTTCCCCTTTCTTTCCCCACCTGCAGAGTTGTCGCGTATTCATATTCCGGGTGTTTTCTGCGCATTTCATGAAACACGTTGATGTTTTGTCTCCCAACCCATTGGGGAGAACAACACCCTGAATATGAAAACGTGACAACTCTGCAGGTGCGGAAAAAAAGGGGAAAAAAGGATAAATTGATAAGTTCGATTTTCAAATTAAAATTCATTGGGTTAAATTTTAATGAAAAAATTTGAAAATGATGTATATTGTAGAACTAGCGTAGTTCTTTTTTTTGCATCTTTTCGCGTAGTTTTATAACAAAGAGTTCACTAATAATAGGTCGCGAAAGTAGCCACATTTCCATAAGGCTCTCTCGCGTGTTCCCATACTTAGGGCTCGGATTAAAAACACCCCTTCCCGTGATCAAAAAAATCTAAAAAAAAATTACCTTATACCTGACCCCTATAACTCCCTACAAAAAAAAATTGGTCTCTTTCCGACGAATACGCTGTATTTGGGAGCGCCGCGAAAATCGCCTTTTCCCATAAGGTTCTCTCGCGCGTTCCCATACTTTAGGTAGCCACTGTATGTGTTCTGTTAACAGTTGCGGAATCAATACAATTTTATGCTCATTCAGAATGCATTTTGGCTATTCTCGGACTGTAAATGAAATCGAACGATTCATACCTAAGCAAATTAGAATTACCCAATAAAATATTAGTTTTACTGTATGTTTTACCATAAAATGAATTTTACAGCGTTGATTATTACGTAGACAATCATCGTATTCTCCAATAAAGAATATCACATTTTGGGATGAATAAACGTAGTATTTGACCAAACACAATTTGATCCTATGATGGAATGTCGACTGAAAGTCTTGTTACGATTTTTGGGATCGCAATCGCTCATGTTCGACCTGAAGATCGCGTAAATTTGCCTCTAATATGACAACATCGTCGTAACGATTCGCACGTCTGTTGAAAAAACCAATTATTAAGTGTACACAAATGTACACAAATTTAAATTATAATTTTCAAAGTAGTATAAGTCATTGGCTATAGTATAGTACCTAGCTTGTTGAATATAATTCTGCATTATTTGCATTTGCTGCAGCATCGGATCATCCGATTCGTTTACGTTTCTTATGTTGGTGGTTTCTACTCCCCAACCCCTATCCACTGAAACCTGTTCAAAAGATTATGTAACTAAATCTGGTTCTTGTTTGCACAACTGGAAAGAATGACGCAGACTGCACAAATCTAGACAAACAATTTAAAGGGAAAAAATACTTACCGCTTCAAAGTCTCTATGGCCATCGGCGTAACGCCTCGTTTCCGTTTCTCGTTTTTCAAAAACAGCTTTTTTTTCTTGAGCTATCCGGTTTTCGATGGCTTGACTAAAGGAAACACATGGAATAATACTAGCATTTATTTAGCCAAGTGCTAGGTTTTACCGTCTTTCGGCTTGTAGCGCCATAAGTTGTTCATCTGTAGGTAAATTGGGTAGACCAAGAAGGTTTTCCTTCAGGAAATTTACGGCAGATAGACGAATTTTTAGTTGCAATGAAAGGGCAGTGCCTGTCGTCGGATTCTTTTCATCGTCAATACCCAAGGACTGGATTTTTTTGCTGGCGGGTCAACAATTCGTATAATGATAGTAACAAAAATAACGAAAATAGAAAAAATGAGATTGGATACCTATAACCGTCAACGTATTCGGCAATCTTCAGTAGCTTGAGACGACATTCTTGAGCATCTTTAAGGTTGTAAGTAGATTCACCTTGACTTGTCAATCAAAGGAAACTGTTATTTCGAACTATGAATTTGTTTTATGAAGTACTGTCACAGACAGACTACTATCTTGGCATAGATTAATAACTAAACATTAAGGACTCCGTTAGTGTATCACATGGATCTTCCTCCATTACCATGGGCGAGCCATTCCGGAGTTTCATTGAAAAACATGAAAATTCAGAGGAGTTTACAACCTAGGCTGAGATACTAGTTTGTCTATAACTTTGAATAAAACATACCTAAAGGATTCGAGCATTTTCAAAAAAACTGGCATCAGCTCCATCCCTTTTTCCATGTACTTTCGCATTTCACTATACAGTTCGGTTATAACAGTGTTCTGGCTTCGGCTGTTCATTTGCAGTTCACGTCGTTCAAGAAGCTGAAAAATACATCACACAGCTTGAAACAAATATGGGTACGGAAACAAATTTTTTTTTACTAACCTGTTTGCAATAAAAACAAACCCTAATATGACCTTCCCCGGTATCGGTGTCGATTAGGGAAGTTAAAGAGGTGGTAGACCCCGTCCGTTTAAGGGCATTGAACGCGGCGTGAGTTAATCGCTTAGGAGGATTTGGTATTTTGTCTTTGCCGTCATCTAAAGCTGGAACATAGCTAGGATTCGTTAATTTCCCTAATAAAGCAAACATGGAATGTTAGTAATGAACAAAGAAGAATATAATCCAATACGTACTTGCAAATGATAACAAGAGAAATTGACTGCACTGGTGGCATTGAACAGTGCCACATACTCTGCAGTGATGTTTCCGCCTGAGGATGTTAAAGGACTTGGCACACTGCGGGCATAACTGAACATCTTCGTCATTAACCCAAGTTACTACGCTCTGTTCATGTTCCCGTCTCTTGTTGGCCTCACTGGGCAAGCAGGATACAATTTTATCGAGTCTGATGATTAATTTATTAGTTTCTGCGGCGTAAAAATCCATGCGGTTGCTACGAAATTTACGGAAGTCCGACCAATGACTGCGTATTACACCTGTCATCGATATGTCAGATGTAAAAATCAAACACATAGTATTCATTAAATATGTTGTATTACCAAAATCTTGAGGGTCCCATTCAATATGTTCCTGCTTTTTCTGACTGCTAGATTTATTATGGGCCTTCTCAAGAATATCAAATGGATTGTCAGACTTCAGGATCTTCTTAGCTTTCCCAAGAAAATCTGAGAATGCAAAAAAATCATTGGAAATCAGCTATTTTTCCTGTATGGTACATAAAAGAACACACTTATTCATCATGCTGCACTAATTGGTTATTATACAGTAGAACCACATAAATTTCAAGTTATCTTGAAAGTCAGAATGAAGTGACACATATGTAAGAAACTGTTTGTAGGGTAGCACACATCGAACATGAATACATGTTGTCTGCGAACAGCTTCAAACCAGCCCACCTTTAAATGCCTGAAGAACATCCTTATCCTCTTCTGTGTCATGAGCTTCTTCAAAATGCAGAAGTAATTTTTCATCTGTCACAAAATCTTCCATACAAATAGGACAAATAAATCCTTCTCGAATTCCACTTGCGTTTTCTCCCGTGTGCGATTCTAAGCCAGTCGCCATTTTATTCGAATATTTTCCTATTGCGGATAGTAATCTAGAAGAACCCAAACCGATAGCACCACACCACGAATAGCAATCAGCTTGTATAACTTACAGCTTATCAAAGGTTTTTTTTTCTACTTCATTTCATTTATATTATGCGAAAGTTGTGGTCGTATTACGCCCTCCACTACTTTCCCACGAAAAGAGCAGACTACTTCTAAAACACACGTAATCGATTAAAAAATTTAAGTTAACCGATCTTTAGCTATGAACGAAAAGCAGCAAAACCTGTGAACAAGCAGGAACAAGTTAAAAAATGTGATAATAATTAGCTTCTTGAAGAGATGAAGCCGCACTTTCAAAATTTTAAGTTATAGTGCTATCTATTGAGTCTAATAAATATAACGGATACTGATGACGGGGGTGGCAACTTTCAACACCGTTGTATTATATTAAGGTGACGAATATTGCTAAACGACTTATTCAAACATGATGGAGTATTCAAAGGAGATGGAATTTTCAAAAATTAATAGATCTATAATATTAATGGCATGTATGCTAGGTTTCCCTGTAGGACCCAATCAAAACAGATTATAGTATCTTTAGAATGTCTGATTAATTCAACAGATAAAATGGCACAAATACTGTGGTTGAAATTTAAACACAGGTGAATTGGCTAAACAAGAGAGGTGATACAAAAACTAATAATGCGTGAAAGAATAGCACGCAAAAATTTAAGTGATGTCTCCCATATGCATAGTATAGTTGAGAAATACTGTCCATTACGAAAATGGGCAACCCACCTCGCTATTTCTCTGACAAAAACTTTATATAATAGATCATTTAGAGGGCTATGTCTACTATGTACAAAAATCGGCGGTCATGGGAAATATCTTATCCCAGGCCAGTAACGTCTAACTTGTATACTTACGGAAGCGTACAATCACTATGCTAAGAACTAATAAGCCAATAATCCAACCAAGGCTTATTAAGATTCCGGCTGCCACGTCAAGATGTTCAACACCCCATCCTCGTGTGAAAATACATCTCAGAGATTCGACAGCATACGTCATCGGCATAGAATAGGCGATGTTTCGAAGATAGAATGGCATTCCTTCAATCGGCCAACAGACTCCGCTGACAACTAAAGCCGGGAGAAAACTGGACATGGAAAGGCACAAAGCACTTATTTCGTCTTCGCACATGGTGGCGATCAGCAAACCTGAATTCAAAAGGTTGACGGAAATAGTAAAAGAATATAATGTTCAAATAATCAATGTATACCAAAACACATTCCGACGAATCCTTGGAGGAAGGTAATAAACACAGCTAAAGCCAAGTTTCCATAGCATGGGGTGTCAAAGACCAGTAACATGATTATGAAAACGAGACCCGTCTGACCAATCATTACGGTAAACTGGTTGACCAAATATCCCATCAAAATTTCAACCATCTGCACGCCTGTCGAAGATGAATTAGAATCAAGATGTACAGGTAACTAGCACTAGAATTCTTGTTTAATATTCATGGCACATACCAGCCACTAAACTACGGTCCATAAGACCTTGTTTTCTTTCCGTGACGAAGACGCCAGCAGTTAATGACACTCCCATGAAATAAATAATCCTTGAGCAGAATCAATCGTTATGAAACTCACTAACGAATTGTAGTGAAACAAATTTAATACTTACGAAATAATGAGGCCAGCGGCCATGAATTCGGTATACGGAGTGTCTTTTTTTCCATAGATTGGGTCTTCGAACTGCAATGGAAAGTATAAGAGGCAACAAATTAAGATTTTCTTCCAATTTTTTTTACGTTCAACAAGGCTTTTAAAGAGGACAATAGCGTACCACTACTGGGATGTAACCCGCTTCAGGTTCATTTCCACACGATACCATAAAATCCTTGAAGAAGTTTCCAAAGCCTTCTAAAAGCCACTTTTCAATGAAGGCATCAATTTGTTGATCTAAAAAGCATGAAAATACGCTTTCATTAGGAGAACCATAACAATTTCAAAATAAGCATCAACTGACTTGTGGAGTCAATTTTGACGCTAATTCTACTGCGAATAATGTTTTCTAAAGTCGCCGAATCCCCTTCGGATTGCCGAAGCTCAAATTCTTCTGTAAAGTTGTGTCCGAAATGTAAGAAACCCCAGACTTCATTGTTTTTTCCTGCTTGTAGGGCGTCTTCTACGTTATCGTATGGAATCTGAACCAAAAATACAACAAATGCGTACTTTCCCTTGCTGTTAATCAACGAATCGATAAAAGAAAATATCGTACCTGAATAATGTTGTCTTTTATGAACCGGAGATAGCGACAACTGAGCATAGAATATGTGCAATCTGTCGTGTAATTGCAAACACGATCTTGACTCACATCTATCTCGTCATTGACGATGCCCATCTTTAAACCCTTCGGCTCGCGTCCAAGAGTAATATTAAAGATAGTTGCTTGAAATGCCGGTAGAAAGTAGAGAAAAACAAAGATCCTTCACCAGTCGATATTAATAAAAAAAATATTAAATAACAAATTAAAATGACATTGAGGACTTATAATCGTATACCCGAGATTCCGAAACATCAACAAGTAATTCTTGTGAATTAGTCCGTAAAGACGGCGCGCGGAAGGTAGGGTCATTCTGAACGTTTGGCTTTTTCGTTTGCCAGCTGCCTTATTGCTTGCAGGGGCGCTGTACGTTTGGCCGGCATAGCTTGTTGTCGTGGGTATCGTACCAATGTTGGTAGTTACATTCTGTAACCAGGAAAAAAGAACAAATAATTTAATTACTTGTAATGAGAGACAGCCACCGATAAAACACGCGAATAACGAGCAGAGTAGGAAAGAGTTAATTGCCTTACCGCGTTGCAATCAGCTGGGGAAATCTGAGATAGATGACTATTCCTGAGATCCTGACAGTCAACGCCGATTTCAGAGATGTCAGACTGACTGGCTCCTCGTTCAAAGGCCATATTGTCATGGCCTGAAGATGGTTGCTGTGGCCGAGCTACGTTACGGCGCATACTACTGGAACTTACGGTGCGTTCCAAAACTTCAGGTTCTTGTCGCTCTTGATCGTTACCTTCGTCCTTCATGCAAAGCTTTAGGAAAACATCTTCTAACGATGACAGATTATAATTGATTAGTAGATTTTCTGGCGACTCTTCCGCTAGCAAACGACCAGAACGCATCATTCCAATCTAGAAAACAGAAAGAGATTTGCGTAGGTCAAATGTTTTGTTTTCTTTGCGCCGTACCATGTTAGCCTGACGGGCTTCCTCGATGTAGTGGGTGGTAACAATAATCGTTCTTGAATGGTCGACGCTCTGGCTGATGAGATGATTCCAGATGCTGAAATGGGAGACAAGTCAGTTAAACAGATCCACATGCAATACACATAATCTACTAGGAAAATGCCAATAAAATTTTCGTATTATGATTAGTTCATTAATTTCTTACCATACAGATACAAAACACTATCAAATTTACAATAGCTGTCCAGTTTGGAAGGACTTGAAGAACTGACAAAAGAAAACCAATCTTGAAATTACATACCTGTGCCTGAGGACTGGATCGACACCAACCGTTGGCTCATCCAAGATGAGCAGTTCAGGTTCGTGAAATATGGCAACGGCAAACGAAACACGTCGTTGTTGACCTCCACTCAACGTCATAACGTAGCGATCGCCCGATGGCAGGTCCAATAACTTCACCAAAAATTCCGCCTGAGCGTCGACAAAACTCATTTTCAGATTATAGATGCGTCCGAAATACTGAAGCGTCTCTTTGATCGTAAAGTGGCCATAAAGAGCCAATTCTTGCGGCATGTAGCCGACCTTTGGGCCGGGAATTCCGCTTTCGGGAGCGCCGGGTTCGTTGCCGAGCACCAGGATATCCCCGCTATTCAAGCTGCGACGACCCACCAGACAACTTAACAGGGTCGTTTTACCGCAACCACTGGCCCCTAGCAATCCGTATCTGCAAATTAACCAACATAAAAATTAAATGGTATGCGTTTCAATTGATGTTTTTTACAAGTATTTAATAAATTATTTTCCAAATTGTGCAAATTAGTTTTTACATATTAGTACTTGAAAAAATTCCTTACATAGATCCTTTTTTAACGCTCATGTTTAGTCCTTGAAGAACTGTAGCTCGTCGACTTCCAACACCGTAGGATTTTATCGCATTACGGACCATAACTCCCAATTGGACGCCACCGGTATCGACCATCTCACTACCAGGTCGATGCGATGGAACGGACACCTTCGAATCGCCAATTTGCCTCTTCATTGCTTTCAGAACGATTTCCGATCCTTAGAATGAAACAAATCGTGCTATAAAACAATAAATTGAGACGAACTTTTTTGTTGCACAGTTGCGGAATAAGACGGCCCAAGAGCTAACAATGCTTCTTTAGCAGCTAGATTACAAGTGACAATGCCATGCTAGTTTATGTGGGAGCCGATGTAAAAAGAAAAATACCAAAGTAGTGTGTCTTTCTATCGCCTTGACCGGCTTTTTGTGACCAGGTCCTTTCCCTTTCTCATTGCTCTCCGTCTTTTCCCCCGCACAGGTTTTTTTTTCTCGCTTTCGAACTTTTTTTTCGAAAAAATATTGCCGGATTAACAAGAAAAGGGAAATTCGATGGTCTGCAGTGCACAGTTGCAAAAATGGAATTTGATGTTGCGGAATCCTTTGCAGAAATCGGGGAAACAATGACGTCCTTACCCATCGGTTTTCCCATCATTCGTTTGTCTAAAATGGAGCAAAAAGAAAAGCATGTTAGGTGGAACAGCCCATAAGGAACTGAACGCTGACATAAATGTACGTTATTTTTGCATTTGTAAGAGAATCCACATTGATATTCTTTGTCTACCCTCGTTTATTCGAAAGTAATGGAACTGTTTGATTGATAGTCTTACTTGTTATTGCGCAAACCAACCAAAAGGAACAATACGAACAAGTAAGGTCACGATGTGCGTCTTAGTACAGTCATTATAGCATTTTCACCCAAAACAAATTGTTAATAGCGATTTTTTAAATGAGCTGTATTAAGTCCAATGTTGTCTTACTCTGTGTAAAACCCGCCCAAGAAATAATGAAGGGATCATATAAAAAAATGTGTGTAAAAATTAACTTTTTGTAAAATGGTGTCTTTTTATAAAAAATTTTTTATTTTAAAAATACAGGGTTAAAGAGAATTGCAAGATTAAGTTATGTTCCAATTTTTGTTTAATTTCAATGTAATTTAGTATTTGAAAAAAATTAAAATCTATTGAAAAATCGGTGAGCCGCCGAAAATTTCTTTGCGCGTTTTAACATGGCGCTTATGGGGAAATGAAAAGTTTTAAAATCTCTCCCATTTGTAACCTAAACGACCTAAAAATTCAAGCTTAGTCTCGTTAAATTCATTGTTTCTTCTACTTCAAGTTTATATTAGTTATTTGAAGGCGGGATCGATTTTTCTGTAAGTTATTCATGTTTTTATAGACCCCCCAATCGTCAATTTCAGTAAGCGTGTTTTCAATACAACTGAAATTGACGATTGGGGGGTCTATAAAAACATGAATAACTTACAGAAAAATCGGTCCCGCCTTCAAATAACTAATATAAACTTGAAGTAGAAGAAACAATGAATTTAACGAGACTAAGCTTGAATTTTTAGGTCGTTTAGGTTACAAATGGGAGAGATTTTAAAACTTTTCATTTCCCCATAAGCGCCATATTAAAACGCGCAAAGAAATTTTCGGCGGCTCACCGATTTTTCAATAGATTTTAATTTTTTTCAAATACTAAATTACATTGAAATTAAACAAAAATTGGAACATAACTTAATCTTGCAATTCTCTTTAACCCTGTATTTTTAAAATAAAAAATTTTTAATAAAAAGACACCATTTTGCAAAAAGTTAATTTTTACACACATTTTTTTATATGATCCCTTTATTATTTCTTGGGCGGGTTTTACACAGAGTAAGACAACATTGGTCTTAATACAGCTCATTTAAAAAATCGCTATTAACAATTTGTTTTGGGTACCCCCCCCCCCCTTATTTCGCTTATTTTGACTGTACTATCTTGCTCATTGGGTAAACAAGAAAACGTGCAATCTCCGTCGTGTACTGATCTATTTTCCTCTTAAAGAAACTAGTTTTCTGTATTACTTTTGGTTTCGGTTGTTGGCCGTTTAACCCGAATTAGTATATTGAGTTCATAATAAGAAACTTATGTAGTCGGTGATGAAAGTAACCAAACTAGAAAAAGGGATTTCAAAAACACTTTCTTCTTGAGTTGACGTGGCATTGACCATGTCTCGTGAACTCGTCAGACAGGTATTGAACTATTGAATGCAAGCCACTCCTCCACATTTTGGGTGAGCACTTTCTATGTTTGATATTCGCCTACCAGTTGATATATGAATAATGCCTACGGGCTAACATAAAAGACAGTCAAAACACCTTATTCAACGGTGTACTGTTTAATTATAACAACGTGATATACCTTCTCTTTTAATCCAACAAAATTGCATAGTTCTAACATGGAATACTAACGGAATTGTACACGAATTCTGGTGCCATGATCTGAACTTTGCTTTTACTTTGTGAGTGTAAGATGAGTCACAACATCACGTCTTTCAAGCAGGATACACGAGATTTTTAATTATCAAGCTCCAGCCATTAAAATGATTAATCCTGCACGTTTTGGCGAAAGAAACTTTTCGTCGTGTGTGTGAGATTTTCAAACGAGATCTTTTTTCCCCCGAATTACTCGCTTTCATTCAATAGGCAAATAAGTTTTAAAGCACCTCTTTATTCATTTTAAAAACAATGTGTGGTAACCAGTTACCGGATCCCGCCACGATTATCTGTTAAAGTGTCTGATTTGCAAACGCAAACTTTCTCTCTCCATTCATAGGCTTTGAACGGACACACTCTTACGAAAGAATTCTACGTCACCATTCCGATTGCTTATTTTAACGGTTTGGTAAGGATTTCACGGAGGACCGTTTTCACGATTGCTATCAGTATCGATGTATGGCAAACGAACACATTTTTTTAAAAGGAAAAATGTGTTTTACTTTGTTTTCGAATAGAAATTATTTTTAAAATTATTTTTTAAGTAAAACGAAGCAAAAGTTAACAGTATAACCTTGCCGTTAAACGTACTTCTTAACCCCGTGTTGGTTTTTAGTACGACGATATTTTTTCTCGCAGTATTAAAAAACAAAGCATTTCGTATTTGCAAGATTACGTCAGCGATGAAAAACGTCCTTTCCGAAAATCTTTAGTTATCCCCTTTACGTATAACCTTAAACAATGCACCGAACGAACAAAAATAGATAAAAAGGGGGAACTGATTTTCCCTTTACCTCTAGCATAGGAATTCATCGGAAGGGCGTGACATAAAAGAAATTCGGCTTGAATTTCCTCCACCAACTTTGTCATCAACCAAATTCTCCAAACTCCAGTTCACTTTCACGTGGGCGAGCATTCCTTCTTATCTGGTGGGATCTTCTGCGTCGAAAAACAGTACCGATAAAAAAAGAATAAATGCATATATTTTAGAGAACGGGTACCATTTGAAACTTTTTGCTGGTGTTTGCAATAAATCTTACTACACTGAGTGTCGTACGTTCATTCAAGTTTCAGCACTTGTTTAAAGAAACAGCAAAATATAGCGATCGGCAATAAACACAGGGCATATTGCATACTACCGACCAACAATAAAGAAATAGGAAATAATAAATAAAGGAAGTGTAAAAAACCTGGTTAGTACAGTAGATGACCATGGATTGCACTCACGTGGCACCGAAATCGTAGAAGGGATAACAACTTAGCTTTTCCATGCTGTTGAGTTGAACACTTAAATTGCTTATTTCAAAAATTTGTGTTTCACAAAGGAAACAGGCTTATCGACATATTGGCATTGCTCAAATTGGGTAGCCGAATTTTCTGGCCATGAGCTGAAACGATAACATACATTTAACAAAATTCGAAACTTGACATAGGAGGCCACTGCACAGTCGAGTCGACGTTCCCACATGGAAGTTGGATTTTGGAAAGCTTGAAGAGGAAAAATCTGAAAACAAATGACTCGCGCTTAGGTCAAAGGAAGGAAGCAAAATTACGCGGAGTATAAAATATTTTACGCGGATTGTTTGACAGTTACAACTTGCCAGGTTAGTCGACTGCTTCATATTCCAAATTCGGTGATTTTTGCTCATAATTTACTTCCATCGTTTCTATTTAGTGATATTTCAAAAAAGAAGCTTCAAGCGTTAATCGTTCACGAAGAAAGGGGTAGTATTCTACTTGCAAATAATAAGCAAACTATGGACAACGAGTTTCTAATGGAAGCTTCTCTTGTGGAAGTCGTTGATAAAGAGTGGGCGAAAGATTCCTTACCAACCGATGATATTGCTGTTTCTGCCATCGAACTACCCGACCCAGATCCGGATGATTTGAACACGGAAAATTCTCTTAAAGCAGTTGAAAAAAAGTGGGCTGATCTTGCCCTTAATCGAATCACTATGCAGTAACATGTAATCTTCATTTCTAAAGCTGTTTTTAACAAGCACTTATTGACTAATGATTTCTATTACTTAGACAAGAAAAATGGAGTTCCCTTCTTTAGGTGAAAGATGCAACATGGCAGTATGCCAACAGTTGGATCTCCTTCCTATTCTCTGCTCCTACTGTCAAAAACATTTTTGTAAAGCGCATTTTCAACCTTTTGATCATTCTTGCCCATCCTACAATGATTCTTCATCAAAACTGTCTGAAACACCTTCCCCAGAAATGCATGTTTGTTCTCTTGTCAACTGCTCTACAAAAGAATTGATCCACATGTCATGTTCTTTCTGTGATTTGCACTTTTGCCTTCAACACCGTCATCAAGTTGACCACCAGTGCTCGAAGCTAGAAAAACCTGTGGAAAAAATGGCGCAGACAGCTGAATTGGTAAAGCAGATCCAGTTAAAGAACATGGGAAAAAAAGCTTGTCGTGGAGGGAAATCAGAAAAACTTTCTGCCAAAGTACAATTAATGAAACTCAAGCAAAACTCTACAGGTGTGAATGAACTTCCAGCTGAGGAGAGAGTATACTTTTCAGTTCAGACACCATTACAGGTTCAAGTTGCTGTATTTGTTTCAAAATTTTGGTCTATGGGGAAATGTATTGATTATATTGCATCTGCAAGTAAAACTGCTAACTTTAATAATATTGCAGGGAAACCTCACCTTAATTTGTTTTCTCCAGCTGGTGATTGTTTGTCAGAACAAAAAGATATCACTATTGCAGAATTGATGGAAGAAGAAGTACTTTTTAACGGGCAATCAGTTGTCATGAAATATGTTGATTAATAAAATTCTAATGTCTGAATTGTTCTCCCATTTCCAATTATTCTTCCAGCTAGCATATTAATACCGTTACAAATAATTTATCAATATTCACTGTATTAAAAAATGCCTGACACGGATGATTCATAGGTGAAACAATTAAAAGAATTCGCGCTAATTTGATCAACTACCAAAATTCACGAGTTGATATGAATTAGTATGACATGATGAAAACAAGAACATGCGTTTGTGAATGACCGGAAAAAAGCGCAAATGAAACATTTAAAATCCAATTCACAACTCTGGAGTCAAGACTGAACTTGTAACAATCTGAAAGTATCCCGAGTTTTCCACTTAATAAACCAGCCCATAAAAATGCGTAAATGTCACTAGAAAAACAGGTACAAGGCGTAATGAAGTTAGTCATGGCTAATATAAATGAAACGCCAAACAATTAAAAATTAAACCGTCTACCTGAAAATCCAAAACAAACCCAAAAACAAAGCAAAGCTAACGTCGCATTTGGCACGTAAAAAAAGATAAAAGAAAATTAGAACCAGGCTATAATTAACCTGTGTGCTTGCGAATACGTACAACCGCTAAGCTCAAAGCCAACATAACAAAAATCCATCCGGTGCTGATCAGAATGCCATAATAAACGTCAGGCAATTCAGCACCCCATCCTCTTGCAAAAACTGATCTCAAAGCTTCGATCGCGTACGTTTGCGGCAGAGCGTAGGAGAAATGGCGTAGGTAAGGTGACATCCCCTCAATTGGCCAAATAATTCCACTGAGAAGTAGAGTCGGATAAAAGCTGCCCAACGAAAGATGAATGGCGCTGATTTCACTATCGCACAAACTCGACACGAGCAGACCTGGAACGCAAAAGAATAATTCGTTCACGTGAACCAGTAAAATAGGAAGCACATCATGATTTACCAAAAGACATTCCGCAAAGACCTTGGAGAAGAGTAATGAATACAGCCAGAACTAAATTGCCCTGGCACGGAATATTGAAAACAGCCAACATGCACAGGAAAACGAGCGCCGTCTGACCGAGCAACACCGTAAACTGGTTAACTAAATGAGCCAGCAGGATTTCAGTCATCTGAACCCCTGTAAAAAAATATCAGGTAAATTCATCAAACACGTAGAAGAAGATACTCTAGGTTTTCATACCAGCCACTAAGCTCCGGTCTAAAAGACCTTCTTTTCTCTCACTGATGAAGACGCCAGCAGTTAATGCCACAGCAATAAAATATACAATTCTTAGGAAGAAAAAAATAATTATTTTAAAACAGCCATAAAATAAGGTAAGAAGAGCTAGTAACCTACGTCAATATCATGCCAGGAGCCATGAACTCTGTGTAAGTGGAGTCTTTCTTGCCATAAACAGGATCGAGGAACTGCAAGTTAGAAACAGTATTTTAGCCAAACTGACAGATCACGTAGCCTTTTTTTTCCCCCAGCACTGTCAAACAAAAGTTATTGCTAAGTAATACATCACCGTGACAGGAATATTGCCAGCAGTTGGTTCGTATGCGCAAGCTTTCAGAATATCGTTTGTGAAATCTTCGAAAGCTTCGTTCAGCCGCCGTTGAAGAATGATCGAAATCTGTTGGTCTAAAGCAAATAAGAAGCTTTACGTTAACGGACATATATTTAAACAACATTTCAATACTCACTAGAGAAATCCATAGTAACTCCGATTTGACTAGCGATAATAGTTTCATTGCTTGCCGCACTGCCGTCCGCCTGGCGAATCATCAATTCATCCGTAAAATTCCGGCCAAAGTGGACGACACCCCACACTTCTCCCCTTTTCGTGGCTTCTATAGCGTCTGGCAAATTCTGATAGGGAATCTGCAATAGAGCACATTGAAGGTTACACCCAAAGCAAAAACCAAGATTTGAAAAACAAAATCTCAAACCTGGATTATCGTGTCGTTGTCAATAAAGCGCAGATAACGGCAGCTGTACATGAAATACGAACAATCCGTAGTGTAGTTGCAAACACGGCCTTCGCTTGGATCCAGCTCATCGTTAACAATGGCCATCTTCAGGAATGTCGGATCCCTTCCGATAGCCAAACAAAAGATGGTTGCTTGAAGAGCAGGTAGCAGGAAAACGAACAAAAACATCCTAAAACGTATGGGGAAAGAAAACAGACCTAGGTCATTGCGCTTTCAAGCTTTGAAAACTCTTTGAAAATTCCTTACCCAATATTTCGAAATGTTTGCATGAAATTCTTGTGGATGAGCGCCGCACTGCGATGAGTAGATGGTATTGCCATTTTGAAAGTGCGACTGCGACTCTGGGTAGTTATCTGGCCAGCATCGCCATCGTAATTGTTGACCGTGTGAATGTTATTAGCCGTTCGACTTGCGTTAACGTTATTTCCAGTGAGTTGAACATTAAATAGCCCTTTCATTTGAAATGACGTAGCGGGCCTTTCACGTTTGCCACGGTGGGAAGAGTTCTGATTGGCACTAACATTCATCTGCTGGGGCTGATTAGCGCGTTTGTTGTTATACTCCCGGACGTTATCGCCATACCGGTTGAAATTCAAGCAGACAACACCACCTTCTTCAATCGGTAATGTCGACTTTGAGCTTGGCTAAATATCGAACACAATATTAGAATCATCATGTTAGCTCAAACGTGCTATTTTAAAAAATATTATGCCAACGAATCATCTTCGTTATGTAGCCTTTAGTCCATTACTTACAACATTGTAATTCGCTAACGATCCGGGATGGCTTTTTATGTTGTCCAGACTCTCAACGCCCAGTTGAACTATATCAAACTGACTGACATTAAAAGCCATATTGTCATGACCTCCACGATGACGTTTACGAGATGCCTCGAAATCAATCTCTTTGGAAGTCGTCAATGTCACCCCACCATCGTCCTTGTTACCCCCGTCTTTCATACAAAGTTTGAGAAACACATCCTCTAACGTGGGGAGTCTGTAATTCTTCAACAGATTTTCAGGTGATTCTTCAGCCAACAATCGACCTGAACGCATCATCCCAATCTGCATAGGAACATAAAACACGTCGTTATTAGAGGAATGGGCGTTGCTGGGAAGCAATAACTCGCGATAAACACGACAAAGGTGAGCATCCCCAAATTGGAAAGTGATGTTTATGCGGTTCAGTTCGCCAAGGCTAAAACAATCCCATTATTGCGATGTGCCGCATTTAGGGCAAACATTAGCCAAGGTTACGTCTAATAAATCATTGCACCACTATGAAATGGAAAATCATTAAAAGAACACATCGCCAAGGGAACAAGCGACTACCAAGGACAACACAATCCCCATTTCAGGTTAACTGTATACAAAGCAGTTACGGTGTAAAGCAAAATTGCTTGTTATTCCCAAATCTTACCGTATCGGCTTGACGCGCTTCTTCGATGTAATGCGTGGTAATGATCACCGTCCTGCCGTGATCCTCGCTTTGGCGAACAAGGTGATTCCATATGCTACCATCATATTGAAGAAAATCGTCCAATACACATAAAATAAATTAAAAGACATTAAAACATCTACAAGTAAGAGAATTGTCACATGAAATGTACCTGTGTCGGAGTAATGGATCAACGCCAACTGTTGGTTCGTCCAAAATCAGCAATTCGGGTTCGTGAAACAAAGCAACTGCAAACGAAACGCGCCGTTGCTGGCCACCGCTCAATGTCTTGACGTAACGATGGCCAGGAGGTAGGTCCAGCAACTTTGATAAGAATTCCAGTTGGGCATCGACGAAATCCGCTTGCAATTTATAAATACGGCCAAAATACTGAAGGGTTTCTTTAATGCTAAATTCGCCATAAAGCGCCAATTCTTGAGGCATGTAGCCCACCCGCGGACCTGGAATTCCGCTTTCGGGCGTGCCGGGCGGGCCGCCTAAGACTAGCACTTCTCCGCTGTCAAAGCTTCGCCGGCCAACGATACAGCTCAATAATGTCGTTTTTCCGCAACCACTTGCTCCTAGTAGCCCATAGCTACACGACATTAAAAAAGATCTACATATATTTCCTTTGAAATGAACATAAAATAGGAGATCTTACATTGTTCCTCTTTTAACGTTCATGTCGAGCCCTTCGAGCACGGTAGATCGACGGCTGCCAACGCCATAAGATTTGATTGCGTTACGGACGACAACACCCTGACTGGACGAAACGGTGGGTACCTCAACGCCGTTCTTCATTTCTTTAAAACACAATCAATTGATGTAAATTAAAAGACAAAGTTAAATTGGATAAAACAAGAGGGCGATTTGCGATCGACTAGGTGACAGGTTTCGACCAAATGTCTGAAGTGATGCTACTTAGTCAACTGCTAAAACACGAATAACATGTATAGGCGTAAATTAGGTCTAATGTCAGGTGAGCTTGGCTTGAAGTGGGAGGTAACATTAGGTGAAACAGAAATAGGGAAAATGGTTCACTTAGCCTCTAAACTATCGCCTTGACCTAATGCAAAAAGCTTAACCTTGTCCTCAGTTGTTACCTAATTTTGTCTGGATGATTTCCTAGCCCCCCCTCCGCCTTTCTCCACCTGTTCACTGGACATATTCCCAATATGGACTTCCTTAGAAAAAGAGGCATCAAACTGATGTTTTGATCTACGTTTCAAATGACAACGATTGTTGAGAAGTTACGTATAAACGAAATCAACGATAATTAAATAACTTTACACTTACTTTTGTTTAAAAAAAACAAACATTGGATGCCATGTGGCATGTCTGCAGGACGTAGGATGGGTTATGAAACCTTTATGTGGAGCTGGTATAAGGTCAGACGAACGGAATCGCTCCCACACTCCAACGAAATCACAGAGGCACGCCCGCATTTTGGGTAGAAAAAGACTTTGTGACGTAAACACTTAAACTAATTTTCAAACTTTAATTACGAAAATAACATCACAATCACAGCTCTGAGATGAAAAAAAAAAACACTACGTTTCCCTGTGTGTACACGTTAAAACTAATAATGGAAACTCTTGTTTAAAAGCTTTGCATATATCATTACCAAGGCTTGCAAAAATAAAAGCTACTGTCTCATATTAGTGGCTTACACCAGGCCAAAAAATAATATTACGAAAGGCACGGTTTCATTACGTCACACCGTGTTCAATTTCCATTCGGTGGGTTTTATGTTTGCAATTTTGTTTTACCTTTTGAAAAAGAACACAGAACAATCGTCATGCAACACACACAAATAAGAACAAAGAAACTTACACTCGTCGTCTGCTTAGCTGTCCTTGTGTCGATCCCGTTCATCAAACTAAAAGAAACGGTCATTAGAGTCCTGAAATGTGCACATATTTCACCGACATTGAAGCAATTGATACGTGAAACGAGCTCGAAAAAAAGAACCGTAAAGTAAACCCAGTTTTAGATGTGGTACAATGCTTCGTCAGCTGTGTTAATATCGTTCGCCTTTATCGCTGTCTAACCATCGAGGCCGATATAGCTTTTGCATGTAAGTCTCATTAGAGTTCCTATTGCAGGCTGATTTTGCTTTTTTTCAAGAAAAAGAAAGTCACTCATTTTTAACAAATGAAATTGTCGATTTCATATGCAAAATAATAAAGCCCTAATGGCAAATTGAGAGAAATTCCCCTATCTTACATTGGACGAGGCAAATGGCCTTTTTCGAAGGGAAAGTGAAAAGATGTTGGTGTTATTCGCGGTCATGTGCAAAACCTGTATGCACTTGGCAGCTTTCTCAGTTTTTTTTCGTTACGTCAAAGTGCCATTTTCCAGTTGCATAGCACCGCAGTCCAGCTGCCGTCATGAAATAGAGAAATTGGACAAATTTGAATTTTTGCATACGTGTGTCATGTGGACGCGAAATTTGAGCCCACATTACACATCTGTTACGCCATCCTTTCTTTGCTTACAAACCAAAACCAAACGAGCTTTCAATTGTCCACGCAAATATAATCGTAACAGGGCATATGACTGATCACTATATCGTTATAATAGTGCAATAATAACGATCATTTGATACCTTCAGTTCACTGATCAAATAATAAATTCTTTTTTTTTTGCAGAGGCCATTGGTTCGATCTTCTTAATCAACATCACTATGATATTGACAATGTATGTTGTATAGTTTTTCATGGAGCCAGTTCTTTTGATTTTCATTGACAAAAGTTTGTGAATGACTAATTGGCTCGGCTGATTAGTTAATAATTATCTCGTTCCATTGACCGATGGCGTTTCTAAAACAGGTGGGAATGTCGTGAAAGTAGACGTTTGATAACGATGTTCATCAATTACGCGAATGAAGATTGCCAATCTTCTTACCCTCGTCTACCAACTTGTTTGACATGAACCAGAAAAACAAGTCCCCCCTTTTTTTACTCCACCAACAATTCCACAACCCAGTTCCGTTTTTACTGGCACAACAAAAAAACCTGGATATTTTTGGAACAAAACGACGAGGGGGAAAAGAAAAAGAAGGACGTGAAAACAACTCGTCGTCCTTCACAAACATAAAAAAAAGCGGAAAAATCCTATATAGCAGGTATACAGCCAACTTACCGGTGCAAGTGCACCAAATAAGAGTATTTCTATACTATACATCGTTGATAACAAAAATCTAGGTAGTGGGAACGCCTGAAGACATTCCAATGATTTGAAGTCGGCTGTGTATATAGACCACTATCGTCGATTTCCTTTTTGTATCTTATTTTCATAGATCCGGTTTCTCTCGTAGAGAAAACCCGTAATTTCGAAAAGACTACCTTCATCTACGAAGCGAAAACAAAAGAAAAGCATGTCCTTGCTCGGTTCGTATAACGTGTTGTTTGCGCTGAGAGTCTCTGTGATTTTTCCAAAACGACAGTTTGTGACGAGTGCTGGACAAACGAGAAATCGCTGGGCAGAAAACCAGAAAGTTCGCGCTCACTTCCCGAAATCTCCCGATCGCGTAGTTTCACGTTGACGCATATGTAACGAAGAACATTTTAAAAGGATCACCTAAACCTCCCCCCCCCCTCACCAACAAACTCTCTCCTAATGGAATTTTTCACTAAAAAAGGGCCTGATGCGTAGAAATGCTTCGACGTTCTTCCCGCTTCTTCGTATATATATGCATGTGTTTTGAATACATTCAAACACATTACACAACACACAAACATTTTCATTCCATTTAAGGCTGAACGCGGCCTTGACGGTCACGCTTTCGCCGGCCGAATTAGCCTAAAGGCTTTCCAAGTCCGTTGCTATTTCCAGTTTGTTTTGTTTTTTTAAAAGTGGGCTCTTGATTTTTAAAAGCGCTGCAAAAATCAGTATAGCCTATAATTGGCGAGCACTTCGGCACACATAAAGAGAAAACAACAGAGAACTTTTAATTGCAATATAAAAAGAAAAACCGCACGAAATAAAAGATTAAAAAAAAAACAAAATACTACACGTAAAAAAAACATATAATACGGGATGAACAATTTTTTATTCAAGAATCGATTGAGGGGCTGGAGGGGCATGTATTACAATCTGTTTCTTTCGCACGACATACTTCCTCTTTTTGTGTGTGTGTCTTTTGTTTTTATAATGTAGCACATCTGAATTGGCATTTTTCATCATAAAAGAAAAAAAAACATTGAAGTGAGGAAGAAACAGCAGGAAGGGAAATTTGTTGAACTGAATTGCGATCGGAGCAACAAAACAAATTCAATCAAATCAGTTTTTCTTTTGAATTAAAAAAAAGCGACGATTTGAGCAAATGATGAAATGATAAACGCTACAAAGTCGAATAGAATTTCTGTGTTGTTTTTTTTTTAGGTAGAAAAACTCAGCAAAAATAGTAATGTGGACAACCATTCCCTTTTAAATTTTGTTTTAGCGCGTATGTATTTGTTGATGAAAATGAGCCACGTTCTAAGAATGTAAGAAATTAACCCCCGGAAATTCAAGTTATTTTATAAACGTCGCTTTGAAAACCCCCCCAAAAAAATATTCGCTTGCAAACTCCTTTCGCAAATCATTCACGCTATACCCACAGACAACCGCACGCACACAAATGGGCAGCAAAAAAAAAATTAACATAAATAAAAATAGGTCATTCACATACGAGCGACACGCACGCAATACTATGATTTTAAATTTATTTAAAAAACGATATCAAAGAGCAATGGGGGCAAAAAAGTAGAAAAAAAAATCCAAATATTGGGAGCGAGGACTTGTCAAAAAATGTAAATCTAACGAAATCAATCGAGAGAGGACGAGAATCGCATTGACCTAACGCTTTTGAATAAGATAATTGTCAAAAAAAAAATTCGAACGTTAAAAAAGAACACATCCTGCATATTTATATAAAAATAGAAATAACACTACGCATACATACACGAATGCCACAAGCTCGCCCACGTAACGCGGACGAGTGGCAATGAACCACATAATTGTTTGCTTTTTAATTTCACGGATTACTTTTTTCTTTCTTTCTTTAAAGAGCGAAATCGATAATTAAAAGAGACGGTCTAAGGAGGGTGATGTACAGAAGTCACGTGATGGAGAAAATGGGGGGAACTGTCACAAATATTTGATCCAAAATGTACCAAGGAAAAAAGCCAACGATGTCAATTGAAACATGTTTCGTTTTTTGCTAACTTCAATCTTTTCGTTTTCTTCTTTAAATTAAAAAAGGATATGGTCGATTTCTAATCGTTTGATGGTTGGGCATTGGACGAGGATATCAGATGCGTCTTTTTTTTTTGAGCACACATTTTTCGACAAGCTGAACAGAGAAAACGCGGGTCTAACGCACACACAAACGCGCATACACACACACAATCACTGTCTCCTTCCAAAAAACACACTCACAAACAAATAGAAATTATTTTTTTTTTAGGTAAAATAATTTTGCGATTTTTTTTTGTTATTTTGTTTTAAATGTCTGGACGAAAAATGATTAATAAAAAAATAATAATAACCCGGGAACGAGAAAAGGATTCAAAATTTGTCCGTCATTGAAAACCAATAAAAGATTAAACTTCTCTCGTCTGCAATGATACAAAAAATGGACGACGTTTCTCTCTATTCATTTTATATAGCGTCGTCTCTCCTGGGCCTCTTTTTAACTCTCTCCCTTTCCCGCGTTCAGACTGTTTAATTAACCCGTGTACTTGCGAATGCGCACGACGATGAGACTCAAAGCCAAGAGGGCAAAAATCCAGCTAAAGCTGATCACAATGCCGAAATAGACTTCGGGCCGTTCGATGCCCCAGCCTCGGCCGAACACGTTCCTCAACGACTCGACGGCGTACGTCTGCGGCAGAAAGTAGGAGACGTAGCGCAAGTAGACGGGCATGCCCTCCATGGGCCAAAGCACGCCGCTGAGCAAGAGGTTCGGATAAAAGCTGCCCAACGACAAGTGGATGGCGCTGGTCTCTTCGTCGCAGAGAGTCGACACCACCAGACCTGATGGAACATTGAAAAATGTCGTTTGTTTTCTTTTCTCGATCGTTATGAATAAAGTCATCATTACCGTAAGACATGCCGCACAAACCCTGGAGGAGCGTGATGAAGACGGCCAGGGCCAGACTGCCGTGGCAGGCAATGTTGAACACGAGAAGCATAAAGAGGAAGACGAGCGCCGTTTGACCGATGAGGACAGTGAACTGATTGACCAGATGAGCCAACATGATTTCAGTCATTTGAACACCTGCGAAAACCGTACATTATTTGCATGTGATTTGCAGGTCTTCAGAAAGTATAAAACATTAAAAAAAGGATCATACCGGCCACAATGCTACGGTCGAGAAGACCCGACTTTCGCTCGTTGATGAAGACGGCAGCTGTCAGGGCGACGGCAATGAAATAGACGATTCTAAACACACACAAAATAACGAACCAAATAATTAAAAATACGTCCATCGAATTGCGGTGGAGATTCGAAAAGGATAGAAAACGATCAACTACTCACGTTAGAATAATACCAGGCGCCATAAACTCCGTGAAGGATGGTTTCTTTTCACCGTAGATTGGATCCAAAAACTGAAAGTCGATTGGACCAACACAGAAAAAAGAGAAATAAAAAAATAAAAACAGCCGTTATTAAGATGAATAAATTCTCGCATCGGTGGTTGGAATTTTTCAACGGCTCACTAGCTTTCCAGAACACAAGCGACACACAACAAATCAATCCACATTTTTGCAATCCATATCTAGGCCTAAACTTTCGAAATTCGATTTACCGTGACAGGGATGCTGGCCGCGGCCGGCTCGTACGAGCAAGCGGACAACACATCTTTGCTGAAATCTTCAAATGCCTCGATGAGACGTCGTTGGAGAGTCAGCGAAATCTGCTGGTCTGTCAAAGAAACACAATTAAAATCCATAACAAACATGAAATTGCGGAAAATTCAATTTCAAAAATGCAACTCACTGGACCAATCGAGGGTGATGGCTATACGGCTGGCGAGGATCGTCTCGTTGTCCGCGTGATTGCCGTCCGCTTGGCGCACCACCAACTCGTCCGTGAAATTCTGGCCGAAGTGCACCACGCCCCACACCTCGCCCCGTCTCGTAGCGTCCAGTGCGTCCGTTAAACTTTTGAATGGAACCTTCCGAAAAATCATAAATGCCGACCGTTAAAAGCTTCATTGTCTCGCGTGTGTGTGTGGCCTTAATTCGAGGCCGTCTTGCTCAAGAAAACAAAACAAAAAAAAAAGAGAAAGTTCACATACCTGGACTATCGTCGTATTGTCCACGAATCGAAGGTAGCGACAACTGAACATGGAATACGAGCAATCGGTCGTGTAGTTGCAAATGCGGCCCTGACTCGGATCCAGCTCATCGTTGACCACAGCCATTTTGAGGAAGGTGGGATCCCGACCGATGGCCAAACAAAAGAGAATCGCTTGCGCGGCCGGCAAAAGGAAGATGAACAAAAACATTCTGACAAAACAATTCAATCAGTCGAAAATACAAAAGTCAAATACAAATTGAAAATGAAAATCGTACCCAATGTTGCGGAAGGTCTGCATGAAATTCTTGCGGATGAGAGCGGCGCTGCGGTGCCACGACGGGATGGCCAATTTAAACGTGCCGCTGCGGCGCTTGCCCACCGCCCGGCTGCTGGCCGCCGTGCTGCCACAGCTGCTGCTCGTGTCGCCAGCGTTGCTGCTGGCGCTGCTGCAGCTGGCCGTGCTCGAGCCGCTGCCATTGGTGCTGCTGCCGCCGTGCTTCAAATTGAAGAGGCTCTCCTTCGTGTCGAACGTGGCCGTGGCAGGGTCGTCGTTGCCCTGATTGTTGAACGCGTTCATTTGGCTAATGTGCTGATGATTGTTGGCCGCCTTGTTGCTGTACGTGTGCACCATGCTGTCGCCGGACGGGCTGAAAGTCAGGCCGACAATGCCGTCCTCATCAGCCACCGGTAAGATGGATTTCGTGTTCTTCCAGTACTGGGCTCCCAAAGGAATCTGTTTGTTTAATTAATCAATTAACTTGAATATTTCAAGAAAAGAACTTCGGGGTATTTACGATCGAAAGTTGAGCGAGCGCCTTGTGATCCTCTTCTTCGTCTCGGTTGTCGTGATGCTGGTGATCAATGTCGGCCGCAATGGCGTCCACATTGTTGTACGTCTGAACGTAGGCCGGGTTGTCGTGACCCCCCATGTCTTGCGCGATGGCCGGGTAGCCGCTCTTGCCGCCCGTGATGGTGGCCACAACGGGATCCGTGCCGTGCTTGACCACGCCATCCTTCATGCACAGCTTAAGAAAGACGTCCTCGAGCGTGCCCAGTCCGTGAAGGGAAAGCAGGTTATGTGGCGACTCTTCGGCGAGCAAGTGACCCGAACGCATCAGCCCAATCTGGACATGAACAAGATCGTTAGAATCGCAAAGTCTA
Organism: Daphnia sinensis; assembly: GCA_013167095.2. NCBI lineage: Eukaryota > Metazoa > Arthropoda > Branchiopoda > Diplostraca > Daphniidae > Daphnia > Daphnia sinensis. The sequence goes on along the minus strand of CM023192.1, from coordinate 2,692,779 downwards.
GTTACGCTATCGCGTTCCAGTTTTTTCCTACGTGACAGATGCGCAATTGAAAATCACGAAAGACTACCCGATGAGAAATGGAGCTAAACCAGGTCCTATCTTCTTTGTTGTTTTTATGGAAAGAATGAGATGGTAACAAGGAACGAAAAATCTTAAAAGAGTTCAACGAACCTGACCACAAAAAAGACACTCATCGCCTCCAGATGACGCCCGTCGGGGGCGATGTACATAACAAGCCGACACTAACGACAGGTTTTTTTTTTTTTTCAAAAGAAAAAATGCTTTTCATACCTCGAGTTTATCACGCGTTCTAGATCAAAGTTAGGCCCACACAATCCTTTTTGCCCCATTATACAATGCATCGTTTACCCTTATTCACTGTTGAAGGGAGGTTCGACGAATATGTTCAAAGCTAACGGGTTCAAAGAAGACATCGTGAAAAAAAAAATGTTTTAGGAAACTTCTAGAAGATTCAACCGAACCCCGTGTCAAGGTAACAAAGGGACGGGCCACACAGAAAAAAACCGGACACCCGCATCAATAAGAAAATGGCCTTAACGTTCGTTTGACCTTCCTCGTTTTCTTTTGAAAAAAAAAAATGGCCCCCGCAATCAAGCTGAACAATAAAGTAATATTCGTCTCCGTAACACGTGACTTCGTCCTCAACATTTGGCGGCATCATCTTTAAAGAAAACCTTGACTATATTTGCAAAAAAAAAAAACAAAAAACTACGCCACAACTTCAAAGGACTCCCCCCCCCCCCTCTTGTCACGCAGAGAACGCGCGCGCATTTTCAAACCGCTAAAAGATTTCGGACGGGAATTTATGATTGTATAATCCCCCCCCCCCACCCATGTTTGGTTTAGCTAGATGGATCGGTGAGGGTAGGCACGCTTGTGGGTGGAGGATAATAGCCAAACCAAAGAAAATTACAGTTTGATTTATGGCACGTTTCGTGAAAGTTGAAAGTGATGGGAAGAAAAGAAAAAAAAAGGCCACAGACAACCCTTTTCTGTAGAGTCAAAAAGGGTTTCCCGATTTCGGATTGTTTTTGGCACTCACCGTGTGAGCCTGTCGGGCTTCTTCGATGTAATGCGTGGTAATGATGACCGTCCGGCCGTGGTCGGTACTCAGGCGCACCAAGTGGTTCCAGATGCTGCAGATTTAGCGCGACATCATCGACGGAGGCAATGTACAAAAGAGAACGCAAAAAAAAATTAAAAATGAAGATGATATCACAAATGGCAACGATACGTAAAACAAATGGCAATAAAGCGGCCAAAGTGGCACATTCTTCAGCGGGAAACATGGACCCAGAGTTCTCTATAGCTCCAGGGCTGACGGGATTTCCACCTCAGATAGGGTTTTTTGTTTATCTCTCTCTTTCAATTTAAAAACAGTCCCCCCATTTTTGTACCGTCTAGCCATCCACTGTTTTTTTTTTTTGCATAAAGAGACATAAGCTGTCAAAAGGTTGCACAAACCTTTGTCTTAATAGCGGATCGACGCCGACAGTCGGCTCGTCCAAGATGAGCAGCTCGGGCTCGTGAAAGAGAGCGACGGCGAACGAGACGCGCCGCTGCTGGCCGCCGCTCAGCGTCTTGACGAAGCGATGGCCAGGTGGCAGGTCGAGCAGGTTGAAGAGGAAGTCCATCTGCGATTTGACGAAGGCCGCCGGCAAATTGTAGATGCGTCCAAAGTACTGCAGCGTCTCTTTAATGGTGAATTCGCCGTAGAGCGCCAACTCTTGCGGCATGTAGCCGACCCGCGGGCCGGGAATGCCGCTCTCGACCGAGCCGGGCTCACCACCAAAGACAAGCACTTCCCCGCTGTCGAAGCTGCGCCGGCCGACGATGCAGCTCAGCAGAGTCGTTTTGCCGCAACCGCTTGCTCCGAGCAATCCGTATCTGTTTATGCACAACAACAAATTTAAAATCCATAGAATTCCAGACGAAAAAAGAAAAAAAAGGTCCCGACTTAACAAGTTGGGGGAAACGATGTTACCATCGCCGGCAAACGGCTATAAACATAAATCACGTCGACCCCCTTTTCTTTTATTTTTTTTTCCTCAATGTGTCCACCACACTGTTAACGGGTTATGATAATGAGGCGAATCGCTCATTCGCTCTTGTCTCTTTCGATTCGTAATAAGGAAAAAAAAAGAGAAAAGCTTGGCCGGCCGAGCAGTTTCGCTCGATGTGGTTTGAATCGCGCTGCAATTTGAAATAGGGACGAACAAAGCGACATCTATTTACCGTTCCAGCCCCGAAAAAAGATTACGCCCTCCCACAGATCAAAAGACACAATTAAGATGAATGAAAATCACAACCTTAATTAAGGCAAAATAATGAAATAAAAAAAAAACAAACTTACATGGTTCCCTTTTTAACGTTCATGTCGAGTCCGCGCAAGACGGTCGATCGGCGCTTGCCGACGCCGTAGCTCTTGCACGCATTGCGAACAAAAATGGCTTCTGTGATGCCGGCATTGCCAGCCTCGTTGTCGGCCCCGCTGCGGTGGACGGGCGGCGACGGCGGCGCGGACGTCTTCGGTGCTCCGACGCTGTTCATCATGTCTTCAGACATCCTATCCAAAATAAAGAAAACAGGTTCCAAACAATTCAATTATCAATTTCGTGACACACACACACACACACAAAATGGAAAAAAAAAATACATTTGATGTTTGTCAACAAACGGCCGGAGCTGGGCAAGCGTTGCAAACCAAAACACAAACGCACCGGACCAGACGCGCCAGACGACTGGGCAAGTTTAAAAAAAAAAAAAGGCAAGAAAGCCACAAGAAGTCCCTTCGGCGTTGATTGGGGATAGATTTGGGTTGGCTTATTTCGAAAAAAAAAAGAGCCAGATGGACGAGCGAAAAGAGCGTGAACCTGTCGCCTGATGGCAGGCTCCGTTCGGACTTACATAGCAAAGCTCAGGTGGTTGGGGTTGGATTTTTTTTTTCTAGTTAAGAAGGAGAGAGAGAGGCCTGGCCCCTCCTTCGGCTTCAACCTTGGCCTCAAAACAACTCGACAAAGAAAAATAGAGGCTTATACGGCCATAACCCCCGAGTTAAAAAACACACACAAGAAAAAAGAGGCGAGTCCGATTTCACAGCCAACTTTGAAAAAAAACGCGCTAGACACAAGCCCGGGAGGAGATGGAATAGGGAAGGTTAAAAACGAATATGAAGAAGAGGTAGAGAAAATGTTGACAGCCTATCGTCAAGGTAAAAACTAAACTTGTGTTTTCTGAAATTACAAAACATTAAGAAGAATGTGGCAGGAAAAAACGATAGATGATGTCATCCTCATTTCTGTATTCACATTACAGCGCAAGACGAGAAGAATTCCCGCTGCCGAGAGGGGAAAATTGGATGCCGGATGTGACGTCACGTACGGTCGGATGTTGAACTTCCCCACAGGTTACGTTAGACCTGTGTGTTTGGATGATTGCGAGAGAAAGGTGGCGGGTTCGCAGACATTTGTTAAAATGGGCGTATGCGCATCAAAATAGTTAAACATTGCGGAAATTCTCAGTCAATTTCAAATATTTGCGGAAAAGAATTTTTTAAAAAAGGTGAGACGAGTAGTTCAAAAATTGTTGAAAAAAAATAGAAGGCACCTGTTGGCCTACGGTTTTCTTATTCCTCTCCCCCTTCCATTTTTACCTTTTGGCTATAGAGGTCTTCTAGAGTTCGAAAAGAAGACTCTAGAAAGATGAAAACCGCCGCAGGCTTTCATTTCATTCAAAGTTCGGCATTACCATTTCATTCACAAGCCAGATGTGTGTTTGCGTGTGTGTGTGTGTACATTTGTTTTTCTGTGTTTTTAAAACCTACCATAGAAACGTGCGCAAGCGTGAACCCCGGGCGAATTAGCGCATTTGAATAACATTCGGCTCATCATTAACTGATTGGAAGTGCATTTTCCGTTTCATAACTGGCCAACTTGGTGAGACTCGACTCTTTAAGAAACAACAGGATAATCGAGCGCTTGATGTTAACGACCCCGGATGATCGTGAGTCACGAGGGCAAGTTTGCGAGAGTATAAGGAAATTTGAAACGATACACCCCGTTAATCTGGATTTGTGGACGGGTTGAAGAGCATCAAGTAAAATCGACAAAAAGAAATAATTGAACGGGAAAAAAAATGAAAAAATTCGTGCAATTTGCATATTCGAATTTTTTTTTAAATTCTTTGGCGCCAGAGTGGCCGGTGAAAAGATAGAAAGCGGTTGCGTGAATTAATTTCCACGATATTCGTTCAAGCAAATTACGAAATCCGAACGAATGAAATGAGGAATAAACTAATCAAAAAATAATAAAAAGAATGATAATAAATACGACGGTACCTCTTGGATTGGTCAAGGTTAAAGAATGATCACTTGATGATAACAAAAGAGATTGAAGAGAAATTTGAGAAGATAAAGAAGGAAAAAAAATTGTGGTGTCTTGAAAGATGAGAGAGAGAGAAGGGACCTCTCATCGTGATGAACTTCGTGATGATCGGCCGCGGCCCATCCCAAGGTCTTTCACATTCTGAGGCCTCAATTTGGAATTCCAAACATTGCGCGCTAGGGCTTTTCAAATTTTTCCTTCATTGTTCTTTTGAAATTTCAAACTTAAGAAAACAAGTCCGCCTTTCGTTCCAGCATACGCTTCTATTTATACACCCATCGTTGCTAGATGTCGCCATTTCGGGAAAACACCAATGTCCATAAATTAGTTAGTTAATTCGTTCTCCGCGTTCAAATTCGTTCGTCCCATTTTCTGCGCTGATTGAACTACTAAATCCGACCAGAAAAAGCCCAGAGGTCACAATTTTTTACCCGTCATTCACCTGTTCTAGCGGAGTTCATTTCAAAAATCGGAATATTAAACCTTTTTAACCAAATCTAAAAAAACAGGGAAGAAAAACGGACGTCCATTTTAAAGAGGTTCGAAACGCAACGACCAAAGAAAAAAAAACATTTCAGAAACATTCTTTTATATGCCAGGCAAAAATGTTTAGGACATTCCAAAAGGGAAACAAAGAGACTGGGACAACCACCAGCCCATCGCTAGACGATCTGACGCTGGCTCAGAATATTAACACACACACCTAGACACGCATGAAAAAATGCTTTAAAAAATTGCCGATGGGCAATTCCGAATCAATAGGTAAAAAGAATCGAATTCAACATTATTCAAGCGCAGGAATAAATGGAATTACATAAGACTATAGCTAGCCATGAATGAAGATAAAGACCCAGAGGCTCGCCGCTCCGCTTTTTCTTTTGAATTTTTTTGCTCGGTTTTCTTAGGATTTTGAAATTCGTTCGACCAGGAAGACGTATGATAAGAAAAAAAACGGGATTCGAATTTCGAGTTCGTGCGCTCTTTTGCCCGCTCCCGGCCTCGTGTGTAATGTTGTAGGCCTTTTAAAGACGAGTCCAATCTTTCAAAGTCAACGTCTCCGAAGCCTCTCAAAGCATTCCGAGTCTCATTACACAGTACGCATTCGAAATGGCCGTAACACTTAAAAACAGACGATAGCCATCAGCCATTCGGCATTTTTAAATATACAACAACAAAAAAAAGAGTAAAATAAAGAAAAAATAGGGATGCAAAAGAAGAGAAAACTAGTCATTAAAAAACAATGTAGACGTGGTGTAAACTTTCACGACCAGGTGCACCAACGGGCAAAAAAACCGCCGGCTCAAAACCGAAATTTCACGTAACCCTATTTTTCTTTTCTTTTAGACCTCCTTCAACAAAAATGCACCGATGTCTCACGAATAAAATTCAAAAGCCTAGTCTGTGATTAGATCGTACTAGACATCTGTTGTCCGCAACGTTCCCTATTCTTAAAAAAAAAAAAATGCAACAAACATTTTCTCTTTGGCCTCTTTTCTGTTACATCGTGTCATTACCTCTTTTTTTTTCTATTGGCTAGCCATTACGACGTCGCCACTAAGGCAATAGGTTACAACGGTTCCGTCAAATGGCCGATATATAGCTTCCCCCACTACGTAGGTTTGACGTCACGACGCACGTTGACGTCACTGGTCCCGTTTTTTTTTGCACAATACAGTTAGCAGCACACGAGGCCCCTCGAGGAGGTTGATGATGACGTGAAAGCGCGTGATCCCCGTGAACTGCCCAGGTAAAAAAATATGCGCAAACACAGACACGCACGCGAAAAATATTTCAAACAAAAAAATCTTACCATATGCAAATGAATGAATATTGATTTGACAAAAAAAAGCGCCCCACAGAAAAACACAAACAATCCTCTTAAATACTGATCAATGAATGACCGGATTTATTTAGATCCAAACAATCGCCGGCGATTGTGAAAAAAAAAATCCAAGTACCGCAAAAAAATGGGGGGGAGGACACATTCTCTTTAACGTGACCGTCACTAGTGCTTAGGTCCGGTTTCGTTTCGCTCGGTTTCATCGTCCCCGGATACAGAATAAAAAAAAAGAGACCAAATCCGCAATGTATGGCAAAAAAAAAGAGGTCCCCGAGTGAGAGAGTGAGAATAGAGAAAGAGAACACACGCTATGCACGGCACGCACGCAATATCGCCAAAAGCTGTAGGTTACGGTTTTTACTTTTATCGACTTTCCAAGATCCCCCCCCCCCTGGACACCGTGTCCCGTTCTCTACCGTTTCTTAAAAAAAAAACACACATTGCGATATAGAAATAATTGGCCGCGTGCGTGTGTGCCGTATTGCAAACGATTGCGCATTTTGCCAGTTGACTGCCACAATCTTCTATTACGATACGATTCAACGAGGTACCCCCTCCCCCCTCAATTTTTTTGTTATTTAAACCTTACAACCGGAACCAGCTATTATAACATTTGCTTCTTTTGTTATCCTTGTTTGGCTTTGTTGTTGTTGCTCATTAACGCGCGTGTACACATTAACCGCAAAACGGGATTCATGCGTCACGACAGCCCCCCCCCCTCTACCAACGCCTTCACTGTCTTCATTTTTTTTTTCTCTTTTTCAAAAGATTAGCAACAAGAAATAAAAAAGAAAACCTCATTCAACAATTAAAAAAAGAAAAAAACGTTCGACGAAATGCCCATGACTGGAACAACTTGCAAGGCCAGCCGCGTTCTATTAAAAACACTTTCAGCCTCCCCCTCTACCGTCCCCACAAACACAAGAAAAAGAAATCTATCGAGAAAAAAAAGGGAAAATAAAAGACGAGATCAAGAGCCCTGACGAATATTAAACAAAAATATTCAAATTCCCGCCAGTCAGTTTGGCCATCTTGACCGGGAATCGTTCGTCATCATTATTTGCATACTTACACACACAAAAGGCGCTAAATGAGATTTCGTTTATAAACGTCTGCCTAGAGACGTGTATAGGACCAAGAGAAACACCTACTCGATTGTTTTGCCCGCTAGGAGAGTCTTGCCCTACTTCGATGACCAACTTGGCTCTCCTTTTGTGAAAGAAAAAAGAAACGGAAAAATTAAAGAGCTTTACATTTAAAAAAAACCAAAGCCGGAGCTTTAGAGACACAGCAAATTGTGTGCTTTTCCATTGGGCCTTGAATCGCTCGTTCGGGACGCAACACTTTATGGAACACGCGTGCTGTTTTCTTTCATATTTTGTCCTATTCTTCGCCATATAAGGACAGCCAAATATTTTTTCACAAACTTTTTTCAAAATACGCCAAGGCAAAACTAATAAAACACACAAGAGTTAAAAAAAAAATTGGGGCTACGTGACACGAATGAACGATCAAAAAAAAAAGCATCCAGTGAATCATTCCGTTTCCGGAACGCTATCCAACTTCCACACTAGATTGTGATTATTGCCATTATAATTTTTTTTTTTACCGTCTCCCAACAGACCTACATTTTAAATTCTAAAGTGAAAAGGAATCGCACAAGAAAGAAAAAAAAATCACATGGAATTTAGAAAAGAACCTGTTTACAGACCGACTGGATTTCAACATTGAGGTCAAACGAGTTGGCTGGGCTTTTTTCAAAGTAGCGACAGCCTAAAGAGAACTTGAGACTCAGGACGAAAGGGCGATGCAAGATAAGCAAAAAAGAAAGAGAGAGAGAAATTTTTTGTGTCCACTTTTACTTTCGACTCGCAAACTTCCACTAACACACACGGCCCCGGCAGCTAAATAACCAGCCTACAAAAAGCTGCAGCGTCAAAGTTCCAGGTGTACGTCAGTCTACCCAAAATAAGAGAAGAGAGATGGACAAGTGAAAAGAAAAAAGCTTATTTACTATTGGCCGCATGTATATAATATCTGTTTGCCTATTCTAGACTCGAAGCTGGCCCGAAAAAAAAAAGAAGAGTGGAATGAATAAAAAGAAAAAAAAAATGAAAGGGAGAGATAAAAACTTTCGCTTTTTCTTCTCCGTGTACCTGGTTTTTGTGTGTATGTGACCGTGTCTACATGTTAGCAGATACTTGCCAGAAGCCCCCCCCCCCCTCTGAAAAAAACCCTCTCTTTCATCAGCGTATTATAGACTATGTACCATCTTATTTTACCTGGCCTTTTTATGTCTATTTTTCTTTTAAGAACAACATTTTAAAAATAGACGAACCGTTCCAGGATCCACCACCATTTAAATAAAGAGGCCCTTGTTTCACACAGGTGGATGAAATAGACGAAATAAGGGCAGAGCGATCTTTAAAAAACCATTGGTTAAATGTGTAAAGAGAGAAAACGAAAGGCAATACCTTTCGCTTTTCATTTTTTTCCATCCGCGTGTCCACAGTTTTCACGAATCAGTTAACAATTTTTTTCACGTTACCCAACAGACCAGTAGATTCGTGGAAAATAGCCACACCCTCGTTTTTTTAAACCCCATATCGACGCAAGTGTTGCTAAATATTTTCCTCATCACATTTGAACGCATTATACACAATACGAAATTGGGAAAGAATAAATAAAAAAATGGAAACTCACATTTTGTGTAGAGTAATTGGCACGGAATTCTCCGCTCTCTTGTTTGCTTTTTTTCGGGCAGGATTTCAAAGGGGTTGCCGCCCGCCAATCAATGGATCGCGACGCCGACGCTCGACGTCGTCCTTTGTTGCGAACACTTGGCCGTCCGAAAGATGAAAAAAAACAATCAACACTGGACGTTCAAAAAATTGTGGTCCCTCCCAACAACAACAAATGTGGCTGTCGTTCTTTCTTCAATCAAAACTGGCAGCGCTGGGGGGGGGTAGATCCAAAGTAAATTCCAAGAGTTCTACAAAAATCGAGAAAAAAAAGAATTTCAAATTAATCAAAATTGAAAAAAAAAATAAAAATCGTGACATTAAAAAAAAAAGTCCGACAGACTTTTGCGTGAAAGGGAGAGTGGGCCCATCCGACATGACTCGGATGTTAATCGAGGGAAAATGCACGAAAAAATAAAAACTTGTTCCAGGTGAGTTGAATGCGCAAAAGGGGGGAGGGAATGAGCGGAGTGAAATCATGCGCACTCGCGACACGAATCCCTTTTTTTTCTAAATTATTTATTCCTTCTCTCTTTGCTTTTTTTTGCGTGATGGCGGCAGTGCTGACCGCTTGAAAGCACCTTTAAAAGTAACTAGTCGCCTCCCCTTTAAAAAAAAAAAACGGCCATGAACTGAACCGCTGAGTCACACACACACATGTCCTCGTTTTCATTCTTATATTTTGCCCAGGCGGCAGGGAGTCCGCTCCTTTAAAAAAAACTACAATTTCTATAGCGCGTTTTTGAGCGAAAATAAGCTATAACAGTTTACGGTAGGTCAGTGAATAAATTGGTGCAGTATACCATTTGTCTTTTTCTGACAAAAGCCTCCAACATCTCTGACATATCCACCTGAGGTAGATATCTATACGAGTTGGGCTGTGAAAATGGGGCAAACCAGGTCAAACAAACGACCTGATGCGCACTACGTTCAAGCACACAAATTTTCCCTTTTTAAAGGCTATGCCTCTTTTTCTTTAAGAACGACCTGAATATAAAATGTTTAGCCATTCAACTCGAAAAAAATAAAGGCAAGGGAAAGTTATTTGTACTTGTTATCTCTTCGTCGGATGGGAAAATACAACAGGGATGCTTCGAGCCGATCGCGAATCAATGCGCGCGTCCTCAACAAGTAAAAAAAAATCTTTTTTGACATGGCGTGCTAACAAAAGAAAGAGAAAAGAGCGGCCCTCCCAGAAACGTTAGCTATTTTGATAACAAAATAAAAGAAAAAAAACGGCAAAGAGAGAAGCAAAAAAGAAACACGCGTATTAAATTCCTGCTACACGGCGAGATGTTCAACTCCACGACACGGAAAACGAGTTTGGAAAGTGAAACGCGCGTTTATTTAATTCTTTCTATTTTCCTCATTAAAAACATTTTTTTCTTGGATTTTGAGCCTTTCGTTACTAACAAGGGCCTTTGCAGAGTTTGACGTTAAAAAGAAGAAATTTAGGGGAATGAAAGAAAACAAATTCGGGATGAATTGAAAGTAAATTGCCGCACATTTACAATCAAAAAGAAAATGCTAATCTACGGTCCAAAACCGACTAATCAAACCACTCGATCTCCCTCCCACCTACCCCCCACGTTATATAGATGCACGCTGGTAGCCAAACCACAAAAGCTAATACAACTGAAGCCTCTTAGCCACAAGGAAAACGTGAAGAAGAAAACGAAGAATACAACAGAAAATAAGACGGTCAGCCGCCGTGAGCGAAACAATGCGAAAGGAGAAATTCGGCCATCACAAAAAATAAACCGAACCATACCAAATTAACTAACCAAAATCCTGAAAAGCCCATTTTATTCATCCCCTTTTTTTTAATTTCCAAAAAAAAAATTAAGTTAAATCCAACACATTTTGCAATTCTACCCCGACAATGTCTCACTTATTTCTAAAACGTTAATCGACAGATGACCCGATTATCTTAACGTCCACATCCCCCGCTTTCTCTCTCTTTCGAGTTGGCACATTGGCAAAAAAAAGAATTCTTAAAATGCGCAGACGAGTTCGACTGAATGTGCAGAATATTAAATGGAAAAAAACCCATCTCCCCCAACTATGACGGCCTTGGCTTAAGAAAAAAAAACCCATAGCAGACGATGGACGCGTCATTTGTCTGGAAGCTTTAAACGCACACAGGGCCATTGAAAACGTACGCCCAAAAATGGAGCCTACACCTTCACACCTGTTGAATTCGTCGAAAGAAAGCGAAAGAATAGAGAGAAGAAACGGGACCCGAACGAAATGCTACGAAGCAGCTCGCTGAAGTAGGTTAACAGCCTCCGAATAGAGAGACTTGGAGGGAAAGATAAAAAAAAGACATACGCTAGAAACTTAAACCAAAGAGAGAGAATGTGTATCGACGTAAGAGGACAGGGTTTACTCCCATCCGTGACGGGCTTCGGTTGCGACACTGGCGTGAAACAAGTTGGACCACTCGAAACTCGTTCTATGCACAAATTCGAATGCTTCTTAAGCTATTGATTTTAATTCGAAATAGATAGGAATTGGGGGGGTTGAAAAATGGCGGCTGACACATTTCATGAAGCGGTGATTCTTCGCCAAGTGAAAATGAGAAGAAACAAACGTTTGTTAGAGACTCGAAACATCCGGCTAGAAGAAGAAAATAGTCCGCCACTTTCTAAAAATTTTTTGATCAAGGGTAATTCCATCGTCGCTGTTGGGAAACCGAAAACCCCATACAACTATAGACCCCAAAGAAAACGGAAAGGAAAGCTCTTTTAAAGAGAAAATATCTAAAGATCCCTTTTATGAAAATTTATCTTTTCTCTCTCCCCACATGGAACACGATGAAAGAACAAACACGAAACGCGGGAATTTTCTAGTCTATCCAAAGTTAAAGTGAAAAAATGGCTACTACTAGGGCATTTAAGCAAAAATTAAAACAATTCCTCTGTCGGGAAATCCGTTTAGATGAAGTTGTTGGAAAACCGTGATGGGATCAATTCTGTTTCAAACTAGTAAGAAGCTTGTGTGTGTGTGTGTGGGGTGTACGTGTGTGTGGAGGGAGGGTAACGATCATTACCTGAGTGAGACACGGCACGACACAAGAGAATAAGGCACTGGCACACGCGGACGCGCACACACAACCAGACGAGGCTGCGAACAGGTAAGTTCGGTGGCTTTAGCGATTCAACTAAGACTCGACTAACTCGGTCGTCTTCCTTTTATCAAAGGAAATACTAAAAAAAAGGCCAGTCTAGCAGTTCTAGACTAGTCCCAACTTGTTCGTCTCCTAGGCTGTGCCACCCAACACCCTCTCTCCTGCAGCACAGGTAGGAAAAGCAACATGGTGGCGCTCCACCACCCACCAGAGGGCGGAGTTTTGGCTGTGATTCCAACCAATCAGATGATCGCAAACGAATTGGTTCGGTTGCAGGGGATTCTTTTTTTCCCTCTCTTTTGTTTTTCATTTTTCGTTCTCTACCTCTTCGGATCTTTCTCACTCTTCCCTCTCATAGTCTCGTTGTTGACAAAGGTGCTGGCACTCTTTTTTGGAGGGATTTTGCAAAAAACAAGATGTCTGAATTGTTCTTTTTTTTTTGAAAATTAACTTAATTTAATAATAATGGCGGGAAAGAATAAAAGAAAAACTAAAAGTTATGTAACTGACGTGTCGGGGGGATGAGTTGCGTAATGACCACGTGATAGCGGGAAGACAGATTTTGTAACGCCGTCCGGATATTACCATAAATGTGCACCTAACGGAACGAAGAACCTCGTGTGCAATTCTTCAATTCTAAAAGGATATCAAGAAAAGAGACAAGAACTGTCATGTTACACAGTTTGACCTCGTGGTGCAACTGTTAGCAGCCGCGATATCGAATTCCCACATCCAATTAAGAAGGAAAAAGACTCAATTTACACCCATCCAAAAAATTGGATGGGGGTAAAGAAAAACCCAATGCCGACAAAATAACAGGGACAAATTGAGTGTCGAAAAAAAGAAAATGAATTCAGAAATGAGTGGGGGAGGTGGCGGAAATAGGGGGAGAAAACGAAGAAAAAAGGTAAAGAAATTAGAATTTAAGGAGGGAAAGGGCTGTTATGATGAAGAAGAAAAAAACCCACAAAAAATGAAAAATGAAACTTGATTTAGAGGGGGGTTCGGAATTGTGTTTCATCCTACTGGGGTCCAATCCAGGTGAGAACATTTTCAGATTGAGTGAGAAAGAAAACGGCGTGTGTGTACACAGGGTTATACGGGACAGGTAAAAAGGGCACGTTGGGAGTTGAAAGCCTTTTTTTTGTGTTGTTAAATCCACAACGGGATCTGACCCTGATTTATTTTTCTTAACCCTTTTTATTTTCAATGTTATTTTCACCTTCGATTTGATGAAACTTATGTTTTGTTGCCCATCTCACGAACGGATTCCATCAAGGTTAAGTTTATGTAAGCATTGACGGTAGGAAGCAGCAGCGTGGGGGGTTGTCATAGAGCGCTCGCAGTGGCCACTTCCATTATCACCACACACAGAAAAAAAGGGAAAATTCCACGAGAGATTTCAAACGAAAGGGAAAGGAGAGACAACCGTAACAAACATGAAGAGGACAGTGTTTTTAAAGCGTATCCCTCTCTCTCTAATTTTTAAATAGATTAAAAATTTAAAAAAATGCTTTTAATTCTTTTGTGGAGGGGGAATAATTGTGTGCCGGGTGCACGGCTCCACGTCGCCGGCCTATAGACCGCAAGACGCGGGCCAAACAAGTTTGAAAGCCGCGTTACCGTACATTGGGTTTTCTTTTAACCTTGTAAAAAATGAACGAAAGGTAAAACGAAAAAAAGAAGGGAGAAGTGGATGTCTTCTTTTTTTATTATTATTATTTTTCATTCCTTCATTCTCTTCTTATTCTTCTTTCTTTTCCCTTTTTTTTTCTTTCTATTTCGAAAGTGAAAATGTCGTCCGGAGGGGGGAGCGCGGAATACAAGTCGAGGAATAAGAGAAGCCCGGCATTCCGGCACCCAATCCATCGACACACGGCCTTGAAATAGTCAAGTCTCTCTCTCTTCTCTCTTCGTTTTCTTTTTTTTTTTTCACTCTCTCTCTCACTATAAATATAAAATAAATGCATAAAATTGTATACACGTATATATATCGACAAAAAAAGACTCCCTCCATTTTTTTTTCTTGTTCACCCTCCCTCTTACCTTTTGACCCAATCCCCCCAGGTAAATGTTTTACTTTTCGAGCTGTAACGAGGAGGGCCTCCTTTTTGCTATTACCTTCAATGAAAATTACAGGTGAACAGAGTTCACGTAGAGGGCGAAAATGAACGCACCAAATTTCACGTTTTTTTTTTCTTCTAAATTTGTCTAAACGAGGTCGTTGATTTTTTAATCAACCAATTTCTAAATAACAATCAAAATTCATCGAGGATTGAAGAGACAGAGATTTCGAAAGTCGATTGGGTGGATAACGATCGTCTTGGCATGTCTTCTCCACCTGATGGAGAGAAAACACGAAGCTTAAAATAAACACAGGTAGATGTATAGGAGAAAACCAGCGATTCGTCGAACCGTCCGTCAGAAACAGAGGGACTCACGCTAACGTGAATAACTCACGCACTGGTTTATCCACCATCTTTGAAGTGCTTCCTGGGATGCTATTGAATATCAAAGTATATTGCCATCGATGACGTAGAGAAAAACAAAAGAAAGCCCCTTTTCTATTGACATTCAAGTTTTATGCTTGTTATCTAACCTTTAATGGCTTTAAAAAAATAATATAGTTTTTTGTTTACCAGTTACGTCAAAATTTGAGTCGAGTAGATTGGGGGAAAAACAAAATATGTAACTGCTTATTCTTGATTGGGGAATAGTCGACTAGTGTTACCGGTTTTTTGAATTGCACGACGCAAGGGATTGATGAACACACCGCCGTTTTCTAAAATTTTCCAGAATATTTGCGTTGCAGTTCAAGTATCTCGCTAACAATTAAGTCAAACCGCAATTGAATTCCCGCCAAATGAAACGCACAAACATTCGAAAACGCGACTGGGTGTTGTGGGTTAACCCATTAACGCTGGTGCCAGACTATCACCTGCAATCTGTACAACTGACACACACACACACTCGTATTTTGAAAAATAGAAATATAGGATAACAATTAATTGCTGGTGGGGTTAGTGAAAGTCCCATTATTTCACTCGAATTTAGGATAAAGTAACATTAAAAACAATCGCTCCTTTTATGTTAACGACAGCGTGACCTCCTGGAATCATGTATTTGGCTATAAGGAAACCAAATCCGCGTTTAGCGGTTCTCGTGCTCAGCCGAACGTAACAAATCAGGTATTAGTTTTTCAAACGAAATGAAACGGCTGAAAGCTGACGAAGAAAATGGAGGCTATTGAATTTCAACTATTCATTTATTTATTTTTTAAAAATCTGTATGCTAAACCGTATGACAACGACCTTGTGCTCACGCGTGAAGAACGACCTGCCACAACGAAACCCGCGGAAACGGGAGGTGGACAACGATAACAAATAAATATCGATTATTCACTGGTCTCTATGCATATCAAATCAAAAGTTCATTGTGAACGCATAACGGAAAGATTGTCCTGACACAAACATCCAATCTCGATATTTATTTACGAGACATCGTCATTCGTTTTTCTGAAACGATTCAAAATAAATCATTAAAAGCTATATACTATAAGCACATTGTCTTGTTGCTTTCCTTTGTGTGTCACGTCAAACTGGCTTTCAAACTTTCGACCGACCAGACATATCCTCTTTGTCGTTCAAAGCCGACGTAACACGGAAGCTTCTTTGCGTGTAGAGAGACAACGAGGGTTGCGCTATACATTGTCTTATACGACCTCCTCTGTTATTTGTTGAAATGCACTTGTCACCGGCTCCGCTTCCAGACGTTTCACCAAATAGCTTCTCTCAAATATCAAAAAGGCCAGGGAGGAAAAGGCAAAAGCCGCGCACATTTTAAAACGAAAGAGAAAGGAAACCATGAACAAAACGACAACAAAAAATAATACTGGAAATGACAACCTTGTCGAGTTTCATTTTCAAACATAATCGAAAAATGTAATGAAACGACATAAAATGACGTCATCTGTCGTCTCTCTTTTCTTGCGGATTTTTTTATTTAAATATCTTACGTTAACTCCGCCACGCCAATCAGCCGCCGTGTCACCTGCTTAGCTCTTAAATTTATAGCAAGGTCGACACGGTTTTAAAGGGTTTTTTAAAAGCGTGACACGCCGACGCTCTTTGACGCCAATAAAAATGAAATCTTTCTCACCTTGTTCATTTACACAATATTCTAATGAGCAAGGGAAACACACTTCCGTCTTCCTGTTTGCCCAAGGCGCTAAATGAAGCGATTTTTCATTTTAAAAAGCCAATTCAAACAATCAAACGTATTTGTTTTTTACTGTCTATATGCAAATTCTCGGTGAATGGGAACGTGGATCCGCAATCCGAAAGATTTCACCACAAATCCGATATTTATCTTGATATTTCATGTTCCCATTTTAACAGTAGCGATGATTGTCTTTTCATGCTGTCAAACGTTCTCCCTCACACACGAATCGACCTCGCTTTTTTTCACGAGCAAACATTTCAAAACGACAATGAGCTCTTTTTCAGGCACACAAATAAGAAAAAGCGTTTAAGTCTCTAGTTACGTTACGCACAGGATTTATGTTTCATCCTCAAGGTTGAGATCGCTGGATACACGCGGTAGCTCCTTAGCCACGCGCTTCAGCTACATCTTTTTTGAACAAAACCAAATCAGCAAATATTAACGCTCTTTCACGTGGTTCTATGTAAACCCAAAATTAAATAAAAAAAGAAAACTATTTTTTTTTATTTAAATAAATTGAAACCCGGAAGAAGATTGCGTGTTGAATGATGCTGCTTTTTAGACCCACCTTAGCTAAATCCGGACGTTTCCGGGTGACATTCACGTGCGGGATTATTATGAGTGAGGGATTAAATTTAATAAAATAGTGTTTAACATTTATTTTTAGTAAATCCAGAAATTAAAAAAATTAAGAAATTTTCGAGGTTAGTACCTTAAGGAGCCCCTCGAAACGGTGCGCAATGGATGGTACTTGTGCCCTTCGACAAAGTTGCCTTGACTGTGCTATTATTCCTTATTTTAGAGTCCGCGCAAACACAAAATTTCCACCTTCATTTCCTCCATTACACTTCACCGTACTACATACGCATAGAATTAAATATAATCGTAAATCATCGAGGGCGAAACACGACAAGGTTTTCCCAAGTTGACGCATCCTTTATTATTCTTATATTCCAGAAATGTAAAACGTTTCGGCAGGAAATCGGTTATGCACTCCACCAAACGTCTTCCTTTTAATAAATTATATTCCTTTATTGGGACTGCGATGCAGTACTTACACACAATGGCAGTTCGTGACTATAAGCAAACGAGCAAGCGCGTCGATGAATAGCGTGAATATTTCCGCATATCGTTAATGGGTTAAGAAACGTGAAGCAAAAGGCTCTTCCTCAGTTGCCTTTCAGGAAGCGCAAAAAATAAAAAGGCGCATGGAAAACACCCTCTACGACAAGGTTGAACACTCGCACGAACCTTGAACATCTCGGATTAGAATAATGTTGTGCTTCCCAGTCACCCGCAACATCGGAAGAAACCCACAATTAAACCCAAATAGAATTATAGAGAGAAAAACAAAAAAATAAAAAAAAAAATGCAATTAGAAAAATGGGGAAAAGTAAAAAACAAAACAATTTTTTTTTTTTTTTTCTTACGTAAAATGTTTTACCTTGTGGGAACGGGATTTCCCTCTTCCCGGCGGGAATTGCAAATTTACGGTGTTTTTTAACGGTTGTTTACGGACGAGCATATTATTCTCAAATTACAAAGGAAAAAAAATATATTAAATAAATAATGGTTGGTACGGCTTGGCACCGCAAAAAATGACACGCCCCACAGATAGGAAGCTTATATGGGCGCATGGAACAACATGTTGATGCTTTTTCACATACCTTACCATCTATATCGGACGGAACTCATCTGCTTTGCGCATCGCCAATTGCGGGAAAACGCAGGATGCTAATAATATCAGAAGAGATGTGTCAAACCATTTGCAAATGAGGGACCTTGCATGACGATAGCTAAATTTAGCTATAATATGAATCTTTTCCTTACGGGCTGTGCGGTCTAGTGCAAAGGATATAAGTTACGTAATTTTCTAAAACTTTATCAAAATGCATTGTGAACTAAAGCATGTATAAAATTTCCCCTTGGAAATATTGTTATAGTAAAAAAAAATAATAATAAGATGTTCCATAAGGGTGTTCCGACATTTGTCCAGTCATCGTTCCGGCTATTTCCTGCTTCGACTTTAGCAAGGACTTTTTATTTTTCATTGTGGCTGATGAGAAGTACAGAAAAAAAAAGTGAATTATGACTTTGTAATGAGAGTGCGTCGAAGCGGATCTAATTTATTTAAAGGGACCGTAAGAACGTGCGAAGCTCTTCTTTTCCGCCAGTCCATCAATGTGCGGAAACGGCTGAAACCCCTTTAACAATACACGCCTCTGCGTTCAAACATCCCGCAGCGCTGTATATGCGAAGGCCACCCGTTATCCGCCAAACGAACGACGTCCAATTAAAAAACTAAGAAGAACAAGAAGAATATAAATTTAGCACACAAAAAATGAGTGAAGAGCCTCTTATAGATAAAGACAGTTCATTTTGCAGTAGACTTAATTTCATGCTAATTGTGAGAATGTTAATTTTAAAAATACATTTTCTGTTATTGAAACATAGTACATAGAAGTAACTGCGTAATAACTTCCAGTATAGTTGGGATACTACAGAGATCAGCTGCATCGGCATGACTCTGCAAATCTAACGATGCTGGCCAAATTTGTAACTATGGTCCCTTTCTATACGTGAGTGCGTGACGCATTTCTATCCTCACATTCTGTTCTTTTCGTATAGTGCCCCGTAGCGTGACTCTATCCCAAATTCTGATTCCCTCCTTTGCAGTTGAATGTTCTAGACTGTGCGTTCCTCGTACGTGCAAACGTGGACCAAACAAAAAATAAATAAAAATACACACAAGGGGAAGTCCGGATTCCCTCCGTTAGCTGACTGCATTTTTTAAAACGTTTGTTTCGCAATCATCGCCGTAAATTCCAAAACAGCCTAGATCGGTTTGTTCTTTCCGGTTGAACGCTCTCAGTATACCATTGTTTTAAATCAAACAGAATAAATACATTTTTTAAAAAATAATTCTATCTAACAAATAAAAAAGCAGAAAAACCCATGCAAATAAAAGTAGTATAAAATAAACGAATAAAACTAAAATTGCCCTATGCAATTCGACGTGCACGGTTTGACAAACTCAAAAGTGTATAGGAAAATGATGACGGACGTTATTCGGACAAGCGGAAAAAGACGTGAAGGGCGTCGTGAGAAATAGAAGACTTGAAAAGCTGTAAAAGATGCCATAAGATGGTGGATAACATTGAGTTCATCTGCTGTGGAGAGCCAAACAATAAGACATAGTGACTTTGGCCTTTTTTAAAACGTCTATTCACTGTTCGCTTTAATCGCCGTTAACATCTCTGATTGGCGATTACATAAAATGGGATCTATACAATAAATGACAGAGGCAACATAAAATCAGCCAAAGTTTACACAAAACGAGTTTTGTGTAAAAGGGAGATGTTTTCCTTTTCCATGTCTTTGTCTTGTACATATTTTTTTTTCAGATTCAAGGGCATTTTATATTCAAACCAAAAATTCAAAATGAATGGAAAGATGAACTAAGCAAACATGTTTGCCCTCTGAATAAAGAGGAATAGCCTAAAGCTTCATCCCCAATGGTTAGCTATCGAACCACCACTAATATCACGTAATGGTACAGAAATTCTGTATTATATTTCCAATGGTCTTTTCCATTCCGGAATGTAACTTCTGATATTAAATAAGAGATAATGGGCCAATCACACGATATCGAGCCCGCGATGTATAGTACCTAACAAACCGACCTTGATTGGACGCTTATCGCACAGTCTCCGACGACCTTATAGTTAATATCTAATTTCAGTGTCAGTTGTGGTGGCAACAGCAGTCCAGGGAAAACCTCCAAGTCTATCGAGCTATAAGTTTAATGATCGACCTGGACTTAACGGACATCTCTCACGGTGTTATACTTCAACGAAAAGAAAATTGCCTAAAATCGAACTGGATCAAACTGGTTAGAACTAGCTAAAGTCCTTTTGCTCATAGTATGTACAATAGTATATCCTTCACAGCAACGTCCCCTACCTTTATAGTCTGTTCTTTAAATCTCTTTAAGCGAAACTAACCATTAAAAAATGTAGCACAATTCACCGTCGGTTGTTGTATAATAAATAACATCAAGTATACAATGCAACATTCCTCGAGTTTAAAGGTCTTTGCTCTTTGCGTGACATCGTTGTTCACTTATATAGTACGTATACACCAGCGCATTTTCAAAGAAGCTAATTACATTAACAATGTAGGAAATGTGCTAAAAAAAATGTTGGACAATCAAAAAGAGGTTCACTGTTTTGCTGTGTTCATTCCGGCTGGATGTTATACATAAACGTGCCAACGCACGATGATCTTCTCAATGTCTTTCATTTCAACACTCCAACGTGCTGCACGCAAATGCACGACAATTTGTGCAATTAGATGCACATAGTTAATTTCGTCTAGACTGTTTTTATACTATATAAAAAAAAGTTTAGGAGATAAACTGCAAGGATTGAACTCGTTACGTAATGTGTGCATTTGCGTACGTACGTCTAGAGCAACGCTAGAATTTTTCTTGGAAATTCTTGTAAACGCTTCCCTTTGGCGTTTTGCATATCGAATTTTTTTTTGGTTCGCCAAAAAGGGGGGCAAGTCACGATCGGTGCCATCCGGAGACGTGCCTTTGCTAGTCCTCCTTCGTACCACTGCATCAAAATTTGTTTTTTTTTCTTCAGGAGAGAGGAGGGACTAGGGTTTTCCCCTTGCCTCCCCTCTTATTTTTTGCGTTTACTCACAACTTAACAGAACGTTGACCCGGAGCATATGCACCACATGTTGATATTGCTTTTTAATAAACCCAACTAGAAAAAACTGGTTTTTTTAGATTGAAAAAAGAAAGACGTAAGGTGTGGGGCAAATCGATTTAACTTAAATCCATTGGAGGAAAACAAAAAAACATTTAAATCTTGTGACACGTACGTAACTGAATTTTTTCGAGGTGATTTCCAATATGGATAGATTCCCCCAGGTGTTCATGAATGCACAGCACAGCAAACATGTACAACATGCAGTTTTTCTTTTAGCTTGAAGATGAAGGTCGCCATCATCAGCCATATGTGATGGCGTTTGTTTCCGTCTTCGTCGAGGAATTAGAGGTTCGGAAAAGTCCGAATGAGAGGGGGGGCGCTTTATTCTTTGGATTTAAGCAGCACCTAACAGGTGGAGAGTGATAAGAAAAAAAAAAAAGAATTGAAGGGGGGAGTTCAAGGGTGTCGAAAAATAACCAAGGTCTTTACAAATGCGCTTTGAGCTACTCACAAAAGACTATCCGCAATATGGGGAAAACACACGGAGCATTTTTCATATAACACGTGTTATGCACTGGAAAATTCTGGAAAAGCATACAAATTTCCCCGCGTGCATAAAAATATGCAAAAAAAAAATTCGCGATGGGCTAGAAGAATCATCAAAAGTACGACGTCATTGCAGATGACAATAGCACGCGAAGTTTGTTGGCTAATCCATAAACGCCGCTCCTAGTTTCCGGCCATGATCGATCGGGCTAGCCATCCACCTCTGCACCAAACGTATGTATACAATGTTTATTCGAATAATTTGAAATTTTGTTGAGATTTTCAGTTTCATTCATGACGAACTCAAGAAACGATGAGCGATGTCCATCAGGATTGAATTTGTTACATTCTGTGCAAATCAAATGATCAGGAAGTGAACGTTGGACATCCGATTTTTGAAATTTGCCAAGTTCACTTTTCATAATGAACCGCAAATGCCGGAACGATGGAAATTGATTATCGTTGGTTTTTATTTCTTTTCCAGGGACGAATCAGAAACAATAGCAACGGGCAATCATCAGGCGCAAATCGTGCAAGGTCTTGATGTGTTTAACTTTGCCGTAGTATTGATAATTTTAAAACGCACAGAGGAGACACGCTTGTTTAGAGGCAAACAAAAAATGCAACATGTTTTTATATGAAACGATCACGAACTGAGTTCATTGCGTTCGTTTATTGGCAGGTGAACGGTCAGTTATATTCGCACGCTCTGCCGATTTTTACACAGCTCAAATAATCAACGTGACTGAACATCTGCTTTGTTTATTCCCGGCCAACACGGTTGCGAAAATGCGTGAAAAAAAAACATAAATCAAACGACACAACGGTGAATCATCACCAACAATAACACGACGGCTAACGGTTATAACTGAATTCAACTTAAAGAAACAGAAATTAAATTTATTCGTGTTATAAATGAGGCATCGAAAAGACGGAAATAAATTCAATAATATTTTTTGGATCAATGCCGGATATGTTCTCATTTTTCCGATCAAATGGGAAGCTTCCGGCTGATGGATAATACACATAATATTCAAGGCTACGTAACATTGCGTTTACCTCAATTGTCTCGCTTCACGCCTTTTGTTTGTTCTACCGCATTGGAAAACCATGACGCGACAATATCTCCTCCAGACAGGCTCGATTTGTTTCTTCAACATATGTTAAGAAAACAAAAGAAGCGAGACAAGAGACAAGAAGAACGTCGGGGAAAATTACGTAACATCGACTTACGGCAGAGTTTGCCTCAGGTTATCCAATTCTTTTATACTTTCCAATCAAGAGATCATTATCATTGGGAAATAGATTATCTGTTAAACACATTTGTTTTTTTTTAAGTCACTTGAAAATGGACGATGTCCCTTCTGGCCATATTTCACAAATTTTTAACAAACAATAAAATCGGGGATTTTTTTTTTTTAAAGTTTCCCCTCCTTTTTTTTTTGCCTGAAGAGTACGAAAACTCTCGGGAAATCGGAAAAACGTGCGTGATAAGCTTCTATGCTGCTCTATGAATAATGATATCGAACGACCTTCGTTTTTTTTTCCTTCCCCCTTAAGAAAAAAAAAAAATGTTTGTCAGCGGCCCAAAAGCTCGTTTCTTAAGAAGAAGATGCTTGAGATGACGATGGGGGTAAACCGGCCCAAACTGGTTATCTTATTCCCTTTTTTTTAAAGCATTCTAACTATTCTTTAATGATATAAGAGCTTATAAGGAGTAAACGACCTTTCTCGTACATGCAAGGTGAACAACTCAGTCTTATATTAAAATTCGGCGCTATCTCCGAAAGGTTCGCAAAAAGATTTGCAATAGACAAGTATTAGCCCATTAGCAAACGAGGGGAGAGGTCTTCTTTTACATATCAATTCAAATCAAAGAGCTACAATCATGAACATCTACCGAAAGGATCTTTTGAAGAAAAAAAAGCCAAATTAATTTCAGTAGATTTGTTTTCATGTCACCGTTCAATGCCGCGTTTCTCGTATCAGGAAATACATGTTACACATAGCATATATTTCTATAGGCATTGCCTTCCTAATAACTTTCAAGGCTTTCACACCGTCCAGGATGCGGCCAGGAAGCAGCCCAGAAAACCGGTCTGGGCTTTTCCATTTTTTTTTCTTTTTAAACTCTATGGAATTGTAATTCGGAAATGCCTATCGCAATGTAACGGCTGATACAAGGTTTCCTCCGGAGAACGTCACCAATGCGCAAAGCCTTCATGCCTCTTTTTTCTATTACGTGTGTCCTTACTATGAGGCCGTTTCATAAATTCCCCCCCCCCTCTATCTCACTGGGAAATGGGAAGTTTAAAAAAATACAATGATGGCCTCGTTCCCTAATATTTATTATGGTTTCTCTTAATTACATAAGTGAAGAAGACGATTAAGATTCGTGTATCTTGACGATCGATTGCCTGGTCAGATTTCGATCTTGTGGTATGACCGTGAATTTGAATAATTTTGATTTCCATCCGAGGTTTCACGTTAGAAAAAATCGGACACGCCCTATACGTTTCTACGTTTCCGCTGGCAATTTATATGCGGAATGCGAAATCTAACGAACAATAGAAAGCCAATCGATGCATTTCGTGTCACCGTGTTAACCTTGAACAGAATTTAAGGAGAGAAAAAATGCACTCGTTCTTTTCGAACGATATTATTATTATTCTTAAGGGAATCGTAAATTTCAAAAGCTGTATAAATGATGTTCGAATTTCTAGCTGTAAATGCCCAGAGATTGATTGTGCGCTATAAAAACAAATCCGAATGGCAATTCACCAGCCATGAAAAAGAAAAAATCGCACAGTCGGTCGTCCTAAACGAGTTGCTCGGCCTGTCTCTTGTCGCAATCCAAAGAAAAAGGAGAGAGAGAGAGCTAGAAAAGTTAAAAGTGAAAAGCAGCTGCCTTTAAAAGAGAAAAAAAGGAATGAACTTGAACGACGATAATTGAAAGAAAAAAAATTATATAGGCGTGACCCACTTTTCGGTTGGACTATAACGTGTGCCATACTCGTACAGCCCGTTATTGATACGTGCGTCACGAGTTTGCGGGTTGTTCACAGCAAAAAACCGAAAAGTAAAAAGAAAAGAAAATAAACAAACAAACAAAACTTGGAAAACACAAATAAATAGGAGAGAGTTAAAAAATTAGAAAAAAAAGCCTCGGAGTCGGAAACCACCAAGGACAGTTCACACGTGACTGTGTAAAGTACATCTATACGTAACACTCTCATTTGCGTGTATACGTAGGATAGACAGTTGGTGTAAAAAAAACGAAGGCACGTATAACACGATTGAACTCTCGCGAAAGACATTGCGTATATATATACACACACGGAATACGTGTGTAATCAAACCCACAATGGCGTCACATTCTGCCGTTACGATCAACGAAAAAAAAAAAGATCCTGATGGCGTCATCCGTGACCCATCCCGATGACATCATCACAGCTTGTCGAGTCAATGAGAAAGATAAATATCGATATGCTATCCAATCGAAATCCATGTGTCATCGAATTGGTACATATATGGTCCGGTGTATAAAGGACTATGAAAATGGGGTCTGGCAGTCCTCCTTTCAGATTTGAATCAATGACAAGGAAAAGTTAGCGAAAAGGAGAGAATGATGTGAGTGATGTTGATGGACGTCCTAAATAAAGAGCTCTGTCCATCCGTCAACAATGGCTGAAAGACACATTGTATTATATGTGATAACAAGAGAATACAGTATAGAAAAAAACGAGAGTCAGTTCAATACATACGATCACAACTTGATTGTGTAAAAAAATATAAATATTTTCTTGAATCACGAACGCTGGAGGCTAACGTGACGAGCGTGGGACACACAAGAAAAAAAAAAGGGAAGACTGGAACTAAGAGGTCGTGGATGTATGGTCCGCGTTCATCACGACGGTATGTAATTTTCTCATATTCGACGCACGCAAACATCAAACCGTAGAATATTCTTATCCCCATGCACATAGAAACATAATTGAATCGTTTGAAAATGACACTCTTTTCACCTGGCCTTTTTCCAAAAAAGAAATGTCACACACACAGAAAAAAGGGGGAGTGAGACAGACGTGATGGATGTCTCTTATGTCTTTCAAAAAAAGACTCTCTCTTTCGAATCCCTTTTCCCGTAGATGATTATGCCCCCCCTCTCTCTCTCTCTACAGTTGGAAACATAAAAAATTCTTTGGCTTATAACCGACATCCATTAGAAAATCTCTGTTCGCCCAGTTTATTATGTCACTCGAGTTTTGATTCTAACGTGCGCGATTGCCAATGCCAAACACGGTGGGATTCGTTGTCAGACTTTTCCTGTCACGCAAACTCACGAAATTTACACGAACTGCTAAATGGTATTAAAATTGTTTCATCATCGTCCTCCATTTTTTTTTTAATACTAACAATAATTTAATGGTCGGTAGTTTGAGCTGTCCGCAAAAAAAAAAAAATGCGTCTTGTTATATACTGCAACAAAAGAAAATGGGTGGACAACTGGACGATGACTGCGATGATTTGATAAAAAAATCAAGAACACCCGCAGAGGGTGATTGTGTACATATCCGTTCCTCCGACATGGATAGTGATAAGAAAACTTCAACAAGAAAGAAATAAAGGAAAGGTACTCGACATGGCCGTTCGGGACGAGACCTTCACGTTACGTTAAAGACGCACATCGGTGTTTGGCCCCGGAGGCCAACCGTTTAGTCGGAGCTATACTAAAAAAAAAAGAAATGCTACAACATACATCAAAAACATATATTTTTTTTTTTGCTATTATTTCCAGTGCATGGGCGGTCTTTTTGTAATAGCTTCTGCGTCAAGCGCATTATGAATTTTTTCATATATTTTCATACGCCGAAGTTGGCTGGCGGCGACAGGTGAGCAGATATAGGCAACACGAAGTACACGGTCCAATGCAACGTTCGGTCCCGCTCGTGAATTTAAAGCCACTCGTTCACACTAACATATGGCGAACGACCGTTCATGCTATTTTCGGATCTCATTCGCTATCTTATTCATCAGCATCATCATCGAAGTCGTCGTTGCGTTATATCAAAGAGTTGTACACGTGCGCGCGTAGCGGCCGGCTACTAAACGTCGGACAAGGTTAGTTTTTCAAAAACAGAATTTTATTTTTAAAAAACTTTCCAAAAATGGCAGCGGTGTGTATGTGCGCGCGCATTCGAAAGCCGCATTTTTTTTTTTTTTTGCGGTCGAGACACTCTGGAACATCGTACAAATTATAATCATTCGATTTCTGTTCTTTTAAACCTCAAGAAAAGGGCAGCAATGTTTTGGAACATCCTCTATTCTTTATTTTGGGTTGTCGTCTGACATCGGGACCAAAAAAAGAAACAAAAATGAAGGCTTCATACTTCACGTGTTTTTTTTTTCTTTACCTTGTTTCTTTCTACCAAGGACACCTATCATTTGTCGACTATTAATGTTTCCAAAAGTGAAGAAAAGCGCACGCATCGGCGCATTTCGGCGTTGACGACAGTCAAGAGGGGCCCAATGATAGGCCAAGTGGAAAGTCCCTTATTTTATTATGATTATTATTATTTCGATAATTAAATTTGCCGCAAAAAGAGAAATGATTCTATATAGTGCGTAAGGTATATACTACTGTTTAACATTCACAGTGTCATCAACGGACTTTTCGGTCAGTTTAACTTGTTGCCAATGCGAAACATAAGCAACTCATTTGCATTTTCATGTTTGTTAGTGTAGCCTACGCATATGGCCTTTTTAGAAACCACCTGCGCACTTCATCCCGCTCGTCAGCGTCTTGATGGGACAACTAGTTCTTTTTGGCTTCATTTCTAAGTAGTTATGAAGGTCTCGTTAAGAATATCTGTTGCTATGTACTTTTTAATCACGCCAAATGTTATTTACACGTTGCAGAGAGAAATCCGTTTGATGTTGCAATCAATGCCAATGAGGCTTGTGTGCATACTCGTAACGATGTAGTTTGCTCAGGATTTGCTAGCTATCCTACAGCTTGCTAACGTAAAGCTAGCTAACCTAAAGCTAGCTAACGTAATGCTATAGCTATTCAATAAGCCTGTACAATCATATAGCCATAACATCTCACATCAGGCTGGGTAAGAAAATTTCATCACCAACAAAAAGTGTACACAGCCAAGTACCGATTGTTTCGTTTGTTTCGTTCCTTGGGCGGTCGCCAGAGAAATGGAACATTACCGCGAGTTGGAGGACGAATGAAAATGTCAGTTGGTTACATAAAAAAAAAAAGAGCTAGCCGTTTAATTTTGCCCGTCTTGGACCGGCATTCGTGTTATATAGCTGCTGTTAATAATCGTTTAGAAACGGTACGACACGCCATACTCCATATGTTGTCCCTCTTTTATTTTTTGCAAACTATAAACCTGTTTCTTTTTTTAATAAACTTCTAAATGACACAGATCAGCATCGAAGCAAATGATTGAGACACCCAACCGTCATCTTCCTTGTCTTCGGCAATCGATTTAGAGGGATCGATCGATAACCGGTCAGTGTGTAACGTCCCATCTGCTTATAATATTTCACATGGGGCCGTCCGAAAACGTGAGAGATGAACAGAAATTCTCGTTCGTGTTTTGATTAATTGACCAAGAGTTATTCATTTTTATGCGTTTCATTTTTGGATCTTGGTCACAACACGGCATTTGTATTGGCGGACAAATACGTGCGAGTTTCTGACAAAGGCCCGACTCTTGAATATGGTAAAGAGAGATCCATCTTGGTTACGCAAGCGACGTGCGCAAAACGCTTTTCTTTCAGAAAGTCGGCCGCGTATGACGAAAGAAAATATGGAAGCGGTGCCTAGCAACGTATACACGCACACAAATGGTTTGTTTAGGTCGACGCCACTGCCTCCGTCGTTGCTACTTTTACTCACGAAAATGACGTGATTGGTTTCTAAACAGTCGGTGCCGCGGACCTTGAACGCGTCCCCAAAAATAAACGCGCATCTCGCTAATGGTTTGAATGGGGCAATCAAGGCAGCAAAAGAGGGACGCGCATCTCTTCGCTAAATTGCCGTTGCATTTTTATTATTCACGCAAAACTGCAAATGAACTATGGATGCGACAAGCTGAAATAATAAATTCCCCCACAAAAAATTCAATACAGCTGATCGCATCCTCAACATCGTTTGTCGCCATTAAAACCCCCCCCCCCCCCCCCCAAAAAAAAACAAAAAGGAAATCTCCAATGAACAAATGGCTTTGTCCTCATTTAAAGAAAATAATAAAACAAATCCTGGGAAATGCTTATGACCATTTTCCATGCATTGCTCTCCGGTTTGTTTCTTTTTTTGTTTAAGTGCAATAAAAAAATTGCCATTCAAGGTGACACGGATCATAGGCAAACTGTTACATGTTTTCTCATATTTGGCATTTTTTTGTTTTTACGACATCATCCACTTTGGCATGTGAAAATCAGATGAAAAGTGAATTGCTATAGACGAAATAGAAGGGGGCCAGAAACAAAAAGGGTACGTATACGAGACAATGACGAAGGTGCGAAATTTGATTGTCGATATGGATGGTTGTTTGTCTGAATGTTCCAGATCTGCAGGTTAAAAGTGCAGCAACAGGAATGAGTATATTGCTTTTCCTTTTATGACGTGTACAGTTCACGGATGGCTAGTGACACCCCTGGCTTTTTTTTTAAAAAGACAACAAACTCGAAAGGAAAATGACATTGGCTCCCCCACTGTTGTGTTCCTTGTCTCCCTTTTTTTTATTACATTAAAAACTTTCATCTCTGCAGAATCCTGTTGGACACGTTCCGACCTATACGCACTCTCAATCAGTGAGAGTGAGAGTGGATTGTTTCAACTTCCAACCAGTTCACAAATTATAACCAGAAATTAAAAACAAAAAAAGAACATTAAAAACTATTCGTTTTAGTTATAGAGTTGCTCGTATTGTGTTACAAGAAAAATAACATTCCGGCTTAGAGCTATGGGTCATGTATTTTTCAAACCTCCCTCCCCCTTCCCTCCACTTCATTTTCTGCATAGAAACAGAAGGGGAAAAAATGATTGAGGTTGTGTTTTATATAATCTCTTGTTATATACACTGGCGTGTTTGAATGAAAAAAAAAAAGATGCCCCCGAAACGCGTATATATTTCATTATATAACAACGCGCTTCATTTGTCTTCGCCGCATTTCTTTTTCCTCTTCTTTTATTTTTTATCGTCCAAGGAAGGCGCCAGCTGGGAAGAAAATAATAGGTAAAAAAAAACAAAAATTTGTAATAAAAAAAAACCCTCAAAGAACGGCCGGCAGCGCGGACGCCGGAGTTAGCGGCTAACTGGACAAAAAGGTGAAGTCTTGTGTGTGTGAGAACGAAAGAGAGAGTGACTCTGCGGAGGGGCTAGAGAAACAAAAAGAAGGGGAGAGTGAAATGGAATAAGAATAAGAAGAAGAAGAACAGAAAAGAAAAAAAAAGAGAGAGTGTTTCTTGTTGTTGTTGTTGTTGTTTCCCTTTCGATTTTGAATGGAGAAGCTCGAAAGAAAAAGCTGCGCACACACTGGGCAGCGCTCGTGTGCGTACCTCGGAATGTTTCGTTATCAAAGAAAGTGTTACGTTCCACCGTGTTTCGACAGCAGACAACCTTGAACTGCGTCAATTGATATATAAATACACCAGAGGCCTACTGTTACAACCAGAAATATCCATCTGATGTTGAACTACTTCCACAGTCACCTGTTCATTCGTTCGGGACATGTAGATTTACGTATGTGCATTTCATTAGAGATCATATCACGTTTGCACATGAATGATGTAAATTTATTGCTGTTCTTCTTCTTTCAAAGTGAGGGGGGAAAATGGCCCCCCTCATTAATACAAAAAAAAAATTATTTTTCTGTGTGTTGTTGGCAGCGATGGATTGTCGGGAGCAAAGCCAGACGGCCGTGACTCGCTCTCTCTATATATACCGCTGTCAAGGACAATAGGTGATGCATTTCGACGGTCCATTAAATTGTTCTGACCAAAGAGAAGAGGTGAATTTAGGGAACAACAAGCGGAAAGGCAAAGCATAATCAGACAGGGACACCTTGATGCTGGCTATAGTGTATAAGCGCGGCGGCCGCTCCTTCTTTCAACATACATCCACCGCCCGATTCTGTGTGTAGGTGGATGTTGGCTGTTCCTTGATTTGGAAATATACTCCCGCCGGGTCAATGTCATAGTCTACTGGCCCAATTTTATTTTCTATTTTTTTATCTTTCTTTTTTAAAAATCTAGTTTTTTTTGCATTGTTTGTAAAGAAAGGAGCGTCTATACACGATATAAAGCAACAATCGCTTATATACAGACTCATTCTTGCGAGTTTTTGTCTTTTTTTACAGGTGTGTTTCGTTCTTTGACCTTCGTTTATTCCGGCGAGACATTCGAAGAACGTCATTAGCCCTGATATGCAAATGAGATTTGCTAGAATAGCATGACAAAACAAAACATGCGCGATTTATCTCAGTAATTTAAGCCCGACTGTACAAAAAGCCGTTGGGCTTTTGACAAGTCCGACTTTTTGGGGCTATTCTATTTTTTTTTAATCAAGTCCATAGACTTTAGTGTAGTTCTCGCTTAACTCTCGGTAACAGTTGGGGAACACCTGTTATTGAAGGAATAGTGTATTGTACCACGGACAGAGCGGTCTGAGAGACATTCAATTTTTATTATAATTCGTTTTCATTTTTTCGAACATTTTTGAAGGGCTATACCAACATTCTAATTTCGTCTACAGACTCGCCCAAAAGGAAACGGTTAATGGCACGTAATGAACGCTGCACGCACGGCCAAGAAAAGTCTACCTATACCGCACCTGCGTGCGCTATAGGCTCACCCATAGAAGCGGGAACATCATTTTGTTTTTTAATGATGATAAAATAAAACGTTATACGGTACCGTGAGCAGATATGCAACAGCAGGTATACCCTTACCTGGAGGGACATTTCCCGACGTCATCACACAAAAAAAAACTGTATTGAACTTTTTGGGCAAATATTTGAACGTATGACCCAACAGCGCCATGAATGGGCAATCCAGGGACTCTACTCATTCTAACAGAAATAATTGTGAACTCAAACAGTGACGACAGCAGGTGACGTGCGCATCGCTAATGGACAACTTCTGTTTCTTAACGAATTGATTGTTGGGGCTAAGCACACAGACTCGGAGAAATTTGATTTCATTTGTCCTGTTTCCGTTTCGCAGGCGATCTCAAGGCTGAAAAGAAAAAAAATTCAAAATACTGAGAAGGATTGAAATTAAGAGGTCGGCGAACAGCGCAGCAACAAGTGCGTTCTCCAAAAATATCTACGTGCAAAGACGAAAGTTGAGAAACATTAAAAATAGAGCAGACTGTACCACACCTTAATTGGAATGTGAACCTATGGCGCGTGCATGTTCTACATGTTTAACTTCACTAACTGCACGTGTGAATTGGCCAAACGTTTAGTTTGAAGGTCTTCCAGTGAACGATCTCGATTGTCTAGAAAAAAAAAAAGAGAAAACTCCGAAGTTTAAAAGATGTCAATCAATATGATAATCATAGTTTGAAATACAACTGGAGGCAATATGGCACACAAATTTTAATGTTAAAAAATATGAAAAAAAAAACAACAAAAACAGGTATAGGACATAGAGAGCGCCCTAAATCATTTGGTTTTTTGGAACTTGTGTTAAGATCCATAAAACTCATTCGTTCGTAAATAGGAACAAGAGAAAATGTATTGGTTAAGGTATATACATACAATCTTTAAAGAGGGAAAGGGGAAGTTGTTGTGAAACTGACACTGTTCAACGCTAGGATATGTGTCTTTCTGGAATATGCAATTGCGAAGCCTTATTTTTTAAGTACTATGGCCTTCGTTTTATTTTAACTACATGGTGCAATATCGATGCCCAGCCATCTGATCCATTTAAAGTCTCGCAGAAAAGGAGAACATATGCACCTAATGAAAGTTTTCGAAAAAGGATTTCTACCAACATGTTATGTAACCAAAAAAAAAAAAAACAAACAATGTCCAGCATATATACAATTTGTTCACACAACCTGACAGATGCTGTATGTGCCGGCCCCGTGGATTGCGTACCATCCGGAGGGAAGGATATAATATATTATTCCACACAACATCAGTGGCATATTTTTCTTTCATTTCGGGATAACTCAAAATGATCCTGTCGCACGGCAAGTTTGGAATAAGGAACGCAGTGGCCATTCACATCGGAGTTGTAGAAAGAGTGAAAGACCTCACATTTCTTTCTAACACACTCCCCCTTAAAACAATTTTTTTTTCCACTGAAATAATAACAGATAAGTACAGAGGAAGACGAGGTAAAACACGAAAGAAAAGACGAACGAAAGCGAAGCAGGTGGAAAAAATAAAATAAAAGACAAAATGTAGAAGCTCATGGTTAAAGGTGGGGGAATGCATGGATGAAGCGCGGCGGATCTGCTAGCTTCCGGCTATAGGCCAAGGTTAACTTACATCGCTCGCGCGGCGCTTTAGTTAATCTACCAAACATTTTCCGAGTTAAAATAATAAATATTATATTATCTTTGGCGGTTTGACTACTCCGAATTTTTTTAAAAATTTGTTTCTTATTAATTCCAGGTCAGCGAAAACAGGCTTTTCTGTTTTTATAGCCATGGAACATTTGCTTATTAAGCAACCGTTTCGCCTTTTAATTTGATAACGAAAATGAAATCGAGACGCACAGAATTTGACTTGAAGAAACGACTCGAGTGGGTTAGCGTGAAATGCCGGGAATAGTCAGATCGAACGCGTGAGAATGTCAGAAGCCCAATTAGAAAAGCAAAATTAACCCTCTACCCCACACCTTGTTAATGATCCATTTGATATTCCCCAGTTCTCGATGTGCCATCAATATTGGCCAACCCGTTAAAACATTCAAGATGAACCGAACGGGAAACTCTTGGTGTGGCCGGGACTTCTTATTTCTATTATTTTTCCCGCTGTCTGTTAAACTCACGAATCCTCTGAAAATAAAAGGATAGCGCGCCCGAGCTTCGAAATTCCCCACATTCTCCCACGAAAATGTAGGTTTACGTAACCTTGACTGTATAGCTATCGAGAAAGTTGTCTCTCTCTCTCACCCACTCTCTCTTCTTGTTCCTCTCTCTCTCTCTCTACACACACACGCTCAAAGACCTGTGCGAGCTCGTGTATACACACACACCTCCTGAGGCGCACCTGTGCGTGGAACCCATTCCCTCCCCCTCTTTTCTGTGAGAAATAATAATAATAAAAAAATTCCCTTTTACTTTCTATACGATGTAATATAGCCTGCTCTGGTATACTAGGGTCCGGTTAGCGAACTGTTAAATACCTGTATATGGCTGTTTCTTTCTTATAAATACTAATTCACGTATATAGTATTGACTATATAGACAATCAAGAAAACGAAAACCGAAATGGGTTTTTGGAATTCTTTCTAATTTTTGTGTGGGGTTTATTGTTTGATGATGACCCTACTCGTTTTTCTTATTATGTTGGTTCTTTCACTCTATATAGGTTGTACTAATCTTTTTGAAAAATAATAAAAGGTATATATGGGAATTAGAACTGGTCAGGGTCCAGCTTAATCTAGCTGTATCACACACGTGTAATAATATATACACTACAAAAAAATTCTCTCATTTTCACTGACAAAACAGTTGGGGCAGACAGTAAGCCGAGGCATGGCTGATGTCTGTTCTCTCTCTTTCTCATTCCGAAGCGCAAGTTCAGCAAGTGAAAGTTGCCAACTGTGTATGCAGTTTGTCAACGCCCGCCCAGACGGTCAACAACAACATCAAAAATCCAAATAAATTCAATTAATCCCGAACACGTTCCTGCTATTTAGAAAAGAAAAAAATAAAAGGCCAACTGGAATTCAAACGTTATAAACGCAGTGAGACTCTCATCTAAGTGTCTCCTTCATCACGGATGATATAATCAAAAGTTTTCGGTTCTATGGCAGACATGAGAACTATTTGAGCATCCGCTTTCTCTCTCCCATAACAATTTCTAGCGGCTATAGAAGTATGTTTTTAGCGCTCTGCTAAATAACAAATATACGATAGTGGCCGAGCGGTGCTCGGGTCCGCACATCTACCCGGAGATTGCGGATCCCGACCTGAATATAGCCGCGTCCTGAAAGAGAGCCCCAGCGGCCGCTTTCAGGCCACCTGTGTTATAAGCGCAAAATAAAATATTTAAAAAAAAAAGAGAAAGGAGGGCCCTCCGCGTGTATATACACACTTAACACACAAAAATGAGCCAACAAACGGACTGCCAATTTTGGTCGCTTACCTTGATTTCCCAATGAGAAACCTTTGACCGAGAGGCTATCACGCTGACTTTGACCGACTTCTTCGCGCAGGGTCGCGCCACATTTATATAATTATACCGCATCCAATAAGAAATGGTGGACACCACTGGACATCCTCCTTATATTGGTATAGAAAGAAAGTGATAGATGAAAAGGTGAAATTAAAAAAAAAATCCAAGAAGAAAAAAAAAGGGATATAAAAAAACGATTAATAACCCCGGATTTGTTTTTGTATGTGTCAATAAGGTTGCGTCACTCTCAGCTTCCTCTCCCGAGGCGTTCAACTTTCCCCCCCATATCTGCCCATTTTTGGATGGGATACCTATGCGTCTTTATTTGAATACACATGTCCTCACTGTTTGACGTAGGTCTGTGCGCGTTTTCTTGCATCTTTTCTCTTCTCACATCTGCGTCTTCCCCATTTCGCAACGCCTAACATCCGCCATATGGAAACCCAAATGTTTTTCAAGGAACTCAGACGGGAAAAATGTAGGTCCGTTTTTTACGCCAAACGAGTCTAGGATATTGCAGCAATCTAAGGCATACATACATGTTTTGTTTTGTTTTTTGTTTTTTATCTTAGTTTTCGGAAGAGAGATGAGGGGAAATGCGTGCGCCGTGCGGAAAGAGATGTTGGGCAAATAGAGAGGGAAATGAACGTGACGTATACATAGCTATACAATGTAACAAACGTGGCGACTTAGATTGCGACAACCCAGCCACGTCCACTTTCACTTGCACCAAAAAGCCAAACAAGAACATCTCCCTATTGACTGTGTGTCCCACCTCTTCCTTCACAAACGGCCAGTTGAATAATATAAGACAACAACAACAACAAAAAAAAACGCGTAGAAAGTCAGGAAAACGAAAGAAAAACAACAAAATTGAAACGGTTTAAATGTGTTTTTTCAAAAATATGAAAACTGGTTTTCTTTTTATTTCTTTTTCATTATGATTTGCCTGGCCATCAGTTCTGTCCATTTTACGCTAGCAAGCTTTTGTTTAGTTTTTTTTATTTAGTTCCTTTTTTTTTCAAACAATTTTTGATGTTGAAGTATGCGCCCCGAATTGTATAGGGGATTTCACTGAAGACTCACTTCTTTTTGGTGATGACACGATCAAGGCGGCCCGGCTGATAGGAGTCGGACCCGATGGCGGCCTCTTCCTATGTACAAGCCAGCGAGAAAGTGGGCACTCATCAAGAATTTACGCCACCTTTATCTTGATGGCATGACGCGGTTACCTGTCGTCACAAACGACTCGCCATCATTTGACGAGTTCCTGATAATTCCTGATGTCCCCTCACTCGCTCCTCGATCGTTTGAGAATAACATTTTCAAACTTTAAAAATAAAAAAAACTACATAAGTAACAGGGTCACGAGACGTTTGTGCACGGCCGCACACGAGTCCTCTTTTTTTCCCGGTTCGGCCCGTGTCCGGTTTGGTTTGGTTCGGTTCAGACCATCATGACTAGGCAAACCACATGCCTACTGGAACGTCACGAGTGAGAGTGGACTGCCAGCAATTTGTCTTGAGCTTTTGATGGTCAATTCAACTGACCACCTCTGTTTTTTATTTTCATAAATTTCTTATTCGTTTCTGGGTTTTGTAATTGTAGAGTTTCAATCAATTTCGGTCAGTGTGTTAAATTGCAGTCGTTATGTTCGGCTACTGTACTGACACGGACCACGTTCGTTTAATAATTCAATAGCTGTTAAGACGAATCGTGCAATCAGAGAAAACAAAACGATGCTAAAATAAAAAACGGGCACAAAAATGAGAACTTCAAAATCCTGGACATTTAGCGGCCAGATGTTCCACTGAAGTTGTGTGTGTTTTAGCCACTGGGAAGTGAAGCATTACAAAAGGGTCGAAGAGAAAACGCTCTCCCTTTCTACGGTGACGACATGTTCCTTTTTTTTGCCAGCACACTTTCAGATCGCATACGACGGTCTTTATTTTCGAAAACATGTTAATGCGATGTAGCTAGTAGAATGCAAATGAAGCCTGAGAAAGTAAATAGGCCAGAATTTTTAAAAAATAAAATAAAACTGTGAACATAATTGAACAATGAACATGATAGATGAAGAGTGAAGCTTTTCAAACACACAGCTTCGTGCAATTTCGTGAAAGATATAATTGTTTCTCTCTCTTTTTTTGTTTCCACCTTTGTTGTGTACCAACTGATATTCATTTTTGTTCAAATGATTTCAAAAGAGGCTAAAACGATTTGCATCACGTGCATCTGCTTTTTCTTTCCGGCAAGTTTGTGAAAGCTAAACGCCCTAAACAATTTTCTTTAATCGGCGGACGGAGATTTTGATGATGAACCATCTTACTTTGTCTCATTGGTCAACTCTCTCTCTCTCTAATCTTATATTTTTTTGCTTGTCATTCCTGCATTTAACAACAACAAAAAAAAAAATGGGTGTCGAAATATTATGGAACGTTTCTCTCTCTTTACTCCCGATTCGGGCATAACTTGCGCAACGGCTCAGTTCGTGCGCCGCCCAATGTCGCTAGTTCCAGAAATTCCTGATTGGCAATGAAAATTCACTTTCTGCAGCAGTTTCCTGGAAGAGAAAACCATAAACAAATCGCCATGTGACTGCTAGATTTTTTTGTTGTTGCTTTTAACACGAAAAATCAGCCAAACAGCTGTCCGTGTTTTATCTTCTAATGGACCTTATACTAGGAGTTCTTAACTAAAGTCCAATGCGGTTGCTCCGCTTCACTCTGTTCAAGAAACATCATCAATAGGAAGAATGTTTTCCTCGTCCCTTCCGCCTCTATGCGAGAGATTGCGCATATTTACATTCCAGCTCTTCTGGAAATCACTATAAAGTTGTACAAGATTCTCGGTTTGGATAACATATCTACAGCACGGCCTTCGGCGCAGGCATCTCGGCGTTGAAGGTTAAACAGGCGTAGACGAGTTCCAGTGCAGGTTCTCGTCATCCGAACGCACCCCCGTCCTGCTGTTGGCACGCTCAGGGTTATACACACCGGAGACGACTGCGTGCTTACGGCAGCGGTCAGCTATATGGGCATGGCATTTTTTTTTCAGCCATCGCCTACGACGTAAGAGTATAATGTAAAAAGACGAGTCACACACAAGTTCAGTCCCAAGGATCGAGTGTTTATTGATACAATCAAACGTTTATACGACACGAGCCATTTGGGCGGCCGTATAAATTCTCTTTATTACGTAGTATTGCGTAGGTAACTGGCCAAAATAGTACACAGTCCAGCTTTATACTATAGTAGAAATCGAATTGTTGTTGTTGATTCATTTATTTTGCTGATTGTGCTATCCAATTTTATTTTTTTTTACATTTGCATCAACACTACGCATAAATGCCCCACCTTCTGATGAACATCAATTTTTAGTAAACCTTCACTGGGTATTGACAATAATTGAGCGACAGGAGGCTTAAAGGGGCGTAGGGGAAAAAAACAAACAAAGATGATTCCGTCTGCAGTATCAAGAAAGTAAATCCCGAAATCTATCGTCATTTTTTTTCATTCCAATTACTCTCACTCTCCTACATCATCTAGGATGTGAGGAAAGAAGAAGCAATTAAAACAAACAAAAAAAGACCCAGAAAACCCAAATAAAAGGATAACGTTCAAAAGGGGAAAAATATCTGTAATCTAAAGGCTGGAAAAAACAAAAAAAATCCGCACCGTTTAACGATGGCATACTTAGTTCACTCTGGAACTCAAGCTCCATCTTTTGGGCAGTTTTTTTTTCTTTCGACCCCCCCAAAACAACTTTTTCTTTTCCTTCTAAATGTGGTTAGTTCTGTTTTTTTTGAACACACTATCACTGTGATAGAAAATAGCTTCATCGTTGCTTTCTGCACGGAAGGCTTGAGGTTAATTTGAAGAGAGATTGTAGGACTGGCAGATAAAAAGAATGGAAGAGAAAAAAAAATAGGGTTATTTCTTCGCTTCCTGTTAAGACGGCCCTGTATTGGTTACTTGTTCCGTCTAAGACTTAAGCGGGCAAAAAAAAAAGGAAAGGAAAAGTGGCATCACAGACTAGAAGACTCAGATCTGAAGGATTGCCTCATCTTAAGGCTAATCATCCCACCGAGGCAACAGCTGCATCGGAAATTGTTAAAACCTAGACAGAATAGCAAAAAACGAAGAGAATAAACAAAACAAAAAAAAAAGCTACGTATTGCGAAAAAAAAAAGGGAATAACGATGCGTTAAGGTGATCCTACGAACTGATTAACTGAATGTGTGATAAAGAAAAGGAAAATGGTTCCACGGAAGATTACCAAAATTAAAGGTGTGTCGAATAGAGAAAGGAACGAAAACGGAGAGGATACCTAGAGATTGGATGGGGTGCTTCCCGGTCTGTTTGAATTTCTTATTCTACTTATTGAATATTGTTGTTATTGTATGTCAACTGTAAACATAGAGGGTGAACATATTCACACAGCACCCAAGGCACGGGCGGCTGACAGAGCCGAACTTGCGGCCGATCCGGTGGGAAGTAAGTCCTCTTTCATGAGGACGTGACCAGCTCCCAAAGTCACGCCACCAACGATCGCGCTGTTTGATGAAATGTCGTTCAACGAGTTGATCGGGTACGCAGCTGCTGAGCCTCCGCTCATCCTTGTGTCTGGCTTTTCGTACGTCACTTTATCACCATCGCGCCCGTCACTGAGGCCGTTCTTAGTCAAAAAGTATTTGAAAAATTCATAAACTGACCAGCAAATGGCCGTCGAGGGTACTTGGAATAGTACGCGTGCTTGCAAGCCCTAGAAACAAGAATTAAAATAGTAAAAACACCGTTAATAAAAAAATCCATACTTCATTCATGTTACCTGGAAAAAGCCTCCCACGCCACCCATCCGATAAACCATTTTGGCAGCGTTGAAAAACCCACTGATTTGTGTCTTCTGCGCCCGCTGTAGAACTTCAGCTTCCTAATAGATTCGAAACAATTGAGACGTCAGATCAAATACGGAAATCACAACGGTTACAAAATGTGACAACGTGTCACCTGAGTATTCAGCAGAGTTTTGCAGACGTCAAGCGGAGTCGTTAGGGCTGCTGCTAGGGCTCCTGAAATATTTAAAAATAATTTTATGTGTCATCCATCTTCTGCATTTCATGATATTATGAAACAAACCTGAAACTCCGCCGGAGACGACGTGACCCATGGGGTTATAGGTGCGTTCGGGGTTGGTGGCATTTTGCATAGCCTCGTAAACAATGAAGTGCACGCACTGGAACGGTACGTTCATCGCGAGCTGCGTGCCGTAAGAACGGTAGAAAGCAGAGAGTCCTTCAGCACGATAGACTTTTATGGCACACTCAGTTATAGATCGGAAGGGGC
This sequence comes from Daphnia sinensis, assembly GCA_013167095.2. Taxonomy (NCBI): domain Eukaryota; kingdom Metazoa; phylum Arthropoda; class Branchiopoda; order Diplostraca; family Daphniidae; genus Daphnia; species Daphnia sinensis. Next base: position 2,652,452 of record CM023192.1, on the reverse strand, counting down.
TGTTGTACATCTGTAATCGCTGCTTCACCACTGCGGAGGAAACAAAAGGAAATGGATTGAAAATGTTATCTATCACGTCTTCCATGTAACCCAGGTTTTTTCGTTTTCACTTTTCATAATATTAGAGCTAATATCAGGTTCATCGCAGTCATACGCAAGAAGCTAAGAGATGGATACCTTCCGCTGGTGTCATAATTCCATCATGAAGTACAGTCGCAGCGGAGGCTGCTGCTCCCTGAGCCAAGTAATTATGATGTGCTGAGCCGGTCGATGTGAAACCAACTTTCAATCTCTCATATGCGGCAAAATACAAGGCGTGAGCTGGTCCAGCACCGGCCACCGTGGCCCCGATGCCACGCAGTGGTCTCATCGCTCCTTCGTCCCTGATCATGGTCACGAGCACCGATCCGAGGCTTCGATTGGCGCTTACTAGACTTTGTAAACGCGTCTGTAAGAGATAAAAAAAGAAAATGTTATTCAAATAGAACGAAAGAAAGGTCACTTTCAAGAAAATTCTGGAATATTTAAATGTTTTTTTTTTGTTTTCCTTGCATTTTATCGGGTTTTTCTATGTACGCTACGAAGGGAAGCACAAACACATAACCACGCTATCAATCGTCGGACGTGCTAACACTGTAACTTGAAGCGTAAAAGCTGATGTGGAAATTTTTGAAAGAGGCACGGGTCACATTGATAAAGCTATATCCTTCGCTAGAAGCCCTTTCCATATCTGAGATAATGACCCTCAAACGAGCGAAAAAAGGAAAAAAAACTAATCAATACAAAAATTTTGAAGATAGCTTCTCACTGTAAATTTTAGTTCACAGTTAATTATTTTTTGTGAATCTTTAGTAACAAACGATGTTTTACTATGTACTACATAAATGGGGAACGAATTTATTTTTTTTGGTGCACCTCCATAGAATTTCGTGAATGTAAACAATAGTCTCCATCTATACGCAAAAGCGTAAGGCAATCGAAATTTCGGTATGCGGAAATATGCTAGACGTCGACGAAATATTAAAGATGCAGTACATTTTTTTGTGCATTAGGCTTTTGCAATAAAAATACTTGCATAATATTGCTGGAAATTTTAAATCTTACAATAGAAATCCTACAAAACAAATAAGTTTGTGCAATGGTTAGCTCATGATAAAACAGACTGTGAAGGTATACCTCATTTATGTTTAGTTTGAAAGAAAAAAAAATGAGTTAAAATCCAATGTAAATAAGATTACCTTGACGGAGTCAATTGGATACATCACACAATGTTCTAAAATTCCAGCCATGGAACCTGCAATCATGTGTGTAGTTGAGTTCGAGGTAGGCAAAGACTCGTACTCATCGAATTCAGCCATTTTTCACGTAGGATAAACACTGGAATGAGCGGGATGAAATTAACTTCTATGGTTAGTCATCGGGAGCAGACGATGAAATGATATGAGCTTCTTCTAGTCCTTCGATGGTCCCTCTTGTACGCTCCTTAATTCGTTGTTTCGTTCACTCCCAATCCTGTGTAACTTGTAACTCGTTGGGCAGTGAAATCTTTAAGCAGACGACACTAATAACACTACGCAACGTTGCCTAGCCAGCGAAACACGTGGGCAAGCAGCGCACCAATCGGCTTTCGCTTACATGATTAAAAAGTTGCTCTTTCTCTTAATAGATGTCGTTGTTTCTGCAGACGAATTCGGCTGTAATGCTGCAGAATCATTCCTGGCAAAAGAATCAACTCTGACATACACGTGTGTGAGTTGTGGTTCTGTTTTTATTGTGGTCGATTATAAAACCTGCGTATTTTTTGGTTAATTTTGGATTAGTTATAGTGTCCGTTCATCTTATTTAGACAAAATGACTTCATATGAGAATTCAACAAACACTGAGAGCAAGTGTATAATTTCTACTCCAGGTATGAATTGGTATTCTCATTTTCATAATTTTCGAACTTTTCGGTTGTTGCATAACGATTTAACTTTGTTTTATTTACAGGGCAGAGGCTATGTCTTGCAGAAGACAAATACATTGGAGGTGTTGGTACTTACACAAGACAAGGCTATATAATGTCTTGTTTGGCAGGCATTGTAAAAATAACTGCACAGCCTGATAAGGTTAGTTTTTGTCATTATTTTGTTTAAACTAGCAAACAAGACAATAGATTATAAATCCCAGAATTTTAATGGATGACACCTCTTTCCTAGAGAATCCTTGTAGAAGTTAGAAGTGGCAAAGAACAAACAGTTGTTCCATCAGCTGGTGACATTGTTACAGGTTTTGTCTCTCTTTTTTTTAGTACTTAATGTGTGTCCCTCCTTAAACTTCTTTTGCACATTCTTATTAGCCAGAATAACACAAGTAAATCCACGCTGGGCCAGATGTGCCATTTTGTGTGTTAAGGAAATGGTGCTGGCAGAGCCATTCAGAGGACAACTCCGGAAAGAAGATGTCCGCGCTACGGAAAAGGATAGAGTTGAAATGTACAAATGTTTTCGACCTAATGACATCATCTTAGCAAGAGTGGTAATTCATTCGAATTTTATTTACACGTGAATTATGTGAGGGGTTTATCGAATTTTAATTCTTGTGTATTACTAACAGCTGTCATTAGGTGATGCCCATTCCTATGTGTTGTCAACTGCAGAAAACGAATTAGGTGTGGTTATTGCATACAGTGAAGAAGGGACACCTATGGTTCCAGTTGGATGGCAAGAAATGCAATGTCCAAAAACCTATGTGAAAGAAATGCGTAAAGTTGCCAAAGTTTCACCTGAAATCATTTCGAACGAAAATAATAAAGAAGCAGCAAATTGATAGCTTGCTCAATACATGAGAGTTGGCAACAGAGTCTTCATAAATCGAATTTGTCGACTGCTTTTGTTTTCTCTAACTCGTGTCTCGTGTCGTGTACTACGTTTGTTTACTACAATTTTCGTTCTAATCAAATTTCAATTATTGAAAATGTTCAGTATGTAAAAAATTAAAAATGCGGAAATATCGCCAAGTGAAATGGAAAAATTTGCCAAAATCCCTCAGCCTCACTTTCTTGTTTGGGTATGTGGAAGTTTTTGTCACGTTTTTCAAGTCTGATATTAAAATATATATTTTTATTTCCCTTTTAGGAGCGGTGCCGTATTAGCTTATCAAATTCATTGCTTAAATCGCCACTTTTCTTCTCTACTGTCGGATTCAGCACTTGAAAAAGAACGACAAAAAGGAGATTGCTATATCACCATTTCCCAACCAACTGTAGAAGCTGAAATTAATGGTGTGATCTCTAAGTTTGCTGATGTTGAACAGTTGATGGAGACTCTGATGAAAGGACCTGCATCTCTTGGTCTTGATACAAATCCTTGGCACCTTTTACGCATTCTTAACTCAAAACTTCCACCCCATGCCCAAGAACACCCCAAAGCTTTGAAAACCTTAGCTACTACAAATTATAATGGTACTATATAATTAACTATTAAAAATATGGGTTCAGTTAATGATAAGTGATTTTCATTAATAGCTGGATTATCACAGCAAATAGCTCAAGCATGTGACTTCAAGTTGAGTGTCAAACTGGCCCGCACCAAAAATGTAAATCTGAACTTGTTTTTACGACCCCCAGCTTACCTACTTTTGCCCTCTGAGGTTCTGAAATATTTTTTAAATACCTTCTACATTGTGTGGAAACTAATATTTTTTTCTCAGTCAATTGAAGATGCACTGAACAACATCCTTAAGAAAATTCCTGTAAATCAGCAACAGACTTGTGCTACATATTTTTTGAAAATTGCCCAACAGATTACTAGCAAACATAAAGATGATGTGAGTAAAGTATAAATAGATGATAGCATTCTATATAGATAAGTGATGTTTCTCAAATTTGTAGGAATATTATCTTAGATGGGATCCTGATACAGCTGGAGTCATTCATCCTAGAAGCATCAATCAGATTGTAGAACTGTATCTGCAAGCTTTGTTACAGTTATCCGCCACGTCAGAGTGTTCACATTTAATGGTGCAGAATGGTCTTCTTCTCACTTTATGGCGCATTGTGCATATGTTCGACAAAGAAGTAGTTCTTTCAACATTGTGTACCAACATAGTGGCCAATATCTCATTATTTTCACAGTTTCATCATCAAATTTTTCAGTCCGGTAAATATGAATCGCGTTTAATTTAAACCGAAATGAGCTAACACAATGAATTAAAAAAATATGTGTAGGTTGGATCGGGCTATTGGCTGAATTTTTTGGTTCTCAGTACGCTTCTCTAAATTTAGCAGCTGGAAAGGCTCTAGTAAATATGGACCAGAATCACCGCAAATATGGAATTTATGACAGGTCGATTTACTTGTTACATCCGTTATATGAAGAAACGGACGACACAAGAAAATCTGAAGCTCGAAAAGACGTAAGCTTGGTTTTTGTATTAGCTTATTATCTATTATAGTTAAACACCATCTGCCTTTATATGTTGGGTTCTAATAATCCAAATTGATTTAATTTTATTCGCTATGGTTTATGGAACAAAAGGCGATGAAGTGGGATTTAGATGTTGTGTTCATTCACGGCTTGCTTGGAGGTGTGGGTTGGACTTGGCGTCAAAGTGACCTACTCGGCAAAAATGCCAATTATACCGATTGTTGGCCAAGGTAATGTTCAACAGATGCCAGAGGCAATTGATCGTTATGAATTTTTAAATTAGATACAACTTACAACATTAAAGTCACTAAGATTACGGGTTGTATAATCTTCTGTTATACTAATCAATTACTTATTTTATTTGTTATTTTCCCAGAGATTGGTTACCCGCCGACATCCCTAATCTTCGAATTTTAGGGATAGATTACGTGACGTCGTTATCGCAATGGAAAAGTCGGTGTCCTGACGATGCCCGTAGGTAACCAAACATCTTTTTTTTATGACAAAAAATGTAATGATGGAATAATTGGAAAAATGGAATTGGGCATAGGAGTACAATCACATGGAGAGCAGATCAAGTATTACTCTCACTAAAACTCGCAGGAGTAGGACGGCGACCTATTGTCTGGATCGGACATTCTATGGGAGGCATACTGCTAAAACAATTATTGGTTAATGGTAAGGCCAGTATTTTAAAAATTCCTTGTTTGCATTCAAAATAACCTGATTATTCAACAGCTTCAAAATCGTCTGATTGTGAACTGCAAAATCTAGTAAAGAATACCAAAGCATTGTTAATGTTAAGCGTCCCGCATGACGGCTCAAATGTAGCCACGTTGAATCTTCCAGCACGTTTTCTCCTGCTTCCATCTGTCGAAGTCGAGGAATTAAGAAAAGGTAAAAAGCCAGAAGTAAAATCGTAGTTTGCACTGTACCCCAAATTAAGTTTCTGAGTTTCAGGTTCTAGTGTACTAGGTAACCTTAACTTGGAATTCAAGAACTTGTTGTCACACTACCCTATAGCGGTTGTAAGCGTCATGGAAACCAAACCAACGGTAGTACAGCCCTGGGGAATTGAAGTCAAATTTGTGGAACCAAACTCGGCAGGTACTATCAAATTGATGATTTTCTGAAATTTACAGATTTTTTTTTTTCTTGATTTTTCTCTAAAGAAATTTATTAATTTTCTAGATTTACTTTCTTCTGGTGAAGTCCACTTTATACCTGTAGACCACTATGAAATTTGTAAACCGCTCAATAGGTATTTTAGTTTATCAGATTATATTTCGTATTTTATAAAAAGATACGCTTAAAACAGTAATTTCTTTTCTCTTTGTTTCTTTGTCAGGAAATCATTTATCTATCAACGACTCATCAAGCTAATTGTTGGAGTGAGAGAAGGATCTCCACCAAAGAGCCTGATTCAAACAACTTGAATTGTTAGATAGCTGTAAATTTTTTTTTACTGTTTTTTTTTGCATTTTAAAAAATTCACATTTGAAAAGGACAAATGCAGCTCTTCTGTTTGGAGAAACGTTTAACCCTAACTGGAGAGGTATGTCGTTAAAACTATAGCAGTAAATATTTGTTACCAAGTAATATGAACAGCTAGTCAACGGATTTTCAATGCTAGATTCACTGACAAAAACTAATAATTTTTTAGATTTTCGAAAACATTCAAGATAAATACTGTACGTGATAATTGATAAACGTGAATTGATACTTAAGAATTTTTTTTAGTGTTTGAATTTGAACCACAACTACAAAACAATTCAAAAATCGGGCGTTAGATGGTGTTTCATAGCTAGATACTGTAACTGTTTCCAAGGATTGCCCGTTGTAGTAGGGCCATGTGTTAAGTAGGAATAGGGAATGCTGCTGAAACCCGATTATCCATTTTGCATCTAATGGAGGAATACAAAGCCGTAATTAACTCATCAAACCATCTCGTTCAGCAGGAAAATGTCGTAATGCCCGAAGATGTTTGCCGAGATTTTTTACGAAATGTGGTAATTTGCTAATGTTACTTATTTAAAAATTAATTCAGAAACTGTTAAATGATTTTTAGTGTACCAGAGGTAACCGTTGTAAATACAAACATCCTAGGGCTGAAGAAGAACCCAAGGATATCATTCAACTTCAACCTGGTGGTATGGTATTTTGCCATGATTTCCAAAATACGGTATGTACCAGGCTAAGTTGCAAATTTGTTCATCGATCACGACAAGATGAAGACTACTACAAACTCACTGGGGAACTTCCCAAACCCAATCCTGAGCTAATTATTTCCAATGGAAGCCAAGAAAGCATTTTTGAAAGGGAAGTACCACTTTGCAAAGATTTCTTGAAGCGAGAATGTCAACGAGGGAAAAAATGCAAATTTCTACATCTATCTGAATCTAGAGGCTATCAAAATAAAACAGAGGAATATGACATTCCTGATGCCAAAAGACGCCATAATGAAGATTTTGACAAGCTTGAATATGGTTTCAGGATTGGAGAAAGGATGGTTGCCAATCCATCTACTGCCCTGTGTTCTAACTGTAAACCAGTAAGCTTTCATGCAAAATCCCATTCGTTTTGTATGCACACCAGTGGATCAAACCATCTAGAGTTATGTGTTCTTCATGAAGAAAACTTATTATTAAGGAAAAAAGTTGAGGATTTGAAAAAACAAGTTGGTGATCTTCTAGCGACAAACGAATTTTTGCTGGAGCAAAATGCCCATTTCCGAATTCAAGGAAAATTTTCAACATCAACAAGTATAGCTACTGTAACTTTGCCAACTGTAACTTTGCCCAGCTCTGTCACGGTTCCAGTTACTACCTCCGTAACAGCGTTAGGCCCATTGGGTTCGCTATCATCGGTTCAAACTGCACAGGCATTGGTGACCACTCAGTCGCAACCAACATTGACTGCCTCCATACCTTTTGCCACTTCAGTCCCTTTGACTCAGCCATCCCAGTTGGCAACAACAATAGCCACCACTTTAGGCATTGCTCCGGTCACAATCAATCAAACTACTGCATTAGCCACCCAAAATCCAACGCTTTCAGCTGCTACAGCGACTGTGACGTTGACTCCTACAATCAATGCAGCAGCGCTGCAGCTTCAAGGACCACATCTCTCGGATTCGGCATTGGCATTCAGTGCTTCCAATGGAGGATCTCTTGTTTCCTATCCAATCATGACCCAAAGCATATTGGCGCCATCGGAGCTAAGGTCTACGCATTGTGGCGTAGCCGATTTGTTTCGTTGATATGTAGTCATTGGGACGCTTCTCATAACTTTTAATCCCCTGAGTCTGCTGATCCTTCTGTATATGAGGACGCCGAAATTCCGGAAGATATGCGTTTTTTATTGGTTAGTTAGTTTTTTTTACTCGATTTCTCAAAAGGTTTTGTTGCGATATGTTTGTGTAACTCCCTAATGATTGTCTTTTTTCTACTTTATGTTTATAGAAAGACGAGTTAAAATTCTGACCTTGCTGTATATTTTTTCCTTTTTATGGAAATTGCTAGCAATACAGAAATGGAACGCATCAAAAATGGCTTTTCAGTAAAATATTGTTATGGAGTTTTAATTTAACTTGCTTTACAATATACTATGATTTGTAGGTGAACAGTTTATAACCCAAGAAAGAAAATAGGCCACATAGACCGCAAAATATGGTTAAGCAGACTCCCAAGTAAATTCGAACTTGAATGTGATGGTTAGAAGCCTGAAGGTAAGACAAAATTTTTTCCACTTGCATTCTGGTCTCATCAGTAGTTGCTGAATTGTCGACCACAAAATGTGATCTATGGCATTTTTCGGAAAGGGGCATCTGCGATGCAATTCTTTGCTTAGCCTCTTCTTCATTATAAGCATTCCTTTCCATCAATCTTTGTACCTGAATCCTTTCGTCACTTTTACGTAACATGATAATATAGCCGTTATAAGAAAAGGTACTACATCAGCTAGAATATGTATAGTGAATTTACCAAGATACTGTTATGATCTTATGAAGAAATGGCAGTAATGTCCCAGTTTCAAACAGCAGTGGTATGTCAAGTACAACAAATTTGTGGCCTTAGAACAATATTTAGATAGATCAGATAATGATTGGAAACTTCTCATTTAAACAAATACTTGCCATTTTTGAAGTATTTCAGAACAGCCCAAAACATCAGTCTCTGGATTTTAGGGTGAGTTATTTTGTTTAGAACCTTTCTTTTGTTGATATCAGAAAAAATTATTTTGCCCAGTGCATCTCTGTTTAATTGCCCATCCTCAAGAAAAACTCTGTTTCCAAAAGCTTCGTGAATTTCCTTCCAAGCTTGCTGTCCAGGTTGCACAACTAGAGTAGAGAAATTGCAGGGGAAAATTTGTGACGAATTTTAAACAAATGGCTGAATTGTAAATGTATGATTTTTATTTTTACTAAGACGTGCAAAGACATCTGCATCAATCACTGGAATCTGGTTTTCCTTGAAAATGTTTGCAGTTGTAGACTTCCCACTGGCAATACCCCTTCAATAGCGTCAAGTTATGGTTATGAGAGTATGCCTTAAAGCAACTTTTCAGAAATAACATTTCAGCAAATTTCAGTGGTAACAGATTAATTGAACCACAAATAACTATGGCAAAAGCATAAATTTGGAAGACGTCTAACATATTGAATAGTTTTTCTACAAAAGTAAACAGTAAATTGTTCATATTCACCCTGTGATACCAACTAGAAACATTCTCAGCACTTGTTGTTTTTATTGATTGGTAAAATATCTGAGTTAGAGCAGTTCTTTGCAGCGCATCAGTTTTTTCCGGCTTTGTCCTACGATTGTTTCAAATCTAAAGAAAAAAATACGAAACGTTGTTGATTGAACGAAAGATTGAACGGGGAGAAATGATAGGAATAGAAGAACAGCTGACTGGCTGTTCTGTTGTCAGTATTAGCACAGAACCCGCACCCCGGCTTCGTCTGCAGAAAGAAAGCACCTAATCTCCAAAAAAAGTGTGTGTTAGCTAAGTCAAGTTTCTTCATTTGTTATTTATTTGGTGTTCTTCGGTGATTGTTTAACCTAAAGTGATGGTATTGTTTTTAAGTGTTTCTTTTTCAACCGTCAAAAGAAGAGAAAACTCACATGGGTTGCTTTTTTGTATTAACAGGGCTTTCCTAGTCATCGGTCATGTTCATTTGTGAATAAAAAAGTTGGACATGATTCATCTATTGAAATATGGATTAAGAAACAAAAACTGAAGAACACAGTGAAATGGAAGAAAAGGTAAACAAAGGCCATGATTAATAAACAAAACACCAATGTCTGATTCTAGCATTTGTAATAGCTTCATAAAATTCTAGTTTCCGTTACTGGTATGGAACCTTGCGTTTCATTTCAACTGCAGAGTTGTCATCTGATTTGATGTGCTGTATATCAGTTTCAGTCTGTCAACTTGCATGGAATTCCACATCATTGCCTTAATAATGGTAGTTAAATTTGGTTATTTTATTGTGTTCTTTTTTATGTTTAATATCTGTCATAGAACTGCCCAGCATTCATCATTGTTCCTGCTGTAAAATTGCAGTTTGAAGCAGTCTTGGCTCCTTCAGGGAATCAACAACATGAGTTAAATTAGTCTCATTACAAAAAATTTCTCAAGTATTCTAATTTATGTTTTCTCCATTTAGGTAACATCAACCTAAGACAGATGACATCATTGAAGGCACATTCGCCTCGCCCGTCTTCGCCTCGCCCGCCTTCGCCTCGCCCGTCTTCGCCTCGCCCGTCTTCTCCTCGCCCATCTTCGCCTTGCCCGTCTTCGCCTCGCCCGCCTTCGCCTCACCCGTCGCCTTGTCTTCGCCCGTCGCCTCGTGTTCGCATCGTGGTCGCCTCGTCATCACGTCGTGGTCACCCCGTCATCGCCTTCATCTTCGTGGTATCGTTGTATTTTGTTATGTGTGTTAACCCGTTGGCTGCCACCCCCGTTTTCTCCCCTTTTTTTTTAGTTTTTAGGGACGGGCCGCGCTGTTCTGCTCCATGGCGTATTTGCCATGAGGTGGGACAGTCGCAACTGCCCAAAATTCGCCTTCGGGCGCCTTAGGCAATGCACCCGATAGGGACTCCCTTTGTTGACAAGTTCATAGAGACCAGGGCCCAGGGGTGTGCATTCCCATAATGGTCTCCTTGAACTTGTCGGCCCGGACTTGTCTTCGGACAAGTCCCCCTTGGCGCTTCCTTCAGTGGCGCGTAGCAAATGTAGAATCGCAACCTACGGGTTGCATGGCGTGGCAGCCAACGGGTTAGCTAACATTGTATATGTATGTATGTCTTGTATTGTATGTGTGTCTTGTAAAACAGTGGTGGAATTGTGGGTGGAGGTGGGACAATAAAACAATTCTTTTAACTAAAACATCTTGTCTTCAATTTATTTTTTGTACCTTCTAAACGTACATTGTTTTCAGATTTAATTTCACGTCATTAACTCGCCTGGGATTCGAACCCTAGCTACACAGCATCACAGTCGCACGCTCTACCATTGAGCTATGAGAGTTACCATCTCGTCATCTAAGTCTTCAACACATTCTAGTAACTAATGGGGTCAAGTCAAATGACTTCCTTAATCAATGGGGGGGATGATAGGGGGGGTTGCCAGGAACGTATCGCATCCGACTGGTAACTCAAAGATCCGTGGTTCGATTCCCAGTCCGGGGCATCCAACCTTCCCAAGTGTCCACCTTCCAAGTTTGCAAGTCGAGTCGAGAAACTTCCCCGTTACGAAGTAACGGGATCAAATCGTTACGAAGTAACGGGATGGATATTTTGGTAAAGTTTGATATGATATCCAATAACAAATTTTTTAAATTTGTTCGAATTGATTTATCGATGTAATCTTAATAATTAATGTTATCGATACGTATATTGTTCCTTAACAATTTGCAACGAATTTTAACCATTTGCAGCCTCCGCCGAGGAACTTCGTATATATTCTTATGTATACTCAACTACGCTTGTTGATATTTAAGATAATTTATTCGACTCATTTGGTTTTGAACCTTTAACCTTCGGCATGGCATGCCGATGCTCAACCACTGAGCCATGAGTCTTACATGCACATTGTCTATATTTTCGTGTGAATTGAGTTCCACAGATTTGGACTTAGAATAATTTTTGAAGCATGGTTCACGATAAACTTATATTTTTACACATAGACACATGCGTATAGATATAATAAGTATGAAATGCTAAACATTTTATTATTGCCTTCAGCCTGGATTTGAACCCGAACCCTTTAGATCCGTACGCCCATGCTCTACCACAGAGCTATGATCCTTATAAAAATTTTACTCAGGTTAGATATAGCATTATAGCTTTATGACCGTACACATATTGCCTTTACAATATATTCTTTTCATCTTTCCTACTAATAGAGAAAAGCAGAACGAAACTCGTAGCTCAATGGTTGAGCATCGGCAATGCACGCTGGACGTACGGGGATCGATCCCGAAAGAGATAAATAAAGATCTGTAACACTATTCCAGTACATCTGCTACATTGTTGAATCCAAAGATTTCATACAAGTGTAACGATTTTAAGGTTTAACATAACTATCATAAATATGTTGATGAAATGTGTATAATAGCAAATTACCAACTTGGATTGGAATATCATCGGCGGTAATATAAATGGGACTCCGACATCCTCAGTACTATATTAGGAAAAATTTTTAGCATAAGTTTTTGTTGAAATGGCTGACGTGATATATAAATTCATCATCCACAACAAGTGTACTGCTTGTCTTTGAGATGTTAATGGTTTTCTTAATTCTGAAATTTGCTGAGAAACAATGTCATAAATCTTAATATCAATATTGAACAAATTCCTTTCAAACACGGGACTACCGGTATGATGCATATAGATGCCATATAAGGAAAACGAAAAGTTTTTAGCATCATTTGACTTCACAGTGCCAGGTTTACCAATGCTATGCGCGCAAAAGGATCCGTTTGCGGTCTGTTGAGGATAGCTATGTCTTGCGGAATGTTCAGATTATTATCTTCTCTACAGCCTGGTTTCCGTGAATGGTTAGCTGCTCAAAGATGTAGAAGATGTAAAGGCCGTTGTTGAAACCCAACGAACGTTAAACATTGATTAACTAAATAAACCTTACTGCCAGAGACATGGAAGTCTCCTTCCTTCTTGGCAACTTCTTAGTCCAACGACTTGAGTGTTTTATTCCGTTGATACTTGTGAGTTTTACCCGATCAGGTCGTGAATCACCATATCCCCGTGTACGGTAACTTCGTCAGCAAACTGCACTTCAACGTTGAACGTCTGGTTGGTTCTCGTCAAGTAGAAATCACGATCGAAGAAGCATTCCATGAAGGTCCGAGTAGTAATATTTTCTTTCATTAGAACTTCAAAGGGCATTTGCACGTTAACAGGGATCGACTGGTCTATTGATTTTGTCCAATAGTTTTAGGGAAATTTTGAAACATCAATCGTATTGATGTTATGGACATAAGCAGCGTACGCGGCTAAGTCACCGTTTGTGTGAATGTTCAAATCTGTCCGCAAACACGGTGGATCCAATCAACGTGATGATTTCCACGCTGTTAAAACTTCCGTTTCCCATGACTAAATTATTGATGACCAAGTCGTCTGAGATCCGTACCCGATTCAGCACAATGTGAGTACGGTATCACCTTTATCAGCGTGCAGGAAGTCATCCAGGTTTCGTCCATTAATATCTGGACAGTCAATGTTTCCTGGGACATCTAGGACGTCGACTTCAATACTAGGTAGAACAGGTTGCTGGCCCGATGTGATCAATAAATTTTTGATGAGGAGATCGGTTAGAGAATCCACTTCAGCATCGCTAATAAGCAAAGGACCAGTGAAATTAACAAACCCTATAACAACAAATGTTATCCGACTGCACTGATTATAATTGATGATTGACATTACCTTTAACGATTTGGTAAGCAACGAGTACTCTGAGGAGCATGTATACGTTTATTCCGTTAAGCCAGTCACTGCGGAAGCTTTCAACTACCCGTACAGGACCGACGATCCGCACCGATCCGGTGAAATGCTGCTCTTTCTCGCTTTTCTGTAGAATCAATTTCTCCGACCATGCTCTAAAATCACGTGCAATACATTGTTAATTAAAACAAAGAAAATACAAGTGTAATGTTAGCAAACCTAATGGAATGTTGGTTGTAAAATTGTTTAAAACTTCGATAGCGGAAAATGTTTTCGTCCCTTGAATGACGAGAAATGAGGTATTCTTTCGCAAAATATCCTCTACAACTACACCGTTGATGGAGTCATTGCCAACGTTGATATTAGCTCAGACACCCAAACTAACCAAATCAGCACCTCCATTGATTTTCCCCCGGATTTCAACAGAAAGCGAAGGGCAGTGATCCAACCGAAACATTTTCAGGTTTAAGATCTCCGACCCACACATGGATGAATGTGGGTGGGTTTTTTGTGGCCCGGATGTAGGTGGGTCGGATGGACGAGTTGTCGAAAAGAGCGAATTCCGTTACATTGAGATACTCAATCAGGTTGCATCCATGCAGGACATGGTCTTCAATTTTGAAATAATTTTGAACAGTGACATGCTGAATATCCATCAGTCCAGTGATGGAGTAGACATCACTCCTGCCACCACAGCTCAATATTTAGGATTTCAGATGATCAAAGATGCAGTTGCCAGTAACAGTCTGGTTATCAGAGACCAATCATTGAGAAATTCAGAAGACCACCATTAAATAAGCCAAGAATGACATCCTAGAGGGTTTTCTTTGTTCCAGAGATTGTTTTGGGATCTGTCATATTCACCACTTGTCTTAAATATTTCTCAATGTTGTAGTTGTTGCATCTGTTTCTATTCCTAGTCTGTATCAGTTGGTGATTTGAAAGTCTGAAATTGTAAAAAGAAAGCATAATGATTCATCATTTCATTTTCAGGCATGGTGTGCTCTTTTAAGTCACGACCAGCTCCTGTAACACAAATTGGTACATGACAATTAATAATACTAGCTTATAAAAGACAATTTTTAGTTCAATCTATAATAATTACCAACTCGATTATTCATCCTTGATGTACGACCGTAAACACTATAAAACCATGAACACAGAAACAGTATTTGAGAAAAACTCACCATGTCACCAACGTGTTTCTTTGCAAACTCAATTGGGAAACCTAGTTCATAATCGGCCACTAGATGGCCAATGGAAGAATTTTTTTTTTTTTTAGTTAACCGGTTGCCAAACGGTAACAGTCTGTAGATGGCGTTTTCTAAATTTTGCACAAAAACAGTGCCCGGCGAAACAAACGGAACTTACTGACGTGAACGTAAAAGCTTACATAAGACCGGCCGTTTTTGAAATAACTGGAACAAAGTTTTTGATAGCAAAACCACTTTTTGAACAAAACTAAAATGGACTAAAAATTTTGACTTGGAATTCGATAAAATCTTACCTGCCATTACCAGAACTGGCGTGAGTAGAAACAATTAACCAAAATTTAAATGATAACACGTCGGATACCAGCGTGACGGGAGGTACAAAATGCGGTATCCTGTTGAATCGGATGAAACCATGTTGAGCCAGACATTGTACACGTCGTCTTTATAAAAATATCAATGATGCACGGGAGCTAGACTAATAGAATCCCTATCAGGAAGTTTGCAAAAATCAACGCAATATACAGCCCTCGAGCTGATGATGACCTAAAATGGGGAAGGAAACCGGAAGCCTAAGTGGGCTTTCGTGGCTTTCCGCAAGTACTGTTGTTCTGTTTCACCTCGATATCGCTCCAGGGATCAAAGGCCGAAGCGGAAAAGAATGCAGGTGACTCGGCACACCTTTTTAACTAAAATGAACTTTAAATTTGGTACGAAGGTAATGCACGTTAGGTTTGGAAGCATGCCGTTATCATCCGGAGGGGAGGTTCCGATCTCGTTTCATTAAGGGAGTAGGTTCGGCCTGCTTTTTTCTTCCTTTTTTCTCTTGAAGAACGGAATGTGTCTCGTGGTTTTCCGATTCTTGTTCTGCTCTGTTTCCGTGGGCGAAATCCAACTGTATGTCGGTTTTTTCGTAGTTTCTTTCCTCAATTTCGTGTATCTGTTCTGATACGGTCCTAGTATGTCAAAGAGACACGAGCAAATCGCCTACCGAACGGGACACGCACAAACTCACGAGATGAAAAACAACGGACAAATTCCGTCTTATCGTTGGGCAATGTTTTATTGTTTTATAGTACCTACATCACAGGGGATCCATTTCGAGCAGAATGTTATTATTAAAAACCGTGAATTTTATGTTGGTTCGTGAGTTTTGATCATAATACCGTTTTCCTCTCAAATTGGAACACAACCGGAAAGGTATCTTCTTCTTCGCCAAAACGCCTAGCCAGCCAGCGATTTTTAATCACTGCCACCTAAAGCCAAACATAATGAGCTAAACCGTAAATGTGGAAAACAGGAATTTAGAAAATCCTACCTTGAGGACATCGCATTTGAATTTGGCATGCAGGTTAGTGTGAATTACACGACCCATGCCTTCAATGACGACTAGATCCACTTGATTGACTATCATTGCATCAGCCAGTGATCGGGTGATTCTCCTGTAAAAAGAAATAACAATAATAAAATAAAAAATTGCATAATCAAATGCCTCTTATATCGAGTGAAAGCCATGATATGTTTTACAGCTAACGTAGTACAACGGAAAAAAAAAACAGATGAAAAGAAATCTATCGGAGCCGGTCAAGGCTTTGCATAGTACTTTGGAAGTGTGATACTACCTTTATTGCTTTATTTCTATTGCTATATTGTTTAACATATATCTGTTATTACCCGAGATCGAGGCATGGACTGGCTTGGCCGGAATCCATCACCCACAGGCGGCCCTCCTCCATTGCGCAAGCCAGATCTTTGCTGATCAACGCTGCTTGTTCCAGCAGAAGAACCAGTTCGCTGTACGTAACATCGTTAAGCGCCGGTTTCGAATTGGCGCACAGAATCACCTGAAACGTGACATTAACAGTAGAGTTTTAATTTTAAAAAACTTTAAACAGGAAAGAAAAAAGATGTTTCTTTCATAGATTAAAGAAGGAAGAAGAATTGCAAAGCGTCTTTTCTTTGATGACGCAGCAAAAGTTGGTACTCGAAATGAAAGTGGGCCAAAAAAAAAAACATCACCGTCGGCGTGAGAACTGGGCGGATCACGCTGCCATATAAATTCATTTCTGTAGGCTGTGGATGGACTCCCTCTATTTCGATTTTCATTCTTTTATTGGTGTAACGTCTTTCACAAAGTTCGCCGAAAACGAGTGAGTCCACTGGGTAAATGAAAGAGATGAAATATAGGGTCCTGGCTAGCTCCCATTGTTTAATTTCCGTAAACCGAGACGGAAGCTATTTAAATCGGGTCAAACAATCGTACACACCATCTTCAAATTCTAATGAAACACCAAAAACCGGTTCAACGGTACCCTTTTATCAAATTATTCCTCTTTCTGGACCAGTCAAACTTCTTCTAGCTCGAGATGCCGGCCCGTATGAACGCTGCATTCAGCAGAGCTGGTCAATTAGGTGCAACCTTGAGTAAGCCATAAAGTGGAGAGCAGATTTCTCGCCGATGCATACGTAATTCTTTGTTTCTCTCTCTTTACAACACTCGAGTGATGGACCATTGGGATTTACAACGCGCTGTGGTCGCAAGTTCAACGAAATGAAAAGTGAACATTCATCTTATGACAGCGTTACTCATGTTCGCAAAGAAACGATTTCTTTCACGATCGAACAACCAATAGAAGCAAACACACGCACACCTTTGTTATTTTGGCTTCGAAACAAGTGAAGCAAGTGGCCGCAATTGTGTGGTTGTTTCTAAGGCAGATGGTTTTTCTTAGTCTGTATATAAGGTGGATATATAAGAGCCACTCCCTGGTCTTTGAGTCGTCCAGTCGGGAGCAGCTGGCCCTGTGGTTTTCCTCGAGCCTACATTTTTTTCTTTGGGTAGTCGCAACCCCTTGAAGGAATGGGATGGTACCAAGAGTCTCTTTCTCTCATTCGTACCTTCCAGTGTCCAACTTTCCCTTTCTTTTCAAGCAAACTGCAAGGCTGCTCGTTTCCCCTTAGTAGTTAAACTCATACACGAACGATCAGTCTCGTCGGTGAGATGCTGCTCTTGTGACTCTCGGAAGTACTTCATCGGATTGCACGTTCCCGCAAAGTGTAACGCACATTGTGTCATTTCCTACCCCGGGACGCCGCCTTGTTCCACCGTCTTGCAATCAAAAGGAGGGGCCTTAAACACGACAAAAGGTGGGAACATTAAGAGAAGAACAAGAGAATAAAGGTTTTTCTTTTTACAACAGTGCGACTTGTTTAAATTTGGCGGTCTGGGTCGCTCGGTGCGCCAGTCACGTTCCAGATAGGGCCCTGGCCATTTGGGTCCCCCTCCCCCGTTAACACATTGTACACAAGTGATTCGTTACGAGTCCCAATTTTTTTTTATTTATTTATTATTTATTTTCACGTTCGCAGCTACTTCCTATCCCACTAATCGTCCGTCGTGGCCTTATTGGCATTCCGGGTACGGCTATCGTCACCGCCCTCCTTTTCCGTTACTATCAGGAGGAAGCAGTGTGATATCCCGTAAAAAATAGTTTTTCAACAAAACAAAATTGCGCGATATGCTGTTCGCCAGGTAATAACGGTGATAACTAGAAAAAACAAAACAAGCGAAGATCCCGTTTTTTGTTTAAATCGACCACACACAAAGACACACGTAACTCGACAACGATGTTGCAATGTTTGGTGTCAAGTTTTGCACTGAAAAATCCGTTTTGGTGGACAACGAATCGAAGGTAAAGCCGCTCGATTATGGAATGGTTGCGATGAGTTCCTCATGGGTGCTGAACCTCACCAGATGGCTGGTCATTTCGTCTGTTTTGACTGCGACTCGCGCCGCGTTTTCTCCCGAAGGTAGGTGAAATTTATGCATTCATCTCATATTTCGCCGAGCCCTTGCGATCAATCTTTTAAGCGACTATACTATCAAAACGCTGTGAAGCGCGCGCACACACACAAAAAATTCCGCTTTCCCATCCAGTTACTTTATAAAGAATCCCATAGTTGAAGAAAAAGCGAATGGGCTGCCCACTTCTCGGCTGGACGAAAACAGTAGGAGAAAAGACTTTTTTTTCTTTCTTTTTTCCTTCTGCCCACCCCCCCTTTTTTTCGTTCATCATTGAAAGAAACGACAGAGAAAGTTTCGCAAAGAACAGGCAACTCCACTGTGGTGCAGCTGACAAGCAAAAAAACGTCGCCAATATTTTTCTATGGTCATTTTTCGTAGTCGAGTGTTTACAAGAAACCCAACCAACCTTCCTGTAGAGGGACTGGACGTCCATCTAAGGTTGCTTTTCTTTCGCGCTAGACCTGTTTGATTTTCTTAAAATTGAACAGGGGTTTCAGTTCCGGACCTTTTACTTTGTGCAAACAAGAAAGGCGATAAGGACACCCTTCAATCCGATTGCAAAATTTAACAATACCGATCACGATGAGTAGGAAAAAGCGTATCTGGTTTTAGGCTTTGAAAAAACAAACAAACAATGGGCTTCTTTGGAAATTCTGTCCGTTTCTGGTAAGGCCATAAGGGATGGAACACTGTCGATTGAGGTCACTTTCCTTTTCACCGGTGACTTCGCAAGTCCGTAAAAAAAAAAATTTGCAGACAAGAGCCTGTCCTTCCAGACGGTGGATTTCTTTGAAAAGAGATAAATAGCGAAATAAACCGCGATTCAAATTTCAGGTTTTCTAGTAGTGCGAACAATGGCGAATCGTTCCAATCTTTTTTGGCAAGAAAAAAAAAAAATTAGGCGATAAACTCTGGAGATTTTTTTCCCCTTTGCTTTTTAATAGGAGAGAATGTGGGAAAGACACCCAGGAAGTTAATGGAATGGCAAATTGGAATTGTGATGTGCTTTCTATCTGTGTAATGGACTCGGCGTGATCGTTTAGCAGAACGTAAAAATGGTGCATCAATCGAAAAAGAGAGTAGGCGTAAGGCAAAAAGAAAACAAACAAGCCAGTGAATTTCACCGCACCACAATCCAATAGCGTTGATGCCAACGAGACGCTTTCTAACGAGTTCCTTATTTTTTCCCCTTCGTGATCTACAGTTTACTAAATATGATTTTATCTATTTCTTTTTTTTCTTTTTTTTCACGGGGGGTTTTCCCCTACCGACTGTTCTCGTTTAATAACGCAACCCACTTCGAAGTGGTGGAGATGATCCAATCATGGGCGCCACTCGTCTGGCTCCACAGTGGCGAACAGTTCATGCCCAGCAGCGTCGAGTTCTTCTTAGAACATGTCACGCTACAGAATCGCAAAGGTCGAGTCCTCGACCAACAACCCACTCTCAACAAACTGCCGGGCGGGCCGTCTTCGACCGTCCTCCACCTTCAATCCCGTCAAAAGCTCAGTAAAGCCACAAATGTCATTTCAACGTCTTAATTAAAGAGGCTGACGAAAGAACGAAGGAGAATTAAAAAACATTTCGAATTCCATCTTATATCTAAGTCGTTTTGCATGTTCTTTTACAGCGTGTCCATCTTGTTTGGGACCGACATTCTTTCACGGAAACAACGTCAACAATGGCGGCGTGCCTGTTTACGCTATCGTCCGCGAGTATCAAGATGCCTGGAAAACCATCGACGTCGTCTACCACACTTTCTATCCGTACAATCGCGGCAAACAAGTGTGCATCGGTAATTGAAACTAATCAATTCCAATTTTTTTATCCATTAAAAAGAAAATGAATCACTCTTTCGGGTTAATCAGGAATTTCTACCGGAAAAGAAAAGGAAAAGTGTTTGGGCAATGTCGAGAGTTTCGGCCATCACGTCGGTACGTAAACTATAAGAAGTTGACATCAAAAAGATAAACGAGTCCTTTGATAACGTTCTCGATTTTTTTCACAGGGGACTGGGAGCACGTAACTTTACGATTTCAGGTGAGTAAAAAAAACAAACAATTCCAACAATCAAAGTGTTACGGTCTAACTATTGCTTATTTCCGGAAAAAAAACGTAGAATGGAAAGCCGCACATCATTTACCTGTCCGTCCACAATTTCGGAGCTTATTACGTATGGAATGAAAGCGCCGGTTTTTTTCAATTGCACAAAGGCGAATCGCCCAAAGAAAAGGTAATCACTCTCAATGAAAATCAAATTACGAAAGCTTTCAACACGATTGTTTTTTAACCTCCCTTAAAAATTTGATAGGCAGCACGTCGCGGTCGACGACGCAAGTTTGCACGCGACTTACAGGTGACTTTCCCGACCGTTTTGCACGTCTCCGGAAAACATCCGGTACTCTATAGCGCTAATGGATCTCATGGCATTTGGGCAAGTCCAGGTAAACTCTCCCTCAAATAATCAGAAATTCAATTTCATAAAAAAATTCAACATCAATTAACGGCCATACAGGTAAACATACATATTCGACCTTCCCGCTATTGGAAGATTTTACTGACCAAGGTGTTGCCTGGAACACCTGGGAGAACTTGGTGGTTATTCCCTGGAACGATACTCCCTACCCGTAAGGCATTTTTTTTCTCCCCTACTACCGCTTTTGAAAAACCCATTTGTTTGTGTCGGTACGGTGCGGGTGAAACCCTGAAAGAATCACAAGTGAAACGAAAACAACTTTTTTCTTTTTGGTGGGCCCCCTGGAACGATAGAAAGCAAAAGTATTATTTGAGTTTTTTTTCTTCTTTGAAGACTACGGCGAGAGAGGGAAAGGGAAAGGAGATGTAAAATGTCTCTTTCTTCCCTTCATGCATGATTGAACAGGAAGAAGGAGCGCACGCGTTGAAAGGGAACGTGAAAGTCTTTCCCTGTCCGCAGGCTAACCGACAATTGGAAAGAACCTTTTCTCTCTCTCTTTCCTTTTTAATTTTTTTTTCTTTTCACTCTCTTCTTGTCAAACTGCATTAATGGACACGCAGGGTCGCACTCTTCGTTTTGCCGAAATGTGCTTAGTCATGGAGAAACTAAAAGAAAAATTTCTAATGCTTCCAGTCCAGCAACAGCCGTATATCACGACCAGCGTTTCAATCTAACCTGAACAACAACATCAACAAAAAATAATAAATCCTTTTTCTCGTAGATATGCCGGACCATTGGAATGGCTCAATTTCCGAGGAGGATGGGGCAATGCCAAAAATGGATGCGATTTGGAGCCTCTTAGCGGTGAATGTCGTCTTAATCACGGGCCAATCTTTCCGGGAGGGCCGGACGATATGCCGCCACCGCGGATCCAGCGCTCTCGGCAAGCAGCGCCTACCGTAGCGCCAATACTTCAACTACCGCCGCCGCACTATCCTGCCTACACACCGACCATTCCGCAATATCCAGTGCCAGCGGGCCGGACTTCCAGCTTACTTAACTATCGCTATAAAAGGCGGGATCCCGCAACGGGATCAGCTCCGACAAAAGCCAACATGAAAGAAGAGCCAAATGGAGAGTCCGGCACGGATGCCGATGCCAAGTTAACTAATCGCCTAGTCACGTTCGTTCCGGAAGATTCCTCAACGATGTCGCCATGACAAACTTAGTATTGAATCCGGATAAGAATAAGAAGAAGAAAAAATCGGGCGAAAAGGAAACGAATGCGAACGATGATGGAAAGGAAGAATAAAATAGGAGCATTTTTTTGTTTTTGTCCTACCTTGGTTCCGTGATTCAGCAATTCTCGGGCAAATGGCAAAACACCGAGGATGACATCCATGCCGCTATTATCGACGAAAATAGCCGCACAACGATGAGGTCCCTCCTCAAGCCGGACGAGCCAATCTTCGACATGGTCAACAAACCAGGGTCGCTCTTTTAAAATGACATTTCAAAGATGAAAACAAAATTAATGATGAATCGAGTTTAAATGGAATTAGTTGACCGGACAATACTTTGCAAGTGAGCCAAGGCTTGCTGGAATCCGAAACCAGGAATCTGCATCAAAGCGGCCGCTTCTTTGGCTCCCCAGTCGAAGACATTGCCGGCCAATAAGTTGGTGGCAGCCGTTTCGTGTTTCTGGCGCCATGGCAGGGCATCCAGCTCGGCTAGGTGGTCTGAAAGAAGCAATAACGCCGCTTCGTTCTCCAATTGTTTTTGCTGTCGTTCATATACATTGTTGTTTATACGTGCGTGTGCGTATGTATGTATAAGTGTGTTTGTGTGTGTAAGCATGTACGTGGATGTGTTTGTATGTTTGTGCGTGTACGGATGACACGGAAAATGCAAATCAGTATTTACAATAAATAAACAATTTCAGTAGTTACACTACTTTTTAAAAGGAATTTTTTTGTAATCACCTGCAGATATGGATCCGGAAAATCCACCTCGTTTAGGCAATGTTCACGAGTGTCCAGCAGACTTCTCACCGTTAAATTTCCAAATGCGCTAGAGAGTTAAGAAACCATAAAATCACTCATTAAATTTGTTTAAAAACTGGAACGACCTGATTATTGTTATTTAATTTATTTTTTATTTCTAAAGAGATCGTTCTGGAAATTACCAAGGATGTTGTTTCAGATACTGCAATCTGCTAATGTACTTTTCCCTGAATTTTTGAGCACGAGCAGGTGCGTCGGCCGAAAGAGGCTGGCTCTTAATGGCCTGGGACACAAACTTGTCCAAAGACTCTTCGAAACAATCAAGCCAGTATTTTCTTAAGAACAAAACATGGCGCAATTAGATTAGCAGTCATATTTTTGTTGATTAAATCCAAACAAAATAATATATACCTTGCTTCAGCGTCTTCAGTAAGGTCCACCATATCGGGTACATAAGAAGCTGGTTGATCCAGCAATGGGCAATAAACCAATACCCCCTGATCGATTCGGTCCATTTCAAGTTGATCGACATTAACAGCTACTGGCAACGAGGGCAATCTGTGACCTGGTAAAGGACTTTGTAGTCCCGAACTACCGGCATAATTCTCCGACCACGAATATTTGTCCGCATCTAAATAAATCAAACGAAAGAATCAGGAGTGCCATAAAGTATTGAATTTAAGTAGGTTAAAAAGCAGACAGGCAACACATCTTTGAAATGTGATCGCACGAGTGGGTGCTCATGCAAACTAAAACGAACTGAACAAGAAAGAATTACCACATTCTTCTGCCCCTTTAAGAAAGGCTCCTATAGCACCCAAATAGCCTTCGTGTCGTAGAAAGAGTCCTTGAACTTGGCCTCGACTCCAGTAGTTGATTGCAAAACTGACGGTGTGCATGCTCAGGGGATGGTTACGTAAAAAGTAGCCCCCGAAATATACCTAAAGGAGGGACGTTTCGCACCGCAAAACCCCGGCCAGAAAAGTTTTGTTTGAAAATTAGCGCAAAACAGGTTTCAACGGATTGATTGATAATAATGTCAGTGAAGAAAAAAGAGAGATCTGATGGATGGCAAGTGAATGAAATTAATACTTTCTTCAAGCCGTGCATCATGGCGTAGAGCGAAGCGATTTGACCTATATCGTTGGATATGGCGAATAACAAACTGCGAGCGATATCGGCTTCTAAAAAAAACACGGTCAATAAATGTGAAAATGAATGCAATTCCACGAAGTTTAATTTCACGGGAGAATTCACACACCTTGAATCGAGTCGGGAGCGGCCTGTGCCGCTTTACCGAAACTGGACGCGATCAAATCGCCAGGTAGGCCAAGTGAAGTGCAGTCACCACCGTAAATGTCTTTCACCTGGAAAAGATAAAAAGAAAATGTTTAAAATTGGATAACATTACCATTTTCTATTATTACATTTCTTACCAGCATGTCTATTTTGCGATGGTCGCCTCTTTCGGCCAGCGCCAGCAACTCGTCGAATCCCTAAAATAGCCAATCGATACTTTAGACAACATGTTAAGAGATAATGCGAAAACACGGAAAATAACCTTTAGCAATAAATACAGTTTAAGGGGCCATGCGTGTAGCTGATGCAACCGATTCTTCCTTGACAGCCCAACCACCTTGAACGATACTATCTCTACGTGTGGCTCCAAAACAACCGAAAATGGAAAGAATGCGAGAGAGTGAGGACAAAAAAAGCCTACCACGTCACGATATGGGCCTCACTCTCTTAATTGAACCTTGTCCCGAAATCAAATGCCTTTTTCTTGTGGTTTGCCTAGTTCCAGCCTAATTCCAAATCGCTTCAATGACATACCGGCCGATGGGAAATTTTTTGAAATGGAGCGCAAACGTACGAGTGTGACTTTACTCCATTCGACTTAAAGAGCAGAAACGATTGAGGTCAATCTTGTTTAATTTTTCGTGCACACAATTTTTGAAATTCTCATCTTAACTTTCGCTTCTCGACCCCGAGCATTTGGGTATTTAAAAAAATTCCATTAAAGTCGATTTACTAAGTAAAAGAATTTGTCTTTTGTGAAATACGCATCATGTCTTATCAATAGGGTATTATTGAACAGACACAAATTTTCTCATAAAAAGACGATATAAAGAAAATGGACGTGCAAGAAAGAATGGAATCTGATTCCCATTCAAGGTCGACTGTGTTGGATGCTCTCACTTTCGGTTGGCTGGTTCGGATATTTCGTTTTCCATCAGCAGCAGTAGCTCACGAACGAGAGGGGGGACCTCATGTTCCCATCGGGGCTATACTCTTTGGCTTCAGTACAACAAACAGGTGCGAGAAAGACCTTGGCACGGCCAGTGGACTCGATTCACGTACGACCCGAAAGCGGTTGTTTCTCTCTTTCTCTTACACGTATTAGGGACTTTGAATCGGGACAAGGATGAAGCTGATGGCAGAGGGAGGGAAAGAGATATAAATTTATACACCAATACGACATAAATACACAGAGTGGCATATTATTTCTTTTTTTGCGCAATATGAACCACAAACTACAATTACTTTTAATTCTCTTTGTTTCCCTTCAAATTTTCTACAGTGGAAAAAAAAAAAACTAGTTTGGGCTCTCTGCTCTCCCGTTAAAAATCTCGTCAACTGATCAGATTGAAACCGAACGAGATTTCTTTATACAACTCTTGACAACAGGTTTTCTATCACTGTACCCATTTAGGCTCTTTTCACTAGTGAGCGCGAGAGTTGTCTGGAAATGTAGATATTTTCCAAACTCGGTCAGTCTAATTTGCTCCATCACTGATTGCAGTTATCATACGTTATTTCCTTTTTTTTTGCATGTTTCGAGCGATAAAACAGGCTCTACGATAATAAAGAATCGAGTATTTTCTTGTTCTAATTGTCTTCTTCGGAAAGAGAGAAAAAAAAAATGATCAGAAGACATGATGTTTGCGCAACCATTCCCACCTTCTCGTTTCATCGAACGTACCCACACCCACGGTCAATATTGAAGAAAAAAAGGTGAGCGAGCCATAGAAAGGGAAGAAGAGCGAGAAAATGTGAAGACAAACAAAAGACAAGAAAGAAAGAAAAACCCAGTGAAAACGACTATTGTTCACTTTTTCCTTCACGATCAACCTCGATGGCGTTTCCTTTCTTTCCAGAAAATGAGAAAGCGAAAGCGATGAGCTCCCCCTCCCCCCCTCTCCTCGGTAACCACGCAGGCAAGAAGAGTGGCCGCAAATATCTGCGGCTATCGCCAATGAGTTGGCACAATAAAAAACTAATTTTTTCTTTGTGGAATCCAACCATCATCTCGGGATGTTGCGCGTGTTAATAAAACCAAACAACAAATTTCGAGAAGATCGGTTGGTTATCGGCTACCCAAAATTTCGGCCAAATTCAGCGAACAAATTCCAATATAATTCAATTTTTTAAAAGGGAATAATTAAATAGTGATTGCGCGTATGTAACTGTGCTGAGATAGAGAGAAGGGGTGCTAAGATAAAGTACAGCTGTAATAGTAGCAGCAAAAATGTATAGAAGCCAAGACCGTTCTGCTGGTCAGATCGAAAAATTCTGACCACTTTCACTTTCGAGGCTTTTTTTCTGACGGCTGAGTAACCGTGGACCAACGTTCTTGTTTTGTTGCTTTCAGATTACACTGAGCGTGCGTCGAGTCGAGCTGGACACACGTTTTTTTCCTCCCCTCTGCGTCGCTATACATTCAAGTGAATTGGTCGTTGCATTTCATTCGGTGTTTGTGTTACACTCGCGACTCTCGTCAATGATATTGTTCAATTTTAAGTGCGTGGAATGACGAAGACTAAATTTGGATTCTTACAGTCGACAAGTGAGGAACCCAAAAGTGAACTAAAACAAAACAATCAAATCAAATTTTAAAACACAAGGGATCTAAAATGTCAACATGAAGATTGTTTGGCAGTTCAGTCTTTTCGTATTGACTCTTTTTGCCGATTTCGAGGCGAAATCCATCGGATCACGAGATTCGACCCCTTCGTTTGAAGTCGCACCGACAGACGCGGTCAAAAAAGCAGAAAATTACACGCCAGAAGTTTTGGTGTTCGTCGAACTTGTCAAAGACGGCGAAACCGGTGGCAAAAATAGCGACTGGACACAGCCGCATCTTCTGGTGGTCGTCCATCGGCCTGACGAGCCAGTAGATGATGGAAAAGACATCATAACATCAGACCCCAACATTTTACTGATGCTCGAAAATTTTCAATCGAAACCCGATTTGCCGGAATCCAGCACGGCACCTCGATTGGCTCGCGATATGAGCCGAGATGATTCTGCGTCTGATCCAGCGTCTTTAGAAACGGGGACTTCGCGAGGCAATTACTACGATGTGTGGCTGGTGCCGCGTCGCAGCCGGACAGCCGACCCATATCCACCATCAGCATCGTTAGTACCTCCTCCGGCACATATTCCGGCCACGACAGCCAAGCAACACAATGCGGAATACAGCATGCAAGCGGGCGGCAACAGAGTCTCTGGTAGGAGTATCAGTTCGACTAATGTATCTCCAAATCATTCGTACAGTTCAGACGACGACCCTCCGGATTTTCTTTCGACGCTGGTCACCCTCCCACAAGTGTGGATGCACGACTTGAGTCACATGATAATTCAACCGCTACGCAAGCCGTCCTCCGGTGAACGCGACAGTTTTGAGTATTTCGGGATGGTGGGCAAAGCGCCCTTTATTCAATGTCCTCTTGGCTTTAAGAAAAGCTCTTTAGGTAATTAGCATTCATCTAAATTTTCGTATTTGTTTAACGCAAATTCGGCATTTCGCTGGTTGTCTCTGTATCCCGAAAGGAACGTGTCGTCCTGTATTCCGAAGTCGTAGAAACTATCCCTTGAGCAGTGCTCAAGGGCCGCAAGTAGAGACAACGACAATGGCAACAACAACAACAACTATCGAGGCGACAACAGTAACCGAGGAGAACGAGAATTCGACTGCTACCTCTACTAGCCCGTAGTGTTAACCTGCTTACGCGTTACTAGTTGGATCATTTTGTTTATGTTTGCGTGAAAATGATGTACATATTCCCGAATTTTTTATCGCTCCTTTACTAGATGTGATTATCGATTTAAGTGTAACCCATAACCAAGAAATATCGCAAGGGCTTCATCGTGTTTCCCATTGTGGTAATAATAAGAAAAAGGCTTATATCGAATACATAGGGAACATTTAAATAAAGGTTGGCCTACCTTGGCTTTTGTGAGTAGCTTTCCCAGGCCCCAGAAGGTTCCTCCGCCCGTTGCCGTCCCACCAATTCGTTCATACCGATCTTCTGCTTCTACCTGTTAAAATGACAAAGATAGAATTATTTCAGAGGTAGTAGAATTTGAAGAAGAAAGTACCTTCATGATGCTGACGCCGGATCCAATATTGACGAGGAGATACGGGAAAATGCATGGATCAACGTTAGGAAAACGGTATTCGGGATTACCATGGCGTTGGTAGATGAAGACTTCGTCGTGGATGTTCTTCAAGAGGAAATTGCAACCTTCAATAAGGCAAGTCATCTCTTCTTCCTTGTCAACCCTGTTGCCTTTAAATCGTGAGCATGTTGCGCAAGAAAAGATTGCTGGGGGCGAGTCTTACGTGAGTCCCAATTTTTCTTGAAGAAGGTCTGCATATTTGTATGCACCGCCACCAGTAACTTTAATTTTTTTCTCTTTCATCACATCGGCAGAAGCAACTAGATTTTCTTGCAAAAAGTCCAGGCAAGTCTCAATGTACTTGGTTTCAAACTTGACAAAGTGAAGACGATCTCCCTGAGACACTTCATACTTTGGATTAACATCCTGACCCTTGACAATCAATAATAAACTGTTTTTAACTAAATTGTAAAAAAAAAAAATATTGACAATTACCCACATACTTCACTGTCAAGAGTCTTCTGGTCTTTGTTGTAGAGAACTTTCCTATAAGGCACTGTTGAATAATAGGCAATTTTGGTCAACGAACCACCTGTAAATTCCAAATGATTAACACATGATGAATCAATGCACTTCATGTACCACTATGGGATGGCTTAATGTAAAATTGTAAAAAAAAGAGTTCAAACAACGACAGGCCCGCTGTTTCATTCTGTACACTACTAAAAATTGTTTGTGCTTTGACAATCGACAAAAGCCTGAATATGCTTTTACATTTATGAAATTATCAATGCATTTTAAATAAAAACATCATACCAATATCCATTGCGAATCTTTTGGCATTTTTCAAATTCCGGAACACTTCTGTTTCAGGCAGTTCTATGCTCTTGGAATACGTTTTGTCTCCAATAGTGGATGGCATCTTAGAATAAACCGACAGGTCCAACCTTGATATCTCTGTGTCAAGCGTGCACGCCTTTCACTTAAAGAAAGAACTTGCTCAATTGTCTTTGAATGCGTCTTAATATCTTGTACAGAGCAATGAATACACAATGCTTGGCAGGCGATTGGAAAATTAGTGAAGGGACTGTAATTTCGTGAATCGGTCTGTCATTGGTTCTTGTTTGAGAATAGGTTCAGGCAATTTGCCAGCAGAGGGCCAATATCAGCTGATGTTAATGTTATCTTTCTCAAAGTCAAAAGAACTGTAGAGCGTATTTTGGACCGATGGCACTGCCTTTTTTTTTTCTTACTGATTAACGCGCACGAGGCATGTTTGCACTACTGTTACGTACTGATGTTTGCTAGATGCAGACTATTCCTGCTCTGGGTGGCTAATTCTTCTTTTGTATGCGTTACTGCGTGTATCGGATCCCTTTTGTCAACATAGCGATAGTCTGCAACAGGCAAAAACCAGTACGGCGTAGTGGCACCCCTTGCACTGCATGTTTTATTGCGCGATAGCCGCTACAAAAATACGGCTAACAATTGCGACAAAACAATAGCTCTTTGGTAAAACATGGCAAATAAGTTTTAGTCAGGCCTTATCGGATAACCTGACTTTTATTTGGGAAATCTAATAAACTTTTATTTCAAAATAAACTACATGATTTGAAAATAATGAGGGGTATCGAATTTCTTTATTTAAACTTTGGCATCCAGTTTTCCAGTAGCTACATGACGTTTAATGGTTAGCAGACGAAAAAAGTCGAGCCTGAGGCGTTGATCACCCTAACAACAGTCGATCGTTACTTGTTCTCTGTGGACTTTCAGTTTTTTTTTATCAATTCGTATACTGTTCTACAGAGTTGCAGTCCCTTTGGGTTAGAAACGAAAGCAAAAATGACTGATAATAAGGAACCTTGTGGCATTGACGACGATTCCTCGCTTGATTCAGCGTTAGTCGACGAGAGGTCAAATTCGTTTCCCGTTGGAAATCTCAATCGTTCTGAGACACAAAAGAAATGGTACAGGGAGCCGTTTCACAGGCAAGTGTTTCACAATTTTTTATTTTGCAACATCAGTATCTAAAACAAGTGCTGTGAGTTTTTCTGCACTGCAATTATTGGTAACATGTATGGCTTTATTTCAATGTTCTTTGCACATTGACCTAATGGGATGTGATATGAGATTAATCAAAGGTCATTGACTCATGCTGACATAATGCAGATTGTTTTATAAAAGGCGATAGAACTGCTTCAGCCTCGCTGTTATGTCAAACATGCATAACGAAGTAAGTTCTTCAACGGGCGTTAAAAAATGATCCTGACACGATATTACAAGTTGATTGCTTGTATGGCGGTTATCTGATTGTAAATAGATATAAACCAAGATGTAAGAGAGAAGATGTAAATATTACAAACCGTCGTTTTCCTTTCACAAGTCTTTGTTTTGTTAGTAAGTAGAACTTGTAAATACTTACGTGTTTCCTTAGCTGGTTGAATGATCTCTCGTGCATAACCGTAACGATTGTTATTTCCAATTTATTTGCTCAAGTTTTATTATCTAACTAGACCAAGGACTTGTTCGTTTGTCAGCGACTTTCGTCCAGTCTTTCTTCAAACATAGCAGATTTGGGCTCAATTGAATGTAGCACGCAGATGCCACGTAAACGACACACGATGGCCATTTACTAGAATGGAATGGGAGGGTCCCCGATGTTGATTCCATTGATCCAGCGTCTCTCTGCATTGGTGCAGTGCTAAAGTATTAATGAAATCTCTGCATACGTTCGCCGATGGTGCATTAACATCTTGATTTAAAGTAAAACCAGTGACATCAATTCAATCAGTAGTAATGTGCCGTATTGATTCGGGCGGTAGACATCGATTTTTTTGTTTTCTCGGGCTATTCCTTGCAAAATGCTGCAAGTTACGCTTTGGTTGAAGAGAAGGAAAAAAAGGATCACTTGGCAAGTTTCCAGCAGACTCTGCAATGGCGAATCTTAGGCATGAATAGTGAACGTTACTGATTCACTGCGGGAACAGTCAACTGAATTGGGAGCATGCAAAGAAAAAAAAAGGGCTATCCGAAAGAAGTTTGAAACCGGTGTTGTGTGTCAAGCGATGAGAAAAACGCCAGAAATATACACGCGTGTTGGTGTATCCAAAGACGTCGCCACATCCGCTTGAAAAAAGATGAGATACTACTCTTAAAGGCTGCGTGCACCTTTTTATGCCATCACATACTCAGTTTACCAGTCCTTGATTGCCACCGTCACATATTGAGAACTGATGAGCTTCACGCTACGTACGTGTCGCACTGAAAGTTCGTGAAAATTGCGGCCGGGGAAAATAGCAAAAAGAAGTGTGTACTCACGCAACCAGAGTTGTTTTTATTTATTTTTTTCTATGTACTTTGCCACGTTGTGGAGACTTTGGGTATTACTAATCGTATTAGGTAGCGGAACAAGGTCATCGATGTTTTTGTTTGATGTTTTTTCTTTTTTTACTCATTTCTTCCACCAATTTTGTTTTGTTTTTTTAGCTTTTTTTTATCGCTCTAGTCCGCCATGTTTGATAGGGCGAAAATAAAGAAAGAGAGGGAATAAAAACAAAGAGGAAAAAAAAGGGAGAGAGAATGAAGAGAGAGAGAGAAAGTTGAACAGCAGGCAGTCGCAATCGAACTGCCGAGCATCGAGAACGTATGATAGTTACGGTCCCGATCCATCGGCGAGTCATCAGTCTTCGGAGGTTTGCCAGCCAGTGGCTGACGTCGTGTCACACTAGTCCGGGGAAACGAAGCAATCGCAAAGCTATTTCACCACCTGTGCTGGCAATGGCGTCCAGAATTTCAGAACTCCAATCGGAAGCGATCGCCGAGCGAGGTGAACGGCGAGATTCGGAGATGGGTGACGATTGGGCCGATACGTTCGTCGATTCAACTCCGAAATTTGATCCGAATACTTACAACAAACGCGAATTAGCGCACAGGTTAGAACAATTGTAACTTCCGTTATGCCCTTGGCCCATTCTCTTTATAGCTCGGTTGGGGTTTTTCTTCTTGATTTCTAAAACATTCCAGTGGTTGAAAATTGTTGTAACCTTCAATTGCGTTCGCCTTCCGGCTATCCGTCTGAGGATGATGAAAGAATTCTGGTATCCGAAACATTCCGTGCGCTAAGTTACAAAGGGTATCCGTCCTGGTTACTTGTCCGTCACTCGAATACTTATGTCGAAACTAAATAGTTTTTTTATCTTGCTTATCGTCACGGTTGGAGTCAACGTCGACATGCTATAATCGTTACTGTAGACGGAAAAGGGTAGGGGTGAAAGACCAATTGATGTTATTGCGTTGCGACTAGCAGAGCAAAAACAAGTCGCCAGTTATATGCTCATTGTATTTTTAGATTTTAATCGGAACGTGGGATCGGCTATGAATAATCTCTGGAATTTTGGATACGTTATAGGCCAGAACGAGCAAAATAAGAAATAAGAAAAATCTTTAGGATTTTTCATTTTCTACTGTCGGTTCCATGACTTTAGTTGCGGCCTTCAACTAAAGTTATGGAACGCTAGTTGTAGTAAAATGTAGTTACTTAAAATTATGAAGAAAATCTAAAATGTTTGTTTAATTTGTATCGACAGAGTCTTTGTCAACCGGAGTCTGCACTTGGAGAAAATCAAATTCTATGGCTTCGATATGGACTACACGCTGGCAGGTAGTATTTCCTAGTTTTTTTTTTTATTCGATATGGCAAGGGCAAAAATCGTCGATATTGTTTACGTGTTGAAGGCAAGAGAATTTATTTAGCGTGCTACTACTGCGTGCCTACCTGTAGTTTGCTTTTGGGGCTTGTGGAAAGTGGATGATTAATGATAGGTTCGAAAAAAACGGGAGCTGTAGGCACGTTGGATGCCCATACGTATCGCCATTCATTGTTGGTTGTTTCTTTTTTTCAAAAATAAGAGAGCGTTCTACCATACGACTGTGCGTGACGTGGGGTCAGATATCCAAATTTCAAGGTGAATTTAATCGTGTTCTTCCGTCTTGATGGACAGAATACATTTCACCGGCTTACGAGAAAATGGGATTCGATTTATGCCGTGATTACCTCGTCACGATGGGATACCCGCAGGAAATTCAGGAGTTTGAATACGACCCTTCTTTCGCTTTGAGGTACCATAACAACTTGTTCTACAACTATAATCGAATTGGTTTTTATTCTATTTCTTATCAAAAATTCTACTAGAGGACTGTGGTTCGATACGCTGTACGGAAACCTCCTTAAGGTGGATGCGTACGGCAATATCTTGGTTTGTTCCCGGGGATTTCAATTCTTAAAACCGTACGTCCCATTTTAAGTTTTAAAGTTAAATACCCGACATCTAACTTGTTTTTGTTTTCTCCTATTCAAGGTCGGAAATTTACACACTGTATCCCAACAAATTCATTCAGCTAGACGAATCACGTGTCTACGTCCTCAATACGCTCTTCAACTTGCCGGAATGCTATCTGCTAGCCTGCTTAATTGATTACTTTATGGGCCAAAGAGAGGCGCACAGTGACGTGTTAGTTACTTATTAAAATTTAAAATTCATTCTTTTTAAATTTTAATGCGTAAAAATTCTGTTTTGGCAATAGGACGTCAACGGGCATCAAGTTGGGTGACTTGTTCATGTCTTACAAGTCCATGTTTCAAGATGTACGCACAGCCGTTGATTACGTCCATCTTAAGGGAGATTTGAAACGTTTAACGGTTGAAAATCTCTCGAAATTTGTTCAACGTGATGACCGTTTGCCGACTCTACTTGTACGTCTTAGGGAAAATGGCGCAAAAGTCTTCCTCTTAACCAATTCCGATTACAACTACACCAACGCAATCATGAAGTACATTTTGGAACCGGTAAGAAAATTTGAAAAAAAAAAACATCGTAATATAACATTATTACGATGCCTTATGTCCCTATTTGTTAATCGTTTCAGCTGGAAAAGACGGAAAATAGCCGTGAATGGATGACTTACTTTGATTACATTGTGATCGATGCTAAAAAGCCGCTCTTCTTCGGTGAAGGAACCGTCCTGCGCCAGGTTAATACCACGACAGGTGCCTTAAAAATTGGCACTCATTTGGGTCCTTTGAAGCCGGGCCAAGTGTATTCCGGAGGTACATCACAGTTCCTTTGATAACTGGGAAAGTTTAATATCCATTTGACTCGCAGGTTCTTGCGAGGTCTTCACTGACCTAATCGGTGCCAAAGGAAAAGACGTACTTTAGTAAGTGTTGAGTGAAATGTTGGGTGGATGAACTGATAAATCAAAACGTTCTAATTTTACCTCAACTCAGCTGTGGTGATCACATCTTTGGCGACATTTTGAAGTCAAAGAAAATTCGTGGCTGGCGAACTTTCCTCGTCATTCCCGAGTTGGTCCAAGAGTTGCACGTCTGGACGGACAAATGCCAGCTGTACACCCGCCTTCAAAATCTGGACATCAGTCTCGGAAATCTTTACAAGTATTGACATTCTTACCAAAGCCTAACGTGGAATCCGACTTCTATTTCTTGTTTGTGGGGGAAAACAGAAATCTTGACAGCTCTGCCCAGGTCAAGCCAGACATTAGCAAAGTCCGCATGGCCATGCGTGAAGTGACACACGAAATGGATTTGGCTTACGGAATTATGGGCAGTCTCTTCCGTTCAGGATCTCGCCAGACTTTCTTTTCTTCCCAAGTCGTCCGCTATGCGGACATTTATGCCGCAACAGTGCTCAATCTTCTCTATTATCCTTTCAGTTACATGTTCCGTGCACCAGCCATGTTGATGCCACACGAATCAAGTAAGAATCCTGACATAAGCATCAATGGGAAAATTCATTACAGATACCTTCTTTTTCTTCCCTCCAATCAGCTGTGGCTCATGAACAGCGTTTAGTCGTTGAAAATCCAGAAAAGTACTTCCGCTCCCGCCAGGGATCACTCACGCCCAGTTCAGTAGTCGACGATATACCTCCTTCGCCTAGGCCAAAGGTAAATTTGAAAATCCTAATACAATTCAAACGATTAATTCAATCAAACTTTCAAAAATTCAAAGATGGAAAGAACTACCAGCAATGTGCCCCATGCTAGGGCTGAAACGCCAAGAAAAGTCACGCACAATCACGACGAAGATGATTCCGAAGAAGAAAGCGAGAAATCTTCGTAGAATGTTGAAAGTCTTCTCTCGAATTCGAAATTACGTTTTCGAAAACAAAAAGCTATTAGCTTCAGTCAAGCGCATTCAATTCTTCCCGTTGATTAAACTATTTCTTTCTTTTTTCTTTTGCAAAATTTAGCTCTTAAGCTACACCTTCAATAGAAGAACTTGTGTCAGAATTTTTTGTCCGAGTGTTTTGATTTTTGTACTTAAGTGATAGGAGTTTTTTTTTCAAAAATGTTCTTTGCAGTCAACTGCAGCTTGAAAGGATATTGCCCAGATTTCAAGAGCATTTCTGTTCGTTTGAGCTCAATCGATGTGTAACAATACAAAATTAGAGTTAAAAGCTTGATTACTTTAAACGCAAATGAAACTACAAAACATTAGGCAAATATTAAATCAAATTTTCTGGGATACCGTACGTACAATTAGATCTACGGAAAAAATTTACCAAGCCTCTCGCCCGAGCCCTTACATGCAAGTTAACTCTAATTAATTTAACTTAATTAATTTGTTTTACCTGTAAATTCTTCTTCCTCTTACCTTTGAATTTTTAAAGGATGCCAAAACAATTACAATGCATAATTAAGAATTTTACTTTGACAGGAGATCTCCGAAGAATGTCAAAGGTTCACATCTGCATTGTTGATGTATTGCAACTCCCTATGAAGGTAAATTTTATACGATCGCAACAGTGTTACACCCGGGATACTGCGAAATTGCATCACACAGGCAGTTAAAGGCACAATAAATAACTCACGCTGAGATTGGTTGAAATCGTATCAACCGGCGAATTCTTTTCCTCGTTTCTGTAAGCAGAATGGTTTCCTTTTGGCTTTTTTCGCAACTTTCAGGCGAATCATTTCGGATGCAACGTCGATTTCAGAAGGGCCAAAAGTGTCGTACAGATCGACGCACACAAAAGGGACGGTGTGAACGATCCTTGCTACGAGATCTCGGTTCTTTATCAACGAAACTAGCACATTTTGTGCTTCGATTGTGTTGGCCTTTGCTGAGGTATCGATTCCATTCAGAAACATTTCAACTGCCTGAGTTGGTAAATGAACAAATCGTGGCATCGGATTGCAAAGGTTCCTCAAATGAACCAACTGTGAATTTCCGTAATCCACGAAATAGATTCCGAAAAAATCATTCTCTCCTTCTTCCATCACTCTTCCACGATACCACTTGTTGTCTTCTGGAGATCGGGCGATAACAATGTCGCCAGCAGATGGAGCAATGGTAATCCTATGTGGAAAGTAATTGGTAGTGTACTCTTCTTGTAGAGCTTTCTGTTGGCGAACGAAGAAATAGATTTAAAGCAAAAGCAATTCCGAAAATGAAAACTAAAGTATTACCTGTAAAGATTCCAGCGTTTCGCTGTCGTCATCATCCGCGAATGCATATTGCAAATTTCTCGTACCATGAGGCAAGATGGCATAGAATCGAAATGCGCTAAGGACGCATGTTACCTGTACATGAACCAAGGATCCCGACACCAAATGCAAAGAAGGTATATGGACGTAAACTTCAATTGTGTCTTCTGTGGGAACGTTTTTCCGTTCGTTACTGTGCAAATGATCACACCTGATACCTGGAAACAAGAAGTATAGAAGTGTCGCTGAATAAACAAATTAGTTTCTTTTTTTACCTTTATAACAACTTCCTTTTGCTGCGAAAAATCGACAAATTTTCTCCTCATCTTTGGGAATGTAACCCGTAGTTACCGAGTCGTAATTTTCCGTGTTCAGCGCAGGAGTGTTCAGAGAAGAGTAATAATCGTCGTACATGGGATCACCCCATTCAGATTCTTCATCATCTTGAACAGATAGCTCTGAAAATGTATAAGGCACGGTTAATACCTTTAAAAGAAAATGATGAATTTGTGGAAATACTAGTTGCTTCCTGGAAAACATTGGAGGATGCAAAGCCAAGTAAAACAAGTTGTTCGTTCACCGAGTATTTTTGATCGTCGCCATCTTTCAACATGACGAGTGGAAGTGCACCATCTTTGTGAAAGTTCATCGAACTGAACAAGGCCGTCAACTCTTGATCGATGCCAGCCAATTCGATGAACTTGTCGGTAGCGTCCGACGACCATTCTTCAGAATTCTAAATTTTTATGAAACAAAAGATTGATTACACATTTCACAATAAAATATATAATATTGAAATACCTCCGATCTTTGAAAAGGATAAATTCCGTCAAGCCGGCAGTGGAGTGCCAAGCAAGGGATATTCACGATTTCTTTAACTAGGGGTCTTAAGTGGCAAACTGCGACAACTTCGATGTTCCCCCAATCTACTAAAAAGACGGTGCAAGTTGTTTTATGTTTGATTTCTCCCGCGGCTTTCCATCCGATTTCATTGTCGGTCTCAACACTAAGAATTTGTGCACGTGACCAAAATTTCGATTGCATTTCTTGGACGACCCAAAAGGATCCCACCTCCGGCTGGGTAACAGGTACTGGTTGTGAGTTTTCATACAACTCATTTAATCGTTCGGACAGCGGCTTGACTATGGTTGAAATCTCGTCACGTAGATGGACGTAAAAATGGGTCGGCGATATCACGTGCGAGAAACAGCAGTAGAGTGTGTTTAAACTTGAATTTCCAAGCGCTGGTGAGACTCGTGGTTTAAGGATCGATCCATATTGATAGCTCAATGAGATCGGAGTTTTTTTCGACTCCCGTCCTGGACTAAACGTGTCATGGGAAGGCTAAAACACGAAAGTTCTTCAATTAATTTTCAATGTCAATTAAACGGTTAGCAAGAAACTCACTTCTTGATGCTCTGGATAACGGATTTCAGATGTTCTTGCGATACATCTGTGAGTGTCATCTTCACTATTCTCAATAACGGACTGGCGAATGCTGGGTGTTGAAAAATTAACGCAATCCAAAAATTGCTGCATCAGTAAGGGATCGGATGGTTCACGTAACAGCACATCAGAAGGAATCGCATCCGAAGAGTTACGATCTAGTAGCGAGGAGAAATTAAATGCGTGCAACCGAAAATTTAATCGACAACAATTATATACCTGAACTATTCGATTGCAGAGGTGATGCCCTGTTGGCAGGAGGTACGAAAAGGAGGGCATCAATATCATCCACCACATTATTTGTTAATGTGTTAGGAGAGCTGTTCTTGGTTGTAGAGATGTTGAACGGAATTGCACTGATTTTGACATTCTGATCTGTTGCAGAGGACAGTGCTACATTGGCCGAGCCAGAACACGAGGCTTGTTTTGTTCCCATTTCATATCTATCCTGATAAGAACGATTTGTAGTGATTTTCTTAGCGTTCTGTTGCTTGTTTTTGACGAGGTTCGGCTTCGAGATGACGAATTCTTGTGCATTGATATTCAGCGATTTTGTACGCCCAGATTTTTGATTGGACAAAAGCGTACTATTACTCCGGGATGTGGGAGAGAAGTTTTCGGAATTTGAAGGCAAGGAAACGTTCGACGCAGACCTGTTAGTTGGTACAGCATCAGATTCTAGGAATTCGTAACTGCTTTTCAACGAAAGATTCGTCTTCGACAAACTTTCTTTCGGTTCCGTCTCGAACGAGAAACTTTTCGGTAAAGAATCTTGAATACGAGGAGGCTCGTTAATGACGGGCTCGGAGGAAACTGTGTGTGACAACTGATGCGGGTTGAACGACTTTCCCATTCCCTCTTTGATCATAGCCGTTGCAACATCCATAATTTTTTTGCAATCTCTCTTACGTAGGGACACGTAATAGTCTGGAAGGTAATTCAAGAAGGCCTCGGTATTCTCTTGTTCTTCAGGAGGATGACGGAAGACTGCTATTATGCTTTCGCACCACTGATTAAAGAACAATATGGCGTCCGGTTCCCATATCTCCTTCGCTGGTTCTAAATCGTGCATTGCACATAACAAACCATGGGCAGGTTCAAGACAGAATGGTTTTTGTATAGTATAGAGCTGGTCAACTGTAGCTGCAATGGTTTCACCGTAATCAACCAATATGATTTCCAGGGTAGGCGTAGCTGCGCTGAACTCAATGGTAGTTATCTGGCAAAAGCAATATGATATGATGGCAATGTACATATTTCTTATGGATTTCTTACCACTTTTCCTCTACAATACTTTCCCATGTGTAAGCAAACAACGAAAGCGCCAGGACAAGGCAGCGTCTTTAATGGGGTGCAATTACGATAAGCCATGTTGAGTTGTTCTTCAAGACTTTCGACTGACGTAGATTCCAGCTTAAGCCAAAATCTGCTTGGTGAACCAGGTGAAAGGATTTCAACCAAGTATGGTTTATTAAACACAATACTTGTTTTGGGTACAATCAAATCAAAAACAGAACCTGTTGCTTCTGAATTCTTAGAATGAGAATAAACCATTAAGCTTGAAACTGGCTAACAGTGAAAAGGTTTACATACTTCTTGATTGCTTGGACAGAAATTCTGCTTTTCATCTGGGATTGCATTGGCAACTGTAGCCAACTTTTCTCTGCATTCCTTGAGTACAGTATTCATCCTATCCAGATTTTCCAGCACATCTGGATGGCTGCCCTTGACAAATAGATTTTCAACAGCACTTTCAGCTTTGTTGTAAGTGGAGTCCAAAAACTGTTGGATTTTCTCTCGGTGAACACGAATGTCTTTCAGGGTAAGATTTTTGAATTCATGGTCAGTGGAAGACATCATAGGAAACCTGTGGATAGTAACAGACAATTAGATTTAAATGAATAGTTCTCTGCAAGTTTCATGTAGTTTACCTCAATTTCCCGCGTATTTTTCACCATAGATCTAAAGCACGTGTTTGGCCACGATTATCAATATCACAAACTTGTCTGCTAATCGTTTTTGCCAAATGTGAAGTAAACACAATTGCAGAAATGATTTGAAAGTAAATTAATTAATCTTTTTAAAGAACGGGAATCTTAATTTTAAAGAAGGTGAGACACAACCAACAATTTAACATTTTCATCTTTTGGTTTGGTTTCGTTGTTGTTAAATGAAAACAATTTCACGTTTCGTAAACTATTCGCTAGATGGCTATAGTTTCAGCGCTGTAGAAATTTGAAAGAGATCGTTTTTTTTTTCTTTTTTCGTTTTTGTATATTTCGTTTCTCGTTTCAACATTTTTTACGACTTCCGTAGTCGAAGATTATAACAAACTTGCATGTATTAATCGAATGTCTCGTGATTTGGTACAAATGTACAGGTTATGAGTGCTTAAGGGAGAAGGGGAGAGGGTCAAACACAGAGAGTTGTACAATAGCCGGATCATTGGGTTCAACTCTGAAAAGAATCCTACCGATTATGACATTTGGGTCAATTAAAAAAAAAAAAAAAGTACGAAATTGGATTAGACTGCGTGTGGCACGGCGCGCTAAAGTAATGTTGCGGTCAAACTACAGCTCGCCCGAAGCTCGAACGACACCTTAGGTTTGCAGTCGAACCTTTCGGATCTTTCGCAGCTCGGTTTTGCATATTAAACGTACCAATATATAATAATATTTAATATAGTAGGTGTTCGACATGCTTATATCACTGTACAACACAGATTTTTTTTCAAGGGGAGGCCGCATCAAACTTTTGACCTTCACTCCCAGCGTCCAGTTTCGAAAATCGCCGATTACAGCTGAGATCGATCACGCAACATCCGAGTCTTTTTTCTTTTCACTAACGGGAGACAAAATTCAAATTCGCATCGACAACAAAATCGTGGGGTAAATCACCATCACAAGCATTTGAGGGAAGAGGATTTTTCGCAATCCCGCCAAAACACAATTATTTTTTTCAAATACCAATGGGGTAGGAGGAGGATAGAAACTGAAGGGGAAAACAAATAAACAAACAGAAATACATTTTTATACAAAGAAGGGTTTAATTTAGTGGTCGTCAAATAAACGTGCGCACAAAAGGGTGAACACCAGTGGGGTTTTGGATTTCTCTCGATTTCTTTTCCATTTTAACAGGCCGCCTCTTGATGGTTGTATGTTCGGCTAAGAACCGACCCTGTTCCATGGAGGTTGCCAGTAATATGTTTTTTTTTTGTACTGAGCTCTGACTTTTCCATTTCTTTTTCCTTATACGATCTCATTTTGCATTTAAAAAAAAAGACGATCGCGTTGCGTCGATTCCCAGTGAAAAAATTTGCCTACATCTGAACACGCGACAATTAAAAAAAAAACAAAGGGATTTCTTTTGCTATCCTACTTTTCACGGTCGTGTTTTCATCCCGTATGCAAAAT
The DNA here is from genome assembly GCA_013167095.2 of Daphnia sinensis. Lineage (NCBI taxonomy): Eukaryota > Metazoa > Arthropoda > Branchiopoda > Diplostraca > Daphniidae > Daphnia > Daphnia sinensis. The sequence continues at coordinate 2,610,878 of CM023192.1, read as the reverse complement.
ATGTTCCAACACAAACTTGACATTCTCTAAGGGGGGTAGGGGGGTAGTCCTTCCAAGTCTTCCATTTTTCAATCACGTAGGATTATCACAGATTTCCATCAGCAAACGGTGGCGCTCCATTAAAAATTCCTTGCATTTCATTATCATCAATCGTTCAATTGTTTCTTAATCACACTTCAAACAGAATAGTGGCTTATCTCGGTGGGCTGAGCTCCGCGTAGTGGATGGGCCAATGTGGTGGTCAGCTGTGGATTGTGTTCTTCGAGCGAATGGCCGGCGTAGTAGACGACCAAGTCGTTCAAGGTGGGGAACAAAAGGTAAGGCTCCGTGAAGCCGAACCCTCTCTCTGACCGGTGGATGAGAATGTGGCCGACGCCCTTGTCCACCCTGCGATAGGCGATCGACAGGGCGAACGGGGCGCTTCCGGCTGCGCTGCGACGGATCAAAAACGTCCCGTCCGCTTTGTTGGCCAGGAGGCGTTCGGCATCGGGACGGGTGCAGTCCGGTATGAGCCAGTACTGGCTGTCGGCGTGCATGTGTAACGGATGAGCTTGTCCAGCCACTTGGCAAGGCACGGCTTGATGCTGGACGGCCGGTGGCGGGGCAACTTGCTGAATCGGCACCGATATCGGAGCCGGCCCGTCTCCAGTTCCATCGTAAGCCTTGTTTTCGATGCCCGTCGGCATCTGGGTGACACCCGACGACGCGGAAACGCTAAACGGTTGGACGGCCAGGCCGCCATCTTCTCCATTGCTCATTCGACTGAGCTGGACTTCGGGGTTCTTGCCGTGACGCAAGAGCCACATTTGCAGCAGGTCTCTCGTCTTACACAGTTGGTGCAGCTCGGGTTTCAGGGCGTTCATCTCGCGGTCCAGATTGCGGCTGAGGACGGCCTGGACGCGCAGATTCTCCTGCAGGTCCTGGCGCGATTGCTTCAGCGTGTTCATGCGCGACTTGAGCAGCTCGTAGTTCTCCTTCAGGCTGTGGATCTCGTGGCGGTGCGCCTCGCGCTGGAACTTCTCGTGCATGTGCAGTTGGTCTTCGAACATGGCGACGGCCTCGTCGAACGCGTCCAGCGCTTGTTTCTTCAGCTGGATCTCCTGCGAACATCGCGAATAATCATCGTGATACTGGTCGTAGAGACGCGATCGGTTCAGGTATTCGTTATGGACATCTTCCAGCCGCTGTCTCATCTTCTCCACGTCGCCATTTCCGGCTTCCACTTCTTCGGCCTTTATTTAAAAAAAAAATCAGTTAAATCAAATTTGAATAATTGATTCTTTATTTTAAAATGAAGACTTACGTGTTGGCACCGGGAAACTGGATAGAGCAATTTCACGTCCAACGTCGGGTTGTACTGGGACAGCGAGACGGACCGGTAAAAATGGATGAGTTCCGGTACGGAACTAAAACGGTACGGTTCGGAGAATCCGTAACGCCCCTGGCGGCTGCAGCAAATTTTGATGAGCTTGTTGGATCCGCCTTTGCGCAGCGTCAGCGTGTACTCGCCGGCTTTGGACGAGGCGTCGCGCACCAGGAACGTCCCGTCGGGCGTGTCTTTCATCAGATCGTTGACTTCTTCGCGGGTGATGTTGCCCCAGTACCAGTCGGCTTCGCTCAACGGCCGCAGGTCCATCTCGCTGGCCGAAGGAACTCCTGTCGCATTGACAGCATCGGCCGGTGCATTTTGCGACGTCGGTCGCAGATGGTTCCGCGGGGGCAAAGTGGGCGCCGGGGCGAATTCGGGCATCGCTTCGCCCCAATCACAGCGAAGTAGAAGCAGTTCCAAAACGCGAACGTGAGCCTCTGCGTTATGGACAATTTGTCTGGAAACAAAGAACGTCAATTATATTCGGATATAATTTATGAATTTTTTCGAAATGAATTTACATGATGCGTTCCCAGGGCGGGCGCAGGAAGATGTGGGCAAAGACTTGAATAATGAGGGTAGGAGGTTCGCAACGTCCTCGGCCGTGTTGCCACTGGCAAAGTCGGCAAATGTGAGCCAGCAGGTAACGCAGAGTGGCCCGATGAAGGTCTGGAAGTTGTTGAACAAGCCGATACAACTGGGCGGCGCAGTAGTCGTCACGACTGATCCCTTTTTTTTTTGAAAAATTATTTTGAATAATTCTTTTTAAATCCTGACTTTGAATTGGGTAAAGAAAAAAATGTTCTACTTACGAGATGCTTCGATGATGGCGTCGTACCACTGCGACGGAATGAGTGGGTCTGGCAATTCACGTAACAATTTTTTCAATCCGCTGGCAAGGACGTGAGGTTCGAACATCGACAGATCACCACCTCCTTCTGAATGGCGAAAAAATGCAAATTAAGTTAAACACACACACACACAAAAAATAAGACGAATAATGAAAGAAAGTGGGGAAAAACGAACCGGAATCGGTGCTCAATTGAAGGCATAACTGCGAGATGATCTCTGCACTGGGAGTGGTCGTCCTGTACAGACGATAGAGATCGAGACTGGGCGTGGTAGTGGCACGCTGTTCGATTTCCTGTACCAAGCGCAAAACCACAGACGGAACAGACGTCGAATCGCTGCCAGTAGATAGCCGACATAATGCTACGCCGAAAACTGTTAAAGATAAAATGATAAATATTTCAAAAATGAAGCCTTTTTAATTGTGAAGCTAAAAACGAACCTGTTCGATTATGGAGCCGGTTGGCCCGCTCGGGCAAGCCTTGCAAACAAGCGGGCAGTCCGGTTGCGGAGCAAGTGCGATGGGCAATCAAACCACAAGCTGCAATAGAAAAAAACAAAATGAAAAATAAGAATTCAAAAAACATTTGAAAAACATTCAAGAAAAAGAAAAAAAACTTGCAGTGGCAGATAAGTCCTTGATGTAAAAGTCCGCGTAGAAATTTGTGGCACTTGTCGCAGCGCTCCAGCGACTGGAAACTGGACTCAACCATCCGGTGAGGCGGAGTAAGGGCCGAGTGAGAATTCGAATCGGCTTCGCTGCCATTGGCCGTCGACGCGGCCAATAATTCAGACTCTTTGCTGGCCGAGCGCTGACACAGTTCGTCGATGCAGACGAGGATGGCTTTCTGGTGAAATTCATCCTTGACCCCCATATTCTAAAGGCGAACGAGAGATGGGACAAATCAATTTTCAAATGTTTAACAAAGAATAAAAAAAAACAACACAGTTCCAGCTAACGGACCAAATAAGGATATTTACACGAGCCAGGCAATCACACACAAGCAAGGTCATCCAACGAAAATACACAAATAAAGAGAGAGAGAGAGAGACTTAGGAGCGTTCGTCCAATTGACACCCCGCCAAAGGAAGCGGGGGGGAAATCGCCCTCCCCAACGTCCGGAAGAGCACACAGAACGTCCGGAAATGAAAGCGTATGGTCCTTTTTTTTTTTTTATTGACGAAGCCATTTTCAAAAAAAAAGATCAATCATCTGTTTTTTTTTATTACTATTTTCTTTTAAACTATTCAAGTGAAACCAAATGTTAATTTTTTTCTTTTCTTTTAAAACCCCATTTTTTTATTTTATTTTTTTCATTCTTGGCAACCGGTCTGTGCGGATTGCTGGGAAACCGGTGGAAACCAGTTGGCTCTGGTTTGCGTGGCATGTGCTATTCGATGCAACGCAATCGACGGTGGAAGCCACTCTACGACGATATCAATCAAGAGAGTGAAACCGACAGATGTGGCTATAAGAGTAATCACAAATAAAAATCTTCAGCATTTTCGTCCTAGTGCGGAGTGTAAATGTCGACCTTTTTTTTTTATCAAACATGATTTAAAAAAAAAATGGCTCGATTTATTTATATTTCCTTTTCTCTCTTGTGTTTCTATTTATATGAATTTTTATTCTTTTTTCCTGCCTAGAACGGCCAGTCATTTGATGCCGGATAACCTCAGATTACGCCATCAGAAGTTCTCATCGTTAGATTTTATTTTTTAATAAAACTCTAGGCTCAAAACTTTCGTTATTAAAAAAAAAATTTAAAGCCAACGATGAGAATCGATCGTTACACAGAAAAAAAAAATTTTTAAACTTCCCACAGCCAACATTCTAACGGCCCGATATCATTTAAAGCCCCCCCCCTCTCAAAACGTAACGTATAGCAAAAAAAAAAAAAATCAAGATAAAAGGGAATAAACCGGGTCACGAAAAATTCCTACGGACGTTCCTCTCTTCTATTTGGAATTCTACGACATCGATCTCGGCGAGAAAAGGACTGATGTGTGTGTTATGCGCGCGCGCACGTCATCATCAAGAACGAACGCCCCACGTGTACGACCTCCAGTGGCACAAAGGCACGTCGCCAACATGCACTTATCAATGAAATGTTGGCAAAAAAGAAATAAGAAAAAGAACTTTTAGCTTAACAACTTCGGGACATCTAAATGTGCAGTTGATATATATGACGTCGAAATGCGAAAGACAACGGTAGAACGTGGACACACAAAACAAAAAGATTGGACAGCATAGATAGGCAAAAAAAAAAGATTCTTCTTTCTTGTTCTTTTTTTTTTGACACAAAATGCAAATGAGTGCGACGACGACAATAGTCCCCATAAATACGACCAAGGCTTCAAGAGTTTTTCAAAAGATTTATAGGCAAAAAAAGGGCTTGCTTGTATTTATATCTATATAGCCCCGGCCTGTGGGGCTATCAAGACCCCAATGCCATCGGATAAGAAACACAAGACAGACGGTTGCCAATAAATCCCCCCCCAATCTACGCACTCAATGAAGGCGTCCATCTCTCTCTCTCTCTTCTACGATAACGCCAAATCAAAAGAATAGAAAAGAAAAGAAATTACCGTCAGTTTGTCCTTGTCCAAACTCAGCAAGTCAACGCCTTTGATGTCTTTCGACCGGAAGAGTTCCGCGTAGCGGTAGAGGTTCAGGGCTGCCATCCATTCGACCACGTGCGTCGACGTCCATTGGCTGATGGCCTAACACATCCAAAACAAAAAGGAAAAATGAATTAATAACATATTACTTATACACATTCCAAAAATGAAATCGAAAGAAAAGAAATTAATGGATCCACTTGAAACAATCTACCAAGGATGACGGCTAGACGATAAGGAAGTTGCCTTACTGCCCCTCACCCCAAAAAAGGATCGCAACACATTATGCATTTATTTGTATGGGTGACGGAAATGAGCGTGAAAATTTAAAAAAAAAAGGTCGCATATCTAAATAGAGGAAATGCCAGCCTCTCTTTTCTTTTTTCAGAAATCAAATCGAAATAAACACACACGAAGGCCATTCTTTTTCGTGACTTTCACGAACTGTTGGGCTGGCTTAAAGAGGAGGAGTGATGTACTGAACGCGGGCGGTACTTGCACGCACAATAAAATAACGGCCGCCAAGAAAGAAAAAAGAAAAATGCCCGAAGAAGAAGGGTCGGACTAGGCACGTGGAGCTGCGATCGATTTCATCGATTTTTTTCTGTCTCTTTCACGATGTTTGAAAACGGGTGGATGAAGGGGGGGAGAGGAAAGAGCCCCACCCTATCTTTGTGATTTGACATTCTAACTAAGTCCGGACGTGGAAAAAGAAGTCAGCTTCGAAATGAACGTTTAACAATGGATGATTTTTTTTTCTTACTTAAACCTCCCCAACCTTCCACTTGAAAAACGGGAGGATTTGGGGAGGGGAATTTCCGGGATTTTTATTTTTTTTTTTTAGGTGACTAGCTCATAAAGTTCAACTATACAACGAGGCCGTGACTGTATGGGATTATCTGTTCGGACGCGATGGCATTTTGAGTTTATCCGTTTCTTTTTTACCCAAAAAAAAGGACGAGGTCACCTGGGCCGAGGCCGTTTCTTTTTTTTCTTTTTAAAAACGTTGTTATGGAAACAGAATAGGCAGACGATCCTTGGAATAAGAAAAAAAAAATTGTCGAATCATTTTGAAAAGCCTCTGACGAATTAAGAAAATTAGCACGTTGTTCCAATACTCAACAGCGTAACGAAAAACCATGTCTGAAAAAAAAACGCAATAAATCCCGCGTGAATATGATTTTTAAAACTTGAAAATCTCGTTTTTTAAAAATCACTTTGCATATTCTTAGATTGAACATTTCGCACTCACTTTCGATTCAACGCATTTCTCCCCTCCAAATTTTGAACGAACGAAAAATTGCCATTTGAAAAGCGTAGGTCGTCCGCGTCCAGTACACGGGCACCTAAGAGACACACACACACACGCGTTACTAGGCGCCGCTCCCGCAAACTGCCGTCTTGCCATTGGCTCCGTCCTCGGCCAATCGTCTAACGGATCGATGTTTTCAGCTTATAGACGGGGTGGTAAAGGACAGGCAAGGCGGGAGGACGACCGAACGAGCACGGACGCTGGTAGAAACACGGCTTTAGACGCACCGCATAAAATGCCAACCCCCCCCCCCCCACCCTTTCCTCCTTTTTAAAGAGGGGGTCACTTTAGCAAAACATTCATCACCGTTCACAAAATGGAAACAAAAAAAAAATGGCCAAGGCTAAACTCCGTGTTTACGGTTGCGAATAATAATTTTTCGGCATGCTAATTTGTGACTTCCAACAGTTGAGAGTTCCAAAAATATTTATTTAAAAAACACGCCCTTCCCCCCATTTTCTTTTTAAAGTTGACGAATTCCCGTCCCCAATCTGGCGGGACCCGTGTATTTTCACACGTCCGTGACTCTCGCGCCGGAACGGAGTGGCCCCGTCCTTCACTGTCTCTCTCTCTCTCTCTCTCCCCCGAATCTATGCCAAAATGTTCCAATACATTTTTTTAAAAAAGCTCCACGTGGAGTAGGAGTTCTCCTTTATCCCGTTTGATCTAAAAACTTCCATGCACCGCAACAAGAAAAAAAAAAAAAAATGGAAGGGAGATCTTGTGGTTGTTCGCCTTCAGACTTTTTAAACTGGTTTCGGCAACCTGTTTGGGTTTGAGTTCGAGTTCAAAACTATTTTTACACCAAATTTTTATTTTTCCACGTGAATATCTTTACTAACTAAAAACAATTTTTCTTTTCGTTTTTTTTTTTTGCTAATGCACGACGAATACATTACATTCCAGTTCTCTCTCCCCCCCCATTGCCTTAAAGCAACGGTTTTTATTCGTGTCACGCAAAAAAAAAAAAAATACGACCGTATCGGAAAACCAAAACATTTTGGCATTTGTTTAAATCATTTTTTTTTGCTTTGCAGTCGTTTTCATCCGGACCAAAGTGAACGAGCAGTGAACCCCCCCACCCTTGTTTGCGTGTAATGGAAGACGGGGACGACGTCATCACACGTTTTGATCTCGATGATCAAACTGATGACCACGTCTCTTTGCTGACCGACTCATTTCTTTTTCTTTTTTCTTATTTGAATAGTGTTACTTCACACACACAGATACGCTGTTGCGCTACTGCGTGTGTCGAACGAAATCGAAGCTGCGAAATGAAAAAAAAGAACAAAATCTCTTCAAGAGCCGGAAAATGGTTTCTGATGATGGAAGCAAAGTATTGCGTTGCCATTGTTTTCGTTACGAATTTTCTTTTTTTTCCCAGCGCGGTTTCAAACTACTCGCGCAAAAAAAAAAAAAAAAAAGGCAACAACCAATGGGAGAACAAATCACGGTGACCTTATTGGGCGACGTTGAAAAAGAACTGCTAACAATCAACTCGTTGACCCTCTCCGTGCGGAGACTTGTTACATAGCAATTCCTTTTTGCCCTTCCAGCGTTTTTTTTTCTTTTCTTTTCGAAACATAAAATTAAGAAACAAACAACAAAAGAAATTCGTTGTTTCTTTTCTCGTTCGTACGGGGAGGGTTAGAAGGAACGTGAAAATTTTGCATACAGATCCCCCCCCTTCCCAAAAAATAATTCATGGCAACGACAAAAAACGCCATTACTTATAAATCCCGCATCGTTAAACGCGAATATGCTGCCCTCTCTTGCGCCCCCTTTTTTTACAGTCGGGATAAATATAGGAGGTTGCACTGTTGCCAGATTTTCAGACATTACAGTTTCTGCTTTTTTTTCTTTTTTCAATAAAATCGTAAATAAATAAAAAAACGTACCGAAAATGGACCATCTTATCTTAAAAAAAGGTGAGATAAAAGATAAATTGATTAGGACTGTTTGAGGACCTTGAACGGGGCGACCTTCAAACACAGCGAACCGATACCCCGTTCAACCCAGAGTTCGGAAAAAAAAATCTGATGATTTATGCATCCTTTGTCTCCCCCCATTAAAAAATTAAATATACTGCGAAATAGATTTTCTTTTTTAAACGGATGCTGGGCGGAGAGATGCGAAACGAAAAAACAAAACAAAAACAAAACAAATGAAATGCATAAGAAATAAAGAGAAAACTTACCACATCCTGAGGCACTGTCTGTGGTAGGGTCGGTGATGGAACGTCATTGAGCGCTGCGTCGTTGCTGCCGCCGCTGCCGGTCGTGATGGATGAGACGGACGGACAGCATCCGGCCGGCGTGTCGTTGCTGCCGATGTAGCGGGCGCACGCTTGATGGTACACGGCCTGGCACTCTGCAATGGACGAAAGTAAACTGCAGTCACAGCAGCAGGTGGGCAAACAAGCGCACAACAGTCGGCTGTAAGGGGCCGGCGGCGCCACTAGCGACGCCGCGGCGGCCGCGATTTTGACGCGGGCCAGCAAGGCGGGCGCGGATTCGACGGGCGGAGTGGGCGGATGCGAATGGGTCGGATGGTGCGAGGGCGACGAGTGCCTCGACACCAAAGACAAGCTGGCCGATCTCGGTCGGGCCGACGAAACGCCATTTTCAAACGATTGGCCGCTAGAGGCGCCACTGGACACGGCAGCGGCGGCAGCGGCCGCCGTCGTCGTCGTCGACGAAACCGCTAAAGACTGGACTCCGCTGCCGGAAGCCGATTTCAAGTAATTATTCTCATCGGCCAATCTGGCATCGAAGGCGTGCTGTCCGGCCGCCGCGACGGCAGCGCCGCCGTGCTGCTGGAGCAACGCGAGCTTATAGCGCGTTATCTCCGAGACAAAGAGCGACGAGGTGGTGGAGGAGGACGGACCGCGATTCGAACAATGATCGTCCATTTCGAGGGCCAGCGTCAGCGTTGCCAAGGAGGGTCCAGCTGTTCCAGCTCGTCCCACCGCTCCGTGACTGAAGCGGCCGAGCTGGCTGGAACAGCTCAACGCCGCAATTGACATAGCAACAGTAACTCACACTGCCGCCGTCGTCGCTGCTTTAAAACAAAACACTCTCGCTTCGAATCCACATACAAAAAAAAATTGTGTGTGTCTTTTTTTTCTTTAACTGTTCCCCGGCCAGCGCAAAGTTCAACGCGATTATCTTTCCGAAACTTGTTGCCGCCGCGAAACAAAGGCAACAACGTCAGGCACTGACATTAACACAATTCAAATCAAGAGATGATTTTATCCCGCACAGCGTTAACAGTGTACGAAATTAAAACAAAAGAAATTCGTAAGACTATATCATTTGATTTTCACTCGCTTGATGCCTGCAGGGCTTACCGGCACACTTTCTTTCACGCAGTTGCCAAGGGCCCCGGTTAACATAGGGCCTCGGCACACACACACACGTACACACACACACGCGCGTATATATATGTATGTATATATATATATATACAATCCGCTTAGCAACAGCGCTGTTCGGCCAGCCCCTACTAAAATTGCAGCAGCAGCACCTATCGTGCGCTCTCACCAACTCACGTACAGTTCTCTGTGTGTGTGTATATATTCACCGGGGTTATATACACACATACACACACACGTACGCAACACTTAAAACACAAAAAAACGTATACGACAACACACACACACGAATAATGAAGACCCAAAGATTTCCTTTTTCTTTTTTTTTTTGCCACAATTCGGACAGTCGAGTTCCCCCCCACACCACACGATAATTTATTCAGTCAACGTGAGTACCGCGTGACTTGTCGTCCAACGGCTCCGCCACTCACGAAATAAAGAGGAGGGGGAGGGGAGAAAATGCGTTTGGTTAAAGTAGTCGATTTTTTTTTCTTTTTCGAAAATGTTTTCGAAAGCAAAAAAAAAAAATTGAAATTTTTTTTCGGGAGGGAACGGGAGTGCGCGACTAGTTGTTGGCGGACCGGCGGCGGATCCCAGACTGCTGGTAAGACTCTGTCATCTTCACGAATATCAACCGGTTTCTTTCGTTCCCCCTCCCCCCCTTAGCTTTTAGCTCACGAACGAACCTCTTTTTTGTTTCCCGGGACTGCGGCTGCGCGGCGATCTCAGCGCCACCTGGCGGCGGAAAATGACACGATCATTTTTTTTTCGATTTCATTTTTAATGAGACACGGTTGCCGATGGCGATGTGTTGGCGCATAAATTTTCGACAACAAGAAGGAGAAGTCATAATCGAGATGATGTAATTTCATTCAACCATTTTTTTTTCAGAAAACGAACTGAGAGTCGTTAAAATGACCTATCATTCATTCGCTAATCAATAGAACGCTCTCGTTTGCACACGTTGCTGAACGAACCGATCAAATTAAAAAAGTTCATTCATAAAATGAAACGAATGACCTCCCGGTTAATGGCTCTGCCGAGAAATTTTCCAAAGAGCGGTGTACGGTAACACCCAATTAACAAGCAATAAAAAACATTTTCAAAATTTTCAATTATGTAAATTGATACGGGATCTGGGATGGCGATCTTTAAAAAAAAACGGCGAGTCTGCGTACACTGCGCTTTTTTTTTTTACAGGTAGCACCGGAGACAGCGATTCTACGAACCCATTAATAATGCATTTAAATTCAGACTCTCGTCTATCACGCAATCGCCAATTAAATTGGGGGCCAAATTAAAATATCAAGTCATTCACCTGTGTTCACACGATCCCATGTAACCTCCCCCCCCCCTTTTTTTCAAACCCTTTCAATTTGGTAAAACAGATCAATGATGTGTTGCTGGTTGAGCATTTCGATACACTGTGATTGCCAAGTACATTGATCTATACCACAGTAACGAGACCGGCATAAAATAAAAAAGATCGAGTTCATCGAACTTCCGAGTTAAACAAATCGACAAGGTAAACCAATAACCAAGTCGATGGAAAGCCATACGAAAAAAAAATTTAATTAATAATGATTCTTTTCATTTTTTTTTTTTTTTTCGCAAGAAACATCGTTCAGCTAAAAAAATAGGTTTACGCAAAACTCGTTCGTTCTTTAAAAAAATGGATAAAAGAAAAATCTGAGACACTTTCATCGACGGTACTCGGAACGGTACACACACGCACGCACGATAGAAAAGAATTACCTTTAAAAAAAAAAAGAAAAAAAGGCCGGGGCTTAAGAAGTAGGACCCTGATCTTTGGTACCAAAGAAAAATTGATTCCTTTTTTTTTCAAAATCCCTTTTACTAACTATATTATTGGAATCGTACGAGTAAACGACGTGTACCATACAGTCATTGGCGATTGACGTCACGCACCAAACATTTCTGAATAGCCGGATGATGGCCGTCTTTTTTTTTAAATAGATAAAATAAATATAAAAAAAAACATTTAAAAAATAAGATGATAACCCTTTTTTTTCTCCTGGTTTGCACGAGGACGGTGCCATCAACAAAGAAAAAAAAAAGAGGGGGGGATACTGCTGGCAGTGTGGGGTATAAGAAACATATCCTTATCCTTTCCTGTCTCTTTCTTCCGATCATTTTCTCGTTTAATAACGTCAAAAAGAAAAAACGAAGAGTAAAACTATCGTTTTCAATCTTCTCCAAGGTCTTTGAGTAAAAACGCTTCCTGGCTGGATGACCAAAGGGTGGGTCATTGGGTTCGTTCAGACTACACTGTATAACCATGTTCTGGTTATGGTTACCGTCAAACAACATAAAGAAGAAAAACAAGTGAAGTGAAATCGAAAATTGGTTGTGTGTGTGTGTGTGTGATGTGTGCAAATATGGGAATTCTAGTTCTATAAAAGAAAAAAACGGTGATTATATCTATTGATTGCTTGTGAGAAAAGAGCACAAAGAGACGTTTTTTGGTTATTGATCTCCATGGGTGTGTGTGTGTGTATGTGTGTGTACGTACACACAAAGAGAGAGAGAGAGAGAGAGAGAGAAAGACATTATGGATACGATTTCTATTTCCTTTTTTGGCTAATTTTTCGGAGCTATTTGCCGTTTCCTGGCCAATAAGAATTTATTGAGATGATGTAATTGCACACTCGACTTAGTTATCGATCAATTACCTTTCCCGTCCCGGCAAATGGCGCCGCAAAACGATCCCCCCTTTTTTTCTTTTTGTTCTTTTAACTCGAAATATTTCAAATTCCTCCTCCAAATGAAATTTTGAAAAAGAAAAAAAAATTAAAAGAAGAAATAAGAGAACATAAAATTAAATAAAATTGGCCATTTTTGTTTCCCCTAGTAAAGAAAAACGGAAAAACTTGTTGGATGTGCGCGCGCATCATCCTTTGTTCGTCTGCTAGCGTCGTTCGTGAGTTTGGTCGGTAAACACCGGCCGCAAAAAAGAAGAAAGAAAAGAAAATCTATTAATACGCGTGGATATAAACTGGATCGTACGAACCCAACCACCCCACCCTCTCAACTTTAAATAGCTGTTTGTTTTATTTTATTTATTTTTTTTTGCTTTCCTTCTTACGTTATGAAATTTCATTGCATTGTTTACACCATTTCTCTGCTTAACCACCTTTTGCAAAAATTGGATTGTAAAAATTTAAATGTCGAAAATAGATTTGATTGCTTACTCGCTCGTTACGATTAACACATTTCCCGCGTCTGTTTAATAATAATAAAAAAACATGCGCAATTTTTGGATGTTGTTCGTTAAACAAAAAACAACCGAATTGCGAGCTGTCCACGTTTTCACGGCAAACTAGTTTACCCAGTCTGCGTGACGCCTCCCTCTCCCCTTCTTTTTTGCATACCCAACTAAAGGAGACTTGGCGGTCGTGCATGACCACACACACACACACACACGTCTTTGAAGCCCTTTCACCAACCGCTAAGTTGTACAATCCATTTTTACTTTCGGAAATTCTTTTTTGTTTGTTTCACTTTTTAAAAAATAACATTAGAAAAAGTTATTTTAAAAATTTAAATCAAAACCTTATTGATATCTACATTTTACGGGAGGGGGGGGGAGGCGTGAAACAGACTGGAACCAGCAAAGTGAGGATGTGTTTCGTTTTTTTTTTTTTTTTTTCCGGACCGTTCTTGTGTCATTTCCCATTCTCGGATGATTTGTGCGGGCGACTCGGGATGGACGTGCATAACACGCGCTAACAAGACATTGGACTCCCGATGAAATCTTATATTACATACCTAGGCGCACGAGTCATCATTCGATCTCGATTTCCCGTGGACAACAAAATGCAAATTTTTTTTTCTTTTTCGTGTAAACGCAACTCCCCCCCCCCCAATCTCCAAATAAAAATGGCTTCTTTACACTTAGCGTCTAGCCCATCCATCATTCCCAGTAGAAAATCAATAAGTTAACCTCCGTTTGAATAGAGAGAGAGAGAGAGAGAGAGAGAGAGACTGTCTTTCCAATCTCAATTTTCAATATCGAGATAAAGGTCCATAAACGTTTGGCGAGAGAGAGATATCAATAATTTGAATGCGTTTCACGTACGCACAATGACCAAAAGTCGGCGTCGAACTTGATCCTAAATGGAAAACGCCGTCCGCGACCGCCTCGTTATTGTTACCAAGGGCGCACAACAAACAAAAATTTCGAAGCGAAACTCGTTGCAATCGAAAAGCTGAACAGCATTATTGAAATCGCTATGCAAAAGAGCAAACCGCATTTCATTTCTCTTCAACTCCCAATTTTTAAAATTAAAACAACTAACCTTCCCCCTCCCCCCAAAAAAGGACAATTAGAAAAAATTATAATAACGCAACAAAAATTAGAAATTAAAAAGTTAATCTAAAACTGAAGGGAGAGGGAGCAATCAAAATAAGTTCTTCTTAAACCGACCATAGAGACAAAGCACGCTATAACGGAGCGTGACGTCACGCACGTACATGTATGCATACGACACACACAAAGGATTCTCAACTGGCTTAGCAACAGTCGCTCAAGTCTCCACTAGCCGGCCCTGTCCAGACAAAGGGAGACTTCGACTGGTTAATGATTACGCATGACGTGTGACGCAATGCCGACATGAAAAAAGAGTAAAATGGGTCCGTTCGGTCATAAATAGTTTTTTAACTCTCTTATTTCGAGGACTTGTATATTCTTCTTCTCACGATGGCGTCGCTCGAGACACTCCACGTCCGTTTCCTTGTATATTCCCAGCTAACCCCCCCCCTCCAGCTCTTTTTGAAATCCGTGAAGCTTCGTTCAGCCCAAAAAAAAAACTCACGCAAAGGTGACATTGAGAAAAAAAAACATTTATGCACGCCGGGAAACACCCATAGCAACAGGCCGGCACCCCCCCCCCCTTTAGTTTAAACAGCAACGGCAGCAAACGACAACAAAGTTCCGTAAAAATTTGAATAGCTCATTGTTCCCTTCCGTCTATCCGAATATTATTTTTTTTAAATTGAATTGCGACACGAAAGAATTTTTTTTTCAACGAATTTTCTAAAAAAACGACAAGGGCATGAGTACGGCAACCACCTGGACGAGTTTTTTTTATCCTGCGTGCACCAGTTTGAAAAGATAAAAAAAAAAGAAAATGGCTAACAAACAAAACATGCAACATCTGTGTCATTGGATCAGGTGCCGTTTGCGCGCACACACACACGCTACCCGATGGAAGCAACAACGGCAGCGGGAGGGAAACACGTGTGCACGGCGTGCGTTAAGGCGAGGACCGGTTGACATCTATCGAAGCGCAAGATTCGCTCTTTTTAACACGAAGACATCACGTGATGGGAAAACAATCCCGCTCGCACACACACACGCAGGATTTCCGTTGAAAAATAATTCACCTGTTCCCTACCCCCCCCACACATATTTTTTATTTTTGGATTTAATTGTTTGTTTTGTAACAAACATTTTTCCCTGGATAACGTTGCAAATTGTTCCAATCACTCACATAGCTGACACCTCCCCCCCCCCTCCCCTTTTCGGTCATCACATTCTTTTGTGGAGCGGGGTTTCCGTTCGCATGGTCAAATAGACGAGAGTTAAAGAAAGCGAGAGGCTGGATCACACACACACACCAAACACAAACAAGAGAACCGAAGAGGATAGACACACACACACATCAGAATCTCCGATTTATCCCGCAGAGAAAGAGAGATGGGATTTTTGTGTGGACCCAAAGCGGAGGGGGGGTAGGATGCCGCTAATTCAACGAAATTGAATCGCTCCTTTGCGTAACGGAGAGAGATCACCGTGGAGATGGGAAACGTGAACATGTCAAACGCAATTCCCACCAACTAACATCGCGCTTCAAATTGCCCTTTATCCCCTCAGCTCCCACAAATCCAAAATGTCCATTTTAAAAAATGTTTAATGTTCAGACTTACCATCGCATTTAACGCCGACTTTGCCGCTTCCCCACACGAAATCCCGACCTGCAAAATTAACAAAAAAAATTTTTTTTTAAAGATTCAATTCGGGGTCAGTGATTGCATAATGAAACATTTAAAGAAAAAACGGCGTAGAAAGTTTAACGAGATTATAACGAAAAGAAGCGACATTTCAATGAGAAAATGGGGGGGGGGGCCGGCAAAAGGTTTCTCCACGTGTAGCGAATCCCCATTGATTTTTCTTTGACGACTACAACAAGTGACGTCATCAATTTGAAGAGAATCAGAAAAAAAGAAATCCATCACGCATAACTTGGCATGGGGAAAGAAAAAAGAACGAATCCAATCATTGACATCATATCGACGTCCGGTGTTCAAACTGGGCAAAGCAAACATGCACGAATCGAATGTCAAACGATGCACACAGTATGAATGTTCATCACCAACGTTCTTTCTTAACTCTCTTTTTTAAAAGCATCTAGCGTTTTGTTGATTCTAGGGCTTCGCGCGCCACGTGAAAACACGCAGCCTTGAGAGAGAGAGAGCTCATTCATTCACGTTGATGTGTCGAGAGAATCTTGTTCCAGTTCCAAACCACATTCTCCGATCGGGTGAAATCCTCTCCTCAACGGAGGGGGGGGGGGGGGGGGGGGCAAAAACCATTGGTCTGGTGTTGTATGTTTTTTTTTATTTTAAATAAAGAATAAATAAAATCAGGAAGGAAAAAAAGAAAAAGGCTTTCGGGATTTAAGCAAACAAGATGCGCAATAAGTTCTGAGTCATTTTCACGCTCTCATTTATGCGGGGCTCGTCAAATTTCCGACACCAGTCATCAGAAAACCACTACCATCTAGAATTTTTTTTTTTTTTGAAAGAAAAACTGCAACAATTTTTCTTTTTTTCGATGGGGGGGGGGATTAAAAAGAGATCAGGGCCAAAAAGTTCAACTACGCATTGGCAACTCGATCGATACAGATTCCGAGAATGAAATATGGATTATCACGATCGATTTATTCGCCAAAATCTTTCCGCACTAAACATAAGGAAAGAAGATTTTATGACTCGGTCAGCACAAGGACGCGCTCTTGATTTATACAAAAAAAAAATGAAACTATTAATTTGTGATCATTACTATTTAATCCGTTAGCCAAAAAAAGGGGCTACCCCCTCCCAACATTAGCGCTGTAAACCTTATAATGGAATCAATACGTTCAATGTCTTATTATGCCAAGTCAACCTTCCAATTAAGGCACGTGGAGCGCGTATCGTTGCTAAGGGGAATCACGCTACCCGATGTACACGTACGCTAACCCACACACACACACACACACAAAAATTAAAGAAATTAATCGGATCGTGTTGTCTTGTAATGACGTTGCTGAACAGCTTTTTTTTTGCGATGATTCATCATTAAGCAGACGTCCATATCGACCTCGAATCAACTCGGTTCCTATTTACAAGATCCCCCCCCCCCTCAATAAAAAAATCGCATTGGGTGGCATCGCTTCTTTCGATTCAAACAAATCAAAAGAGTTCCTTGGAATCTGCGTGACTACCTTTGTGTCCGCATAGCAACAGGCGGGGTTCAGTTTCACGCGTTCGCCGTCCATCGGGAACGGGGCAAGGTCCTTGATACGAAAGCGGGTCGGAAAGACAAGTAACCTCATCACGAATTCATTGTGCCACAAGCCACTTTCTACGAACAAACGGTTCGACGACACCTTCGTCTGCACAGCTCGGTCAAATCCTTAAAAATAGCCACAACTTGCAAATCGGACGAGAAATTCGCTCCATATTCGCTTCTCTATTCTTTTTTTTTTTTTCAAATGAAATTTGCAACGCGTCGACAGACGTCTGAAATCAGTCACTAAAAAAAACAGGTTCTCATTTTATGGTGAACGATACATTTTTCAAAAAGGTCATATCGCCTACGGACGACGGGCTTTCGTGAATGTTTACGTAACAGAGCAAACGCGTGAAAATAATTAAACAAAAAGGCGATTACAATTCAAAATTAATTCTGAAAAAAACTGCGAGAGTACGAAAGATGTTATCACGTTTCTCCATCTCTGTGACATTTGCACTAATGAATCCGCCCGTGCAATGACTGCAGGCATCTATAAAAGGAGTATCGATCGATCTAGCCCCCCCCCCCCCCGTTAGCAAATGACCGATTGCAACAAGACCCTTTCCGCGCTTCCGAACTTTCTGTTATCGAAAATCCCTTCCCCAAAATTTCGAAGGGGGATGTAAAATTTAAAAGAAGACGAGGCTGGAGGGGGAGAGACAGAATTATGCATCCCAAGTTGACGACCCAATCAGGGAAGTTGACGTTGGGGCCAAAAGATTTTCGCTTTTTGCCGATGAAGTCAAAGGACCCCGGTATATGAAAATTACATTCGACTCTGCGTTAGAAAAAGGGAGGGGGGGGGGCTGTAGCGGATCGATCCGTTTCCCAGCAACTTTTTTTTTCCTTTCCTCTCTCCTTCGTTTGAGTGGTGTTGAAAAGTGGTTTTTTTTTTATTCTTGACTAAGGTTGGGGATCTATTTTCAGTCGTCGGTTGTTGTTGTCGTCCGTCTGGGGGATTTTTCATCATTTGTAATGCGTCTGCACGACTATCCATCGTCACGAACGTGGAAACAGGATCATTATTCACTCAAGAAAACCCATTTGAGAGATCAAAACAACTAAACTTTGGCCGCCCCTGATATGCAAAGTTTGTCAAACGCATTCACGATGCGGAGTGCTACTACGGCCACAACGAGAGGACCGTAAAGGGCAAAAAAAAGCTCGGAATGTCATTCCATCATCGCAGATGTTAATCGGCTGTGTTGGCAAACCACCCAACCCTTTTTTTTTTTAAAGAACACCCGGCAGCTGGTATCAAGTCTGGATTAAGACCCCCAAAGTGTCTCTCCCCCCCCCCATCTATTTTCCGAGACAAAAACCCAAAACGACAGGGAAAAACAATGTGGTGCCTTGACCCTTTTTCCTTGGTACGCAGCAACGCAAAAATACGACAAACATAATAATTTTCTTATATAAAAACTCCAGTTTGCAAACCAGGAACCAATGTCAGGGTAATTGTTCGTAAAAAGGGCTCGTCGATTACGATAGCAGCCGGATAACAAATGATTCTTGGCAGTACCATACTTGTTTGCTTTTTTCGCCTCCTCAGAGATAGAATGCTAAGAAGGAAACGGTGCGACGATAAAAAGAAGGGTGGTTGATGAGCTGTCAGGAATAATAGTTCCAAGAACGGAGGGAACAATTCCAGTGTCACGTAAAACCCGTTGGGTAGAGTGGGGCCAGCGGGAGGGCATCGTCAACAAATATTTTTAAACAATCTTTTCTTTCGATCACACCTTTTGTGTCGAAAAAAAAAATGGCATTGGAGACGATGGAAACAAAAATAGGATTGCATCGACATCTAGTGGTAGCTGTACTTACAATGTGCGCAAACGATGGGTGTTAGAAAGTAGACATCGACGAATCTGTGTTGCTGACCAGAATGGATCGCCGGTTGAGGTTGTTGCATTTGGCAGCCCGTCCAACGACGTGGGGGTAGGCTGGGAGCTGAAAAAAGAATAAAAGGGAATTTAGAAAAAAGGATTATAACTGCGCCACAGTGGAAATGAGGTCAATTCCGCAAAAGAAAAAGAAAAAAAAAAGAAGAAGCGTGAAATTTATACACACGCAACTGAGCAAATAAACAATGGGATAGTTGTCAGCCAGCGGACACTGTGAACTATACATAAACTTGAGCTTCCTAACCGGTCGAGAATGTCTGACCTTGTTTTCTTTCTTTTTTCATTTTTTTGTGAGCAAATTAAGCTCACAGCTCTTTAAAGCAAGGAATTTACGTCGTTTTTGATTTGTCCATGTCTGTTCATGATGCCAAAGTCTGCAAATTTTACTTATTACATCTATGCAGAAAATGTGACAAAAATAATGTCATGCACAAGAGCAAATAGAACAATTTTTCAAACACGATGAGATTCTTTTTTGGAAATTTTGTTACCAATGGCTAAATTTAACATGCACATTACGAACTACAACAATTTCATTTACCTGGAGGAAGGGGAGATCCTCCATAGCCTGAATCATTGTAATCATCAAGTTTATTCAGCAGTTGGCTTTTCACTGGGGATCCTTGGATTCTGGGATGCATGGTAGTGGGTTGGATGTCCGCCTTTTGTTCAAGCTCAGCAAGATAAGACACTGCAATACATAAAGATTGGTGTAAAAAAAATGAGATGTTAAAACAAAATAACATTTTTTTACCAGGATAGTAGCCCTCAGTTCCAGTACGTTTGTTTTTGCCTTTTACCCAGCCAGGTGCTTCAACATTCAACAGCTGTGAGCTCCCAACTGGTACTTCGATAATGTCATTCACCATCAAATCCAACTGGGGATCAGATTCATTTTTAAATGCATAAACTACCAGGTATTCTTTGACACCTTCCATTTTCAAAACGACATGTCTATCACACTACTTCAGTGTTATCATGGAGAAAGAAACGCACTAGCCACACTTAAGGCGGCATTTTAGTTTTGTCGATTCACACGTTACGCAATATAGATCACTCGCAGTATTCGGAGGATGTTTTACTTAAGGATAAAAGCAATACTTATGGCAAAGGTACAATAAAAAAATGCATGATTTCACTGCATATTTGAATGCTTGAAACTTTAAAGCGTTAGCAACAACACATGCGACGCCATGTTTCTTGCTCGACGTTGCCAGTTTTACAACTCACTCCTCCTTTATTTTATTCAAATGAACCCCCCCCCCCTCCCTTCTCCCTCCATCATCAATTCATCACTTCAACACCACAGCACTTCACTCTTCGCAAGCTCATGGAACAAAAATTTTGATAACATCCAACTCGAAGAATTTTTTTTTACGAAAACAGTTTGAATTTGTGGGAAATCGTGGGAGTGGATTGAAATTAAACACTTTGTTGTTCACGTTGAGGAAGGTTTTCAATCAACTTCAATTAAGCTTTAACGTGCAAAACAAACTTCGCACACCAAACATACGAAATAACCACGTTAGTTCTGTTCTTCTCGAACACTGCGTTTGCAATGAACGTAATGCCCAAGCATTGAGGAAGGCAAGCAGATGGTAGCAACATGAAACTTGTTGGGAAATTCTTTGCCAAAGGCATAGAGATACTGCGCAAAACGGAAAAATATTCTTCAAGGGAAATTAATATTCGAAATATAATCAACTTTATATGCAAAGACCGCTCTCGCTGATCGGTAGAGTCTCGATCCAACACGATAACAAAGATGGTCCCTTGTTTCCAATCCTACTTGAGTACAGTATGGCAAAAATTGCTTGCCTGTAAAAGGCGTATCTACAGCGAAACACATGCTTTGCTCCATTTAACAAACTCGATTTACATTTACTTGACTGATCAAACAACCCTATTTAGATGAGCGGGTTGTTATTTCGTCCTAATATACGACAATTAAAACTAAGCCAAAGATACGTGGGGTACAAACGTCGGATGGCGACCGTTAACTGTAATCAAGGCTTTCAAGGCCAAATTCTCCTAAAAAAAATGGCGATTACCGTGCAAAAGTTGTGCGACTGTCTCTTCAGGAATGCACAACGAAGGAAAGGAGAACAAAGGCAGAAGGTCACTATAACAGAAGAACCGGAAAGCCAAACGATATTACGTCGAAGGTCGAGCAAGAATGGCGATTGTAAGTTTATGCACAAACGTGGGAGTTCGATGTTTAACAATTTCTGAAATATCACACAGGATTTGTAATTCTCTTTGTTACCTTCCTGGGAATAAAGTTGGTATCATCTTTAACTCGAGAAAGTGACTGAGCTTCGAGCACTTAATTTCATGTTCTATCTTGATTACGTGACTGAACAAGGACTGACGATCCAGAGCTCCACACCACACGTAGAACAATGGACGAATGACCTGTTTCGACCTCGACTCCAAAGACATATTGATTTTGTTTGCCACATTTCAGTTTCTGTCTTTTTTTTTATCCAAAGATAATTTATGTATTAGTATCACTCTTAAATTCACAAAAAGGCCTTTTCCAGCAGAGATTCGAAAGTTTTGTGCATTGTGTAACAGCTGCATCATTTGAAATGAAAGGAAATCTTACCGAAGAAGAAGAAGCCTCTCGCCAAAGGGTGGTAAGTATTTTATATATTAAATTTTACGTCAATCATTTCAAATGTTTTAATGATATTTCACAGCATAAAGTTCTTGAAACATTTTTGGCAGGAAAGTTCAAGCTTGTTAATTGCAATCCTGAAATTGGTAAGAGAATTAAGTAAGTTAAAGAGCTCTGCTTTCAACTATATGAACATTTATTTACATGTTAAAGAATATCACACAACATCAAAAATAACAACACACCTGTTTACTGCTCTCAAAAATTGCCTAAGACATTGCAACTGTGAAGTCAGCCACCAAATTTTGCAATTTCTGGTAGCTAGAGTGATGATTTGGAGTAGCTTTTTTTTCAGCCAGACATCTTTCTTGTTGAACAGGTCAAAAATAAACTATGCAGCAAGCAATTTTCATGGAAAATGTTTCTGAATTTTCTGGAAAAAGATCCTAATTTGTCAGACCTTTTGTCAGAGGCTACAAAAGTATTTGGCAAATTTAAGATGATGCATCAAGATGAAATCCATCTGGTCAATACTATCCATCTTCTAAAGAAAGGAATGTTCAAAGAAGCTCAGCTGGAAGCAATAAAATTTAATGGTATTCAAACTTCAGTCATATCTCATTCGAGGCAAAATTTTATTTTTATTTCACAGGCAAAATGTCATCAAATGATAATATGTCTGCCAAAACTGCCTCTTTAGGTTTACTTGAAGCTTATGCAATGATTTTTGAATGCAAGTTAATTCAACCCGAAGAAGAATTGCTTCCTGATCTGAAGGAGGTCTTTCATCACTTGGTTTCAAAGCACATCTTTCATCTACCATTGCTTGTTGAACCCTACATTTTTGTTTTGGTGCAGTTAAACTTGCAAGAAGAAGCTGAGACACTCCTCCAGAAGTATATCACAAATTACATTTATCAGTCTACTTATGTGGTTATGTTTTGGTAATATTGTGAGAATAGATATGTGGATATGGAATCAAAAGGAAACATAGGAATAACTTCTGCACTGCATGCCTTAAACATAATGAAGATACACTTGCCAAAAGCTAGCTTGAAACTTACCATATCTCTTCTGGAAATGATCGCCGATAGATTTTCTGGAGATCCCAAGGTCTTTGCAATACTTCAACTCACGAAGAAAATGTACCACCACACTTTTTCGTTTGGCTTAGGTTCTGGAGCTTTGCCACCACCATATGCACATTCATAGTTCTCTAGACAAAGAATGTAGTTCTGATTTAGGATCTGATGGACGGGCTGCTTATTCTCATAAACATCGTCATCTCAACAAATGTCTGCGTTTGATTATTTACTTCCTAGACGTACACATCTTTAACGTACCGTCTCCTGACATAAAAGAAGCATGGAAAATTATGACCAACACCATACGAGGAATTTGTTTGCAAGGTTATTTCCTCATTTTGTTTTCCAGCACCTTTTGTTTTACCTGTACATGCTTTTACCTTCCTTTAAAGGAGCTGAAAAATGTCTGCAGTCCATTGTAGAGCTCTGGTATAATGACAGGCAAAGATGGTGGCCTTGCTTTCGCTTTCCACGCTCTGGATTACCCCCTACACTCGCGCCTGATGAGGCCGAATTCTTTTCAAACAAAGGTTTTGTTTGCTACATTCTGGAATCCGACAATCATCCATTTGTCGCCGGATTGATGGATCATGGAGAGCTACCTTTGTTGAAGTCCCTGATCACAGAGATGAGCCATGCCAAGCGCAAATTTGACGCAAACATTGAGCGTCTTCTTAGAGCTAACAAACCGATAGGCCGTGTGCCTTTAATTTCACCGGCTGAAGTACCCCAATCGAATTTAACTGGCAATCAAGCTACTGGATTCTCTTCAAAGAGTCAATCGATCGACTCTGAACAAAATGCCAAGGATTTCGCCCGATACCTCAAAATTACAAAACCCATTAAACAAAAAGACGAGTACAAGTCAGCAGCCAAGATTCACAAGAGCACTGCCGAGCTATTAAAACTTCCGATAGAAGAGCTGGTAGTCAAACGATACGAGAGGCGAAGAACACTACGTCTCCAATCCAGAAATCGTCAGACAAACAGTTCTCCAAATGTTGCACCGACTGCAGGTTGTTCTCACTCTGCTGTGGACTCTTCTTCCTTCCAGTTGGATGTATCGGAATGTAATATTGACGGTGCAAAAGTAAGCAGTGGCAGCTTCAAACAGGGAGATCAGGATGGACATGACAAAACTCGAGCTTCCAGCGTCTGCAAAAATACCGGAAATAAAGCAGTTAATGCTAAACAAATTTTTAAAAACCACAAAGTTCACCTCAGTAAGCCAAGTATTCCGGAACCATCAACAAGTGGACATCATGTTGGTTGCAACAGTGAAATCCAATCGGAAGACCTGGCGAGTTCCACTAGCAATACGCTTGTGAAGGCAAGAACACGCAAGGTAAAACCTTCATTGGCAAAGATAGTGAAGGCAGAACCACGTGACGGTGATGAAGAGGTAAGTGTAGTTAAATACGCAATAAATTTGCATCCCAGACCTATACATAAATTATTATTAGTTTTTTTTTTAATAATATCTGTCGTGATGTTCTTAATCACATCATACTTTAATATTTCAAGATTAAGACAAAAAATCCTGGGGCCATTAACAAGATATTGCCGGCAAAAAATAATCCGCCTGCTCGCAAACCGTTGGTGAATGTGGTAGAAGAGTCGGCCAAGGAATCAAGTCAAATTTCCTCAACATCTTCTTCGTCTACACAACGTCCCGCAGAAAAGCCAGGAAAACAACGTTCAACAGTGCAGCAGCGTAAATCCACCCGTCAACGTCCGCTAAAACAAGAGAAAATCGGTTAACAACAAGTTAAACACAAAAACAACTTTCAAGAATATTTAAAAGATCTACTTATTTTAAAGTGTGGCCCACAAAATTCTAATTAACAAAATGTGCATTTCGGATAAAAATCCAAGCTGTTTGACATATTCGGCGACTAAAAAACTTGAAAAAGGATGAATTCTGCGATTAAACGATGCTCCATTAGCCGATAAAATCGAAACCGAAATATTTATTCTTCGGATCGCCAATGCTATGGGCACATCTTCTGTAACGTTCTTGGGTATCACTGCAGGGCATACATGGCGATAGGAGAAATGGGGAGAATTAAAATCCGTGCGATTACTTTTCTTTTTATAGACGGTAACAGAATTCCACTCTGATCACCACAGACTTGAGCAAAGATTCCGTTTTTCAGGAGAAAATTGTTTTCTGGGAAATCATCATTTTGTTTTACTGAGTTTGTTTTCTTAAGTTACTTCTAAATAAAAATATTTAATAGACGAGTTAGTTTAGCATCTATGGAAGAGCTTTCCGTTGCTTAGCTGGTCGTTTAGCTACGGATTTAGGTTCTTGAACTGATGCTTTCTGTCGCTTTACACGTTTTTCTTCGGGCGGTGAGGTAGGTGGCACAGAATTCCGGGAAGCCCCATGGCTCTCTTGCAGCAGTTCTTCTACGAAACTCAATGGATCGAATTCTTCCGATAATGACTCCTGAGCAATCGAAGCCATTTTCTTTGCGCTCTTCTTCTTCGCAGTTTTTGAGGTCTTCGTGGCGGCGTCCGGATTAGGTACCTAAGAATTTAATCATGAAACAAAATGGCTGAAAACAACATTGAATTCAACTTACATCATCGTCGACGTTTGCTGATGCTTTAGATTTGCTCCTGTTTTCTTTCGATTTGTTTACCTTCTTGCTCTTCTTCGGTGATGATTCCTTGTCCATCACGGATAACTCGCCAAGAGGCTTTGGCCCAGCTTTGGATTTCGAACGTTTCTTAGAAGTTGCGTCTTTTGATTTATCCTCCGCGCTGTCATTGCCGAGATATTTCGACAGAATTTCTTCGACAGAAAGGGCGACATCGATTGGCTCTTCCGAAATTTTGGCTTTTTTGGACGGGCGTGAATCCGTAGACAATGTGCGTCGAGCTGCTTTCGTTTTCGGCTTTTCCGCACCAGGGGTTGTCATCGAAGTAAAACTTCTAGATTCAGCAAGGATTTTTTCGATAAGTGCATC
This sequence comes from Daphnia sinensis, assembly GCA_013167095.2. Taxonomy (NCBI): domain Eukaryota; kingdom Metazoa; phylum Arthropoda; class Branchiopoda; order Diplostraca; family Daphniidae; genus Daphnia; species Daphnia sinensis. The sequence goes on along the minus strand of CM023192.1, from coordinate 2,585,190 downwards.
AGCAGATACAGAGTCTGAGGAATTCAATTCGTTTGAAGAGGATAGCTCTTTGTTTTCGTTAGCAGCAGTTTTTGTCGATTTCTTTGTTTTGGATTTTTTGCTGGAAGATTTTGTTTTCTTTTCAGGCAAATTTTCAGAAGAATATTTTGATGTCGTATTTTCCTCTAGAGAAACAGCATCGGCTACCTTGCTTTTGACTAGGGCTTTCTTACCCGGTAAGGATTTTGAAGCTGAAACGCTTGATTCGTTATCAGATTCCGATACAAAATTGGGATCTCTTACTCGAGTGTGACATTTCCTCGATGTCGATTTGATACTAGATTTTTTCGACTGGTTATTAGAAGGATCTTGTGCAGAAGATAAGGGCACTTCCGTAGTTTCAACGTCAGCCACACGGACCGTCTCACTCACAGATTTTTCCTGAAGGGCAGATGTTGAATCATTTTTTTTGGCTTTTTCATTCTTACGTTTCTTTTGGCGAACATCACTAACAGGTTGTGGCATTTCTTCAACTTCTGGATTTGTAATGTCAGAATGGATAGGCAACGCTATGCTATGTGAGATGGATCCTGGCGTAGGCAAACGCTTCGAACTAGAAGTTGAAGGCAAAGCATCTTGTGATATCAGTGATTCTTCTTGCGCACTTTCCTCCGGAACCTTCCGTCCGTTTAATGTGGAAGATTTACGCTTACTAGTTTTTGTGGTATCTCCTTTACCATTTCTTGACGAAGAGCTGTCCAACGAAGACATTTCTCTAGTTTTGGTCAGAGTTTTATTTTTTGGCTGCAGTGTTTCCAATTGCGAAGAATTGGAATCATTAGTGCTCTTTGCCTTGTGTACTGGTTTCGGCGTGGAACCATATATTGGCATTGGGGCTGCAAAAGACGGACTTTTCTGACTAGGTGTTTTTTGTTGATGAACACTTGATTCGATTTTTTCTTCTTCATAGTACCAAAATACGAAATAAATTTTAATTTTAGAAAAAATTCCGTTGGGAGTTTAAATAAATAAGGTATTACCTTCGCCTTCACTGCAAGAAGCGAACATATCAGGACTCGAGGCTTCGAAATCTCGAGAAAAGCCTGTTAAACAGATGCGGTATTATATTAGACTTGAATTTAAAAAAGTTAAATGTAATTACTTCTATTGAGATTAGAACCAAAAGAGAGCTCTGGACGGTCGGTGTTTTCCACTGCACACGCGCCGCTATTTTGCTGAAAACCAGGTGTAGTGTTGTATTGTGGGATTTCTATTTCTTCTTCGACTACAAAGTCTTCTTCTCCTTCTTCCATGCTGCTGGGCTTCATGGCAGCATTGGCGCAATACATGTCAGCATCGAGGTTTTTTATGACTCGATTGATATTCTCGACAATGTCACTCGTTGGGCTGTTGCTGCGAACGCTGAAACCTATGACATAATCATATTTAACATTTAAAATATGTATCATACGCAACTAAATCCAGTACTTACTGTCGAGTTCCATGAAACCATAACGATCTTCGTTGCGAATAACTTCCTTTGGTTGGCTTGGCACACCCGAATACTGCAACAAAGGGGGAGACACACTCGAAAACGAGGAAGCCGGAGAACTCGGGCAACCAGAATCTAAAAACAAGACAAAATACACATGTATAAATATTTTGGATGGCATTTGTTAAATTAATATTTGATGATACTTATTCAATAACTTACAATCTTCTGGTGCAAGATAAAGGGAAGATTCAAAATGTGCTTCCGATTGACTGTATGTTTCAATTTCATCTGCTTGATCTTCAATGCTACTGAGATCCGAATCGTCGGAACAGGACGACGGAGCGTAATCTTCATTTGAAGCCAAATCTTCATAGGCACGATCAGAAATTTCGTCTTCGGATAAAGGGTTCCACCGACCGGTATCAAAAAATTCTCCCCATCGTTGTTTTGCGGCTTCAATTTTTGCCAAAAGATTCGGATTTAACTCAGGAAAATCGAAAATATCATCGTCTTCCATGGCGATGGGCGAAGAAGACCTGTTGCTGGCCACGTCCGAGTCATCCGTTTCTTTTTCCGACAAATCCAAATAAGAATCTTGGGAATCCAAAGAGTCCAAAGAACAGACGGAACCACCAGCCGACAGCGTTGCACTTCTAGAAGAGCGAGTCATCCGTAGGAATCTCGATTGAACCTTGGCCTTCCTTCTGTTCTGATATCGTTTGACCAATACTTCGTGTATTGGAAGCTCCAACATTGCCACAGTGTTACGGTTCGTGGTTCTGACTGACAATTTGTACTCCTCTAATTCTTTGACAGGTCTTGTAACCAACAAGTAATTTACATAATCCTTCGCTTTTTGCACAGAGTCAATAGCTTGAAATTTTGGATTGCATGGAACCGTTTGAGTTTGGATGCTAGGAACATGAGGCACGTCGGGTGACGATATTAACGGTACAGGTGCGATCGGTCCATTAGCTCTGAGAATTGGTTCAATTTTTGAATCAAATATGATTTTGTGATGGCTTAGCTGCTTAATGAGGGATTTCAGTAATTTGCACTCTGGATGTTCCCTTAGGGTGGCGACAAATGGATGATGTTGTGATTCCAAAATGTAGCAGACAAAACCTTTGTTAGAGAGATATTCTGCGTCACCAGGAGGTAAATTCGAAGGAAGCCCGGAACGTGGAAGACGGAAGCATGGCCACCACCTTTTCCTATCATTATGCCAAAGGTCTACCACAGTTCGCAGGCAATCGTCCGGCACTGAAAAAATTTGTTAGGACGTAAACACTCTTTAATAGGCGAGCAGGCGAGCAAAATTATGCGCAAACGCAACGAACCTTGCATACAAATCCGTCTGACGGTGTCAGATAAAATGCTCCACCCTTCTCGGATGACAGTCGAGGGTACGTTATAGATGTGTACGTCCAGAAAGTACACAATCAGCTCAAAACACTTGCTGAGGCCTTCACGTTTGTTGGCAAAGGAAATTGCACCATAATCCGATCCGAAATCAAAATCAGATTCAGTGTCAGACTGACAATTAATGCCCGAATTGTGAACATGCAAATAATGTTGGCAGAGTTCCAAAACCTAATAAAAAGAGAAAATAAGATCAATGCAATTCCTTTACGAGCTAATAAAACTGACGACCTTCGCATCTCCCGAGTTTCTTTCGGCAATCAGTTCAAGAAAAGAGATGATTATTCCAAGACTAGCTTTTGGCATGTGCAATTTCATTATATTTAAGGCATGAAGTGCAGGTGTGATTGCTATGGTTCCCTGGGACTCTTTCTCCACATATCTAAATAGTAAAAGGATAAGTATGAAAATCTATTGGGAAACTATCCAACTCATACTTCCGAAGAAACATTTCAGCTTCTTCTTGTAGTTTCAACCGCATCAGAACACAGACATAAGTTTCCACAAACAGTGGTACACAGGTGTCATTAGAAAGAAGCTGATCAAAGGACTCTTTCAGTACAGCAAGTGCTTCTTTATCATCAGGTTCGACAAAATGATAATCTAACATTGTCTTGTAGCCCATAAGTAAATTTGAAGCGGCAACCTTAGTAACTTCAAAACTTGTGGGATTTGATATTTGTCTACCTGACTCAAAAACAAAAGATTAGCCACAAACTGAAAAAAAAAATGATCAATTGATTTAGTACCAGTAAACTTGGATGCTTCCTCATGTGCTTTTTCATACATTTCTTTCTTTAAAAGAAAGACTGTATTGACAAGATATGCTTCATCACGATACTGAGATTGAAAAGGCCACATCACTTTCAGTGCTTCAGATAACAAGGGAAGGTTTCCAGTTCCATCCTTTTCTAGGATATTTACAATCATTTTCCAATCAAATTCTTTGGTACACATTTTGTATTTTACCTACAAGTGATGGAGAAATGCAAAATAATAAGCTTTGAACATCAAGCTAGTCAATGCCAGATAGCCTACCATAAATTTCCAGATTGCAAAGAAGGCATTGTAATTGCAACGTCGCTCACATTGCTTGAGAGCAGAAAAAAGACGTGGTACTATTTTTTGCCCTGTAGTTTGAGCTGCAAAATATATTCTTGTAAATTAAGGGTTGTTAAATTTCTGAAAAATGTGAAACTTTTTTACCTCCTTCGTAAATGAAATATGTAAGTTTAAAAGCAACTTTGTCAAACTGTTGTAGAATTTTATTCTGTAATGTTGGTTACACTTTAAACAGTGGTATAGGTTTATCTTTTTAAATTAACTACTTACCACTCTTTGACGTGCAACGATTTGTTCTTCAGTAAGCTCATCTTCCATGATGAACAACCAGACAAAGAATAGAAAGACGCTCTAGCTGTGAAGATTGAAGAACAGAATATATTTATAATTTTATATGAACCGTAAATTATGAAGTTACGAAGAGACAGCCAGAATTTTAAAACGCAAATGAACGAGAAACGAGGTAGATGTAGATTTGAGATTTTTCGTGCGATGATATTCCGAGTTCGACGTTGCCAATGCTTTCTACACGGCCTGCGCCTGACACCCGGCAAAAAAGCCAAATTTGAATGCTTTTGAATTTTTGATATCTTAAATGACACGAATGTATAACGAAAGAAATAGTAAACACGGTCCTGGCATTAAATATCACCGTTTACTTTAGCCATTTTTTTTCTCGACTTGTTCTGTCATTCAAGTGACAATAAAGTAAATTTTTATGCACAAATTATTTTTTCGTTCGCCGTTTCGTTAATAGATGGCCGCCGTGGAATCGTCGATCATGATCCCGCGCTCCGCAGCGTGATATCGTCCATCCAGAAAGTTGACAAGGACTAGTCCAAGCGATGTGTAGATAAGGGATTTGTGAAACGACAATCACTGGTACTCGTTTGAGACTCGGGAGCATGCAGCTCACGCCTAGTACCGCAACTCCTTCCGCCTTTGTTAGGCCCATCTTGTGCTGACCATTGCACACGACATGGCGTAGCGCAAAAGCAGAACAAAGGAGAAAAACAAGGTATCCTACTCACTCCTCTTGATTAAGTACAGCTACCACACGATTCATATGCCAGTCAAGTTTTCCAGCAAATAAAAAGAGGCCCATACCAACTAACGTTTTGCCCAGCTTTCAAATGTTATACTCGGAGGCCCGGTGAAACGAATCGTTCGCAGCGGTAAAAGCGGCCGAATATGGTCGTAATAAACATCAAGCTTAAATCGATGCAAGCGATATACAATCCAGACAACTCCTTCCTCTTCTTTTTTTTTTAAATTTAGAAAAGGGATATACTCAAATTGGTTGGGATCCAAGCCAAAGTTGTCAACAAGCACATGCCAGAGGGCCCTTTCGTCTTCTTCTCCCGCTCGTTGATCGTAACATTTTGCTGCCAGTTTGTCGTGCTGCAGTCTTGGACGCTATTCACTATACTCTTCGTCTGATGTTTCATAAAAAAACTCGAATATAGCCAAACAAGATACAAGAGCTTCTCTTCCCAGGATATGTTGGAAACTCTTGTCAAACAACCAACCGGCCAGAAAGCGGCCTTCTCGCACTTCCTTTTCTCCTTAATAATTGATGTATTCCTGGTCTATTAATCATGCCCAACCTGCTCACTTTCCCTTCATCCTTCCTCGCGTCTTTTGACGAAGACTTCTATGGAAAACAACCCAGTCGTTTGCCTTTTCGCTTGCTCCCCTCCAAAAGACGACCCTTTTTGAAAATATCTCATCCTGCTCATCATCTATTCTCATGGCCAAAATTTGATAGAATTCGACTAATAGATTGACAATTTAAAAGACTTAAATTTAAAGCTTTTTTTTAGTTATAAAGATAGATCTGCCATTAACGCACACGAAATTCCTTTACGTCAGATGAAATGATCGTGTTATTGGTAAGCCACAGATAAACGAAATAGGTCAACAAGTGCTGCAGAACTCAATCGACCGAATCAAATCCCACCTTTACCGAATAATACCCAATAGTTATATATAGACACATTATGAAAGGCATAGAAAGAAAAAAACTGATTGAGTGTGGCCGACCGGACCATGTTATTTTTTTTTTCTTATCATGTTGCGGTTCAGATCGAGAAAAGGACGATAGTGAAGGGGGGTAAGCTTAAGAGACAGACAGATATATAGAAGAAATATAAAGGAAGAAGGAAAAAAAAAAGTGTGTTGTGTTATACGCGGAAGAAGCTTATAGATCCGCTAGGGAGCGGCCTTTCTTGTATGTCGTTCGTGTGCCGAACCATCGACGTCCAAAGAAGGGGGGAGGTCTCGATGTGGCCGACACTTTCTGACGGCTGCAATCCTACGGGTTGGCATTTCACACTACAACGCTTTTCGATTTGGCCGCCCGTCACTGCGACCTGTTCTCATTTGTTCAGATCCAACCGTCTCCATCTGTATACACACACACACATCCCACTTCTACTATTTTTTTTTTTTTGTTTGTGCCCATAGCGTTTTATTCCTCAAGATGTTTCATGGCCATCTACTTCGAGCTTTATATATATTATAACGTAACATATCCCCGAGAGTTTGGCCGCGCTGGTGTTCGGGGGTAAACTCCAATTCTCTGTGTTTGTGGGGGTCTGTCAGAAACTATATCCCACTTTCCTGTTCTCGAGAAAAAAGGGCCGAGTGGAGCCTTTTCTCCGGGTCTTTGAAAAAATCCTTCGTGAAACCCACTTCCATGGGCCGTGGATTGCCTCGTTCGGTTGTCGACAAATCGAATTCTCGAAAATCGGCCCAACAACGGAACGTCCAAGTGACCGTGTAAACGGATTAGGGTCGATTACAACAAAAAGGCAAACGAATAAAAAAGAAAAGGGACGTTTCACCGTGGTAGCAGAGCACCGTAGAAACCACAAGGTGAATTTATATCAATAGCTCTTTTCCATGGTAATACACGTCTACGATTTAAAAACGTTAGTTCTAACGTATACGTAGATAACGAAGTCTATATCAATGGCTTTGAGGGTTGGAGGCGGAACGATTGTTAGTAAATCAATCAGAGCTGATGATTGTGATGGAGGAGAGAGGCAGTGTTGCCTTTCTTCGATCCATTTCGATATTATTTTCTCGGTGGTATAAATCACTTGCGAATAAAAACGACGACACGCCGAGATTGCGTGTCAAAAGAAGTGCACGCGGGGCTGACTGTTGGATATATCGCAATTCTATCGCCATTCTTCAAAAACACGTGAAAGGGGGCCAAAGAAATCGAGTTATCAAAAATAAATAAATAGCGATTTGTTTCTATTTTCATTTTCAGTTCGTCTTATAATGTAAGTTGCGCAAATATAGAAAGTCTTCTTGATTTTGCAACAATGATTAGCTTCCTATCGTTTCAATATTTAAATGTAAAACCCAACTGTCTTACTAGAAGCACACCTATTTACTCCCATCGCTATAAAAAAAAATAATAATAAACGTGAGGAAATATGGCCATGGTGAGGTAGGCACTCTATAATGCATAGCACAGGAAAAGCCTGCAGCAGCCATCTGCTGTATGGCACACATCCAGCGGTAAAGTTATTGATGAACGGGTCGTTTTTCTCGTTCAATACGTAGTGACCCATTCCGTGAGCCTTTCAAAGATCTATATAAAGATGGTGAGTGTTTAAGGGGTGGGTGGAAAAAAAAATTATACCGGTCGATGATCCTTTTCAATGTGCGACTATATACAGCGGCGAAGAGAGCCTCCGCGCATTGACTGTCAACGAATTTTTATATTACAAATATAGTACACTATGGTGTTTTTTTTTATTATTATTATTTTTTTTTACCTTTATTCGTATATAGCATTTGAAAATGTCAAGAGATGTAGTAAATGACAAGCCACTACGAGATGCTCCAGCTGCGTGCTTTTTTTTTTCTTTAGAGAGAGATCCGGTTATTGGATGGGCGATCGATAATGCACTCGATCCGCCGAGCGCGGTGGAAAACATCCGCTACCATCGGCGGACAGACTCTTCACAATTTTTGTTGGCAGTCAAAAATAAAAGCCTTTGGGGTTGTCGGAAATTTAAAAGGAATTCGAATTGAATCAGCTTGTTGCACCGTTATTGCTAACAGCGCGGCTGACACGAGTGTGTCGCTATAGAAGAAAAGCGCGTCCTTTTATATATTTCACGAGGCCAATGATTGTGCTCGTGAGTGTACCTCAGTACGGGGTCATGTGCCAAATCGGCATTCCACACGGTAACCATTTTTTAAACATTCTTTCCCCCCCCCCTTCTTTTTTGAACAATTCGCTTGGGCTTATAAGTATATACCTACAAGAGATAAAAGGGGGCCAAACTTGTGTATGGGTGAGGGGAAAAGGTGATTGATGAACACTGACAATAGATGAACTTTTTTTTTTCCCGTACCCCCTATACGTTATATCACATCAATACGTAAAGAATAGTGAGTCTAGCTCCTGCTATCCTACTCCAGACCGAGCTTTAGAGGCAATATGAACGTTCGCATCCAAGCTGGGCATTGCTGCGCTTTTCATCATAAATCTGCATGGGGGGGAGGAGGGATCGTTGTGACAAATGTCCTCTCGCATGTTAAGATGATTGCAAAAGGAAATTTCATTTAAAAAACAAAAGAAAGAATCTTAGTATATATACACCGTTTATTTGAGACCTCACATTTATACGAGCTTCATCCTTAAACATGGAAACAAATCCCTGCATCTCGTTGACAGGGACTTGACTCAATAACCTCGTGTCTTTTGTAAGCAGATAGTCCGCGCCCTTTCGCAGCTCTGATCGATGGAGCTGAAAATTTTGGTGCTGTATATCTACGTCAAATGTCGACATGTCCACGAACAAAAAGGACTTTGCAGACAAATCAAAGGCGAACCCCCAAGCACAAGAAGAAAACAAAAAATTAGCTCAATCAAGTGGCGTTGGGACGTGATCTATCTGCCAATCGAAAACCTCGATTCGTTGAATTTCTACACGCCAAAAAGAGGAACAGATACTATCACATTGATGTGATATTATTCAGGGAAAAAGTCCTGAAAAAGAAAAGAAAGAAAGAGAGCCTCGTTTTTTGATATATACGAAAAGAGGGGAAGCCAACAAAGAGCCTCGTATTTATGTGCGGCAATCCACACAGATCGTTGACCATGTTCATCCCCTCCATCGATGGTCTCTAGCTAGCTCCTTTTTGTGACACAAGAACACACATATATACCATATATACAAGCCTCATATACACGAAAGAGAGAAAAACACGAACAAGTGAAGAGCGTATAGAGAGAGACAAACAGCTAAAAAAGAAGGGAGAGACTGTGACATCAAGCCTCAGCGACCACAACTTTTATAGCCACGCAGTACAGTCGATAATATTATATTGTGAGTCGTCTCGTGTTTGTGTGTGTGCTGTATATTTCTGTATATATATCATGTCTGGCTAGAAAAAAAAGAGGCAAAATAATAAGTGGTCATCTTCAAACAAGCGAAAGACGTCAGGTCGTTGAGAAACGCCCGTCTCATCACAGGCCCAACCCTTGATAGAACGCGGGCATCGTTGCTATTCACGCTTGCCCTTTTTTATATATATACACGCCTCTTCGTTCACGAATATTATAGGCGAGGTCTTTTTTGGCTTCTTAAAAAAGTGCCTGTTAATGATGCTCTTTTATTTTTTTTTCAGATAGATATATAGGGGGAGGACATCAATTCATCGCCGCATCATTTAATGATGTGCAGCTCGCGTGCGAATGGGTCACATTCAACCTCCCGAACGAGATCGATGATGGCGGTCTGCGTATATGACTGTGTAATAATTCGGATGATGCATATATATATTTTAATGAAAAGACAAGCGCCCAAAATAGAAAAGAAATGTGTTACACATATCAACAGGGGCTGGAAATGATTCTTATTAGATTGTCTCGGCCCACGTTTGATATTTTAATTTCGAAACTCTGTATTTGATGTACGATCTTGGACGGCACAACTGCTGCTTTCAGACGTATGGAACAATAGTAACAGAGACCTCGCAGCTTTATATTCGAGCTTTTATCAATCTTAAAAGATTTTGATCCCTTCCCTCTGAGAATTGACATAGAGACCGTTTGCAATCAGAGTCCTCGCTTTTCAAACACGGCACGCGTATCCTTGGAGGTCTAACACAGAAAAATATAGATACAGATGATTCTCTTTTCTTTCTAACTGTCCGTTTTTTCTTTTGTATATCTTTGGTGTGTATAGACTTTTATCGTTTCTAGTAGTAGTACGCATCTCTCTTTCACTTTTTTTTTTATTTACGATTCATTTGATTTCGTGTATCTGTACAGAGAAAAACCGAGGGTGCACAATGTTTGCCTGGAAAATCAAAAAATTGTTTGTCGAATCGCTCACTCTACAGCCTCGAAAAATCAAAATGAAAAGAATCTATACCTCCTTGTGTACACATACATTTTTTCTTTCAGTGCTTTTTTTAAAGTTTTTCTAACAGAGAGAAAGAAGATATTGATCATGACGAAGGCATTGCAGAAACTGCTATGCTCCACCAGAAGTTAAAAAAAGGAATAGAGTTAATATCTGACATGGAGATTGGTCCTAGTAACATATAGAACTAACATTTATTGTCATCATTTCTTCGAAAAAAAAAATATATATATTTGTACTGAAATGTGATGCCTTTTTTTTTTATTGCTGTCCACAAAAAAAAATAAAATAAAATAAGTGCATATACTTCAACGTCACGGATCCAATCACGGTAATGCTAGTACGAACTATATGATATCCGAAGAAAAGAAAACGTACACAAAAAAAAAAAAAATTGCAAAGTGGGTCGTGCATAAGCCCCAGCTCACGGTGATGTACTGGAGTTCTATATATCTAATAGACTTTGAACTTTGGGGGGGGGGAGATGCTGTTGTGCAAGTTTAACGCACGCTCACATCTTCAATCAGACTGATCGATGCTTTATATTCACCAGTGATGGAATACACAAAACTATCGGCCCAAAGATTTGTGTATAATTCAGCGCTATTCCATTTTATCCCCATTGATATTGGATGTTTGTAAACATAATGGAAGAAACATCACCAACGTAGAATATAATTGTTGACCGTCGAAATGCAGCACGTCGAAAAGCCAATGCGGACGTTCTTGTGCTGGACGTGCGCTGCAAGTGATGCAATGTTAAAGGTATACATGTAAAAGGCGGACAGCCTTCTTGTGTGCCCAGCTTTCGATGGCACTGGAATAACACTATAGGACAGCAGTGCCATTCTATTAATGAATTCTATGCATTGAAAACTGCGTCAGACAGCCATGGTGGTATATAAAACAGATTGGAATGCATTGGACGACATTCGATGTAATATTATAACGCGACTGGCGAAACGTGGACGATTAGATTTTAATCTAAACATGAGAAAACTGATTAATTTAAAGCCGAAAACTAATTGGATTCCATATATATATGCCGATATATAAAGTGCTGTTCAAGTGGACAAGAAACCCGAGTGGATCGTGCGGGCCCTTTTTGAACGACAAGATGTATTGTTACTGCACGTAACTGTATATAAGAGAGAGAGACGGACGACGGACAAAAAATAAAAAAAAAGACGGGCTTCTTCCATGTTTGAATATCTTCTCGGATGTCCGATGTTTGAACGATGCCACACCAACGGCTGGGCAAACTGCCATCAACGGAGAACAACAACAAACACACTCTGCGATGTGTGGGCCCGTCTCGCGCGCACAGCATTTGCTTAATAACGATTTAAAGCCAGGAAAGATATAGAATGCGACAGATGACGGCCATTAGTCGTGGGAAATAAACAAGGTCAGCCTTTGCTGCCGTCATTTCCCCTCTTCATGTTCTCCATTTGATTTCGTGTTTCTTGTTATGTTATGTTTTTTTTTGTCTTTTTAAATTTAACCAACGCGCGCCTAGTTTTCAAATGACGAAACTCGTCAGCTTATCTCAGCCAAACAAGAAAAAAAGAATTAAACGAAGCTCAGCTTTTTCTTTTTCTATTTCCATTTGGTACATCGTGCAAGGAGTTGGAGTTTTTTTTTTTTGGGAACTAATCTATCGCCTGATTATGCACTAGGAGGCTAAAGGATATTGCCTCAACTGACAAGCCGTTGGAGCGCATCATTTGTCAAATCCTCTACGAACAAACGGCGCGTCAATAATCTATATCGGTTTCTTTTCCTTCTTTTTAAATGTCATACTTAAACAAAATCGAAATAGAGCACAGACTGTGTGATCTGTCGTTGAGTGTCGCTGATCGAAATAATTTTTTAAAACATCAGCGGGCATAGGTGTATATAAATTAAAAAGAGCCCCGGCTATATATAAATGTATATATATACGATATAATAAAAGAATTCGATCGGTGATTGAGTTGTGTTCACCTAAACGGAACGATGCGGGATATTTATATTAAATATTTTTTTTTTTGCGAGACGATCGATCTCTATCGTCTTGCTGATCGTGGCCTCCATATCCACTCTGCTCGGCTGATTCGAAAGGCCATCATCAGATTTTTTTTGGGGTGACGAATGAAATCATCCTTCTCCTTCTTATTATCGCTTCGTCTCCCCTTTTCCCACGAAAACATGGAAATGTACTCGAAAAATAAAAAAATGCTCCGATACGCACCTATGCATAAGGCTCTTGCCTTATGCTCGTCGTTGAACCGATCGACGTGAATTCATGGAGTGGTGCGCGGTGGAATCATCCGTCACGACCGCTGGAGAAAGTGAGAGACAAGAGTCATCCAGTCCATACCGCTCTATACGCCATTAAGGCATTTACATACATTCGTGGGCGTGTCAAGTGGACCCGCTCCCGAAAATCCCCTCCAGACTTGTGTACAGCACGCGTCATTTCTTTTTTTTTTTCAAAAAATAAAACATTGGCATTGTAAGTTATCTTTATAACGCCTTCGCCAATGGAACAATCGACTGGTATAACATCGATTTTGGAAAGGCATTTTAAAAAAATATTAATACAAGACCTTGATTTACTCGATGGGTGGGGGTATGTATGGGCCATCAGTTCGTTGATATTGAAATTGATGATGGGATCTTACAGGATAATCACCGGTTTGTTTTTTATTATAGCCATTTGATTTCCGTCGAGGTTGGCAAACTAATTGGCCGACAGGAGAGCTATTTAGCTTGCTTGCGATGGCGTTAACTATCTATACGGCAATCGCCGCGGATGTTGTGAAGCTGTACACAGATGTATAACGGTGTTTTTCGCGTGATTTTCAAACGCATCGTCCCGCTTTTTTTTTCCCCATTTCCTCAAGGGAAAGATTTATCAAGATTTCTTTTTTGGAGGTGTTCGTTTCTCATTTTCTTCGTATTTATAGCGTTAACAGATCGAATATAGCCTGGGATTGGGTGATAATAATTGATTGGTTGGGAGCGCAAAGGGGGGGGGGGTTAATTCAAATCGACATAATGTGGAAAACGACGCTCTAGAGATGTTTGGTCTTTATATATAGACGTTTTATATATGGATGCAGCAAATCTTTGAGCCACACCTTTCCACTTTTTGGATCCAGTGACCGAAATGAGCCCCCATTAGTTGATTGGGTGTGGCCATGATCCTCTCAATTCCAAAAAGCTAAGTCTTCTCTATGGAACATCTCTCTCTCCAATATGCGGAAAAATAGTTTGTCTGATTGATGAGAAATTTCTAAACATTTCGAACCCTCGAATTTTGTCACGATAGAGAAATTCGTTCTTTTTTTTTTCCAGCAGCTGGAACGATGAGCTTCCCTCGAGGATCGTGTCCCGCTCAGTTTGACGATAGCGAACACAACAAGAAAAAAAAAGCAAGGACTTTTTCTCTTCATCTTTTTTTTCTGGATGACGAGAGAGTGAACCCAGCACGAAGAGGCACGAAGGAGATGGTTAATTAGTGCGACCGGAAGGAAACAGAAAATGAAGGGGGGAAACACTAGGGATTGAACGTATATAAAATAAATAAAAGAATAAGTTTTGAAAAAAAAAAAAGTTAAATGGAAAGATGGAGCTAAAGAAAACAAATAGAACCTTATGGAATGGCAAAGACCTCTTTCATCTCTTAATGCAACGTTGCTGATTGCAGGTTTTTCGTCCCTGGTTTAACAAAAAAAAAATAATAAATTATGTGTCTTAATGATGAAGAGAAAGGGTAGGAAAGGGCTATAAAAGAAGGGACTATCATCAATAGGATTGGCATACATATGGAGGGCCAGAAGGGGGTGGGCGGGATAAACCCATAATTACATGGCCAGCCACGTCAGACGGTCATATAAAAGACAGTCCAACAAGTTCGGTATCATAAAAGACTGCTATATCCCCGTTTTTTTTTTTTTTTTTTTTGATTAAGTGTGTATGCAGACAGCGGAGGGAAAATGCACGAAATAAATCCACAAGTAAAAATATTGACGTCGACTTTAAATATAATATAAAGATTATTTTAAACGGAAGCCCTCATCGAACTGTGTTTATTAAGAGGGGGGGAAAGAGAGAGAATAAAAGAAGCCGTACACATACTACGAAGGTGGGGAGAGGATGCTAGTCGATTGCCCGAAGGGAGCGTCGCGACGCCCCCGTGCCCTCTGACTCAAACGTACGGCATAGCCCAACATACGCGGATATAGATACAAAGGGAGAGACCCTAACAAGGGAGTCCAATCGCATCCAGTTGACCCCTCCCATTTCATTTCTTTCGTCGAATGTCACGAGGGTCGATCATGTTCTCTATAATGAACGACAGTATTCCCTTGTCCCATCTTCCTATTCCGTGCATTCGAACCGCTCAGAATTATAAATAAACGCCGGATGCAATAAGGATATATATGCCACTACGTAAGGGCAGGTGCCTTATCACAACACCCCTTAGAAGAAGAAGGTGCACAATCGCCAATCAAACAAATTGTGTTGTGGATATATATACGTCATCGAATGTTTGCGCATATTAAAATTAACACACGCGCGAGAGATTGTGGAAAGACAATCTCTCGTTAATAACGTATATCAGCCAATTAGGCTAGATCTTGTTGTCATGATACATTGATAAACTTGTACGTAATTATTCAAAAAGGGTCAGTATCGTGTGTTCGCTCTCAAGAGCCTCATTGGTATAGGAGGGGGACGTATGCAAAATAGATAACAATTCTGCGAAATTGCTGGGCGATTTGAATTTTGCTTTTATATCATCGACATAGTGACAGTCTACATAAAGTCTTGCTCTTGACGTGCGTCAGTTCGTTCCGAGATGTGCGTGTATAGAATTGCGGGTTTTAATAATGGTATACATAACAAGCGGCCAGACACATCATTTCAATGTCCCTCGCACGCGGGCAGCCGCACTCGTCTCACTTTAATTGGGGAGAGG
This sequence comes from Daphnia sinensis, assembly GCA_013167095.2. NCBI lineage: Eukaryota > Metazoa > Arthropoda > Branchiopoda > Diplostraca > Daphniidae > Daphnia > Daphnia sinensis. The sequence continues at coordinate 2,569,865 of CM023192.1, read as the reverse complement.
GTTGCGTTTCTCTATTACGCACTCAAAGATATATATGTATATACACTTGAATTTATGTCTGTGTATATTATTATACACACATAAAAGTATAAGAAGGGATGTGCTTTGTGCATAGAAATGCCCACCTGACTCAAGTGCTTCAATCTCCGGGCCTTGTTATGTATAAGCCCGACAAGCGGCGCATACTCGATTCGTCTTCAACCGAAAAGAGAAGACAGCGTTACAAATGATGTGATCCTGTTGCATATATTGTGATTAACAAAGCAGGGCTCGTTTCTTAATTTGCCTTCATTAAAACAAATGGGCATCGTTATGTAAGTATCTTCATTCGCCCATGTTTATTTTTTTATTTTTTTTTGTGTGGTGGGGGGGTCAGTGCCGACGAGATATATATCGCCGACTGATCGTAGATTACAATCGATCGAGATTTAAGAAAAAAAAAGAGAGAGATATAAATAAATCAAAAGAAGATAGAGCGTGATGACGATTAATGGCCGCTTCGCCAACGCTAGTGCAATAAGAATTGATGCTATAAACCATCACGCGTGTAAAACTCTATATCGCACATCAGATCGGACTTGATTGAACCAATTAGCGAGAGCATATGTGCCTATCGTCTTTCTCAACGCACAAAAATGATGGCTATTAAAATAAAGTTGGCGTTTGATATATCCAGCACGTCGTTTGTGTCGATGTGTCTTGTACCATACATCGCGCAGTGGTGGATATCATTGACGTCTGTATACCGAAAAGCGATCTCTTTCTCAACAATAAAACTTGATATGGAACAATCGCGCACTATCGGCATGGATCTAGCCAGCAAAAGGCAAACACAGACACCCTCCCCCCCCAATTAAATGTGATGCGATATATACGTATACGATGTGCGCAACTCTTGATGGTCGATGTAGCGCTCGATTGAGTTTGATATGAAAACTTTGCGGATTATTTTCAAATGTCACACAGGTACATCCGCTTGCGATATAAGCTGGCCGGAGAAATTGGGAAATCCCTGAGAAAGACGCAATCACGAACATCTTTTGTTTTCCACATCAGTTAGTCGACTAACAAAGTCTCCGAGATTCAACAGTTTGAAGGCTGTTAAAGTTTATCCGCTTTATATGGAACGTCGATGAGATATGATAAACGGCAAAGTTGATCCACACACAATCAAAGATGTATACAGTCCTTGTTAATTGAACGCACTCCCCTCCCCCCGAAGGTCTTTTTAATTTCATCAAGACCTTCTTATTACCGTGTGGTTGATTTGTGTTATACGCGTTGATGACGTGTTAATAGACGAAGAGGGTCCCTTCGCAGAGGATTAGGTTTTGAAAGCTAACTCAGTTTTCCCGAAGAGAACAAGAGAGAGAGCATTTCTATGGTTTATATCTGCCAAGAAAAACTCTTAATTGATCAGTCACGTGTGTCATAACTGCGCAATTCGTAATTAGTCGTAACGTGCCAACAATGTCTCGTCGCTATACTTTCAGAAGACACCGGGAAAAAAAATTAGCACATTTTGCATACTTGAAAGGGGAAAGTTTTGATTCAAATTTTCAGCAGACGACAAAAGGTTTCACGCCGTTTGATTATTAATCCGCAAAGTTTGGCATCCCTCATTTCCGTGCACATGCAAAAAGCCCCGATCCGTTTATCCTAAAAGCCGATGGTACATTGCTTCCGCCGTTCACCATTTGTTTCTCTCCCCCTTTCAACAACAACAACAAAACTTTTTTTTTTTGCTGGATAAGCCGGGCATTTTCCCTATGTGCACTTAAAAGGCCTAAGCGTTTTCTGTATATATGTATATACATAGACTGGGCATTTATTGTTGGTTAGCCCTAAAGGACAAATACATCCATCAGAAATAAGAACAAAACAAAGAGGAGCAGCACTGCATTAATGGCGACAGTCCCCTTTTTACCCTACTTACATATTCTCTTCCATCCATCCGCTCCGATAAATTGTATGGACTATAGTATATATCGTTGCGGCTGCGTTCGTGAATTCATTCGCAATGGGATTCGTGTTGACACGAAAGCCTGTCGGAATCCGTATAAAGTTCATAACGTCGGATTCGGCATGCCCTCCTTTTTTTCTATGTGTGTGTATGTCCCCTCTCAAAAGCTTGTGATTCATCTTCTCTTATATTTTTATTCTTCTTCTTCTTCCTTCTCCCCCCTTTTATTTTTTTCGTGTTTTATTTCGGTATTAAGTCGAACCGCGCACATTGAAAAATATGGGCCAACGAAATATATATTGAAGTGGAGAAACTGGTGGGTTTTATTGACTCTGCGAAACATTGGCTGTGCATATACACAGATGCTGTCTTGTACATACTTGAAAAAAAGGAAGCTCTTTTACGACCACATACAGGATTATACTAAGCAACATCCTTGATGAGAAATGGCCTCATTTCTTGTGTGTGTCCGGCAATCTCTCGGTCAGGTAAGTTTTTATTGTTGTGCAAATGACTTGAATTTTTCTTACATACACGTATAGCATCAGTTTTCTTTATAGATGCGCGTGTATACAATTGAAGGCGGATGTACAAATCCGGCGCGGAACACTCGGGTGGACTGACGTCGTGTGCTGAGGGGGGTGGGGGATAGTTGAATAAAATACGGAACGTAAACCGCCGGAAAGCTCAGTCAGCGCCCGAGCGGCATCCACAATCGACGCGCGTTCTTTTGAGCTCCCGCTCTCTCTCTGACCGAAAGAACAAAGTTTGTCATCACAAATCCTCTATTATACACTGAAAAAAAAAAAATAAATTAAAAGTTAAGTTGTGTGGCTTATATATACACCAACGGTTCGTGAAAGGTGAACCACATCGCACAAACAGTTTTGGACCGTGTTTTTACAGCGTTCGTGTCGTTTTCACGATAGCATTTTGGATATTCAAGTTGAGAACGGGATCGAATGTTAAAAACAGTAAAAGGGGAACTTCTGTACGGTTTCAAAGATCTAAAACAAAGGTAGGGGAATAACACACACATCAAAAAAAAAAAAAAAAAGAAAAATCGACGGGTCATCGTCATGTTTGAAACGGGCGGCGCAAACCCGTCAAGTGCTGCCAGTGGTAATGGCCGAAATAAATGCTGTAGGGTCAACAGTAAACGTATTCGCCGTGTTCTCTTCTCCGACGGACTGGTGTCGCATTTCACGTGTCCCCGTCGTCCGATGCCACACCGGTGTCAATCGGCCAAGTTGCTGGCCGTTTGGACGAGTATCTTGGCCGTTTTGGTCTTCTCAACGACGCCCGTTTTCGCCGTCGCTAAAGGTATGTATAAATTCAAACGTTATTTATCTTTTAGTCACACGAATATGACGTCATTTAATTCCCGTTTGTATGAAAGATCTTGTTTAACTCTGATAGCTTCGTTTCAAAAAGAAGAGCATCGAAATGTGTGTACCTATATTTGACGTATTAAGTGGATGTGATAGAGATGAGTAACAGGGACGGACAGCGAGAGAAGTTAGTAGCCTATGGGCATCTCGAGTTACTCACATCGTCACTTTTAACATCGTGCATGTTCCAGTATAACATATCAGCAAGTAACTAACCAACCGGTCTCTTTGATCGACAAGCTGCACCATGGACCGATGGTGCCTTAGAAATTCGAGATTGACCGGGCACTAATGATCCGGCTTTGAATATTCAGCCCCCCCCCCCAAAAAAAATAAAATTTTCTTTTCATTCAAATCAAAGAGAAAGAAAAAACAAAAAAAATGAGAGGCTATATATCGATCAAAGAGATGCCAGCCGTCATTTGTCTTCATTTGTTTAGTCGTTTATACATTCTAAGAGCACTTTTAGCTCTTGACGAGAATACACCGTACAGTCGGATTGGTCCCCGATGTGCATCAAACTGCGCCTCATCTAATCCCTCTCCCCCCCCCCCTCAACACTCTTTGGCCTCCCCAGTGAGCGGCCAATCTTCCAGTTCAACGCCAACCGTCTGCGTATATATAGAGCAATGACCGCCTCACAAACATGCGTTCCTCTTTACCCCAGCACTACATATTCTACATATGTTTATTTATCTTCATGAAGTATTGTCGTGAACAGGATGAAAAGATTCCACACAAGAGTCTGACTGAAGGAAGTTGCATTTTTTCTTCTTGTTGTTCCATGAATGTTTTTTTTTTTCGCTAGAAGCCCTGCTTTTGACAAAGACGTTGATCACGTACTGTCGAAAAAGAAAAAAAAAACGAATCGGGATAGTAAAGGACAGCAAACTCACGGTCTCAAAGGTACACGAAATCCTTGCCGACACTTGAACGTAATAATCCAGTAGTACACACACAAACACAACTTTTTTTTTCTCGTTGTTGTTGTTGTACAAACCTTTTCAAGGAAATGTGTGTGTGGCAAGTAGATATATATAAAAGAAATATTATGTTCTACCATATGTATACAATGCTCCGGTGTCCAAGTTGAAATCTAACAGTTAAAAGGAGTATATAAGAACACATGTACAGAGCAAATCGCAGGGACATATTTTTCTTTATAGTCTGAAGGCCCAGAGAAAGTTAGTGAGGACAACTGGTCGAAACTCGCCAGAGGCACGTAATGAAACATCAAAAGAAAAAAGATGATCCAACAACAAAAGACATAATTTACATTTTTTGCTTTCGTCCTTTCAAAGAATTCGACGTAAGGATGTCATTATCATTTGTGTGTGTGTACATGTCGTGACTAAAAAAAAAAAATGTTATACACACTTTTATTTATGAAGTTTTTATATAGTATTAGACGATGTACAGCAGTAGAACATATTGTTTCGTAGTTTTAGATGCTGAGGGGCTTATTAGCAACTGTTTGGCTTCATTAGCCTTCCCTACACCCGTTGCCTGGACGCGTGTAATATAGAGAACCAGCCGGGGGATCGCCTTGCAGCCTCGAATTTCGCGAAAGAATCCAATCGAATCTTCTCTCTCATAATGAAGCTGAGATGATGAACAAGAGCGGGGGGAATAAGTGTATCGTTGGAACAAACAAAACAGAACGACCTCCTTTGATGCGACCTATAAGTTGTTGCTCCGCTATATTGAATGACGTCATACTCGTTTTCATGATTGCTCTGCACACATTGTTTTTACCTATAGTCTAAAGTGCATTTGTTGCATTTTTTTCCGTTTTGTGTTTTTGGTATGGAAAACAGGTTCGATCGGTCCCGATCCTGAATTCGTGGAACCGCTCCAAAATCTGACAGTAACGGCGGGTCGAGATGTCAAATTGCAGTGCTCCGTTAAACACCTCGGCTCTTACAAGGTACGGGACTTCCTTTGTGTGTGTGTAAACCTGTGGTATACAGCGTGAATTGTTTACGTCTGACGTCATTGCGCATAACGGGAGAGATAATGAAAGAACAAGAGCCAATCTTGTGAATGGATTGAATGAAAGCTTTTTCGTTTATTGGATATAATTCAGGTGGCCTGGATCTACATGGAGCGGTCTGCCATTCTGACCGTACAGAATCACGTGATTACGCGCAATCCTCGCATCAGCGTCACGCACGATCAGCATCACACGTGGAATTTACATATAGCCTCCATTCAAGAGTCGGATCGCGGCGGTTACATGTGCGATCGTTCATCATATAACAAACTTCATCGACTTGATTAATTCGATCCTTTTTTTAAATTTTAGGTGCCAAATCAACACAGCCGCTGCCAAGACTCGCGTCGGTTACATCACCGTTGTCGGTAAGTGCACACCGCGTTTTCATTTTCGTGTTACGCACCAATCAGCTATCGTTTAATAACTGGCGGAATCATCAAAACACGTTCGATTAAACGGAAATCTCCTCCATTTTGAGTCATCCCCCCCTCTTCGTTCTCGACAGATCAAAAGAGGGATGATGTATGTTTAGCAAATGTTGATGATCTCTCAACGAGAGATGGCGAGCCATTTTCTTATGAATAGCAGAGTATAGGGAAAAAAAAATAAACTTTGGCTAAGGTCCGTTAATCGCTGACACGCTTCGTTAAAAGAGAGTATATTTATACATTCTGGTGTTGCGTACAGCTCGTGCTGGATGCAGACAAAGAAGATAGAGGGGTTGGAGAGGGGGGGAGATTTGGGTCTCGATCCAAAAGGATCGTCAATTGAGATCCCTTTCCCCCCACTGATGAAATAGGCTCATGTACACACGGTCTGTAAAGGGGGGGGGGGGGGAAATATAAGATGGAATGCATCGATCTATCACGGTCCATCAAACGATGCCAACTGGTGAACAAAGTCAAAAGCTCTTATTTATCATATTGAAGTGGGGAAAAGCAAAATCGTGCATTGCTTTACGGTGTCCGGTATAGGGCCATGTCTAGATCGTGTTGCGTATATAGGGGGGGGGGGGGGATAAGCTGAAAGAAATGCAACAATCCTTCCCGAATTTTGAGGGAAATAGAGTTGATGTAACAGCGGAAGAAGATTATGGCTCTCAGTCTGTATTTGATTTTAGATTATCTTTGAGTTAAATTGATGGGGAAGGTCAAGTCAGACATATGAAACACAACAAAGTGAATCAACGAGGATTGGGAAAATGGAATTTAAATGTGGAAAACGCGGCAATACAAATCACACGACAACAGAGTTTTTTTTTTTTTGAGGATTGACTCGCCTAGGGGCTCAATCCCGCGTTCAGTCGCAAACGAAAAAAGCCTTGCAGACATAGTCAGTATTGAAAAATCAAAAATAAAGGAAAAAAAGTCGAAGCAATCTCCGGTTCCTTTATACATCCGTCCCATCTCTCTCTCTCTCTCTCTCTCTCTCGTATAAGCAAATATTTGACCAGTACTTCTTATCCTATTTTTTTTTGTTATTTTTTGTTTCTTTTGACCGAATCAACAAATGGGAAGACATTTCACTCAAGTCTTTTATATGGACACATATCTATCGTATCTATATACACACACAATGTATACATATGCCACGTATATAATACATACAGTTGGAGATTGATAATATCAAAAAAAAAAGCTTTTGTTTTTCCTTTAGATCAAAATCCTCACGATTTTTTTTTTTTTTCATCTGGGTGTGCTTTGATTGACTCGAAAAAGACTCGCCATCTTATTGGTTGCGCCTTATATGATATGGATGCTTCCCCTATATATATCCAGGCCTCTTAAAAGTGTAAAGCGGCGTGAAAGAGAGAGAGCCTTTTCCTTGGTGTCGTATATATACGAAAGAAGTGTCAGACAAGTCAGCAACTGGAGAGCGTTCCAGTCCTTCACGCAGACATTTATATTGTGTGTCTCTCTATTTACCGTATGTGTGTGTGTATGTGTGTGTGTGTCGGCGATGTAGCAAAGAGACAGATTGCGTCTGATGCTGCGGACGTGATAGAAACTTATTCGGGTCCCTTCCGCGGGGCACACATAGCATCCGAAGCTAGTGACACGTGCTGTCCCGCCCCTCCTTTTTTTTTTTATTATTCCCGCGGTTAAACTTGATTGGTATTTTTCTTTTTTCGTGTGTTGCCTATTGCTGAAAGGGGGGGGGGGGGAGGGCAAAAGAATAATGGGATGCTGTTTGTCGTGTGTAAGGAATTGATGATCGCGGTTGAAATGGTGGTGGGTTCATCAAAGTGAAACATTGATTTGGATAAAGTGTTGGGAAAATTAAGAGCTTTTTTAAAAGATTAGAAGAAGGAGATGGAGCTTTTAAAAAGTTAAACGGCGTTGAGGAGGAAGCGGTTGGTGGGCTCCCGCAGTTCAGCCACTGGAAATCCATTAGAACAAGCCGATTTGCATACACTGTGTTTGTAAGACGAATTTTAAAAAGCAGGGGGAAAAACACCGGAAGCAGCTGATTTATTTTATTATGCGGGAATTTACAAATCCATATAGTCGCCCCATAGCAAATGCAAAATAATGCGATGTTTACTTCATCTTCATTAACTTGCACAGCCAAAGGATGGTGACGTTTTTTTTATTTCAAAGCTGTCCTTGTGCTTTTTAAAATATATAGCCATAAAAAAATCTGATACCAACATTTTCCGTGTTTTGGCCCACGCAGTTCCGCCGAGTATCGACGACGCGCTCAGCAGTTCGGACGTGACGGCGCGGGAGCAGAGCTCGGTAACGCTGACTTGCAGCGCAACAGGCACTCTTCCATTAACGGTGCGCTGGAGGCGAGAGGACGGCAAACTCATCAACATCAACCGCACGCTCGCCGGTATATTTTATAGGCCTTTCTATTATCTCTTTGGTGCGTGTATAAAATATGTAGGGAAAATGCTTGATCCCGATGTGCCTGTGCATCCCCTAGAAAAATGGAAGGGTCAACAACTGTCACGAGCAAAAACTTTCTGGAACAATTTCCTGCAGATGAATAATGCTGGGAGTTGCGCGTGAAAACGTGATGATTCAATCTGTGTTAGCTGGAGGGCAATCCTTTTTGCCCAGCATGTGCTCTGATTGCTGATTGATTGGAATGATGATGTTTGTGTATGACAGTAACCGAATGGGAGGGGACACATCTGGACCTGAATAAAGTCAGCCGTTACGACATGGGTGCCTATTTGTGCATCGCAAGTAACGGCGTACCGCCGACCGTCAGCAAACGCATCAGTCTCTCCGTCGAGTGTAAGTTCGTTTAATTACAAATGAAAAATTTGTTTTTTAAAGATGTAATATGTAGATTAAAATCAAAGTAATAAGTAAATCTAAAGTCGGGCTGGGCTTAGAGAAAATGTTAGAATGGATCCTATTCTTCCATTCTCTTAATATTCCATGGCGTTAGAGGCCAGCATTTATTAAAATTTTTTAACAAAATAGACTAATGATTTATTCATCGCTTGATTGTTCATGCGTCATGAAAAGCCTCCGCGCTGTGCGTGAACGTCCTTATTTTTTTCGTGTTTTTTTTTTAATAAATGAGACAAGCGGATCTAACTTGTCTCTCGGACAGTGTCACTGTCCCACCCAAACATTCCATCTGACAGGATGAAAATGTATATGCGCGCAAAAAATAATTTTTTGATACACGAAATCTAATTTGTTTTTTTTTTTCTTTTAATGTCTTTTTCTGTTGATTTCTGTATCCGGATGCGTCCAACAGTTCCGCCTTCGGTCACGCTTCATCAGCAGCTGATTGGCGCTCCGCTAGGGTCGACCGTCTCACTAGACTGCACCATCGAATCCAGCCCGGCTGCTCTGCATTTCTGGAGTCGCAGTGACGGGACGGATCTGCACGAAGCGGCTAAATATCTCATGCAATCTTCTTCATCCATCGGACCCATCATCACGCCCACCGGCTCGTCGCAAACGTCTTGGCCAGCATTTCGAACTCAAGTATTGTCCCCTCTATCCCAATCAACGTGTAATGATGTATTTATTTATTTTTTTTCTTCCAATAGTTGCGATTGACTATCGTCAATGTCACGAGCAGAGATTACGGGGCGTACCGCTGCGTGGCGAAGAATCAGTACGGCGAAGCTGACGGAGTCATCACTTTCCACCGTAAGTTATGACACGTCCTCTTTTTTCAATCTTTCGCTTCCGTCTTCCCTTTCCACGAACATCCCATCAGCTCTATATAGCGCTGCTGAGTTTTTAAAAAGAAATGATGTACAAAAGCGAACGCGTGTGAATGTCAGTAAAAGAGTTCATTTTTTTCTTCTTCGTACTCTACCAATTGAATGTGCGACAAAAGGTAGTTTCTTTTCTGTTGCGAGTAACATGTCGTCTACGTTAAAAGTCCTTTTTTCATTTGAATATGGGACGGCCTATTCGTCCTGATTCAGAATGCAACACGATGTGATGAAAGGGGAGGGTTAGAGTCTTGCACATTAAAATGCGAGGAAATCTTCGAATCCAATATTATAAACGCAGGTCCGCATACAGCGCTCCTATACTTCGAGACGTTTCAATGTTCAGTTTTCTTATTTTTTTTGTGCGAGAATACATTCATAGTTTGTATAGTAGACACACCAAAATATAAAAGGGAAAATGATATTTTAAGAACGGGAAATGTCGATGAGAAAGGCTCGTTTGTTTTGCCATGTTTCCGTCATATCGTTTCTCACGTCGCGTGGCGTTTGTTACACGGCATATCGGGAGTGAGAATGTTTTTGCGGATCTTTATCTTTTAAAGAAAATAAGATATGCCTTCGAAACGGCAAAGGCTTTTTTTTTTTGAAGGAGAGGGGTGTGTATTAATGACATTCCCACCGACGTTCATTACGTACATTCCCGCCAGGCTATATTATATATACACGAACGAGGGAAATTGGAGTGCAAACTTTTAGGGGGAGGGGAATTTATCAAAAGCGAATCTCGAGAAATGTCAACCACATCCCCCATTATCTTGATCTTCTTTTTCGTTTAAATCATTTCATTTTTTTTCTTTATTATTGTATAATGTAAGACAACTTTTCTAGCGGCTATATTATATATAGGAGGGTGATGCCTATCTTGCGACGCCCGTTTGCCCTTGTAAAAGTTGTTGTTTTTTTCGACCGACGTGAAGGCTGATAAAAGTTGCTTTTTATAGCTAGCGGTCAACGAAAGTACAGCCCCCCCCCTTTTTTTCATTCCCATCCCGATTTATTAACGCAGATAGAGTTATGTAGAAAAAAAAAGAAATCAGAGGCTGTGCATTATTCGGGTTTAATATTGTCTGGCAATCGTGTTCCCAGAATGCGATGCATTTGAGACCCGTGAATGAGTTGTGTGTTTCCGCTTGTCAAGTTATTTACAACACTGGGTATCGCACGTATAACAATTTTTGTTTGGGGGGGTTATACTTTAGTGATTTCTAACGTTATATATACCGAGAGTAATTGCATTTTCAAAAACCATCAGAGCGAAATTTGTAATATAAAGTAATTGTCCTTTGGGCCTTTTTTTTTTGGCCCCTCAATTCCATAATTTACCCATCAAATAAAAACCTGAGGGGTTCCGGCCTTTGTGTGAACTATAATAAAATTAATATGCCATTCCTGAAGCGACAGCTTGTTCCGGCCCAGCGTCCAATCAAACAATTCAATATTCTTTCGATGGCTGTACACAGCGTATATATACTAGCATATAAGAAGGAAACGGGCAAAAATGGATGGGCTTTAATAGTCATCAAACCCCCTTCTTTTTTCTTTTTCATATGTTGCCTAACTATATTATAGACTGGATGCCCCATATGAAAGACTTCTCCAGCGCATGGAAAAAGAAAAAATGTTTTGTGGCTTGTGGGAGGTATTCGGGTCATCTTGTATATATACTTCGTGTAGAACACACACATACACAACTTGGAAAATGACTGGAACATTCACATAAAAAAAATAAGAAAAGTTTGAGGGTGGGCTGGACACGTTAGCCCCCCCTCCCTCAGATCTTGCCCATCTCAATATATACGCAACTTGACGCCGGGTTGACAAACTCGTTTAGCGGTCGGAAGCATTTTTTTTTTCTTCTTGCTATGCTTTTGCTGGACTTTTGAGAGTGCTACAAGCAATAACTTACATGTTCACCCATCTTTTCCCTCCCTCCTTTTTTTTGTGGTGCTGTTGAATCAAAACTTCTTTTGCACCGAGGATCCCAAGGAAAATCGTTCCAACAGTTTAGCAGACACACAAGCAGAAAACTTTCTTTTTGAGGGGGGGGGGGGAGTAAGGAATGAGAATATTGAGTAAATGTAAGATAAAATAAAAAAAGAAGAAGAAGAAGAGGCTTTGATGATAAATATTGTAACTTTTCTACGGCCATCGGACCTAAACCTCGTTCCGCATTTTTTTTTTACACCTCAGTGTTATCAACGATGGTGTTATCCAAGCTGCGACAGCAAATCCCCCAACTAGCAAAAAAATATAAGAGGAAAACATCTTTTTTTTATGGATAAGAAATAAACAGAAGTTTGTTATCATAAAAAAGAAGAGGAATATATCCCGCAAGGCTATTTTGTTCCATGTGTTTAGATTGACTGCGGACAAGTGTCAATATATCCAGCCTGCTTAACCAATCTTATATATATCCCGCGAAGATATGTAAAGGAATTAGGAGCTTATAGGACACAAGCCCTGGCTGTATGCAAAACCCTTTTTTTTATTTCCTCTTTTATTGCCTTTTAATCCGGAGATACATACGGATATACGAATGCGAAGACATTAACGCTAGACAACTTAACGAGCCCATTATTTCTGTAGGACGTACGGAATAATGAAGCCAGTAAGAGCTATTTTTAATGGCAGCTTATGTAAAAGTCTTACACCAGATTTAACACCTTATTAAACCATATCCGCAAAGCGTCCGCAAAAAATGTTCGCCCTAAACACATATCCGGCTTTAGCCGGCATTACTCGAATAATTGCATCGCATTAAACCCGTTAGAAGAGAGTGTATAAAATATACATACATGGCAATCATAATACGATTGTCTATTTAGACTCGACTGCGGGCTTGTCCTTTTGTTCACGATCACGCAGCAACATCCACTGACGCTTAAAGTGGCAATGATACATCCCCCATTTTGCGGATATATGTAATAAGAAAGGTGTAGCCGGCCATATCAAAAGTAAACCGAGAATTCTATATATGAAAGTGAAAAGAGTGTTTTCTTACTATACTGTATTACACCCAGAAGAACAATAGCGTCGTTTTCTACGGGCACATACACACACACTGTGCGACGTAGGGGGGGGGGGGGGGGGGAATAACACGAGGGTGTGTTATTGAGGGAGGGTAGTAAACGGGGTTGCGTACAATTTTGTCCAGTTGGGGTAATAGGAGTCGTGTGGCAAACGACGAGGGTTAGAATATATATAGAGGGGAGCCCATCTGCGCCGTTTCGATTGCAATGTGACGCCGAAAGAAATTTTCGTAAAGGCGAAATAACATAACTGTGGGCAAAAAAGGGGGGAGAGACGTATATATAAGGGTGGCTTTGCTTGTGGTGGTGGTCTTGGGTAAAAGAGATTTTTTCGTGTATAAAAAAAATGAGAGGAAGGGGGAGACGCTGACCGTACAGGATTTTTGGCGATCGATCGGTCGTGATAGATAAGACTGCGATTCGCTCTCCTTGGCCGTGGTAGTTTGTCCACAGCCTTTCATGTTTGGTCCGGGGGCTCCGTTTCCCTTGTAAAGCCTATATACGAAAGCGTAAACAAGAAAGTGAGAGAGCTGGATCGTTAAATTCCAGTGGCCAAAATGGAATGTTTATTAAATAACATTTTGGAAGCCTGTATATGCTATTAAGAGCACAATGGTGTCGGACGACAGGGCGATATCAATTTATTATACCATCGTTGATGCGTATCGATTTTTTGAAAATTAGATGAGAGAGTTAATTTTTTAAACAAAATTGCGGTTAGCACGATCTCGTTTGATGCGCAATATCGCTGTCTTGTGCGTTTCTCAGAAAAAAAAAATAGACTTGTAAAGAAGACATGATATCACGAAAAATAAAATAAAAATAAAGGAAATTCCATGCGATGAATTATGTGGTCGTTTGTCGCGTCCCAGTGCTTCCGGTGCTTCAATATCGCCAACTATATCTCGATTCATCCATGGCATTCTCTTTTGTTTTATTTTTTTCCCCCCCTCAACTCTTGTAATTTTATCTCTTTTTTTTTTTTGGTCTTTTGTTTTCTTTTTAGACAGTAGAATCCTCGGTGGCTCTGCTGGTAATAAATTATTCTCATGATCGATATCGTTCGTTGATCTCTGCTCCCGCAAGGTTCAATTCTCGGTCCCGCCGCTGCACGCAAATACGTTCGCTACTTTTTATTTTTTTTTTTTGCTATTTTAATTCGGGAGAGAGAGAAACCCACGCGGCTTTGCAATCTGCATGAATCAAAGCAACAATAATAAGAAGGGCTTTATTACAAATAATGAGTACGAATTCTATAGTTGCCTTTCTGGGGTGAAAGATCTAAAGTGGAGGCAATGAAACCACGTCCCTTTCTCTCATCCTAATTTGCATTTAAAAGAATTGAATTGGCCGACCAAATTCTAAACTGGCGAAAACATCAACCGGTTGAGCTCACGTTTGTTTGAACGCGTGAGCAATTGCCACTGTCAATCATTCTTGCACTGTCGGAAGGTTTCACGCATCATCCGCATCCAAAACGAATGATGAAGAATCCTAGTCACGCGCTGGCCCTGCGTAAGGACTCGATTGTTCGTCCACCTATTCCGTTTTTCCCGTAGGGTATTACTTGTTGTATATTCTTGCGTCGTTCATCACCAATTCCAATGCTTTCTTTCTCTACACTGTCCATTTCTCTAACGTTGCAAAGAAATTCGGCCAGCATTCTCCCGTTTGATTATTACGTCAACGAGGCATTGACGTAACACAGATCCCGATTCACGCTGCCAATTTATGCTCAAGATCGAATTCATCTGTTGAGCTTCGAACATAAGGTGAATGACCAATACATTCGTTTGTGAAATCGATCTTCTAAATTACAGATTCGTTAACTTCACCATACCGGTGTCGTATTGCCTGTCGCTTATAAATGACGGGGGGGATTTGATCAAAGACACGATAAGAAAAAAAAAAAAGGGATTCATGTGGGTACAGCAAATAATGTCAGAGACGATCATAAAACTATAGTGGCAACAGATGTAACTCTGCTTACGTCCACGGTTTGCATGAATCGATCGCCTTCCGTATTAGAAACGCTTTCGATAGTTGTACGGACAGGAAGTTGATCGACCCAGCGTGTTACTATATACCCTATAGAAAAGCTATCGGGTGTTTCTAATAATAAAGAAGCCGTATATATTTATTGGGATAAGAAAAACCGCTGCTTTTCTTTTTTTTCGTGAACAGATACGCAATCGGTCACCACGTCAACGGCATCCAACCGCGCTAATTTACCGCCAGTGGCCGCCATCAGTCCAGGTAAAAGAATAAAAACACAAGTTGTTACACGTTTTCCCAACTTGATCTTAACGCTCGTTTTCCTTCGTTAACGAAAGCGCAATTAGAAGATTGGAGTCAAGACGCCAGCAATCAAACTCAGATGAGATTAGCCGATCCGTTTAGTAAAGGTATATGATACTTGTACAGAATAAACTTCATTAATATTGTATTAATTTATGATTTTTCAAAGGCCGTTCGCACGAAAACAAACTTCCCGACACGGTCGATCAGAAGGAAAGCAACAGCAAACCGGCCAAATCTCGTTCAGACGGCAAATGGACTTTTAACTGGGACCACACCACATCAGGTGGGTGGAATTTGTTGAGTTTGATGCGTTTTGCGGACGTGATGAACGTACGTGACACATTTCCAAGAACTTGGAATGAATATTTGATTGAATCGAACGGCAAAACGGAAAGACGAGCGTTATAGCATAGCGAGAAAGCAGATTGTTTTGTTTATTTCATCAGACACTTTGCGTGACCGTATGCGTTCATTCTCATGAACCACAGCAAAATTAATATACGGGCCCATTATTTAATCAGACGTTGAAATGCGCAAAGACGCCATTTGACTTCCTCTTCTGGCTTATCATTTATTTCAATAATTTTTATACATAGAAATCCTGCATCGTCATCTGATGACTATCCACCCTATCAAGTTAATATCAAGTTCGTTTTGGCTTGAAGTACATAGTTTTTTAGTTATTCAAACTAAAATTGGGTTGCGGTAAAAACAAGTTTGAATCCACTTGATTCGAAAACCGCTTAATTGGCAGGATTTATTCGAAAGCCGCGTTTAATTTCGGTTGTAGCAAGTTAGGCTTCATCGAATTCCAAGTTGAACATTTTTAAAGCCCAACTTTTTGTACAAAAAGACGGGCTTATTTCGCTTATTGGGTGGGGGAGTTTCAAGTTCGGAATCTAAGTGGGTGGCGCATTAATTACTGGAAAGGGGACTTCTCACTAGATGATGATGCAGGATCTCTATAAAATTATCGAAACAAATGGTAATAACCAGAGAACAAACCAGTAAATGAGTCAAACGGCGTTGTCTCTAAATGAACACATGCAGCTTTGAAATTCCTTAACTATTCAAAGCTTAATTGTTAAAAAGCGAACCGCGTTTCATCATCCAACGCCAATGCTGATTTATTGTGTACAGCATAGATTAAATACCACAATTTTGGAGGTTAAATCAGGGCATAACCATCACGAAAATTCAAGCATCAAATGTTGCAAGAGATTAACCACTTGTTTTTCACCATCTTCCAGGTTCATCTAGTTGTGCGACGTGCTCGAGTTCTACGTGGATGTTCGTTTTGACAACCATCAGTCTGATCGGATGGACAACAGACATTGTAAACGTGAAATTCACGTTCAACACAGAGACAATGAGGTGGAGATCAACTTGTTAACTGCAACTCAAAAATTCGTCTATTATTTCATTCTTTTACGTTCTGTGAAAAGGTCTGAATGTTTTGCCCGTTCGGTCACGTCTCACTGTTGCAATATAATATGGCTGTCGTTATTTATCTTTGTACAGATCTGTATCGCATCCATTCCAAATGTGTAACTTTTTTTTTCTATCTACTATCCCCATGTAAATTGTACGTTCTATTCCACGGTTCAATCTTCTCTTAACTTTCCCTTTTTTTTCTCTTAAAATCGTCAATGAAATGAACACCGAAATGCTAAATAATTTCACTTAAAAAAAGAATAAAGCCGCGAATAACAATGGAACTAAAAAAAAAAATGTAACTACTCATCACTAAGCAAAAAAACCAAACAGCTACAATTAACAGTTTTCAACTCGAAATTGTCGAGTTGAAGATTCTTCAGACTACCCATCAAGATATACACATCGGCACGATCGAAGATAAGAGGGAGAGAGAATAATACAAGATCTAGGAAATTTTGATGTTGGTCTTGTCTCACTGGTGTGTCGAATTGTATCCAACTATTGCACGTTTAGAAGTTTCTTGACAACTCGCACCACGTCTTTGCCTTGCGGTAGAGAATGATCTTCAAGAGTTTTGGCGTATGGCATCGGGATATCGGCACCGGTCACTCGCACTGGCGGAGCATCGAGATGGTAAAATCCCGGGCCTTGAATCCAACAGTGAAGATTAGAAATGGATAGACATGAATGTAATGTGTGAAGTTTACCTTCAACCATTCGAGATACAATTTCTGCCCCCACTCCTGACTGAGGCCAGCCGTGTTCGACCGAGACCAGGTGATTCGTTTTTTTCACGGATTCCATGACGGTGTCGAAATCTAATGGTCTTAGGGTTCGCAGGTTGATTACCTCCGCCTCGATGCCAATTGTGCTTAGCTCTTTTGCGGCATCCAAGCAAGTGGCAACAGCACGCGAGAAGGCCACCAACGTAATGTGTTTGCCTAGTTTTGAAGACACAAACTGAATTTAGCACTGTTTGCTGCCAACATTTGTTAAAGGCATACCTGCGCGTTCAATTTTAGCTTTGCCGATGGGCAAAACGAAATCCTTTGACAAAACTTCGTCCGACACATCAAATGCAGTTCCGTACATGATTTCATTTTCTAGACAGACGACAGGGTCAGGATCCCGGATGGCAGCTTTCAATAGACCTTTGGCATCCTCAGCAGAATATGGAGCAATGACCTAGTATTAAGAAAATGCAAGGGAACACTGGTGTTTGCCATCAAGTATGATTAAGGAAAAACCATTACCTTTAGGCCAGGACAGTGACTGTACCATGCACCAAAGCACTGCGAGTGTTGGGCAGCAACTCCAGCTGCAGCCCCATTAGGTCCTCTGAAGACAATGGGTACATTGACGATACCAGCTGACATGCTTTTTAAAATAAGAAAAACTATACACGATGAAACATAATACTGTCACAATAATTATACTAACTAGAATGTTTTTGCAGCCGAGTTTATCACATGATCAATTGCTTGCATGGAGAAGTTCCAGGTCATGAATTCACAAATAGGTCTCAATCCTGCCTGAAGAGCAGCAGTAGAAAATCAGTACACCCAATTTTTGTTATGTCAGCTTGTTTTAGTTCAAAAACTTACCATAGCTGCACCGGTGGCAATTCCAGCAAAACCCATTTCGGTAATGGGAGTATCTATGACACGTTTGTCTCCATACTTCTTCCACAATCCTCTGGAAATCTTGTAGGCTCCATCATACTGAGCAACTTCTTCACCCAAAATGAAAACTCGCTCATCTCTCTCCATTTCCTCATCAATGCCCGAATTCAGCGCATCTCTCACCGTCAGCTGCATTAAACTTTATTGTTAATGTGGTCCATCATTGGATCGTGATCTACCGTTCGTACCTGTGCAGAGGCTGGACGAGAGGTCGATATTCCACGAAGTCCAACATATTTGAAAGCGTTCTAAATCAAAAAAGAAATTACTCCGATATAAGTTTTGGAATCACAACTGTGTTATTTTAGTACCTTTAACATCACAAGGTTGGATTTCGCAATAGGAGCCGCCATAACCGGGTAACAAGAGAGGCTTTTTTTACTTCGGTAGTTCGCTAAAGGAAAAGCGTGATCAGCTGATCGCGATCGACTTATAAATAGAACATAGTTTTAAAATCTTCCGCTAGGTGACAGAAGACGCGTCGAATGACGATAAATGTGAAAAAGTATAAGAAAAAGGGAAACATAGAAAAGACGTCATTAACAACGGCTTTTGCAACTGCTCCCGAACGTCGTATTATATCCCAGATTGCAAAGAAAACACAAAATAATCCTTGTTATCACGAGCTGTCGAGTCCGCTTGTTTCGTCCGTTTCGGGCAATACTATAGGTGTCCTACTTTCAAGAAAACTGTGCTGCAAGCTTCTAATTTCGTCGATCGGTAAATTGGGATGCTCAAATTTCTTTTAATGGTGTTATTATGCAACGCATAACATATTCATCGATCGACTGTGTCAAACCACGAAATCGATCGCGATAGATTTTTAAACAAATTTTTCAATCAAGCACTATCATAACAGTCTTTGTCAATATGGATTGGTTACACTACCATGAAAAATAAACATTTTTATTGCTTTGCCGTATTCATACGGGAAAAGGTCTTTGCTTCTTTCAGATTGGTTTCTGCAACCCACGCTTTGATGTACTATTTTTTTACTTCCCCACCTTTTTTTCTTTTTAACCACACCGCTATGGAATGGGTTACAAAGTAAGGCATCTCCATCAAAAAGAACGATCCGGGAAATGATCACAGGCGCTGGTGACGGAATAATTGCTATGTGTATACATCCGCCGCATCAATATAAAGGACGGTTGCCATAAAAATGGGATTTCGAAAGCAAAGATTTTATTGGGGGAGCTCTTACACACGATCCGACCAGTTTGCTGCTATCATCTAAAGTGGCATAAGGAAAACGATGGAGAACACAAAAAAAAGCTACTGTCAAGATGAAACACATGAAGTATGCGATGGTACCATTATGGAAAATAACAAGAAGCTCTGCATTCAATAGCTAGCGGGTCCAATATAGTACAGATTGTGTGGCAGTCTTGTATAGATCTCTGTGCTCAGATGATGTAATGGAGTCTTCTCGTGTCAATTAGATGGAAGTAATGGGGGGAGGGAATATCAGTCATCGTAAATCTACTGGAGCATTCTTTGCTTGTGCGCAACTACGCATCGTATTATTTTATACCTTTGAGCCATCAAATCGAACACGTTTGCATAGCTTCCGCATGGATGACGCGGGCTCCGGCGAAGGAAAATGTTGCAATGTGTGTCAAAGGCATAGCAATTCGCCCACGACGAATTCATTGAAGGGTTTCAAAACTATAGCGTGAATGTTTTGTTATTAGTATCGGAAAAAGACTTTGTGGTTGTTTTGTTTGTCGTCACGTGTATTCTTTTTTTTATTTCATCATTCTTTAATGATCTCGTTCAGTCAAGCGCCCAACGTCTCTATATATACACGCATTGTTAGAGGGAGAATTACAGATTGATTTCTTTTCTCATCACGTGCCTCGAAATAAAACATAACAGTTTTAATCAATAAGAGCTCACGCAACTGTTTTTTCGGTGTGCAGTGATTGTCTGTTGACATCTGTTTCCGACCCAAAATCAACGGGATGTGCCATGTACAACGGCGGACGGTATCTTGGAATGCGGCTAACATCTTCAATGTGAGTGTATGGGCTACGTCTATGCCCTAACGACGCCCCTCCATCGATGATACGGATTAAATGTAGCCTTTACTGCAATAAGTGAAAATGCAACGAGTGTCAAATGCCTATTGAATTTTGTAATTGACCACCTGGTGGTGTCAGCAATTTGGGAGAGTAAAGAACTGAATTGTACCTGAAAGGTTAAACGAATTTTCATCGTACCCGCAGCCTTCAATGGTGTAGGAAAACACGCAGAGAAGAAAATTACAGTCGAATTAGACGAACAAGACTTTTTCACACAAGTTTAATAACCCCTTGCAGTTTTGGCAAAAAACTCAACCTTTCTAATAGCTAATTTGCTTGCTGGCTATTTCACAATTATTAAGTTAGTGAAGCTGAATATTCTGTTTAGCCATTGTGCTGCATTCAACCCAGCTACACGATTGCCCCAAAAATTATTTTAGCGAATCAACTTGACAGGTGGTCCTATCTTTTTGACAACTCAATATCCTCGATACATATATGACGACAAGAGCTTCTACTTATAGAAGGACACAGAGACGTAACAAGTTAAGAGGAAATGGTGATTCCCTTTTAGGGTTTCTTATAAGTCTCGTGTTTTGTTACGTGTGTCTCAGTTCTTTGATAACCGGTACCGTGACGCACCAGTTTATCTCCATGACTCGAAAAGTTTTTGCCCAAATAAAGTGCACGACTGTGTCACTGTAGTGTGGGCGTAATCGCTGGATACACAAGAGGACTTTCGAATTAGTTTTACCTGCGAATGATACACGACATGGGAAAAACATGTGACGGCAAAGAATGCAGCTGCAACAATCTTTCTGCTAAATTAGATTTTCTTTGCAGTGCTATTATTGAATTTCGCAGTGTTCAACGAGATGAAATTGGGCAAATGACAAGACAAAATCAAGTTTTCAAACTACACTGCCATCACGAAAAGGAAAACTTTCAGAAAAACAGAAGACGGCCAAATGCTGTGCTGCAATTAATGAAACTTAAATATTTAATTTGCAGCCCACTCATTATACACACACACGCAAAAAAATAGAAATCCCCCGGCTTGCCCTCGGCGGCAACGAATGCTTGCAGATCATAGGGTATAGAGACTCACATGTTGGCTTTGGTGTACCTGTTCGTACTTCATAAACTTCGTAAGCTAAAGTGTACGTTTCTCAGCTCACCCTTGGTTTTGTATAAGAAATGAGCTGTTCAGCCAATTCAACAACGTTCTAGAATACGCGCTTGCTTTACAGCTGGCTGGAATTTGCAACTGACGTACCCAAAGACGTCTTCTTTTGAAAGGAAACCGCCTATTTTCTTTGCCTGTTTATCGTGTTCCCTTTGTAGTAGGACCGTTGGCTCGAAACTTGAGCAGACTCTACTTGGAATCACGCTTTGTATACCTTATAGTTTAAAAGAATAAGATCCTAGACTGATCGATTTTCTATATACTTGCCGTTCGATGGGATACATAAATAAGATGGTCTCGTAAAGGTAGTAGAATCGATTAGCACACCACGTTCTGACAAATTAAGTTTTCTTTGAGCTGCCAGCTCTCCGAACGATACGTGATGGTTGATGCTATAAGGGAATCTGTTTCTATGGCGACTTCCCGAGAACATTGCACAGCTTATCGGATTGTTATAGAATCGATTCTTGCGTGCAGTGCCATATGAATGATGAAAACTAATAATAACGCTTTGTTCCATATCAATTTCGAAGCGAAAGCTTAGGACAATATGGCAGGTACAGAATATGATGTATTTGGAGATCGAACAGGGTGGTCAAATTGGGCACCAGTTTGAATCGTTTGCTCCGACATAACCGCGTTCGAAGATTTGAAAAGGACAAAAGTTAGCCGCATTATTTTGCGCCGCATAAAACATCTGTGCCTTACCCAACAGTACTGGCAATCTCTTATGTCATTCGTACTATGAGAGCGATGATAATGAGCTGAAACGAAATTGACCGACTCGAGCATTAATCGGATTAATGACGAACGTTTATGCCAATTTCAGTGTTTCACGGCACCACGGCATTTGTTAGCCAAAAATCAGCAACCCACTCAAGCATCTATTAGGAATGAATCCGTGAACCCTTTTCAAGGGAACGAATCACGAGGTCTTGTTATTATTATTAAATTAGCCGGCGTCTTTTTCAAAGCTGATTAATCACGCAGCATTTGCTGACGATGAATAATTGGTTAATCATTAAACTCTGCGGGCTAAATAGCGTCAAGTAATGGGTCTTTTACAGGCAAGCCGTTCAGAGTTTCGTAATAGATTAGTTCACGGCTTATTGCAAACTTAGGGCATCCTGAAATAGGATAACAATTCATACACCTACGAGGTTGCGTTTGTTGAAACCTTCTCATTTCCGGTGGGAGATGCTAATGGAAGCTAACTCGCTTTCCTTTTGTTGATTCGTTTTTTTTTTGCGAAAATTAATTCCGGTGAGAATATATGGTACACAACACGACGGGGTTCAATATTCGTATTGTTTCTTCCCCTCCAAACAATCAACAACGAGGAATCAGTATATGTATTATCTCCCTTTGCTGCACAGCATGTAGCATATTGGGGAGGCACCTGTGTTCTTGAAACAATCAGTCGTCATATTGAAATTGTACTTTAAAGGCTTATCGACAAGATCAGTATAGGTCATTTCCCGTCGTCCAGTTTGTGCCAGTAAACTGATGTCCGTGTCCTGCGTTTTTGATAAACGATATCGTGAAAATGGGCCTCAGATCTATTGGGTTGGATTGCCGTCGGCTAGGTTCGATGGGAAAGAGTTCTGATAGATGTTGTCAGAGATAATTGAATCATTTTTACAGCGTATAGTACATATTTATGAACATATTTCTCTGATCTCAAACGAATACGTAGGATTCTATCGACGAAATCAGACAAGCATAAAATTAGGCCCCTCGAAGAAATCTAATCCACCTCGGTCAAATGGTACGTTTCCTGCTCTAGCCATTCTGCCACAAAGAAAAAAAGAGAAAATTCTTATACATAACACCGGTCTTACGCAAGAACATTTTATTTTCTCATTTATTTTCCTACTTTTATTGCATAAGAAAAAGGTGGAATAGAATGGGGATGAAATTCAGAAAGCCAACGTCGTCAAAGACGTCAGATATCAAAATTTTTGTAGAGCAAACGATTTCCTTCTTCTTTCTTAAGAATATAAGATTGGATGTCTTTTCTCTTTTTCCATTAATATATGGGCCTGAACGGGATTACATAATTGCATTCGTTCGACCGTTGGTGTAGCCTATTGGAGAGTACAGGAAATTCAGCTCCAGAATATTTAGGGCAACAGTTTTAATCTAACGCCACAGGTGGGGAGGGGGGAGAGGCAGCTTCCTTGACTTGTCTAATTGAACGTCGTGACGTCTGTAGTGGGCAACAGCTGAATAGAGGGAAATGAACAAATTCTCAGCGCAGCTCGATATGTACCATTTCGTGTATTTCTACGGATTGTTGTTTACTCCAATTTCTTTTTTTTTACAAGCCTGATGTTGAAAAAAAATATAAAGCAAATCGATATGGGAAATCTTCCGCCGAATTGCCTTTTCCCAATCTGACCGGTGCTAGTGAACGGTCAACTGCTGCATAAAAAAGGGAATCACGCAGATAGAAAATGGCGTGTACCGAAGTGACCCCCATGCAATACATGTCATATCTGACTGATATGTTGTGCTCGATATCTAGTTATATCGATTGACGTAGTAGCTACCTCTAAGCCAAAGGGAGTTCCACTTTTGCATTTCAATTAGCTTCTTGAAGATTCTTTATTTCTTACGTACCTCTGCTTGCAGGACATAGTAGAGGGGATCGTTAAATACCAAGATCCTTTGGCACGAAATGTATATCGATTTGAAACAGAGCGTCCATATAGGGGTGGGTGATAATAACAAACAAATTGAAAAATCGATGGGATGATAGGCTACAGTTGTTACCAGGTGACATAATATGATTAAAAATCTGCCACTCTATTGACGGACTGCAGCAGCGGCCAATGGGATTGGTGTTTTTCATGATTCAAGCACGAACTTTAGTAACACGTTGATGCGCAACAGACGCAATTGTGAACTCAATAGCGTGTCAGGTGGAAGAGGTAATATCTTCCAAGAATCCCAGTTTCTCGCTCGTTGACAGTCAACCCACGAATTGTTGTATTCTGTAACGTGACAACAGGGGAAACTTTGCTCGTTTCAACAAAAAAGCTATAACAATATCTATATATCGAGTAGAGAAAAGCTCACAGTCTAACTTTTTTTATGTTCCATTGTTTATCAACTTCAGCGATTACGTATATAAGTTTAAATTTGTACAGCAAAAAGAATGATTCAGCATGTTGAGCAAACAAAATTTGACGGTGGAAGCATGTTAACGGGGTCGACGGGAGAACTCGATTTTTGTGTTAGATAGATATACTGTTTGCGCATGTAAACAAATGCCAGCTGATCTTAAAAGGGAACCCAACAGAAAATTCTTGTTGAATTTTGAGAAAGGTCAAAGCAAACAGTTTTCGGCGAAGAGGCTCGTCATAGGCGGAGTGTGTATGTATCATCTCAGAGGCTGGTGGTGGACGTCCGATATCGACATGGATGTGGTCGATTTTGTCGTCGAAGTGAACAGCGCTTGTGTGATTTGTGAACGGCGGAAGGAGTCATTGGGGTCTGATGTACCACGACGGCATGGCCGGTCACTGGTTCTGGGCGACGTCTTTGTCCGGCAACCAGCCCCCCACGTACGCTATCTCTATGACAACAGGATGGTTAATTAAACAATAATATGAAAGGTTCACATAGAACGTTATCTGATACGCAATACAATCGTGAAACGTAAGCACAAAAATGTTCACTGTCTATAAACCCTTTCTTCCTGACAAGTTCAAAACAGTCTGCTGGGGTTTTTTTGAGGGGGGGAGGGCGATGGAGTTGGAAGAAAAATATCAAGGGACTTGTTTATGCAGATTTTGCCTTTGCATTGTCACAAGCAGAAGGAGCGTGACATTACTTTTTTTGTGTGCGTGATGCGCGTTTCTTTCGATGGTAAGACACAACGTGCAGCATTCTTGTCTCTCTTTTTTCGTATAGAGCAATAAGAGTTGGTCTGAAACTCAAGAGAAAAGTTCTTGTTACATGGATATTTGATAGGAACGAGACAGTCGAGCTTGAAGCGAGACATGGTCCTGATCACATCAAAGGCTGGGGTGTTACATGGACTGGTTCGTGACTTACGTGAAGGCTGTCGAGAAGGAGCCGGGGAGCTTTCGACTTCTTCCAACCGAAGGCTGCCAGAGATGGAAGGCTCCATAGATGAGCGGATTAACCAACGAATTACTCATGCCAAAAAAGAAGATGGCTGACTGCATGTCTTCGCCCAACTAGATGAAAAAACGAATGAAAACGAGGAAAAATTTTAATTTGTCATGGAACGAAATTTCTCCGTAAGCAAAACAGCATATCCGGATTGCGAATTCCACCCTGCTTCTACGAATATGTGAAATTAAATGTCACCTTATCATCAGGGTTGAGGAAGATAAAAGTAATCATCATGAAGTAATATGGGGCCCAGCATATCACAAAAGCGGTCACAATTATGATGGAAATCCGCCTGTGTTATGCAAATGCATGATGAGGTAATAGTGACACACGTATAAGAACATAAGCGTCTCCGTACAGCGATTTCATCTTTGCCCGTTTGAAGATGTTGTTACGACGTCTGTTGAAAATGGTGTGATGATGTCGCTGCGGGGAATGTTGGCGATGTTGATCTCGCGTGCGCAAGTTGGAAACGAGGCTCTCGGCCGGCCAGCGTTCCATCGACGGATGCGGTGCACGTATCACGAAGGCCCGCTCTTTTTCTACTAAGACATTAACGTAAGGCCGTGACGTTGGGCGACAGATCTCTTATCATTTCGTACAAGACATCAACGTTTTTATTAGGAAAGAACTTACTTGCAATAGTGCAGAAAATGCAGACGTAACAGACTACCAGTATAACTAGGGGAATAACAAACCTAGAATTTCAAAAGCGGAGTTATTATTGTGTTTCTTCTACATTGGATTTTTTAAATCGTACATTGTAAGGAGGCTAAAGACAGTGTAGAGTTGCTCCTGCCATTCTTCCGTGTAAAATCCATAGGTGACACATTGATAAAAAATCTCGCGGAATGGCCCTTTCAATACACGGAAAATGAGAAGCTTGAAAATGGAGTGAATCATAGGGAAAAAAACGTAAATATTTTATTAGTTTTTCTTTAACGTGGTTAATTAAAGCTCACCTGAGGTGAAGCTAAAGCTGCGCTAAGCATCCAAGCGACACAGATTGGCTTTAAACACGAACGGTGACTTATCGGCCGACGGATAGCTCTTAATCGATCAAATCCTATCAGCACCTAGTATATATACAAGGACGTGAGTTTGCGCTTAAGTTTTCTGGTAATAAATGGCATTTCTTGAAAAACAGCTTACCGTGGTTGAGGTCGACAAGTACAAGCTGAATACCTGTTTATTCGTCGGACATGAAATGTGTTTAGCTTTTTTAGATCGTTCACATCAATTGCTATAAAGAAGAAGGCTTAATCAGCAAGACGCCAGATTTAATCTAGAGTTTGATTGCTAAACGTAGTCTATATAGATTATACTTTTAAAAAATACTTGAAAGAAAAGCAGGTAGACCTTTCAAGTAATTTCATTAGGTGAAATGAAAGCATACGGGTCTGCAGTATGAGACCACTAAAGAGAAAGGCACAAAAGGATCTCGTCCGTCCCATGAATGGTTTTCTTTTCTTGTATACATCGAATTAAAGATAAAGAAAAGGCTAGCCTGTACTTGATGACTATCTCTGCCTCTTTTAAGAACATAGCCAACTCAGCTCAGCTAAAAGTCGTGCTGTAAAATCTAATGGCCCTTAACTCAGAACTAACTCTTATCTCTCTAACTAACCCTTATCTCAGACCTTGCCGAGCACATGCTTATGTTGCAACTTGAGAGGATATGTAACAGGTTATGCTATATGAATGGTGTATATACCTGGGAAAACTTGAAAGTTTTACACAAAAATTGCCCTCCTTTCCACTCCACTGTGTACGTCCAGGCGGCTTCTCCGGATAAGCACCACACACTATTACGTTGACATTTGAATTGATTTATCACGAAGGGAACAGTCATTTGCTTCAGAACGCTAACTCACCTTACTAACAAGTCAGAAATGGCCAACTGTGTGCGCAGTTTGAATGAAATTCAAATCGTCAATTTATTATTAAGCATTAGGCGATTCGCTTTTCGTTATATAATCTTTAATTCATTTTTCCAAAGTAGGGATAAATACCTGGAAGAGGAGAGTGTATAACGAGCTGCTGGTACATTTTTTGGTAAAAGCGATGCTAATTAGAGTTGCCATATTTCCAATCAGCGAAGCGACAGCCATAATGCAAAGTATTGTCGCCTTGATGGAAGCGCTCGTTGTTAGAGTTGGTGCCTCATCTAGCAACGTCGAATTGTCATGGAGATCCTTTGATGAAACAAGATAGGGAACGATATTCGGATCGGTAAGGTTGTCGTATTCTGTCATTGTCGTTGTTTACACAGCGATCTTAACTTAGATTCCTCGCACGATTTCGCGATACAAGTTCAGTACATTGATTCACTTTTTCTTCATTGATGCAAAAGCCATTGCGCGTCGGATTGTTTGTGCCACAGACGTTTCGCAATGATGTTGCCACAAAGGCGAGAGATGAGACAATGGCAACGTGACTTAGTTCCCCATCCGTTTGTTGATTGTGTCTAGCCTGTTAGCTTTAACGGATATACAAGAGCGAGAACACGATTAGTAGTTGTATATAACGGTTCCAATCAGCACGGAGATTTATGATGACATTTGGCTTATTCTATATATGACATTAACTGTTAGCTGTGCCCGTTTAACTCTGACGTGAATATTGTAGTGGAACAATATAGTCTGTGACATTTGGGTTAGATTTTTGGTTACGTGCTATCTTATATGTTGCATTAAAGAGAGGAACACTTCCACGTATTTCAGTGGTTATTTATGGGCGAGTTCCAGTGCAACTTGTAGATGAAACAAATGTTACTTTTCTTTTTGGTAATAGTGCTGAGCTTTCCCGGAATCTTGTTCTGTATTTTATAAGAGTCGTGCCGTCTTACGACATTCTTTAAATGACTTTCTTTATATTGGATTTGTGAGTCGAGAACTAAAATTGTATATACAGACGGCTGCGTGTATAGCCAGTTTATTGGCCCGTGCACTAAAGTGAAAGAGAACAAAGTTGCTAGTCTGCAATTTAATTGCAAGTTTAACAGGGAAACTCTTTTTCTTGCGCTAATGTGGATGGCAAAACCCAATTTACGCGAGAACAAATTCTAATATCTTTACCCAATTTTGATTTGTTTCTATCTTATAAAACTTTTTGATACTAATTTGAAAGGAGATCCACTTGGAGGCTATTTTGCTAACGTCTGAAGAGAATGGTGTTGTAAATGCTTGTTGAAAGGAAACACGACACTCACCGTTTGTCACGAATATCACATTGCGCGTTTGTGTAAGACACTGAATCGTTATCAATTAAAAATGTTTAAAATTCTCTCACTGCTTTTTTAACAACCCTTCTAACTGATTGCCAAAAATTTCATTTGAGGAGGTATTTCCAGCACGAAACGAAAAATTGCGAACAAAATTTTTTAAGAAGATTGAAAGAATCGGCTCGCTTGTTATCACGAACGAAGTCAATATGTCTAAATAACAAGACGACAACACCTAAGTGGTCCGTGAAAATATAGACACGATTTTTTTTTTGTCGGAAGCAACTCAACTTGCTCGACTTGTTCGCACGTATAGATGTTCCAGGCTATAGCCACCTCGAGCTTGTAAACGCACGGCATTTATTTTCTCTCTTATATCTGGCACGTCCTCACTTTCAGCGCATGTCCGCACGCCTCATGTGTTGGCGACAGTTCTTCTATTGTTGCGTCCATAATCTACATCGAAAGCATTAGCATCCAAAACGTACAGTCCATAAAGATCGCAAACTCTTTACATACAAAATGGTGCATACTTAAACTCTTATGTTCATTTCATCTGGTGATGCGATGCGAATTTCAATTCCTCTTCGGAAAGAAATAGCTAAACGCAATAAATCCAGGTAGATTACGCATCATCTCCAGAATAAGTTGGGTGGAGAGGATGATGTGTGCTGGCTGATTTTTACGAAATGAGCGTGAGTTGCGCCCTGAAATATTGACGTGAACATATATCTTTGAATTATTTTCGTCCATGTGGGTCGGCGGTGCTGTGACGTAAACCGGCGTCGCAGAAACAGACAACTTCGTTAATATGGGATGTTATACTAAATTTTGTTGTAGGCGGAATAATGGAGCGAGACGAGTGCTTTCCGCATAAATTGTTGCTATAGGATTTTTAAAATCCCGTTATACGTTTTGTATAGATTTTGCGGTATTTTAGATGTTCATGTCTAAAGCAATTGCGATTCTTTATGCTTTTAGAAATTTAATGACACGGCTTGCGTAGGAATAGGAAATTGGTCTGTATCGAACCGTGAACAATTCTATGAATGTAACGAATGTTATGTCCTCTTGTTATTACGTAGCTACGTAGACTATAGTACAAAGGTTGCCAACTGAATCCGGTATAAAAAAAAGTTGATCCAAGGCTTTTGTCGTTATTCTGAACATGAAAAAAACTAGAATTATTCGTCTTCTTTGATTAGCTATTTACGTTGTTTAATGCTGCATGATTCTTTGCGACAGATTCAACGAAAACAATCTTCCACTGTTCTACAGAATATCGTTAGATGAAATACGCCTGAAATTAAACAGTCCAGCACACGTATATTTATTGAACGTAGTCTACGTTAAATTCTTTAATGAGAAACATTATAGCCTATCCCATATATCTCGCTTAAGTTACTTGTACATTGTCGAGGTATAGGCTTCTATATAACTCTAAGAACGACGTGTGCCTGTATACTACGTATATCTTTAAAAATTAATTAGATAGTACCATTCGCCTTGTTATCACAAAGTAATTTCCCCTAGTACCTGTCGGCTAATATTGCGAAAATCCATAAACTAGAACGGTAATTCGAATCCTTGCGCATATACAGTTCAGGAACATCTCGGTTCCTTTTAATCTATTGTATGCAATTGTCTTCCGGAAGGTTATTGATGGAAGGCCATGTTTTAATACCGGATGGCGTAACTCAAAGAAAATGCTAAAATTCCCCGTCTGCGTTGATAAATGTGGACCATGTATGGAATATAAGAAGAATTTTTTGTCTGGTCGTTTCAATATTTCGCATATGCAAATGGTCGGACCTTTGGGCCCATTGTATACGCAAATATTTTAACTCCCTAACTACTATACCTTTAGTCAGGACTCAATTCAGGGAAAAGGAATCGCCTTCCGTCGAGAGCAGCTGTTCATCCGTCGAATATGTTGAGATCTATACGCATAATGCCCTTCCGCTTATTTCCGGATTCGTGAGGAGATACTCCGTTCGCCATCAATTCAGCTTTTAAGTAGAAGAGCGTACGCTTGAAAACATTAAATGGCTTCCTTTTATGATTGGCAAAGCCCGTCTAGCACATGGGATCGTTCTCGGCCGTGAGTTTTTGCCTTTCCTGTATATAAACTCTACATGGCATCAAAGAATAAACCAAAACGCAACAACGCAATCGCAGGATGATACAAACCCAGCGTTTGTTTGTATACAACGAAAATCAACTCCACTGTACGTAAATGTTGATTGCTGAAAGATTTCTCCTAAACAGTGCACCACGTCTAAAGTAAACAGCCGCTTTTACCTAGGAGAAAGAGTATATGGAGATATTCGCCAAACGTGCAATCTACATCTGGCAATTGGCAATCGACGAGCACAATAGAAGCAAATGAGAAAAAACTGTAAGTGCATATTGGGCTTATTTCCGTCGCCACTCGACTACGTAATCCGTGAATTCCGGAGGGGGGATAGAACGAAGGAGTATATATACGACGAGATGAAGACGTGTTACATTCCTATGTTGACGAAATTCTTCGTTGGCGTGTGGCACTTATAATTTTCGGTTTGATTTATCCGAACATACCGGTCGTGAAATCGTTTGCGCCAATATAAATTGTAAGAGGGTAATTAAGCGGGTGCAGCATCAGAAAGCTTATTACTACATCATGTGCTTTTGCGTTTGTTTCATGCACTGGATACAACACGAGTCAAATGCTGCTTGAACATTTCAGATATAGACTACAAATGATGTCGTTTTGTCCCGTTTGGTTATACGAGTGGCCCTGTTATGTTTCTTCACACGGGCCATTGCGTTGAGTCACGGCTGGGTCGTCTCAGTGTTCTTTATAGTCCGTCTTGCTGAACTAAAGGAAATCATTTTTCGTCGAAGATGTAGTCTGACCAGTTTCGGTCCCTCGACATGTTTTCCGTTCACTCACGCATATAACCGTGTACGTTTTCCAGCGCAACAGCTTCTCTAAGTAATGCGCTTTGAACTGGTTGTTGTAAAGCACACGGGTCTTGTGTGTACGGGCAAAGTTAAACTTTTCCGACGGCCAAGCCTGCAGACGACAGGTTAAATTTTAGACCTCATTGTTAATCCTTTTTTTATTGCCCGAAATGGGCCGGGAAAAGTTGAAAACCTGACAATCAGTTATCACGGTCCTGCGCCATCAATAAAGACTCTGAAGTTTGGGTTCAGAGCGGTTCGGCAAATATTTTACGAAACTTAGAAGACATTGATTCGCTGAACGCTATGATGAACCATTTAGGGAATCTCATATGCAGACTCTTTGGACCAATAAATTGCCAACTTTTGTGTGGGTCTTTGTTCAAATGGTCCAAAGTATTGCCCAGCCTATATAGCCTGCACTATAATGAAGCCCTCGTGATCGATCGGTGTCCTATTTCTCCATTATGTAATGGCAAACAAAGAGATTGCCTATACTTCTGTCGAGGCATGTAGCACTGCAAACAGCTTGATATATATAGTATTTATTGATATTTGACGAAGAAGTGTAAATATCGGCCGCCCTACCCAGTGGGCATTTTTACAATATCCATCGTGAAATAAAAAAACAGCTCCAGTTGTGTTCAAATAAATCGAATATCGGAATAAAGGGTATGCATAATATAGCGGTCATCATTCCGTAGGATATAGCTACATCACGTCAAGTCTGTATGCCCGTCTATTCTGTTTTACATTGAACAACTGGCGACCGAAGCTTCGTGTATATTTACGCCTCCGTTTATGAAATGCTGGTTTCTTTTCGCAGCACTCGTTTAAGGATTTGAGGCAATCGAGCGAGCCGCATGAGTCTCTTTAAAATGAAGAGTTGGATGACGACGTATAACGGAATTTTTGCTGTCGTGGATCATTATTCTGCACGGATGGAGAAAATTTCGTGACACTGATGTGTGGGAGATTGGCTCAGTCCTTGTGCGATCCCACATACTTTCCCACATGCGATTCGAACACTTATCCTAGTTCAAACGCGTGTCTGCATATTAAAAAAATCAATTACTTTCCTTAATTGTCAGTTTTGAGAGAAAAATGCGAATATTTGAGATGGTTTGGCACTGGTGGAGTTTTTGTAACGATTATCGCCAATTAGTCGCTGGGAAATTTTTATTTTCCATATCAGAAAAATAAATTTAATGTTTGCATAGAATGTGCATAAAGTCGCGAGCATTTTGTTCTTGATTATCCTAAATGAAAATAATCTAGAGCTCCCAGGTCGTAATAAGTCGCTATAACATAAAAAAATTAATTTGTTTGTGGCATTTGAATTCTTATACGGCCCGGGCTTTGATTCATATTTCAGTTATGTTGCTCTTCAAGAAGCTGACACTGCAGGATCTTTGAACAGACTTCACGCACAAAAAGCTTTTTGATAAAAATGTTCGCTTACTTTTAAACTTTGTTTGCTTTGTTGACAAATTTTTATTGCAATCACGTCTGCTTTCAATCAGTAAACCCTTGCGACTAGTTTTGTAGCGGAAGGGTATGTGTTTATCGGATCGAGGCTTTCATGCGGTGCGCTTCCTTCCTGCTTTCTATATTAACGTGATTAAATTGTTGAGGGTTGTGCGCTACGCTGAAAGAAAAGAAAATCGTGCTGTTCTAAGAGGATCGTATTCCTTTGTTACATTATTCCTTAATTTAATGTTCCCTTGTGCTATCCTAAAGAAGGTGCTTGGGTACTTCTGCCCACGTTTATCAACCTTCTGTGTCAGTTTCCCGATAGGGATTCTGCTAGATGACATAAGTGTACCACCAACATTAATTTTACGATATTTCTCTCAATAGATGGCGTTTTGGCGACAGGAAATGCACACGGAATTTCGACAACAGATGGCGAAAAAAGCAGCCACGCCTACTGGTAATTCTCGGGGAGTTCCATCAATGTTTTCTTCGTTTTATTCTCTTTCTAATCGTAATCCCATGTTTTAGTAGTATCAAACGAAATTTGTCCTTGTGCCATACCGCCATACCAGCCTTACTGCCATTCTAGAATAGATTCTACGTTACGGGTTACCGCCTTTATACCGGTGCTCGGTCCTCGTCGTGTCATGCTTTAATCTTCATTCTCGAGTATAGTTAAACTGATTAAAAAAGGAATAAAGAAACGTCGTTACGCTTTAAAATTTCATCGATAGCGTAATGCAATTGCATTCGCTTTCACGGAGAAATCAAATTCTTATGTAATCGGTTTTTGGGTAGGTAAATCCTATATTCTTTTTCCTCATCCTGGGAATCTCTTAACCAATTACTGCATCATAAATTTCTTAAGATAATATCCCTATGCACTTTGGAAGTTAAACAATAATTATGTTTCAATAACACTCAAAGTTAACAACATTCTAACAATTTTTGTCTCGTACAAGATTTAAACGTGTGTTTTTCAATACTGTTTTTTTTTCTAGATTTTTGCTGTTGTAATTTTAAGATGGAATGGTATCATTGATTAATCAGGTTGATTTGAACATGTGAAGTGAGGTTTAGGTGTGCCCCAAGAATGCTTATATAATTTTAACACAAGAAACCAGGAATATAAGCAAGATAGAAATTTTCTGCCAACAATGTAAATTGTACTCCCCAGTTGAATTGTGTTAATGTGTGGCATACTGGTGTTGTATAACGCTATATGATAAGCTGCCCTTTCTTTCCTTAACTTCTCTGCAACAAGTTATAAATTTTTTCTTCTCTCATTAAGCAGATTGGAAACTGAAAGTCCTCGTAGGTCAAAGATGCCTTGTGAAGGATATGGATCAACCTGGAAATCCATATAAAAGATTACTCACTTCCTGAATCATCTTATTTCTTATGGCTTGATCGTTCTTCCCTTTTACCAAAATTTCTTGGACATGCACCGTGTAATCTTCCTAGTAGTGGTGTTACCCTGTCCATTGACTGACAGCACATTTTGAAGGGTTCCATGGTTTCCTTCGTCAAAAAAAACCCAAGTAAGTAACAATATAAGAGAACTTCTGGTAATGTTGCAAACTTTCTGTTGACATTTTAGCTTTATTACTAAACTAATAATAACCTAATATTCTAAACCAAGAATTCATAAAACTTAATATCCATATAATTCAGCTTTAGTTGGGATACTACATGTCTTTATTCTTTTTACCACAGAGAGAAAGTGTTCTATTTGGGTCTTTCTGAATTTAAACCTACAAAACAGAGGATTGTATTGCAAATTTGATGTTTGAATTTTGAAGTTCTTATGTAGATCTAAATCTCTAATACGCTGCTCGATTTCAAAACAATTTACATGGTAAAAAAAAAAAGATTAGCGTAAAGTTTTCGTACTTAAAAAAATGAGACCATCAGACCAATTTTTTTTCTCACCTAAATCTAGGTTAGGATTTGGCTCAGCTTATCTGAAGCTCAGCTTACTGACACTGGACATCTCTGGAAGCATACCTAGTATTTATTTTTTTTATTTTATTTTTTTTCCAAAAGCTAAAAATCAGGCTCATTTCAGTTGGGCTTAAAATTAAAATTTTGTTTTTTTGTTACTAGCTGGCTTTGGGGGAGAAGGATTTAAAAAATATTACCAAAATATGCTTAATCTTTTTCTTTTCGATTTCTAGCAGCACAGCATTTGTTACCAACCTTTTCTATAACTTTGGCAGCCGAAATCCGTATGTCACATTAATCATATTTTTACATTTTTCTAATAGGTAAACATAATTGCAAGCAAGGATCAGCTTCGGAAGCCCTCAGCAAATACAACAACGGCCTTATGCGAAGTTGTCTCTTTCGTGGGGGAACTTTGAACTCGATTTACAACAAGATATCGTTACGTTCATATTTGCCCCAAAGCCCTGCTTGGAATATGGATGATACTAGCTAGTATCCAGCAAATCACTGGCGAGGTACTCGACTGTCTTTTGCGAACACGAAGGAACCCTGTACGTGGCGTTGGCCATACAGCGTGGTGCAATGGAGTATTGTCGAAATTCCAGAATGCAATTCATGTAAATTCTTCGTCATTTGTTACTGATCATCTAATGGACTTATTTCACGGTCATCATTGCAGAATCTATGAGCCGTTAGAGACCACTGTAGATATGAAACACGCTTTTGCAGCTCCTGAACTTAGAAAAATTAGTGTCCTTCACTCATCCGATGCTGGTCACTTGGTGCTACTATTCATGGAGATTCCTCCGCCCATCTGAGGCGATTCACTGATGCGGAGGATACAGAGTTATTGGGAATTCCAAACATTGACCTGGATCGAGTTTCTAGTTTGATACTTTTCTAACGGAAGCTCAACGGTGCCTTTTTCAAGGAGGATTAAAGATTTCCTTCATCTATTGCCTTTATGGTATAATTTGAATTGCCCTTAATACTGTGAAACATTTCATTTTATACATATTTTTTAAATTATTGAATGCCATAAAGAAAAGGTTACTACAGTGGCAAATTCTGCTGCACGATCGGACTTCTAGTGCTGTTTCCTGGATGCGATTTCAGCAGGAGGGAATCGGTGGCGGTTACGAATCGGCGATTCTTTATTTTGAATGCTTTTAATCCCCAAGTAATCAGCTCACAAGAATGGATTTATCATATTAGAATACGCATAATTATTTATTATAAATGTTTTCAGAGCCACTTTCAGTTTAACGCATCAGATACATCTGGCCACTTTCATCCTGTTTTTGCTGCATCGGAAGACAATTGTAATAGCCCACCTCTTGCAACTCTTTCTCGCCTAGACGGATCAGATTCTGTCCACTTTTATGTGGCCATTAAAGTTTTGCCATTCAAATGTTAGAAGAACTTCCCGAAGAGTCGAAGAACCGATCCTTTGGAAAAATGTCTCATCGATGTCAATTTACCTGATTTCAAAACGTAGTAACGAGCACTATGGACCACGTTGAAGAACTAATGAACAACATGGTTCATTTTAGAGAGAGTGTAAACGTCAACGGCACTGTCGATAGCGCACAAATGAATTTCTCTCAATCACCTGTGATTGACACAATTAAGGTAATTTTTAAAAAATGCATTTGCCCATGATTTAATTGTTGTTGATTGGGGTCTGTTCAGGTGTTGTACAACTCTAGCGAAGGATTTGTGAGACCAAAAGAAATTGAAAGCGTGAAGGGATATTAGACATCGCAGCAAAAATCTCTCCTAAGAAATGCCAAATCGTATGTACTCTACAAGCTCCACTTTTACGGTGAGTAACTATTCATTCAACTAGTTGACGAAACGAATATAACGGTGTCATATTTTTAGGGTCGTCTACGTCTCAATGGTGCTTTATTAACGGTCGGGATTGGGATGAATTTTCTCGACAAGTATGGCGCTACTCTTCACCAGAACATATTGTTTTCTGTCATGTGTGGGTCGGAGATCTTAAACCTGAAAATGTTTTGGTTGGATCACTGCCCTTCGCTTTCTGTTGAAATCCGGAGGAAAATCAATGGAGGTGCTGATTTGGTTAGTTTGGATGTCTGAGGTAATATCAACGTTGGCAATGACTCCATCAACGGTGTAGTTGTGGAGGATATTTTGCGAAAGAATGCCTCATTTCTCGTCATTCAAGGGACGAAATCATTTTCCGCTATCGA
Organism: Daphnia sinensis; assembly: GCA_013167095.2. Classification (NCBI taxonomy): domain Eukaryota; kingdom Metazoa; phylum Arthropoda; class Branchiopoda; order Diplostraca; family Daphniidae; genus Daphnia; species Daphnia sinensis. The sequence continues at coordinate 2,532,686 of CM023192.1, read as the reverse complement.
AGTTATAAACAATTTTACAACCAACACTCCATTAGGTTTGCTAACATTACACTTGTATTTTCTTTGTTTTAATTAACAATGTGTTGCATGTGATTTTAGAGCATGGTCGGAGAAATTGATTCTACAGAAAAGCGAGAAAGAGCAGCATTTCACCGGATCGGTGCGGATCGTCGGTCCCGTGTGGGTAGTTGAAAGCTTCCGCAGTGATTGGCTTAACGGAATAAACGTATACATGCTCCTCAGAGTACTCGTTGCTTACCAAATCGTTAAAGGTAATGTCAATCATAAATTATAATCAGTGCAGTCGGATAACATTTGTTGTTATAGGGTTTGTTAATTTCACTGGTCCTTTGCTTATTGGCGATGCTGAAGTGGATTCTCTAACCGATCTCCTCATTAAAAATTTATTGATCACATCGGGCCAGCAACCTGTTCTACCTAGTATTGAAGTCGACGTCCTAGATGTCCCAGGAAACATTGATTGTCCAGATATTAATGGACGAAACCTGGATGACTTACTGCACGCTGATAAAGGTGATACTCACATTGTGCTGGATCGGGTACGGATCTCAGACGACTTGGTCATCAATAATTTGGTCATGGGAAACGGAAGTTTTAACAGCGTGGAAATCATCACGTTGATTGGATCCACCGTGTTTGCGGACAGGTTTGAACATTCACACAAACGGTGATTTAGCCGCGTACGCTGCTCATGTCCATAACATCAATACGATTGATGTTTCAAAATTTCCCTAAAACTATTGGACGAAATCAATAGACCAGTCGATCCCTGTTAACGTGCGAATGCCCTTTGAAGTTCTAATGAAAGAAAATATTACTACTCGGACCTTCATGGAACGCTTCTTCGATCGTGATTTCTTCTTGACGAGAACCAACCAGACGTTCAACGTTGAAGTGCAGTTTGCTGACGAAGTTACCGTACACGGGGATATGGTGATTCACGACCTGATCGGGTAAAACTCACAAGTATCAACGGAATAAAACACTCAAGTCGTTGGGCTAAGAAGTTGCCAAGAAGGAAGGAGACTTCCATGTCTCTGGCAGTAAGGTTTATTTAGTTAATCAATGTTTAACGTTCGTTGGGTTTTAACAACGGCCTTTACATCTTCTACATCTTTGAGCAGCTAACCATTCACGGAAACCAGGCTGTAGAGGAGATATTAATCTGAACATTCCGCAAGACATAGCTCTCCTCAACAGACCGCAAACGGTAACGGGCATTTTTGACCATGTATTTTGAAATTTTCAATTATTTCATTGCTTTTTTTCCTACAGGCGCGCTCTTCACGTCCAACATCACTGTTGATAGCGACGTCATCAGTTCTGCGGGTGATATCATCACGCTGAATACGGTGACTGGAGTTATGTTGGACATATACTGCAGCTACGATAAACGTGGACGCAACCATTAATGGACGCGTACATTTCAAACAACGTTTAAAAGTGGATGATTTGGTCGTCGAAAATCACTGGACGGCCGTCTAGTCTGATATTATTTCCAAGAAAGGTTTGAGAAGGAAAACTCCGGATTTCGTACAATGGACAGAGATTACGATTCACAGTCACGTAACATTTAGGGTATTACTTCTGATTTCATTTTAAAAATCACAAGCTTTGCACGCTAATGTCAACATGTAGAGCACAGGACTCGTTTGAAGCAGATACTATCAACTGAACAGCTGCAACGTTGAAGAATATTAAAGTCAAGTGATGAATATGACAGACCCCCAAAAAATCTCTGGAACAAAGAAAACACTCCATTCTATCGGTGTCGAAAAGGTCGTCACTCTTGGCTTATTTAATGGTGGTCATTTGAATTTATTCAGCGATGTTTGTTGAAAATCCGAAACATCGAGTTGCGAGCTATTAACGGGCAGAATCTCTCCGATTTTGTCCAGATAGCTGGCACATGTGATATCCAATCCATCACTGGACCTATGGATATTCAGCACGTCACTGTTGAAAATTATCTCAAAATTGAAGACCATGTCCTGAATGGTTGCAACCCGATTGAGTATCTGAATGTAACGGAATTCGCTCGTTTCGACAGCTTGTCCATCCGAAATGGATCGTTATTGTTAGACCAGCCCTCGGAAAACAATCCTGACCTTGCTTCAATATTACTCAGGTTCTTCATTTCTTTGTTGGATACTCGGCATGATTTCTAATCTATTCTTTCTCTTCGAATGCCGTGGAAAAGGCATCTCCCACGATGACTTCCACGCCGTACCGTTCCACGTTCCATGTACACGATATTCACGACCGACGGAACCACATCTACGAGGCTGCAATGAAGAAGAATCATCATCATTAAAGTATTTTAAGGTGATACCACATCGTGTGTTCCTTTTTTATGTATCTCGTTACATTTCTTAATTCCTTACAGGTGAAGTTGTAAATATGGTCATCAGGCACACACCTCCGATGATATACTAAACGCATACTAAACGATGATGCCATAGGGTGTGTTTCTTTTTTTTTGATTTTTTGATTTTAACATCATTGAAGATATATATTGCCCTCTAGATTTTCAAAAAGCTCTTGATCATAGTCAAAGCAGTGTTTTGCTGGTAAAGATATGGTAGATCACACTGTAACAAACCTTTAAACAATTATGGAGGCGATCCCTTTAAATCGCTTGAGACCGACTACAAACATTAGCGTAGGTAAGCCACTTCTTATTGTCAGTCGATGAAATATTGATAAAACTTTTATTTGTCATTAGCAGAACTTCATGGAAAATTAAGTTTAACAAATCTAGAAGGTGTTGGAGTGTTACAAAATTGAAGGTTGGGCCCTGTTTACAGTAGAAAACAATTTGGAGTGCATTACCATTAGTCAACTATCGGAATTCTGCTGAAGTTGTAAAGGAGAAGAGTCATCGTGCTAAAATTTAATTGGGTATTACAACATCCTTAGAGTTTTTTTCACCGCTAAATGCCTGAAATAGTTTTGCTTGTCACACTTATAGGAACGGTTGCCGGATCCTTTTGCGCGCATAGCATGGGTAAACCTGGCACTGTAAAGTCAAATGATGCTAAAAACTTTTCGTTTTCCTTATATGGCATCAATATGCATCATACCGTTAGCGCCTGTGTTTGAAAGGAATTTGTTCAATATCGATATCAAGATTTATGACATTGTTTCTCAGCAAATTTCAGAACTTAGAAAACCATTAAAATCTCAAAGACAAGCAGTACACTTGTTGTGGATGATGAATTTATATATCACGTAAGCCATTTCAACAAAAACTTATGCTAAAAATTTTTCCTAATATAGTACTGAGGATGTCGGAGTTCCATTTATATTACCGCCGACGATATTCCAATCCAAGTTGGTAACTTGCTATTATGCACAATTCATCATCATATTTATTATAGTTATATTAAACCTTAATATGCATTTCACTTGTATGAAATCTTTGGATTTAACAATGTATCAGATGTAGTGGAACATGGTTACAGAATTTTATTTAACTCTTTCGGGATCGATCCCCGTACGTCCAGCGTGCATTGCCGATGCTCAACCATTGAGCTACGAGTTACGTTCTGCTTTTCTCTATTACTAGAAAAGATGAAAAGAATATATTGTAAAGGCAATATGTGTACGGTCATAAAGCTATAATGCTACATCTAACCTGAGTAAAATAGTTATAAGGATCATAGCTCTGTGGTAGAGCATTGGTATACGGATCTAAAGGGTTCGGTTTCAAATCCAGGCTGAAGGCAATAATAAAATATATGGCATTTTATACTTATTATATCTATACGCATGTGTCTATGTGCAACAATATAAATTTATCGTGAATCATGCTTCAAAAATTATTCTAAGTCCAAATCTATGGAACTCAATTCACACGAAAATATAGACAACGTGCATGTAAGACTCATGGCTCAGTGGTTGAGCATCGGCATGCAATACCGAAGGTTGAAGGTTCAAAACCAAAGTGAGTCGAATAAATTATCCTATATATCAACAAGCGTAGTTGACTAAACATAAAAAATATATACGAGGTTCATCGGCGGAGGCTGCAAATGATTAAAATCCGTTTAAGTTACAATATACGTATCGATAACATTAATTATTAAGGTTACATCGATAAATCAATTCGAACAAATTTAAAAAATTTGTTATTGGATATCATATCAAACTTTACCAAAATATCCGGGGAAGTTTCTCGACTCGACTTGCAGACGTGGAAGGTGGACACTTGGGAAGGTTGGAAGCACCGAACTGGGAATCGAACCACGGATCTTTGAGTTACCAGTCGGATACGATACCTTCCTGGCAACCCCCCCTATCATCCCCCCCATTGATTAAGGAAGTCATTTGACTTGACCCCATTAGTTACTTGAACGTGTTGAAGACTTAGATGACAAGATGGTAACTCTCATAGCTCAATGGTAGAGCGTGCGACTGTGATGCTAAATAGCTTGGGTTCGAATCCCAGTTAAGTCAATGACGTGAAATTAAATCTGAAAACAATGTACGTTTAGAAGGTACAAAAAATAAATTGAAGACACGATGTTTTAGTAAAAAGAATTGTTTTATTGTCCCACCTCCACCCACAATTCCACCACTGTTTTACAAGACACACATACAATACAAGACATACATACATATACATATACAATGTTAGCTAACCCGTTGGCTGCCACGCCATGCAACCCGTAGGTTGCGATTCTACATTTGCTACGCGCCACTGAAGGAAGCGCCAAGGGGGACTTGTCCGAAGACAAGTCCGGGCCGACAAGTTCAAGGAGACCATTATGGGAATGCACACCCCTGGTCTCTATGAACTTGTCAACAAAGGGAGTCCCTATCGGGTGCATTGCCTAAGGCGCCCGAAGGCGAATTTTGGGCAGTTGCGACTGTCCCACCTCATGGCAAATACGCCATGGAGCAGAACAGCGCGGCCCGTCCCTAAAAGCTAAAAAAAAAGGGGAGAAAACGGGGGTGGCAGCCAACGGGTTAACTAGTACACATAACAAAATACAACGATACCACGAAGATGAAGGCGATGACGGGGCGACCACGACGTGATGACGAGGCGACCACGATGCGAACACGAGGCGACGGGCGAAGACAAGGCGACGGGCGAAGACAAGGCGACGGGCGAGGCGAAGACGGGCGAGGCGAAGACGGGCGAGGCGAAGACGGGCGAGGCGAAGACGGGCGAGGCGAAGACGGGCGAGGCGAAGACGGGCGAGGCGAAGACGGGCGAGGCGAAGACGGGCGAGGCGAAGACGGGCGAGACGAAGACGGGCGAGGCGAATGTGCCTTCAATGATCTCATCTGTCTTAGGTTGATGTTACCTAAATGGAGAAAATGTAAATTAGAATACTTGAGAAATTTTTTGTAATGAGACTAATTTAACTCATGTTGTTGATTCCCTGAAGGAGCCAAGACTGCTTCAAACTGCAATTTTACAGCAGGGACAATGATGAATGCTGGGCATATGACAGATATTAAACATAAAAAAGAACACAATAAAATAACCAAATTTAACTACCATTATTAAGGCAATAATGTGGAATTCCATGCAAGTTGACAGACTGAAACTGATATACAGCACATCAAATCAGATGACGACTCTGCAGTTGAAATGAAACGCAAGGTTCCACACCAGCAACGGAAACTAGAATTTAATGAAGCTATTACAAATGCTAGAATCAGACATTGGTGTTTTGTTTTTTAATCATGGCCTTTGTTTACCTTTTCTTCCATTTCACTGTGCTCTTCACTTTTTGTTCTTAATCCATATTTCAATAGATGAATCATGTCCAACTTTTTTACTCACAAATGAACATGACCGTTGACTAGGAAAGCCCTGTTAATACAAAAAAGCAACCCATGTGAGTTTTTCTCTTCTTTTGACGGTTGGAAAAGAAACACTTAAAAACAATACCATCACTTTAGGTTAAACAATCACCGAAGAACACCAAATAAATAAAAAAGGAAGAAACTTAGCTAACACACACTTTTTTCTTTTGGAGATTGATGGTGCTTCATATTCATAAGCTGTCAATTAAAGAGCACCCACCAGCGCCACCTATGGACCTTGATGGCGGTTTTTGCATTCTCAATCTCCACGCCATCTAGGGAGGATTGTTTTTAACAGGACAGATTTTTTTTCTTTTTTCTTTTTAGCTTAGTCACCAACGCATAACTATAGACACCCAATTTAAGCAATGACCGCATTCAATCATGACGAAAACAAAAGAAAATAGCACACCATTATTTATAAAGGTTTCCTTTATCTTTACGTTTTTTGTTTCAACAGCATTAGCTGTATGAATGATCCGTTATCAATCCAATTCTTAAATCCGTTTGGTTTTCCGCTTTAAAAAGACGGTAAAAGCTTGCCACTCCGTGAACTAAAAGGTGAAACTAATTTTGGACTGCCTCCTCGCAAAAATTTTTAACAAATTGGTGTTATGCTATACTACATGATAAATTGCTTATTTCAATTTAGGAGAGGTTCATTCCAAACGAGGTATTATACTGCCGTGCATGTTATTAGTACTGTAATGATTGTGAAGTTATTAATACCTTAAATGTTTACCTTGCCGAAAGATCATTGTGCATTCCATTATCAGGAGTTGACGTCCGTGCATGAGATTACAAATACCGATCGACTTCGACCGCCATGGTTAACACCTGAAAAAATAAAACAGTTGTATTGTCCAATGATTTTGCAGTTGTCGGGGGACATTCACCAGCACACGACATGGCAGCGAGTAGCATTTTAATATCATTTGCGCTTCTGTGCTGTTCTTTAAGTTCAGCTATCAGCGTCAAATTTCAAGGGGGGTAAGCTTTCGTTTAATTACACTACGCCAAGTTTCAAACTGCAACAAACGGCATTTCTGTTGTTATGCTAATCACAATTATGGACAAATAATTCACAGACGATTGAATTCGAATGAAGCCGACGCTATTGCCTTCCTGAACGAGTATAACGCAGAGTATGGCGCCCTGGTCAATCAATATGTTATCGCTTCTTGGAACTATGAAACAAACTTGACCGAAGAAAATGCTAACGCTGTTGTCAGTGTTTACATCCCAATTTTTGTTTCCCTAAATACGGTCCTTTACTCAAACACAATTTCAATGATAGGCAGTAGCAGGAGGAGTTGCCGGAGCTTATTATGAGGAAGCCTGCGCTACGGCGGCCACATTCGATACGACTAATTTCACCGAAGACACCAAACGTCAATTATCCTATCTCGATTCTGTTAGTCTGGAACCAGCTGAATCCGAAGAATTGTACAACATCCTTAGTGAGATGGCCAACATTTACGGCACGTATCAGGTAAACCACACCGTTAAAAATAAAGTAATGGAATAAGTATTAGCTGAACTGACCTTGCTGGAATGACAGGCCTGCAGATCTAATCCGATGACGGGTGTTAACGAATGCATGTATCTTGAGCCGGAGTTGACCGAACTGATGGCGCAAGTAGGAAATTACGAAGATCATCTGTGGGCTTGGGAGGCTTGGCACAATGGGGTCGGTCGTCAACTGCGCCCGCTCTACTTGCGTTACGTCGAACTGAAAAACAAAGAAGCTCAATTGAACGGTTACGCTGATTACGGCGATCAATGGCGACAAAAGTACGAAACCACTGAAATGGAGACTATTGTTCAAGATCTTTACGTCCAAGTCGAGCCACTGTACAAGCAATTACATGCGTACATCCGCCGCAAACTCTACGAAACCTACGGACCAGATAAAGTTGATTTGCGAGGGCCTCTTCCGGCTCATTTGTTAGGTGACATGTGGGGCCGTTTCTGGGTGAATTTGAACTCCATCGCTATCCCTTACCCGGAAAAACCATCGACAGATCCTTCACCGGAGATGATTCGACAGAACTACACGGTGGAGCGCATGTTTCAAACAGGAAATCAGTTTTACACGTCGATGGGTTTGTATCCAGTACCCGACACGTTCTGGAACCTGTCCATGTTGGAAAAGCCCACCGACGGACGTGAGGTTGCCTGTCACGCCACGGCTTGGGATTTCTACGATGGCAAAGATTTCCGCATTCGCATGTGTACTAAAGTCATCTTTGAAGACTTTCAAACCGTTCACCACGAACTAGGCCACATTCAATATTACATGGTATTTTGTGCATAGACGTTTCACACAAAAATTGAGAAGTACTGATACTTTTGTTTTGCATCCATTTTCAGCAATACGCCTTCCAGCCACTCAACTATAGGTTAGTAATAAATAATAACATAATAAAAATGTCTACATATTTATCTTAGTTGTGCTTATCGATTCTTAAGTCCATGCTTGCCGTTGCCCTCTTTATCTTTACCAAAAGGCCTCCTTTGTTTTCATCTTGGTGCTGTTGAGATATGTCAGTCCGTATCAGTTTGATGTCATTATATAACGACAAAGACGTACACATTCACATTCATTTGATTGGATTATTTAAAAACAGGGATGGAGCCAATGATGGATTTCACGAAGCTGTTGGAGAACTAATGGCAATGAGTTTCTCTACTACCAAGCATTTGAACGCCATTGGTCTCCTAAATGTTCCCGATGATCCCGGTAACAATGAATACTCTGCATAAGGATAATTCAATTGAAACTAACTTATGACATTGTGGCAGAGGTGGATATGAACTTCTTGCTGTTCCAAGCGCTGAACACCATCTCAACATTGCCATTCCATTTGACACAAGACACTTGGCGCTGGAGCATGTTCAGAGGCGACATTCCCCTCGAACAGCTCAACGATAATTACTGGGCAGAAAAGTAAAGCTTTACTTGTGGCAATTACAAATTTAATCCAAATACTAAGAATGGTGAATATCAATCGAAATTCCAGAGCTCGAGTTGTTGGAGTGGCCCCACCGGTAGGACGTGATCCCGCCCTTGATTTGGATATTACAGCTATCTATCACGTTTGCAACGACTTTGACATGATCCGATACTTCATGCGCACTTTCTACCAATATCAGTTCAATGAAGTCCTATGCCAAGCCGCAGGCCATACAGGCCCGCTGTACAAATGCGATTTCTACAACTCTACCGCGGCCGGAGATGCCCTTGCGTACGTTAAAATTACACTCATTCAGCTCTGTTTGCAATATCGGGATTTAACCTTTAAATTTTTGTTTTCGTCCAACAGAGAAATGTTAAAATTAGGAGCATCAAGACCCTGGCAGGATGCGATGGAGGCATTGACTGGACAACGTGACATCCTAGCCACTCCGCTACTCAATTATTTCGAGCCATTGCGAGTGTGGTTAGAGGCCGAAAACATTAAAAATGGCGATTACGTCGGATGGGACATTCCGCCAAACAAACTCGTCAACAAAGAATTTGCACCGTACCTTAAAGAGAAAACGCAGCAAAAACTCGGGTTGTCTCCAGCACGAAAATCGCCTTCCTCAAAGCTGCGGAAGAACAGGATGTCGTCCGATTTCCGCCCAGCTTTGCATAATGTTCGACTCTAAACAGGCAAAAGAAAGACCATGTCAAACTTAAAGACCTTTTCAATTGAAAACATCTATCAAATTACAAATGCACTAACTTGGCAAACCAGTAAAACAAGAGAGCATCTTATTTGACTGGTGTATTTGTATAATGAATAGTAGAAATGGAATAATTACAATAATCGAAAGCAATTTGTTCGACTTTTGAGGATCTATAACAGCAAAGGATCAAGAGAAAACAAAATTTGATCCACAAACATATACTACTCATACATCTGCAAAAATTTCATGTGTATCAATGTTCAGTAGCTCCAGCAGAATTACAGTAGACTAAAAATTACTTGATTCGGTAGCTATGGAAGAAACGGCGGAACAAGCAAAGTCATCAACTACACAAATGAGGACGCACAAGAACGAAATAAGCCTAGCAGCGAGAGACAAAAAACCTTCAATTCCACACTGAAATGAGGAAAAGAACAACAAGAGTATATGACAAATTTCAAGGGAGGATTGTTTCATGAAACCACTTACATTTATGGGTTTAAAGATAAGACGAGAATCCAATGGAGCCAAAAACAAATTAAATGAAAACTTTTTGCGTAATGAAGGACGCATTTGAACAGACGGGCCACACAAGTAATGTACAACACAACACAAATATATGATGACGTAACTGAAAACTGTCAGTGGAGTGCTTGGTGCCACGTTGACATTTTTATTAACGGTTTCTGTTTTTATTTTTAAAATTATTATTTCATTTTTCCTGATTTAAATTTCAATGCCCCGTTGTTAATTTGGCACTCAAACATTTTTTTTAAAGATGCCACAAGCAAAAGGTACGAATGAGTTGAAATCAAATTTCATAACCAATTGAAAATATTGACACAGTTCTTTTCTGGCAAGACCCATAGAGCAGAAGTGCAAAAACACTGAACAGTTATTTTTATCCAAAGTAAAGAACAAGATAATGTGATAATACTGAGGAATTTAAAACAGAATCATACACGACAATGTCATCAGTCTTTAGATGATAACTCACTGATTTTTGAACATCAAGAAATGAAAATGACGGACTAGCGAAATTCGAGGTGATGGACAGCTCGCGTTTATTCGATGCCCTGAATGTGTGATGAGGATATTCTGTTGCCCAACTGGATGTTTCACCTTCCAAAACACCACTCTGTTCTCCCACTTACTTACAAAGAATACAGTCGTCCAACAAATGACGGGGACCGATGTTTCTTATTTAGCGCTGCGGACAGTTTGCGTCATAAAGTCCGTGGTGGCGGAATTAGCATCCATCAATCGAGTAGACGAGGCGGGGCCCACTTCCACCGTGATGGAAGCACGGCCAGGGATTGTGTTGCTGAAATCATCCTCCTCATCTTCCTCGTCGTTGGATGCAGCCGCCGTCGACGTGTTGTTACTGGCTGAACGTTGAGCTCGCCAGGCTTTGAAATCCAGCGGTTCATAGTTTTCAGTTGAAGATGCGTCGTTGTTGTCTTCATTATCAGTTCCGCTGGAATGATGGCCTCCGCCATCACCATTGGGTTCGTTTGGTTGCTGTTTAACCACCACCAAACTGCTGCCTCCGGCCGGATTGCGGCAGTAATATTCTTCCGAAGGTATCGGAGGCGCTTTCATGCTGCAGCTGCTTAGCTCTTCATCCAGAGCCTCGACTTTAACGCGTTTCGCTCCGAGACCTAAAGGTCCATCCAGCATGTGATGATGATGATGGAAGCCGGAAGAGCGATCCATTGGACTTTGCGACGAAGAAGACTGACTTCGCTGTAAGAAACTCATATTGCTCTCCGCCAAAGCGGCCTGTGAAATTAAGTTAGCTGATGAAATATCTTCAAATTCACGAGATTTTTTTCTTTAATTTACCTGCAAACTGGCGTTGAGCGCTTCCCCGAAAAGAGTCGGACTTGGTGTCATGCTGGGACTTTTCGATTGAATACCCCTGTGGATGATGAAAAAGTTAAATCAATTGACCTTAAACTCGCCTTAATGTAGACAGGTGTTCAATAACAATGCAGAAGAAGTATCAAAATTCAGACTAATAAGAGACCAAAGCCAACCAGGTGGGACCAAGAGGACATAGAAAAAGGACATACTACATCGACAAAGACTCTTTCACATTCAGGTAAAACTGATTAGCATGCAGAGGATGGAATAACGATGCGAGGTATTTTTGCAATAGATCGAGCAGACTATTACAAATGAACGGCATGCAAAAGTCTTTAAAGCGATTTCTAGGCAAACTAAAATGATAGTATTTCGAAATGTAACGATAGCTATTTGTTTTTACAACGAAAGCATAATACTGCAAATGCAAATGACGCGTAGATTGTTTTAAAGAGCTATTTGATTCGGGTTTCTGTGCTGAAATTATCATTTTTTCCTCTAAAAACAACAGTTCATTCACGCCTAAAGTCGTGCCTAATGCCAACCGTTTCATAGACTGGCTCTTGCACTTCAATCAACATCACCACCGCCGCAATCGGGCATTCTTTTTCAGAGTAATACCAACATCAAAAGATCTATTCTATATAGTCGACACAGTTGGTCACAACGAGGTTAACAGCAAAGCGCTGGCCAAAAAAAAAACGAAAGAAGCGCACGTTAAAAAATTAAAATTCCAATCACTGGCACGGGATTTATATGCGTCTCTTTCTACTCGTTTCAGCTTTTGTGTACCCATCGTCTTGGGACCGTTCAAATCTTCAACTGGGCTGCATAATAAGCATCAACTAGCTATTTTGATCGATCTTTGTGAAAGATTTCAAGAGAAACACGGGGATATAAATTCTTATGTCGAAACACCAGAGAAGATTGGCAGGTGCGTTGACGATGGATGACGCACGACGGACGTTGTTTTTATGTCTCTTCGTTTAAACACATTGTTTTGTTTCCTTACTGAGCCGTTTTTTGGGCGCGACGGGCGCAAGCAGAGCGGCTGATTACGTTCCTTCCGTCAGTTAAGACCAAACATCGGGCAGATTCAGCTGTCGCTCCGTCAGCGCTGCGATTTCGGACTAGTGTTGACGGTGTAGTAGGTGGTTGTCGCGAATGCGGGGAAGGCTGGCGGCTTAGATTAATCTGCAGCTGGTGGTGCTGGACAGCGACGGCGGCCGCAGCAGCAGCTGCTGCGGGGATTTCAAATTTGCGCGGTCGGCCGCGTGCCAAGTGCCGGCGACGGACGAATTCGGCATCGTCGACCATCCAGTACGAACCGAAATCATCTTCGTATCGAACGAAGCATTTGTGCAGCGAGAGGTTGGTGCGGATGGCATTCTGCTTGGACACACAAAACCGAGCGTTTTTTTGTTTTTTTGTTATCTAATTTCCCGTTTTGTTTACAGATTTGTTTTTTTGCGTTGGAGTATGGTTCATTGCTAGCTGGGCAGTTTACCAAACGACAACCATCCCGTTTGGGGAAAACAACAAGGCGTATGTCAATAATGCGAGGGAAAAAGAGCAAATAGAAATCCGTTTGAAAATAGGGCGATAATAATAAATCGGAAACGAAAAGTCGTATCGGCCCAATCGACTGTGGTTATTGTGCGCCTTACGTCATTCGTAAATGTTTACAACGATGCAGCCATTCTTTGCCGTTCATCAAGGCCTTCGCTATGGCCATACGCCAATTGTTTCAATCACATTCTATCGCTCCGCAGAATGGCTGTTTTTGGGACACGGAAGTCCAGATGCCATTCGAGATTCAATCTCAAATAATTGGAAAAAGAAAAAGTTCATTGCATCTAACATTATATCGCTTAATTTAAGAGCCACCTTCACGAATTTAATACGTGACCAAGAAATAAATAGGGCGCAGTTGGCATACTCGGGTGTGGTTAAGCGAATGTTGATATCCGGGCAAGTGCCAGTCACGATATAAGCTTAACGAAGCAAGACGTACGACATGAAAGATTATCCCCTATTCAGCTTAAAGTAATATACATAAGGCTACGCAATAGAACGAGTTATTACAAACGAATTTTTATAAGACAACGTGAGAGCGAAAGACGATGAAAAAGTAGGCAAGAAATATTTGTTTGTGAAAATGAAAACATTCAAGTGCCTGTGTGAGATAATAGGCGAGAAAAAATGTGCAAAGTGTTTTTTGGGGGTGAGAAGATTGTAGAAAAATAAAAAGGAAAATGTAAAGAGAAAAGCCCGCAAAGATAAAAAAGAAAAGGACATTTGAAGAAACGAAACCATTAGGACCCATAGATTTTGTTTTTAGTGGTTTATCTTATTTATTGAAAAAAAAAATGTTTGAATAGTTGGAAAAGAGATAGGATTTCGAAAGAAGAAAATCAACCAGAGCGAAAACTAGCGAGAGTTTAAGATTATTATTGATTGAAGGTTTATATGGTCGTACCCCGAAGTGGACCTTTGCGGTCGTCGTTTGTGGAACTCCACCTCGTCGACGGTCCAGACGGCTCCTTTGACGTTCTCCACCCGCATGAAACACTTGTGCAGCGACAGGTTGTGACGCACTGCATTCTATCATAGGTTTGTTTTTTTGTATGGACTAGTACACGTTTTCTTTTTTCGTTGTTTAGACTATATTCCATCGCGAAATGGACGTCACGGGGAGTCTTATCACTTTGAATTCTAATTATCCCTTATTTAACCATCTCATGACCCGCCCTTATTTACGGTTTTTTTAAACGAGAACATCCCAATAACAAACAAATTGAGATAACCCAAATTGATTCAACCAAAAAAATAAACCGAGAAAAACAAAAAGGAAATGAATTCGGTAGCTTACCTTCCATGTAGCGGCGTTGTGACGGAAGTAGCAGAACGTGTTCTGGAACCAGGTGTAGATTTCGTTGAGCGTCAACTGTCTCTCCGGAGATTCAATAATTGCCTGTGTAATTTATTAAAAAAAAAAAAAGATATTATGCCAATCTGAATATCATTTCCGGGCAATTATTCACAATGACTAACCTGGCGGATGAGAGAGGCGTACGTGAAGGGTGGGCGGACATCCGTGTTGCGATAGAACTCCCGATTGCGCTGCAACTCTGCGTCAGTCATTAGAAAAAGTTAGTGTCGAATCGTGTCACAAAATTTGATTACGTCTGCACATTGTGTTGACTTGATTATAAAGGAGTGTCAAAAGAATCACAAATAGTAAGACGAGGGAAAATGGATTAAAACGTAACAATTCCTGTTAAAACGGATCAAACCAACTGTGCGGAATGAAATCGCACTAGAAAATTTCGGAATTTACCTTGATGAACATCCAGACCGGTTCTATCAAGCAGATAAGGCAGTCCTTTACGGTTGGCAAGATGTCGCCCAAGAGTTTGTTACATCAAAATCAGAGACAGCCGGAGAAGAGAAAACAGACCGGCCACCGATGATATTGAGAGAATAGAAAGAGCAAGAGAAATAGCAAGAATGAAGAAAATTAAGTGTGTTAGTATATGATGAATGGTTGTTAGTTGATCACACGTACGGCAAGAAATGTCAATTGAAAAAAAAACGTCCATCTTTAACGAAGAGATAACTCAGGAAAAGCAAACAAATACATGAGACAAAAAAAAAATGAATGAAGAGTACCTTCGGAAATATCCATTGCCGAGCGTTCGGTGACGCTTCGTTTGCGTAAGCGGATATCTTCGACGGCGCCTGTAACGGTGCCGTAAGCATAGCCATAAGCAAGCACAAGACAATTCAGCCGCAACGAGAACGGGGACACGGGACAAATGCGCGAATCAGCCATGTAAGAAATAATGGAAGATTTGTTAAAAAAAAAAAAAAAGATAGAAAGGATCAATACACGAACGTTAGCAAAGAAGATGAGTAAAATTAAGAGTGATAGAACTAACCGGAATTCGATGCTGAATTCGGTTTTTCAGACAGCCTTCTGCGCGATTGCGATTGGCTTTGATGGCTCATCGAAGAAGCCGCGTGATTGGACTGCGCCGGCGGATGAAGCAACAGGTGATGATGCGAGGAAGCCGAAGGATTCATCACTCCGCGCATCGTGGCCGAGACTAAAGCGGCCAGCGATGGGGACATCCTGTGATGCTGTTGGTGATGTTGTAATCCGTTGGTAGGATCGCCAGATGGAGGAGCTGGTTGGCCGCGCATTGCGGATCCATTGCTTTTCACAGGTGATTGTTTGGCTGGTGGGGCTTGTTGTTGCTGTTGTTGTCTCGCCCGACTTAAATGATCCATCATCGATTGAAGCCGGTCGCGTTCCTTCTGTAGCTGGAGCTCCAGCTGGGCAACAACTTGCATCTGGACGCGAGTTTGGGCCGTCGAGCGATCATCTAGCACATGTTCGCGATTCAAATGTCTGTCAAAACATTCATAATCATAAGAATTTTCAAGTTGATTAGAACATTTGAATGAAGGGATTACTCTAGAAAGGTGGCAACATCGTCACACGGAGATTCGCATCCGGGCCAACGACACACCCCGAACAGGAACAACGGATGCGAAGACGATGAAGAGGATGACAGCGGAGTAGACGAAGAAGATGAGAATCTCTGCTGATCGCCATTTTTAATTCCATTCGATCCGGAAATGTTGAACGAATGCACTCCGCCGTTGTGGTGATGATCAATCAAATTGTCGTTCATGTCACCGGTGGAACTCGTTTGCTGATAATGCGGATGAGGCGACGAATAGACGCCACTGCCGTGCGGATGTCCGTTGGTCACCATCTTACCGGAATCGGCAGACGACCGGATGGGACTGATGGATGCAGGTGAATCACACGCAGTGACCTGAACTGTCGGTAGGCCGGATGTGGGAACATGAACGTTCAATCCGCCAACGGGCAATGGAGTCGACGAGTCTTTATTGTTCCAGCCGGAAGTGGATTTATCTGTCGGCGCTTCTTCGCCTATTTTAAAACGAAAAGCAATTCAATTGTTTTTGATTTCATTTCATCAGTTTGGATGATGATTCTTACCAGCTGACGCCGGAGGAGATGTAAGCAATTGCTGCTGTTGGAGTCCAATCAGGTAATGACGTTGAGTTAACTGCAATTGTTGCATGAGTTGTTGTTGTTGTCCGGCCAACGTCTGCGCCAGTTCATTGCTTTTTCTTCGGTCCGTAACGCTAACGCCCGTCCCGCCCCGCTGTTGCATCAGTTGCGATTGCTGGATCAGATTGAGTTGGAGCTGCTCTTGCAATTGCTGCATCAACGTCTCCAACTGTTTGCGGCCGAGATCTGCCAGCTTCTCTTGTTGCTGTTTCTGATACAGCAACATATTCTGTAACTTTTTTTAAGAAAATGGGATAAAATTTATGACTTCTTTTAATTGGTTTACCGGATTTATTCCGCTGGAACAGTACCTGTGGATGAATCAGCTGATCACGCAGCAATTGCTGGACGTGCTGTTGAAGAGCGAGTCCTTGCGGTGTCATGAGCAACGGATTAGCCGGATCGACGTCGGATGTAATCGCTTGTTCGCTTTTCTTGTGGATGGGGGCGAGCAAAGACGACGGCTCCCAATGGATCACCGGCGGACTGCTGCTTTTGCTACCGTCGCTGCTATCGCTGCTGCTACTGCAACCCGTGCTGGTGCCGGTGCCGAGAATCGGCAAGTTTGCTGGATCACGCACGGGAGATCCTTCGTCGTCTAACTTGGTTTCAGGCGAAAGCGATTCCTTGCGATTCTGCGAAACGGCCTACGCGAAAAAGGAAAAAAAAAAGAAAGAAAGGGTTTTTGAATTAAGATCATCAAGCGAGTTGTGTTCATTAACATGCACAAGTTAGATCATTGCAACGCATAATGAAGAGTAGTGCAGGTAGTACCTAATTCATCAGTTTGAACTTTTCTTGTGCGAATCATTGAACATGACCTTTTTATTTAACATTGTCTAATTTTCGAATGTCGTATCATTCTTGCAACGTTTATTGCATACCATTTAATTCGCTGTTAAATAGCGTACGACTTTGCTCCGTCACACAGTTCGCTATTTGCATATAGACATCTCTTCAAATCATACGCTGATGGAACAAAAAAAGAAAGGGGGTCGGTGACTATATGCTCGGCCTTCCGTCTATATATGAGGCCGAAACCAAAGTTACGTTTTCCGGCTGTTTGAATCGGAAAGTCATCCAGTTGGTTGACGGAATAAGCCAAGACCTCACGTTCGAAACTGGCCGACGAGCGCAGCACGGCGTTCGCTTTTCAATCGAGTTTCCCAACAAAGTTTTGGCCTAACTGAACGAGGCCTTCTCTCGGCCTCGCGGCAAGACAACTGCTGATTGCTCTTCACTTCGTGTAAAATACGATAGTCCATCTTACGAAGCTATACGAGAATTGCAGACAAACACCATCCACAACATTCGCCAACAAGTTATTATTTTTTGGCAATTTTCACAATGATTGCATCGATAATCATAAACATGTGTTGTTTAACTGTGTATAGCTAGTCGATGTCAATTCTTCGATGCGATCAGAACCAACACTCGAGTAACGAACGAAAGAAAAGCACTAATGTCTGATGTGCTTGCGGAATGTGACGATGCACTTGAAACACGCGCGACGAACAAGAGTACATCCATTGTCTTTCGAAATGATCGTGTTTTTCTTTTCTTTCTCGTGATGAACTCTTTCTACTTGATATAAACAACGGGACGAGCACGTTGTGCCGTGAAGAGTCGAACACACACACAAAACATACCATCTCTTAAACTGGAGACACTTGAACGAATCGTTCACGAAGTGTGTGTGTGTGTGTGTGGCTTTGACACAATGCATTTTATGTGTTGTATAGTCCCTCTCGATTTTTTTCGTGACAACAAGATATTTTTAGGTGCGGGGGGAGGATTTGGAATCCGGCAGTAGGGGGAGTTGCGAAAGATGCAGAAGAGGCAGTTTTTCACGATGCTCTTGATTATAATTTTTTTCTTTTGCTGACAAATGAAATAGGGTAGAACAACAAAAGGGGAGAGAAAAAACAATACAAGCAAAACACATCAACCCCTATCACTCGGCCACTTGAAAATGTTTTTTTCTGCCAACACATCGCGATGGTTTCACGCGTTTTCATCGAAACAATGCAGACTTAACGTCTCCTATTGTTTTCGGCAGAAGAAAAGAAAAGAAAAAATGAATGGCAAACTGGGCGTTATTATGGCGTCGATCATTTGACTATTAAAATATATCACTAACGCGGTTTCTAGGAAGAATATGGTACAATCATAAACGTATAAACCGTTCACCTATAGTGAACAGTTCTTTGCAAAGCTTAGCGCTTTTGTTCACGATCTGTATGGGCGTGTGAAAAGAGAGAAGCCTTCTTTGAAATTCACCGCCTCTGTTCGCTGTACACACACGAAAGGTTTGCGTTTTCCATCGGAAAGGATTCGATTTTGAAATTGAAATGATTGAATCTTTCGTGAGGGAGAGAGAACATAAATTTTTGAAGAAGAATTCTCGGGGTCTTTCGGGGTGATCTCTACACCAACACAAGAAAAAAAAGGATGGTTGTACAAAGAAAGCAAAAAATAAATAGATAAAGTATACATGCTAGGCCCGCGTACTAGGCTTAGATTTCTGGAGGTATTGTGTGAACTTGGCGATGCAGCAAACTAGGATAAATAGCTCCGACTCGTCATAAACAAATAGAATCAGCCTTCGCCACTCGGCCGGACAGCACGTTCGCTGGACCCTTTTTTTTTTTTCCTTACTCTATTTGTATTTGTGTGTGTGTTTTCTATGTGTACCTATATGCCGAACTGAATTTGAATAACCGAAAATATACACACGGGAAAAAAAAATTGTATGGCTAATGCGGAGGTGGTGCATACGAAGAGGCAAAAAGGCTTGGGGAGACGGATACGCACGGACACGAGAAGCTGGGCACGATTTGCCTGGCCTTAGCAGGACTCTGCTGAAAAAATGGTAGAATCAACAAACGAACACACTGCCGGATTATATATCAAGAAGAAGGGCAAAAAAGAGCGGAGAGAGTCTCGATGTTGTGATTTATCTCTGGGCTGCTGCCCACCCCCCCTGTGATATTTACCTCCGGTTAGGACTACGGAAAGATGAAGAGCGTTTGTTTGATATGCTGGAAAAGTAGAACAAAACTCAAAAACAAAAAAGGACAAAAATATATGAAGAGAGAGAGAGAGCGTAGAATTGTTGTTGTTCATGGCTCGTTGTCATGTGGGTAAACAGGGGGGACCAGGAAAGAGAAGGAAAGCTCATCTCCCAAACTTCTCTTATTTGCCTCCTCCCCCCTGGATATTTTTTTTTTCTCCTATTATATTTGAGGCTGTATGCTTATTTTGTCTTCGACGAGTTGCTGTCTATAGTCACCGGCGCTGCGTGCGACTTGCTCTAAGCAAATATCAGCAAGCGCGCATCGGCCGTCGACTGTATGTGCGCCATGTTTGGCCAGCACCCCACCGTTTTTGTGCCCGATAAAGTGGTCTGTGTTGACTCGTTGTTCTATCTTTCATCAGTATTAGAAGAGCAAAATAAAAGGCTCTCTCTCTTTTCTTTTGTTTTGTTATTGTTTTGCATAGAGACCTCTCTCATCCCCTGACGTGAAAGCGGAGGATGTCCCGTTTTCTTTTTTAAGATCTACATAAGCCTAGCTGAAATCCTTCGATTTCGATTGGGGAACTGTACATTTTGTTTATTAAATCGTGGCAGATATTTCTTACACGGCTTAGCTTGTATTTAATCAAGACGACAGCGTTTGAAATTTTATTCGATAAGAACAGTAGCGAATTCGTATAAAAGGTCTGGAATTTTTAGATCGATTAACCAGACGGCCATTGTTGTCGCAGGAAGAAGTTGTGTGTATAAAGGAAATATTTATAGACAGCCAGAGAAAAGAAAAAAAAATCAGCCATCACGACAATAAATATTGACAAACTCGCGCACTGTTTTGAGGACAGAGAATAAAATAGGAAAAGATAAAAAAAAAAAAAAAAGAAAAGCACAATATTGACCGCAACGGACTGTCATCTCTTTCTTTTTTTCCTATCCCGCCCACACTTCAAGAATCTGGCCAGCAAACCGTCCATCCCCACCGTTTTCTATCGACTACATCAGCCTCTGGTATATACAACACGCACTATGGCGTAATATCGAAAAACAACCTCGAAAAAAAGACTAAACGATTGGGAAATAATAAGAGAAGAGAACAGAAGAAAAGAGAGAGAGAGTCTACTATATATCGAATACGGTAACTGTTTGTAGTCAAGGATATCGCGGTCGGAGCTTTTGAGGAGAGAGAACCGCAGAAAATAACATTTCATCGGACGATGGCCAGCACAAAGCAATCGACAATAAGAAGAGGGAGGTGAAACTGGTTAAGGAATAGAAAAAAGAAAAGAAGGAAAAATCTACGATCGGGTCGCTGTTTTTTACGACTGGCATCACGATGGAAAGCAAAGAAGAAGACGGGCCCCCATAGGGGCTGGGTAAAAGAGGGTTGACGTGCGGTCACGCTGGACAGAAAAAAGATGGTCGGAAGGAAGTTTGCAATAGAAAACAGGAGGGATCTCCCCCCCCCCCCTCTGCTTAGTGGTGGTAGGGACGATCGGGCGCAGTAGGAGGAGTCGGTTTAGAAAGCAAAAAGGTATATCTATGGAAGATGTCCACCGTGTGCTTTCTCAGTTTGGGTGAGGGAGGGGGGCAAAAGGCTTTAGAAAAGCTATAGAAATCCTTGCCAAATGCTAATGTCAGCAGTATATGACCAGCACTGAAAATCCCCCCCTCTCCAATGTCTTTCTTTTTTTCTTTCTTTCCTACACCGAGCAACAAATTGAGGCGGCGAACAGGGTGGTTGGTAGTGGCTATAATATGGCGTCGAGCCATATATAGGATGCAAACCTACCCTGGAAACTCTTCCTTTTTTTTTTCTCGGTCTATTTAATAGCAGTATGTCTCTATCACCAATTGGTCCCCCCCCCTTTCCTACCGCAGCATTGCGCAATATTCCACAGCAAAAACATTGCACAGGTGACTCAAAGAGAATATAGACGCTCTCAAATTGCCTCTGTATAGCCCAACAGGGCGACTTGTTTTTATACGACCCAATCAAAAACAAAACAAGTTAGACGGTGTCAATCAACGTCTGTGTTGCTGGAACAATCTTTAACCAAAGAAGGGATTCCTTTCAATCTGTGTCCGGTATGCGTCTCATAGACCTACTCTTTTCACGAATAAAACTCGGAAGTGAACGTGAAATTATAAGATTTTCGAAAGACAAATGTGGGGGGAAAGACGAAATAAAAAATGGGCCAAAGTTCTTTTTATGACGTTTTCACGATCGAATGTTCAAAGTCGAATGGAGTATAGAAAGGATGTGTAAACACACAGGCCGATGATCGACTATGACGTAGAGTTAAAAGACTTGATGTCCAATATATACAGCCTTTTTTGCTAGAGGCCATTTGCGTGTTAGATATACATAAAAGGACGGCCAGAACAGTAGGACGGACAAGACACACACACACACACACACGAAAAATGAAATAGTAAACGTTGTTCATTTGGATGAATAAATACCGAGAGCGCCTATAAAAATAGAAGCCTAAAAAAAAGAGGGGAAGTTTGGAATATATTGAAAACTGGACGCGTTCCGAGAACTGACCACCAAAAAAAACTTAGGGAAGAAAACCAGAGGGGGGAAAGGAGGGACCATTCGTCTGGAAAAATAAAAAGCAATGAACGAGGGAAGCTGAAGACAACAAAATAAAAATCGTGAGCAGACACACGAGAATCCCTCCCCCCCCCCCCCGTAAGCCATTTGTCCTCGGTTAAAGACAATCGCGTATACGGGTATATATCGTCACGGGCGTTATATCTCGCTACTATGAGCATCGGTTGCATCGGAAACAAGAACAAACATTATAGGACACTATTATGATACATATATGAGCTAGCTATGTGTGTGTCCCCTTCTTTTTTGTGTGTGTGTGCTTGGCCTCTTTTTATTACGTACTGCATGATCGTTGTCAAAGGATGGGGGGGGGGGGAGACATTACTCTGATTCTGCCGATATTTATGTTGAATAAACGAGAGGACGAAGAGAGAACGGGGGGCGTTCGCTTCAATGCATTGACCATTTTCTAATGTATTCCTAGCTCAGTTTGACGATGGACAAGAATGGAGGAAAAAAAATTATGGCCAGCAGCTATGTGTATAGTCCTACGTTATGACGCGGTAAACACATAACGGATGCACGGCTGAAAACGTTCGTCTTTTTGCGTCGGCCTATGCTAATCGCATCACTGAACTCCTCGGTAATCCTCTTTTAAAGCCATTTCAATTTAAACATCCGCAAAAAAAAATTGCAGTGAATTCAATCAAAATTTGCAAAGCATTAATGGCCGGTCGCATACTACTCTTCAATGCTGATCTTTCCGGCATTTCAAAGCTAAATTGAACTCGATCATTCCTACCGCATGGTTTTTTTTTAAATGTTGCTATTCTCTAGGTGATGGACGAGCAATACGTTTATAAACGAGGCTCAAGCGGTTGATCTTCCATCACCATCAGAGTAACACAACGCTCATTGAATGATGATTGAGAAGGCTGACCGTAAAGCCAACAAAGATGTATCGCCATCGGTTTCACGACAACAAAAATAGTTTTTTTCTTTGTTAATAATTTACATCTTTATAGACGGCCAAAAAAAACGGACTCATTACACGTCGTAATTGCAGTCATACTCGGTGCAGCCCCCACCCCAACTTGTCAATTCAAATTGAACGTATTAAAGACGATAACAAAAAGAGGAGGCCTAAATAGAGAAAACGGTTACGTGTTAGACGTGTGCTGCCGCTATACGAAGCGGCAATCAAGTTTGCCAGGAAATGTGATAGATATGATTAGCATTTTCGTCTCTCATATTTTTGTGTTAACTCTTCGTTTCGACGTTTTACTAATGAGTCAGCATCACGGGGCAGGGGCGGGGGCTTCTCCTAGTTAAGTTTTAACTTTTTCCCTTCTGTTTCTTTCTTTTTTTTTTCTCTCTCTCTTTCTAATTTTAATTCTCTACTCGAATGAGAAGGGCAAAATTCATAATAAACTCGAACAAGACGAGTTGAAATGATTGTGTTGTGAAGAAAAGTCACCGCCCTTGTCGTACCCCCAACTCGCTTTGCGTCTCCGAATAAACAAGACGGCTAACGAGCCCGTCCCATCAGCATCACCAACGAGTCAGTTAATTAGTTTCTCCTCTCCCCCCTTTTCCCACCCACCTTCCCAACGTCGTCAACATAGACCCTTTTCGTTTTTTTGTTTATTTTATACATATGCTCCGCTATATTCTATCTAATACTGTGTATAGAGTGTCAAAACAATTTGGCCTACACTAAGCATCGTCCAAAAACAACGCTATACAAAAAAAAAACAAGTCATGATTGGCAGCATCACATCTTATATAACAAAAGGCCTATACAGTGATAACGATCCTGCGGAGGCTGTTTCTTTTCTATGTGACAATTCAGTAGGGATTTTTTGCGAGTAAAAAATGGGACGACTGATGGTATAGTCAAAACGTATATATATATAAAGATGATTGGTGTGTGCCACTTATCGGGGAAGTAGCGGCCATTTGGAAGCCAAATAGGGCGGATGGATTGGTCGTTTATGTGGTGTGTGTGTGCGGTGAACGATGGGCATCAAGTCTTTTCAGCAGGACTGCACAAATAACAACCGAAAGGCTGACACCGTATTGTCTGCTCAATTTTTTTTTTTCTGTTGGACATAGTCAAACCACTGGCGGGACCCCCCTTTTGCCGATCCCGACGCGGATCCACTGGCTGCCCCATCATCTCCCAACGGGACCATTCAATGGAGACGTGCGTGAGCTCTGGCGAGTCAACTTAAGACTTCTTATTTTTTTTTCTTGATCGTGCGGCCGTGAGGGGGTGAGAGCCGCTCGAGACCGATACCACACAATACAACAAAATAGAAATGGTTAAGCGATTGTTCGGACTAGCATCTTGTGACGTGAGGGCCTGCCACCCCGCCGGCTCGCAATCTAATAAGATCCTTGACAGGTAGCCATTGCGATGTTATACCCAATCCTAACACATAGGCCTGAATTCACGGATATTTCCACGTATTGATGACGCCATCAACCGGCTATCTGTTTGTTTTGCGCTATACAATAATTCTTAATACTGCGCCTATATCGCATTAACGATGACGAGTTCACTCATTTTCTAGGTATATGGCATTGAATGAGAAATGAAAGGTGGGAAACTCACGTTGTGGTTGAGCGTCGGGGACGATGTCGTTTGCTGGTCACCAAGGATCGGCTGAGGCTCGGCCTGCTGATGAGTGCTCAGGTTGATGGCACCGTCGACGTCTGTTTCAGGATCCATCACGCGCTCCCCAACCTATTTCGAAGTGAATGAATAAAAGAAACAATCTTTTAATAATAATTCGATCGGATGAAAATAGAGCGTCGGGATTTTATAGAGTAAAAAAAATTCAATTGCAAACTGTGCTGGCTCAAGGGAAACGAACGTTTGTTTGATTTGATGGTGTGGCGAGGGGGGGGGATTTTTTTGAAAAGACGCAGTTTGCAGCAGACAAGCATCTCTTTTGTTTTTCCCCAAGAATATAGTATATATAATATCTATCATGAATACGTAGACACACTGTACGAACTGGTGCACCGATCCAATTATGAACAAGAAAGAGCGACTCTCAGTGAGAGTTCAACAATCGGTCGATTCAAACGCAATTAAAAAGACAAGAGCCAGTACACACACACATAGACGAAGAGCGAATAGGGGAAGTATACACAAAAATTAAAGAATGAAATAAGAAGAAAAAAAACGGGTGGGTGGGAAAAGAGCCGAGGAGTTCTGCGGTCGAGCTCTTGTTTGT
Source organism: Daphnia sinensis (assembly GCA_013167095.2). Taxonomy (NCBI): domain Eukaryota; kingdom Metazoa; phylum Arthropoda; class Branchiopoda; order Diplostraca; family Daphniidae; genus Daphnia; species Daphnia sinensis. The sequence continues at coordinate 2,507,355 of CM023192.1, read as the reverse complement.
ATAGAATCAAAAGATGATGACGAAATAATGAAGTGTCCCTCACCCATTTTCCCCATCCCTTCTATATCATCATCATCAAGAGTCTAGTCGTCTTGATATACAACATGTTGTCTCACTTTTTTATTTTATTTTCCTGCGTGTGTGTGCTTGGCAGAGGACCTCGCACAGCCCCCTTCCATCACCCACTCGGTGGTTATAGAAGACGCACAAACTGCCGCACAAACCGACCACGCGTACAAACACAACTCCTCCGTTTGCTAATGAGTTGTCCCGTGCAACTCACGGCCACACAATAATAAAAAAGGGGGGAACAAAAAAAAATTGTACTATATTAACGTATATCTCTATCCTAAATAAGAATCGCGAACGCTGTCATTCCCCTCGGTTTTCTTTTTGATTTTTTTTTTAACGAAAGCAATTCGTATGCAAATGTCAAACATCGTCACTTTGAACGAGGCCGAGTAAGAAATGAATCAAAATCATCTATCAACGGACGTGATTTGTAGATTCGTAAAATCATTTGAAACAATTATCTCGGCATGCGAGTTTTCAATGTACCAAGTTTTACTCACCATGAGTCCATATTTGAACGCACCGACTTCCCAACTGTTCTTAAGCGATCTCGGGATCTTTGTATACGGCACGCTGCAATATATGTATACCGTAGATGTAAACAAGATACAAACAAGCTGGAACACGGTCCGCACTTGTTTAGGACAGGTATGATACAAAAAAAATAAATTCAGTCTGTCAATGAAAGCTCCGGATATGGATCGACCAGGTAAAAACTCAAAGAACGGTTCCGATTTAAAAAAACGAGTGCGGAGTGGGGTAGGAGAGCCGGTGTCAAGTGTGCGGAGTAAAGAAGAGAGCACCCAACTGCGGCCGCATTCAACACGACCACCCAGTGATATACACCCTTTGTGAAAGGCTTTAACTCTTTGCTGCTGCTGCTTGCTGTGTGTGTGTTTTATTCGACCCCTTGCAACTATTGAGTAGAGAGAATGACGCTAGTCCGCCGCCGCCCCTTTTTCTCTCTCCCCTTCCCACCCTAACCATCCAGGCCGGCCCTCCTTTTTGGCTGTCCACAATAGCCAAAAGGCAAGAGAGACACGATAAAAAGGAATAAAGAATGAAGCCGAATGAAAAAAAAAAAAAAGAACTTGCGCGCCGATGCAACTCGTCGGTGTACCTCACCGTCCTCCCACCACCACCCACCTTATTCTTCCTTCCCAGCAAAAAGCTTTTTGACTTACCACCCTTAGTTTTTGTGTGTGTCTTATTCACTGGGCCCGAAGTGTTCGATGACACCTTCCGATTCGTATCAGACTCTCCCTTTTTTTTGTGTGTGTTATGTCGTTCAAGCCACTGCGGCCCGTTTCGTGTGACATCATCAACCGCATCAACAATCTGATTTTAAAGATTAGTACAAAAAGCGGAAAGGGACTCTCTTTGTCATCGGCCTTATTTTGTGTTTGAAAATGTTGTGTTAACTACGAAATTCCGGAATACATGCGCACAAACGTTTTCAAAGAGGCTATAGCTAATTAATTTTGAATACCAGGTAGTATAATAGGGTGTTTGATTATAGATTTACTATACGAATGTCGTTCATTTTGATTTGATATCCATCGGAGCAATTGTTTACGTTCGTTATTCTTAAACTTCGCCCTTTCCGCAAGTCTCATTCAAATTTCATTCAAAACTGGCATGTAAAAAAGTACGAATTGACTTTATGGAAGATGCTTACATTAAACTCACTATATCTACATTTAAAAAAGTGTGAAACTTTGAAAGGGCATATAGTTGGGTAGACAGCGCAGTTGATGGAAGCGGGACACGAGGCCCAGTCAGCGAGAACCCAGGAAAGAAGAGAAAAATCTTCGTTGCTCCTGCCTTTTTTTTTTTCTTTGAGCGATAGTTTATCATCGAGTGAATAAAATATCTAGATCATCTGTCTCTCTCTTTCTCTATAGCTTTTCAATAGGGAAGAAAAAAAAATGCAAAGAGGTGAAGGCTACATCGATGAAGGGGATAGACGTTCCAGTGGCGCGTTGTATAGGACGAGGGTGAAGAAACTGCTGGAGCAGAGAGAGATCTATGATTTTTTTCGCTACTCTGCTTCTAACGCAACGTTCGACATTCAAAAATCGAACCCTTTTTTTTTCTCTTCGTACTCCGCCCCGTTTCTATTTCATAGATTCTATACGTTAATATCCTTTTGATTTTGATGTGATATGTTGTTCGCCTATAACGTATACAGTCTTCTGATATTTTTTTTTAACGCACACGGGGCGTTGAATGCGCGGACTTTGAATGGATGCTGGAACAATTTCACCGCACACTAAATAATATTCCAGCGTCAATAAAACACAAATTTATCCAACGGGATTTCAAGAAATAAAATCAAACGCGTGAAAAATCTGATGGTATTTTTCTAAAACTAGTACGTATTTTAAATTCGATTTTAATTAATCTCCTTACAATTTTAAACGCCATCCCTTCTCTTTTTGGTTTTTTTACTCTCAAAATTGACAGATTAGCGAGGCGGTCACGCAGATGGGGGGTGGGCATGGTTGGACGCGGCGGCACGTTGTGTCCGGCACGAGAGCAAATAGTTTTCGAATAAAAGAACGATACGAACAACAACAACAAAAAAAACATTCCATGGGCAGTCAACGAAGCGAGCTGGACTGGAACAGGCCAAAACAATGCAGTATCTAAACCAATTCAAACGACAGTACACAAAAATAAGAACAAAAGAAAGAAAGGGGATCCCGGACGTTTGCCCATCGTCAATAGAAAAGTCTATTTCATTTTTAATTCTCAGCTCATCTTCACGAAAAAAAAATGATTGGCTATAGCATGCGGTAAGCCAGGACTGTTCCAGTTTCCTTTAAGGGAGGGTTAATATAAATAAAAAAAAGCGGACCGATCGGCTACTATTCATGAACGGGCGAAAATACACAACGAGCGTGACGAATGCTAAACAATTAAAAGGACCACCGCAGAGTATCCCAACAGGAAAGAAGCCGGATATTTTAGTAAATACACTACATTATTATTTCCTAGCTCAAAGTATTACGCAGTTTTCAACAACACACACACAAAAAAAGGGGGAGGCACGGGTAATGTTAAACGACCCAGCCATCTCTGCGTCGCTAGAAGACGAATCGTACAAGCTCACGAAACAATTCGTCAAAGAATGCGACAACTGCGGTGCGCGTCGATCAGTAAAGAAACGTTGAATCAACCGCAAAAAAGAAAGATACATCCGTGTTTAAGCGTAACAGCGAGTTTTGCAAATCCTTGTTCTGACATCAAACAACGAAGGAAAAAAAAAGAAAAAAAAAAATACCATAAATTGATGGTAAGCTTACAGATGATGTCCGAAGATCGTCACTGGACTCTTGCTGTTGTGAAAGATACAGCGGAAACGATCGTATATGCGGGCAAATATAAGAAAAAGAAAAATAGACGGCCAGTATAAACTATATAGCCTGTATGGATGGGGGGGGGGGGGAGGTAAAAAAAAAAAAAAGAAAGGCAAAGATATCCGAAATGATCCGGGAGTTCATCAATCGAAAGCGGCGGGCGGCACGGCAGCCGCCAACGCGTGGACATGACATTTGAAAAGCGCATCATAGTAAAAAAGCCTTTTTTTTTTTTAAATCTTTTTTCGCTCAGTGTGTGTGTGTGTGTACACATACACACAGTGTTGTAAAGTGTGTACTGTTGAAGGAGAAGAAGAAGAAAAAAAAAGAAAGCGTTCGATTGCCTACCGAAAAACCGCGGCTACGATTTGAAAAAAAAAAACGCGGGGACTTTAATCCTTCAAACCATAAATGAAAAAAGATGTTCTGCCATGTTGGATCATTTGTCATGTAACGACAGAACGATCGAGAAAATACACTAGCGCATTATTTCTTTACATTATACAGCTTTTGATAATAGTCGCATTGAAAATGATTGCATTCGACAACTTCACATAAACCACCTGATTTTTCAGATCACCCCCCTCCAAAAATTTGAAAAAGCCCACAGCGATACTAATTATCGATTGCATATCACATGTAAAGAAAAAAACAAAATGAGATCGTCATGACGCATCCCGGGATGTTGTTTGCATGTCTCTGTTGTCTTTCAAAAACTTGAGAAGTACACGAAGCTAAAGAGGGTAGGAAATGAAAATTCATTAGTCATACGGATGTAAACCCTCCTCTTCCTACCCCTCCACCCTATAAAGGTGCTAGCCAGTGACAGAGGGTGCCAGGTGGGCCCATCCTACACACTCGGGCTTTCTCTCTCTCTCTCTATTTCGAAAAAGCGTGGCGCGCAAAGTTTTCCGTGTTGCCACCAACAACAATTAGATAAACAAGCAATTAGTGAAGACTGCGACACACACACAGTCACACGTAAAGAGAGAGAGAAAGCGACGAAACACGGAAATTTGACTGGTCGCTTTGTTTTTTCCCACGACAGGTATACACACTATATATTTCAAAAAAAAAAAAAAAAATGGTGGCAAGTGGTGACATGGAACGTTGCGATGGCAGTGCGAGACGCAAAGGGGATAACTTTTGAACGTTACATGTTTCTTGTTCGTTTTTGTGTGTGTGTGTTGTCTATGTTTGTGTGTGCGTGTAATCTGAGCGAGTTGACTGTATCTCTGTGACGATGAAGACTATACGCTGTTGATATATACACACAGACAAAAAAAGGAAAAGCCTGGAACTCTCGGTTTGTTGCCGCCTCACTTTTTTAACGAATCCACCGTACGCGCGTTTTCTAGCGAATCAAACTTTTTTTGCAGTTTTACTCCACTCTCTCTCTTTCTAAGAGTTAAAAAAAAAATTAAATAAATAAGGAGTTTAAAAAACACGGACCTCTCCGACTTGGTAATGAACTTGAATCGATTTTGTTTGCTAGTGGCCTCGCTAAAAAATGAAAAAAAATGTTGTTCAAAGTGTCCGCACGTATTGATGATGATCGTGAAGCTATGAATCATTTCCTGTCGGAGAAGGGAATTTGTTGTTGTTGTTGTTTAAGTTCTATAAGGAGGGGGTTGAAAACTATCCATCAGAAATGATGAGAACAACAAACAACAAGGCAACGCGTAGGAATCTTTAGAAAACCCAGACAACAACAACAACAACAAGAGAACAACAAAAACAGGTCAAAGGTCCTAGCGCAAAAATAAGAAAAGGGAGAACAAAATCAAAAACAATTCGGGGTCGTGAGGTCAAGGCGGTTAAGGGATGGTATGTTCTTGGCACGTTTTTTTTTGGCAGACAAGGTAAAAAAAAAAAAAAGGGTAGGGGTAGGTGTAGTAGGGAGTAGGCAGTCGGGCGAAACAACACACAATCAACAACATCTTCCACCCGGCCTTTTTCTCCCGCACCATCAAAAACATGGGGTAGGGGTTTTTTTTTTCTACTAGGAGTAGGTGTAGTAGTAGTAGTAGCAGGACATAGTTAAGATATACATATATATATAGCCCTACTCTTTAAATTTTTCTTTTCTTTTCTGCTGGACCCATGTTCCATGTTGTCCGAAACACATCCCGGGAGATAAATAGAAAGTTCTTCTCCTCCCTCCCTTTTTTGCTTGCCTTTTGGTGCGTGTGTGTTTGCGAGAGCCCATTGGGTTCATTTTCGGGCCGAGGCTATACCGCACAAAACACAAACACAAGCAAGAAGAAGCGCAGGGACAAGCAAAAACAGACAAAAACAACATCTATATACTACACCCATCATCGTCTTTTTCGTTTACGGCCACACAGCCCCCCCCCCCCCTCCTCTCTCTTTGGTTCTTATATATCGCGCACAGCAAGTTTTCTTCCTCTCCGAGAAAAATATTTGTTTACAACAACACACACCGGCCATGACTTGGACTCTCATTTTTATTTCTTATCTTCCCCACCCTCGGAAGAAAACAAACAAAAAATAAATTCGACATTCAGAGAAATTCGCGAGTTTCTTCTTTAATACTATTTCCACTCCACCTACACCCTCCTCCCCCTTAACTTATTTTTGAAATGATTTCCTTATCGGTCTGTGTTGTTGTTGTTGTTATTGTTTCTCTTGGCTGTGCGGCGCAAAAAAAATAAAGTTTGCGTTGGCAACACGCACGAAAATAGAAAGAAAGGAGAAACGATCGTCTTGCTACTCCGCTTTTCGGACGATCCATCAGCAGTTCAAAAAAATAAGAAAGAAAATTTCGCTCTTACATTTCTAATTCATCGATATTTTTCATTGCGATTGAAATGACACTCATCGTCATGTCAAACAAACATGTCGGTTTGCTCCCCGATTTTTTTTACCTAGAGACACACAAGAGAGGGGTTTTTTCAAAACAGATTCAAAACAATAGATTGACGTTGCCTGGTCAACCGTACCGGGTTACTATAAATACACGAAAATATAGGTAGGAAAATAGGGTGAAAGTAAAAACAAGAGAGAGAGAGACTGGCGACATTGATAAACATATCCCGCAGATCGAGTAATCAATACAAGTGTACAGGAGCGATTGCTCTTGTCAATGTTTTGCATGGAAAAACAAGTGAATCCTTCAATGAATAAAAACACGGACGTTTTATTTTCGCTGTTTTGTTTGGGGGACTATTTTTTCACAAAAAATTATGTACCAATAAAACCTGCGAGGGGGGAAATCAGCTACGCCAATAACAATCGAGAAGGATCAATCTAATCGGAGTTCGAATCTGTTGAATTCATAATATTATTGTCGGTACCCAAACGGGACGCAAACAAGTCGTCACACACAAGGGCGCAATCGAAGATCAATGTGGCTATTCCGTTTGCAGAATTTTGCGCGTATAAATAGCGAACCCAACAACAACAACAACAACAAAAATTCGTTAATATTTACGATGGAATTCTAACCTGGAGAAAAGCGGGGTAGTAGAATACATCCTTTTTTTGCCTTGACGTTGCGGGCCGGATGACGTCGACGGAGCACACGAAATCAAACGGGGGCGTTGTTCAATTGTTTTTTTAAAGTTCACTTTCAAACGAAAACAACAACAACTGGAAACAAGTGCGACACAATAGAATTGGGGGCGATGCAAACGAAGTACTAGTGTGTCGTCTGAATTTTTTTGTTAAAATTTCAATTGCGGATGGGAACGGTCGGTGCGGATTGGATATCTTTTAAATTGGCGGGGCCTTTAAAAAAATTTGAATGAAGCGACGAAGAGAGCGCCCGGAGAAGTGAGTGAAAAGAGCGACTGGTGGCTGCACTCCAGGTTTCGTGAGTGTGTGTCTGTGTGTGTGTGTGTCTGTTCACTGTGTGTGTGTGACGTGACCGTCCATCAGAGGAGAGGTTCGAAAAAAGGAGGAGGGGGTCTGTTGTTGTTGTTGTTGGCGCTGGATAAACTTGAACCCCCCCTCTTCGTTGGCCACCCTCTGCTTCCATCAGCCACCCACTCCACCTTCGCCCTCATTTTTAAAAGCCTCCTCTTTTTCCCTCCCCCCCTTCTTTCCCTACTCCTACCCCCACGTTTGGGCCCATACCTCCCCCGTGCTGTTGGGCTCCCTTCGTTCGGACTTGTTTGTCGTTAGCAACGGGCTCTTATATTGCATCCCATAATAAACAACAACAACTCAACTCCCTTCTCCCTACACCCCCTCCACCTCCACCCTCAATCTCATTCCCTTCCTCCGAAGCAAGATGGCCGACGAGAGAAAGAGAGTAAACAAGTTGGCAGTCAACACACATGCTCACACACACATAGTGAGACACACACACACACACACACACAGAAAATTAATTAGCTAGACAGCCTGAACAGATCGCAAAAAGAAACAAAAACAAAACAAAAAAAGTAGGGGAAACACAAAAAGAAGAATGTCTAGATCCATCGCATCCGCACACGATGTGGGGCCGTACATAGGCCGATCACGTTAATAATGACGAGTAACATGATACGACCGATGCACAGCCCTTCCACGTCATCACTAAACAATGTGGCATTTCTTAAAAACTCGATTGTTGTTAATTGTTCAAGTGACCTATCGATTCGATTGTGTATCGATGAACTACCACCCTATTGCCAAATATCTTTTTTAAAAAGGTATTTTTATTTTTTAAAGAAAATGCGGGGGGAGGAAAGGATGTAGAATTCGAATGCCTTTGCGTGACTATACCTGTCGTGATCTAATATCAATCGGCCAGCCCCAAACATGAATCTTTATCGGGCATCTCATGTGTGTGTGTGTGTGTTTTTTGAAAATTTAATTATTAGATGGTCGAAGAGTATATAGCTTCTTTTTCAAAGACATTCATCTCTCCGGGAAGTGCGCGTGACTCGGATAAACTAATAAAAGGAGGGCCGAACGCGGGAAAAGACCATTGACTAGGAACATAGCTCTCTTGTGGTAGCTGCAAATAAACCCGCCTGGTTCGTCTGTAGTTTTAATAGATGTAACAAAAAAAAAAGAAAAAAGTCCCTTCGTTACACACTTGGTGATTTAGTCGAAAGGTGTTAAGAACCGTGTCTACGTCCTCCATTTCGCGCTGCTGATTGTGCAAGTCAACGTGAAAGAGTTGCCAAAAAAAAAAAGGACATGATCTGATCAACAATGTCGACATTTGTTTATCACATATTGAAATTTGTCTAATCAATAAAATTAAAAAATACGTACGATGATAATTAGAAAAATGTAAGTTAACTAGCGCAAAATCTTTCACTGTCACGCTATGTAAAAAAAAAAAAAAAAGAAAATGATTATTATTATTGAAAAAAATAGCCATATAAACGTCGGTTGGGCTTCTTTCTTTTCAAAACGTAGACAGGTAACAGCAGATAAGACTTGATTGTGTGGGGTCATGCCTTTGCAAAGTGGCTAATTGATGTGACACATCACCATTAGACTGCCAAAGCTGGCCCGTCTTCCATGGCCAACACGACAAAGCTTCAAAGCTTTATGGCAGCAGCGTTTTTTTTTTTTTTTTTTTCATTTCCCATTTGATCGATAATTTGGCGACAATTTGTTGTATTTTTTTCTTAACAATTTGTTGATGGTGATGGCATGACACGCAGACGTCGGAACCCCACACAAAATGAAAAACTTTTTCTTTTTATTTAAGGCCAGTTGGGGGGGGGGGTCTATTATAATGATTAGCGCCAGAGTTACACATTTTAATACTATGGCCCCAACCCTTTATTTGTGTCCTATGGCCAGCCGAGTTTCATCAAATCATAAAAAAGAAAAAAAAATTTCAAATGAGAGGGGAACAAAAAAAAAAGTTTAATCACGACATGTGTGTACTAGACACACGTGAGCGTGATTTTTTTTTAAGCTCGCTATTTTTCTACGTCAATTAAAAACGTCTGATACCAACAAGAAACACGGATGGGGAAAAAAATAATCCAGTGTTACACAAACGTCACCTTTTTTTTTTAACATGTTAAATCTCATTTACATGAACAGAAAAAAAAAAGTTTGTTTAAATTGACAAGCAACGGACTGCGGATGGGCGACACGAAATAAACTCTTAACATTTCAAATGTTAGAATAACATTGTAAAGAAAACCGCACAGCGGTCGTGTTTTTTAAATTAGCGTGTGTCGCATGTACGTTCAAATTTAAAACACACAAAAAAAAGGGGGGGGGAGGAACTCCAGATGACACGTAAACGCATCCGGAGTAAAGTTTTTCAAAAATTAAAAATATGCAATAATAATTAAAAAAAAAGAAGCGATAATGTCAGAAGAACATCGCTACGGACTGGAACAAAGTCGACTATTCCGAGTCCAAAAATTTCGAATGATTGATGGTACACACACCCCAAAAGCCTCTCTAATTTCTTTAAATCCGTGTCATCTAACTGTGCCATCATTTTTTTCTTTTAACGCAGAGAAATAAAAGAAAAACGTCCGTAAGCGAAAGAAGACGCGGGACATCTTTTGAATACAGAAATCAAATGTTCCAGTTGCTTGGCCAATCCAGTCGACTATGATAGACGTACTCCGAGAGCGGGGCAAAGAGGATATATAGAAAGGGCAAAAAGGGCGAAACGAGAGTTTGTGTTAAAAGACAAGAAAATCTTCTGGCAGGGGCCAACCTCTTCAAAAACTGCCAGCAGCCCAACTAATTAGCAACATAAAAGACAACGCTTCGTCAACTATTGAAAGGTTTGCCAAGACTTCGGCACTCTGCCTACACACACGTACATATAAGCGTTGACTTCACTTGGCCTGAGCTCTCCTTTTGCAAGAAGAACATATATAGGCAAGGAGCAACTTGCTCATTTGCATTATTCCAATTAGTAGTGGCCCCTGTTTCTCGGGCCTCTCTTTTTTTTCAAATGACTAGGGCTCTCTCTCTAGCTTTGCTTCCGTTCTTTTTTTCTAACGTGAATCTCTCGGCCCAAGTTGATCAACGGCCGCCCTCCGGTGCCCAGGGAGGCCCTCCTCCCCTCCCAACACACACACCCAAAAGAAAAAGAGAGAGAGAGAGAGAAGAGAAATACAAACAGATGACTAAAAAGCAAGTGCAAGGGTAACAGTAACAGAGTCCAAAAACTTTTTGGAACTAGGGTGGGGGGGGGGGTTTCTCTCTAACATTTATTCGGCATCTTCACTTGCCATCTCTTTTCTCTCTCTTCAAATCAAAAGGGCTTTTGAGTTTGCGTCTTTTCTCTGGATATATGTGTATAAATGGAAATGAAAACTTTTATTTGTACACACACGCTGCGGAGAGAGAGAGAGAGCAACACATTTCGTCTGTTCATTTTGACTTTCATTCGATAAAAACTTGCACAGCGTTGGGATTCAAATTCCTCGTATATTCAAATGAATCTATTTTTCCAAATTCAAACCAAAGTGAAGCGTCGACATTAGTTCACAAAGTTCATCAAATAGTTTTTTTTTTATCTCCAGTTTAATAGCGACGGTTCCAGGTGTGTTCCAGAAGTCTTTTTTTTTTAACTGGACAATAACGCAAGAGAAACTTTAACGCACACAATTCTTATTGTCCCCTGTTTGACCTGAGCAAAAGACCTTAAAGATTCTTTGTTGTTTATTGTACACATAGATGTGGCCAACGTCCAGGATGTTTTTTTGTTAAGTGTATATCTGTATACAATAACCCAAGCCAATAAGAAGAGACAAAACACAGCAATTCATTTGAAGGTTGCATATGGTCTGAAGAAAAAAAAAAGCATTGATTGTGTGTAGGTCCAGTTCGAAAAAATGGGGGTAGGAGGAGACACACATAAGAAACGAAAACCGGACAGTTATATGGCCCGCTGGAACCTTGTGTTGTACGTGTGACGAAGAGTTTTCTTTTTAGTTAAAAGCGGCACACACAAAAAAAAAAACTAAAGAAATGAAATAACTTTTCATTGAAGGTCTCTTTTTTTTTCTCCCCCTTACTGGAACACACAAAGAGGAGGTGCATTGAAATTTGAAGGCGAAAAAAAAAACCAGCGGTATATGGGAATTTAAAGTCGTCCACACCGATCCCTCTCTCTCTTTCATGGGTTCCAAAGTTCCAGTTTACCCCTCCCACACAAGACCTGCTTGTGTTAAAAACACAAAAACGACGCAATGGATATACAAGCTCGTCAAAGACTGACCACTCTCTCTCTCTCTTTGCAGTTGTGTGTTTGTCAGTATGTGTTTGAGCCGCGCTCGGAAGTGTCGTAAAAGAAAATTTGAAAGGAAAAAAAAAAGAAGGGAGGAGGATCATGAAACGGGAGAAGGAACAACTGCTGGAACGAGCTGACCTGTTCCAGTACCAAGTATTTTTTTTTTTTTAACTTCCCTTCTGGTTTGAATTTTTTGAAGGTCCGGGAGAAACTTGTGGATCGCTCACATACACACACACAGAAAGAATATCTGTGTGACTTCACAGAGGCTGTGAGAGAAGAACCGACTTCAGGGAGGAGGAGCTCGGAATTTCAATAATGAATGACCTCCTACCCCTCCCTCCTACACTCTAGAAACGGAGGAAACCCCTCCACATCCAAGGGAAGAAGAAAAAAAAGCTATTAAAGATCTCATCGACAGCAGCATCGGCGGGGACACTTTGGCTTGAGATATCAATGAACACCCTCTCTTCCTCCGCCTTATAACTACCCCGCTTTTTAAAATATATATATATCCTACACACAAATTGTTTTTGTTTTGCTATTTTCTCGTCCCCCCTCTCCGTTCTTTCTGAACAATAAAAGGAAGAATACCATCTCCGGATGGACTTTGAAATTGTTATTTAATTAAAAATAAATGATATACGTTGGACGGACGTCCTATAGATATGTACTCGTCCTTCCAAAAGTACTAATGACACTCACACACACAAAATTCGTGGTATTTAAAAATAACAACACCCCTCCAAAAATATACAGAAATGGGAATTGCAATTGAGTGGCCATCGACAGCGATACGAGAAATGTCAAATCTCTGACACGTCATTCTCTTTTATAAATAAAACGAAAATAGATTTCGGACTTACGGAACGATGTGCGGATGAATGGGGGGGGGGGCGTCGGAGATCTTGCCACAACCGGAAGCTTCTAAATTCTCCTTTAAAAATAAAAACAAAACACTGTCAGTCTGGTTTGGGGGTTCCTTATAATTTCAAATTTCGCGCGCACCGGAAAACTGTTCTCTCTCCCCTCATCAAAACGCAAACACTTGTAGTGATGGATCGCACAAAATTGTTAAAGACGATTTTGATAATCCGGGTCTAGTTTTATGATCGATTTGTCCAACTTGAACTGGAACACACATAAGCGTCTCTCGACGTCCAGCGGATACAGGTAAAGAATTCCGAAAATACGATTGGAAAAAATGAAACGTTCTCTTAAAACTTTTGGGAGATGAACGTAAGTTGGAATTCACATCAAAGTCGAATTCACTCCTGTTAATAAGGGGAAATGTTAATGAGTCCGCGAAGAACTTGCTGACCGCTAGCTGCGTCTATCGCTCGTCGAGTACTAAACACAGTTTGTTCTTTTTTGCTCTCTTGCTTCTTCTTTCTTTCTTTTTTTTGGCCAAATGGTAGGAGGAAGAAGAAGAAAAATGAGTATATATGTGTATATACATTTAAAAAGGGAGGTGGGTGGGAGGGTAAAGTCCCAAGTGAAGATGAGGGTTGTCCCAATCCATATGGTGTTTAAAGAGGGGGGGGGGGTGGCTTTGGAACAGAAAAATCTGAGAAACTAGTTTTTCCAGGCACACTTTGGAAACTGGACAATTTACAAGTGACGGTGTGACAATTGTTTCCCCTTGTCTCTCCCAGATCTCCCCATTTTCTTTGTATTATTATTATTATCATTCTGAGCATGGAGAACAAAAAAAAAAAAAAAAGAAAAACGATGTCGTCGATAAACCAATATCGTCGTCGAACTTCGTTGAAGTAGGAAAAACAAAAGTCACCTTTGCAACACCTTTAGTCAAAACTCTGTTCCAGAACTTATTTTTTTGAAAGATCTCATTTTCTATCCTATAAAGAAACCATAAACATGATCTGATAAAAGTCTATCGCCACCATCATATCGGTTTCAAATTTCCCGCATCTTTGGCCATCTGTAGGAGGACATCATCTCGTTCCAGGGTTAAAAAAAAACAAACAAAAAAACAGAACGGACGGGGGAAATGATCCAAAGTAATTAACAGCTTTTCCCATTTATTTTTTATTTAAATTTTTGAACTAGTTATTCTAATGTTTTACGAGTGTTAGGGTAAGTGACCTCCGTCTTGAGTGAAGGATATTGCATCTTGTTGGGCCCACCCATATGGAACACGGCCCACCATTCCACCCCCGTCAACCCTCCCTAGTTCAGAGGCCTTATGCATCGCAAACACACACACACACATACACACACGCAAGTTTACAATAGGGGCACTTTCAGCAAAAAAAAAAAAAACCCAAGGTATATACGACCGGGGTTATATACCTTTCGCAGCCGATGTAATTTATGTCTGACAGCCTCTCTCTCTCTTTTTTGAAAACTGGCCTTCAAAAACGATACGTCCTCTCCGCTTTTTTCGCCGTTTTTTTTTCTTATTCTTGTTTCTTATGTGTGTGTGTGTGTCCCTCCTTCCTCCCCAACCAATGATTACCAGCGTTAAGTCATTGGACACTATGCAGAATATATAAGAAGAAAGCCAACACTAAACTTCTAGTGTCAAAAAAAGCACATAAGGAAAAGAGCCGCGTTTTATTTTGGCCCGTCTTGTGTTAGTTGACTGTAACACAAGGCAAAAAAAAAAAACGGCATTCCTTCTGTGTTGCCGATATGCATGTATATATATAACTCTTGTCCATTCTCAGTTCACCCTCTTTTCAAAGTTTTTGTTGCATTTTTTTTTTCGCGTCTTGTTACACACGAAAAAGAGCAACAGGATGGCCGTCGTGTTTGATGGTCATACATCAAGTCCATCCGAGTTTTTTCCCAGTTCGTTTTGTTGTTACAAGCGCAATACTCGGCTGCGTTTAATGTAATTATAGAAATAGAGGATGAAAGTGCGAACTTTCAAATACATCCGCATCAGGAGAAAGGTTACACGGAAGGCAAAAGATCGCTATCGGATAAGGATCTCTAACCGAAAAACAAGGTGGGTCGCAATAAATGGCAGTTCAAAACAACAAGCCTCTTCGTTAAAAAATCTAGTTTTGCGTAACGGACCAAACGTTATGTGAAAAAACAAAGAAATCTATCCCCTATCCAATGGGCATTTGGTTACGCGGATGACGTCACATCCCTTCCGGTGGTTCGAAAACAATAAAAATTCTATTTTTTTCACGAACGGGGGTTGTTCTCCCCTTTCCAATTTAGTAATATATCTTGTTTTTTTTTTTTTAACATGGCAAATGGAAAAAAATAATTAAAAGTACAAAAAAACAAACTGCGAAACGAGAGGGAAAAACACACACATGCTAAATTGATGTGTGTTTAATGATGGAAGAAAAAAGGTCGGAGAAATAGGGATGACGGTTAAACTGCGGCGTATGTTTAACGAGTCCTCCTCCTTCAACATTTTAAAATGTTCAACGCGTTTTGTTTTGTTTTTTTGTTGTTGTGACGAACGCAAAATCAGATGGTCAAGTGGAAAAGAGGGAAACGAGATCTCGGCGTGCGGTCGGTTGAATGAAAAAAACTGTTATTTCGTGTCAATAAAAGTTTAACGATTTCATTTCGGCAAACCAACTTTGAATATTTTTGAAAATAAAAACTGCCCCTAGACGCGGGGAAGAAAAAACAAAAAACTCACGAAAAAAATGAAATGAAATGACACGGCGTGAGTTTGGGCCGTGTTAAGAGCTTTGTTATAACTCCATCACAAGTCACCGACCCTACATATACGGCTGCCGTCTATGCAAATGAAATGCGTTTACTCTCACAACCTTAAAAACAAAGACACCCTTTTCAAATATCCACGCATTGATTTCAAATGTTTTTTTTTTCAAGCACTCGTTTTTAATCTTTAGAGCGCTAGTTGATCACCTTACAAATGTACCAACCCCTTCTTTTTCTATCCATTTGAGATTGAAAACATTAAAAAAGCAAAAAAAGGGCAATCAAGTATACATACCGATAGAAGATGAGGGATCCATGCACAATGAGCCAGCATCTTTTGTTGTTTACCAGCTGACTCTTTGCTTTTTTCGGAAACACACACACACACACATACACACACAGAAAGACAGCGCATCACTCTAGGGGCTGGAGGAGAATCATGGCGGCCCGTGTTTGTGTAGTACACAAATGACACTGTTCTTCCTCGTCGATTTAAAACAAAAAACAAAACACTGTCGGTAGGGTCAACTGAGGTCATTTGCTTTGGGGAAATGGACTTGGCGGAGGTCACCCCGCAAAAAAAAAAGGTTTTTGATGTGTTTTTGAAGGTCAATGAAATCAAGACATATCGACGTCCGATCAATGTTTATTTGTTTCACCTTTATTGTGTTATTTTCTTTGATGTGACCTTGCTTTTATCTTTTGTTCCACCATCGCAGTAATCAAATGGTATATACACACATAAACACATTCTAGCCCCAAACGCTTGATTTTGTTTTGGGTCATTGTAGGGGGACCTTTATATAGATTGGTATACCAACGTCTATAGTTTTTCAAAATGACATAGATGTCGGCTTATTTGTTTCTTTTCTACGGAGAAACACCTTCTAACTGTTTTCTATCCTACCCCCCCCCCCTTCCCGTTTCGCTTTCTTTTTCTCTAATTTTTTGTTTTTTACCGTTTAGGGCGTGTTATATAGAACTTTGGAGGAGGATGGACGAACAAAACAAAAAATGTAGGCCAAAATGCGACACGTGCGGTCCATTTTTTTTTCCCTTTAATTTTTAAAGATTTTTTTTTTTCATATGAATTAATAGGTTGAAAAAAATGACGATATACGTGTCCATCGCTCGTTATAACGACGTAACAAAGGACTTTAACCGCGTGAGCAACTTAAAATAAATTGCTGTTGGATATATGTTTAACGCAAGCGGAAACGAGCTTTATTCAAAAGGAAATATTGACTGCAAGTCCGAAACGTTTGTCTGTTTGTTCTTTTATCAACTGGCCCCCCCATAACAAAACAAGGACCTTTCCAAAAAAAAAAGGAAGAGAGAGAGAAGCAGAGAGAAAACAACACGTCGGGAATAATGAGGCAAAGTGTGTGTTGACGATGACTCTCTCGTTTTTTTTTGTTAGGGTCCTCTCAGCCGTGCACTGTGTGTATCGTGCGGGAGGTGGCACAGTTGAAGAGAGCAACAACAACAACAGCACAAAGTGCACTGGCCCCTTTGCGTGTCTGTGTTGTTGTCTGTTGTGCTTTTTGGAACGCGGCCGAGAGCTTGTGCGGGAGGGGGGACCTTATACGACGGTCGTTGTTGATTTTGGGTGCCAGTTAGTTACTCCATCCAACACCTAACTCTCCCTTTTTGTGCCTTCCCCCCCCCCCCTTCTTGTAAGAAAGAAATAAAAAAAAAGCAGGCCTGACTATAGCGGCGGGAATATTTAAAATAAAAGATGACGTGCGGCTTGTGTCAACAACAGCGTATACATCCTCCATGTATACCTTTTAACCGTCTTCCGTCAAGCCCCGTTTGCCACCCACAGGTCTGTCCACCCCAACCCTCGTTACGATAGACGCACATCCCCCCCCCCGTTCTTTTCGTGAATTACAATAGACAGTTTTCGGGTTGGAACAGCGCGTTTGCACAATCGATAGGCAGCAAATGTTTCGAATGCTTGAATGAAGCTAACAGTTAATTGATAGTTTTTTAAGTAATCAGAATTTAATGTTTTTTTTTTAAGGCTTTTGATTCTCCATGTTTCAATTTCCATGGAACCTTTAGCGGAAAAGGGAACGGATACAATAGCAAAAGGTCCAATATGGTTTGAATGGAATCATTCAAGTGATTAACTAGCGCAAAAAATAAAATACAAGAATAAAAGATCGATCCAATCCAAGAAGTTCGTTACATCACACCGCTATCATAATACGTGGGTGGTCATCCCCCCCGTTTATCAAAAGAACTTCCTGACTCTTTGTAATTGTATAGATATTTATTTTTAATACATTATTTTTTCTCCTGCCAATCTCTTTTTTTTTTATTCCTCATTGAATAGACGATGTGACTCGCAAATAATCACGCTCGGATGAACCAAACCAGGAAATTAAAAAAATAATTGTCTGATTTTTTTTCGATCATTTGTGTCGGTTATGTTAAATATATTCACTTACGAGCCCACACACACAGGAAAATTAAATGTAATTAAAACGAACAAACTGCCTTTGAAACGGGCTCCGAAGGATATTATATAGAGAGAACAGAAAAAAGAAAACCAATACTAATAGAATCAATCAAGCGCTGTTATTTAGTTGCGTTGGGGCGGAACAGTCGGGGAGTTATTCTTCCGTTGAGGCCAAGCTGTCTCGTACCTCTACGACATTCCACGTCAAGACAGTATATATATATCTATACGATGGAGAAGTACATTCATAGATATATACACACCGTGTACACATTGCGAGTGGGATTGATTAGATGGAGCCATTAAAACGGCCAAAGGGCCGGAATATCAATACATCCGGTGCGCTATATACCGCTGCCGAATAAATCCGTCCGTGCCGGACGCTATATAGATATACTCCCTATTTCTTTTTTTTCTGCTGAGTCTCTGCCCACTTGGGGGGTTGCCGAAGAGCAAGCGCATCGGACGGTCCTCCCTTTTGTGTCGATTCCAACAGTGGACAGACCTACATTATGACCATCTTCACGACTTCTCTGTTGGCAATGTCTTTTATATACACATTTAAAAAAAGCAAAAAACATCAAAAAACGATCGTTTTCTATTATAGAACATTCTTTTTGACTGTTGAAAAACCTGAGCGCGCGGCCATCAGCATCGTCTTTTCAAGCTCTCGATCTTTTGTGTGCGTGTGTCCTCTTATTCTTTGGCCCAGTCCCTTATGTGTATGCGATAATCTGTTGTGAGCCGTCAGCAGGAAAACCCGAAAGTGTGCTTCTTATACCGAAGCCAACAGCCATCAAAGATGACGACACACCGCCCGCCCTCACGTTTCCTCCTTTTGGCTTCAAACACAGAAGAGAGAAGTGGACCAGTCGCTTCAAGTCTTCAACAGCCATCGACATCATGTAACGTTATAGGCGATAATATACACACACACTGGCTGCGACGTGTGTATATAAACACGAAAATAATAATATAAGAAATGATCTTGCCCATCGATGTAGAGTATATGGCTTTTCAATATTGTTATTGTGTACTATTGATGCTATTGTGGGGTCGTTCTATTGAAGAGAGAAGATGCTTGTACGACAACAGTTTGCATTTGACAGCCGTTTAGATAAATAGCCATCAAAACACTTGAAAAAAGCAAGAAACAAACGCAGAATGTGTGTAGGACACAACAGCATCTATAAATGTACGGAAAACGCATTATTCTTTTAGGTTTCCCTTTTCATCTCCTTATTCTTTTATATCGATGAAAAATCACCCCCCTTTTTTATACAACTGAGAGAGAGGCAATAGAAACGGGTGAATCCGAGATGTTCTATACATGAAATAGTTGCATAATACATCACAAATATTACGAATATTTCTGTGCTTACGCGCAAAAGTAGTATATATACCGAAAGAGAGAAAAGAGGTTATGTGTGATGAATGGTGTGGCGTGGCCATGTGAAAAGAACCAGTAAACCCATTTGAATATGAAAAGACTAGCGAGTGAACATAGAAACTCGAAAAAAAAAAAAAAAACTTTGAAAGCAAAAAGCCCTTAGATATATTTATACTTATATAAATATATCGATAGGAAAACTATATAGAGCTAAGAAAAAAAAAAAAAGACGATGAGGATCTTTTGTTACGCTGTGGCACGGTAGCCAACAATCAAAAAAGCTAACCATTCATCATTCGACTCTCTTTTTATGTACTATTATATCTATACGTAGATATACATAAACGTATCCTATGAGCTCTCTCTCATTTTCAATAAATCCCAAAGCTTAGCTCTCTTCGGTATAGATATGTACGCCTATATATGCGCTAGAAGATCGAGAGACACACACACACAAATATAGTATATAAGTTTGGTGGTATGTAGCCTATTAGATATTGGTTTGGGACTATATATGTACGCAATCAAAGAATATTTGAAATCACCCATGTCCCGCTTTGATATTAATCCATAAAACAGGCCGGACTCTGCGGTCATCCAATCAAAGTTGTACACATATTTCGCTCCGCTTTTCGTATATATAATATATATATATATGTGGTCTACATGTGTGTGTGTGTGTGTTTGCTGTGTGCGTATGGCCTTGTGTCCATTCGGTCAGCTCATCAAAACGCTATCTGTTCATCATAAATATGTCGATAAATGTGGCGTTTTGCAAGAACGAGAGGGGAGCAAAAGATTTTCATTCGTTTTCGATGGATCGAGGGCAAAACGATTGAGTTTGGCTGTATACAACTGTATGTACTACAGTCTATGTTATGTAGTTTTGATGGTATACCATATAACAGGATGGACAAGAAATTTTTTCCCATGAAAGATATCTCCGAAAACATCTATAAAGCGTTGGTGACGTATTGAAACTTGCTGGCCATCGGCATTTGATACTGCCCCCCCCCCCCTTTCTTTTTTATTTGAGTGTATGTACATTTATGCTTCCAGCGTTGGCAAGCAGAAAATAGTGACATATTGTGCGGTCGTTGATCACATCTTCGCTAGCATCAAATCGGGTGTGATCTACGTAACAGATAAACATAACCGCTGTACAGTGAAACTGTACTGTTTAAATCAAATTTAAATATAGAGCAGCTGATCGGGCATTTGCATATTGCGTCCGAAGGCACGACAACAACTGGCATTCGAGACAATTGTCTTATTATTATTATTTTTTTTATTTGCCTTGATGAAGAGCGTTTTAAAAGGTTTCATTTGTCATCACGTGTATACTTTAGTAGAAGTTATTGGTTCATCATTCAACAAGCCATTTCCTCGGCAATACGGGCTCTCAACGGTTTGAAAAAGGGCGCTGACGGCTGCATGCAAATAACATGTTTTATGAGTTGCTGTTACACATCACAGAGTTGAACAATACGTTAAAGACAAGGCAGCAACAGGAAACGGATGCATCATCTCGGATTCCTATATCTAGTTTGTGCCTAATAAATGCGACGCACCATGTTTGTATAATTCTTATTTTCCGCTTATCATTAACGTATATAGCAGCCAGCCCTTAAGAAAGCGCATTGACCTGTTAATTGATCCACTTGAATTCAAGCGAGTTCGTTCTCTTATTTGATTAAGTCTTCATCTGCGAAAGCGTATAGGCCTCGTCACAGTTTATTCAATGTTATTTCCCCCATTTTTTTTCTTCTAACTTACCCCGTAAAAAATGCAAATGTAAGCCATTCATTCTTCATTTGAAAAATTACAAACATATACACATCACTCGGTCGAGACAATTCATAACATAAAATTGAAAACGCAAAAGTTCCCTTTTTATATCCCTGACACCCATCATCGCGAGTTTTCGATGAATCTTATACAGCAGAAAGACGAGAGGGCATTGATTGATCGGAATCGGATCAATTAAGCCATCTATATATATATAAGTGACAAACGTTTTCGATGGCAAAAAAATAAAAGTGTTGAAAGATTACACAAAGACACATTCTTTAATGGTATCGTTAGTCAACGAGAGAAAGGCTGATTTCTTTTGCCTTTCGTTTCACCATCGCTTCACGTCGAATCCCGAAAACTTGATGTCCACTGGAGCGTGAGCGAAAAATGACGCGCCAGGTCAACGGAAAGGTCGCATTTCTCTCCCTCTCGCTTTTTCGGAGATGAAGAGTGGCGAGATCCTCTACGATGGCCTATATACAGTTTGGAAGGCATCCCCACTTAGTTCATAACAAAGCGATGAAAAGTAGAGAACCTGTGTGATTGAATCGGCTTGTCAACGCTAGCTAGAAAGGCGTTGGCTGAGACGCATGAGACGTCAGGACACGAGCCGGCCTCCGTTTGTCGGGCCCAACAAGCGGAAACGTCAAGCGCCCATAATCGTCCCGCTATTTTCCCCGATTGTTCGATTATTTATTCGACATTTTTTAAAAATGGACTTGGCGTCGTTATAATCACGTAAGTGTTGCTGTGTTAGTTGTTCGTGATTTTCAAATGGGGTGATTCAAAAGGCCGATCGGTGCCAACGGACTAATGTGAACCTCTGTCCTTGCCTATGTGTCATCGCATTGATGTTCTCTCTCTCTATTTTGTTGTTCTTCCTCCTCCACCCAGAAAAATAAAAAAATAACAAAAATAAAATGTGAAAAACAAACAAAACAACAGGACAGGACACACACACACAAAGTCGCGCATCCGTGCCGGAAGACCAAATGCCCACGCCGGAGCAAGAGGAAGAGGAATAAATACAGAGAAAATACCAACAAGGATCCTTGATAAAACAAAGTGGGCTAGAAAAAAAAAAAAAAGGCAGAGGGAATAAGCTTTTCGGGAGGAGTGTGGTTGTGGGTGGTGAAAAAAAAAAAGAGGGAGACGGACCAACGGGCCGGGGCAAACGGACGAAAGAGAGAGTTTTAGGTGGGAATGAAGCAGACTATATACGCGCTTGTACACACATACACAAGAAAATAAAAAAAGGGCCTCTTCTCTGTCCAGCCCTATAACGTCGGATGCCCCTTTTTTGTTCTCTTCCTCCCCCCCCCCCCACCTCTTTACTCGGTTGCTCACGCTAGTTGACGCAATCCAATTCGAGAAGGTGGGAAGAGTGGGGGAGGAGGAGGACTCAGTGGGAGAGCAAAAGAAGGGAAGGCAAGCAGCCGAAGCAGCGCCCAGTGTCAACAAAATGCGAGGTCTCGGTAAACAAGAACCAAATGGAAAAGTCTAGAACGGAACGAACGCGCTGGACGCCGACGAATATATGTACGTATATAGTATATAAATACACACATATATATCTAAGAGAAAACAAAACAACAGCGTGGTTTTAGCCAAATAATGTTTAGGGACACACACGCACATAATAACTGGCTGGGTATAACGTAAGAAGAGCGGAGAACTCTTTCGAATAACACACACACACACACATGGTTTATTTTGTCGAAGTGGCCTTAGTCAATAACGAAAACAAAAATGGCTGCATTTTTGTTCTGTTCCAGACTCCAAGGGCACAAGCACAACACGATCAAAATCAACAATTACAAGCAACGCAAAGTTAATTGCGATTTATTGTTTCAAATTTTGGATTTTTTTTGCTTCTTGGGGAGTTTGTTCTGTATAACGGTTACTCGTACTAGTAGGTATTTGAAAACTTAATTTGAATGTTCTCCGCCTTTTGCGTTTCGTTTCAAGTCTTCAAATTCAAAGCGGTCGGCCGGAGACGCTTGAAACAAAAGTTCGTTTAATGTAGTGGTTAATGTTCTATCCACAAGATGGCATACTTAATCAGTCAATTAAACGGCTCGCTATTTAATTAAACTCTGAAATCCGCCAAATTTTTGATGTCCAATTCGATTAATAATAAAAATTGATGTAGTTTTCCATTCCTTGTGAAATACAGTAAGTGCAATAGGTTCACAGACGACTCACGAAACGAGTTCGTGGGTCACTATACTGACAGGATTTTCAAATTCCGCATCAATTTTCACAATCGCTTTGTTTCTAAAATTCATAATTGCCCCCAGATCTTCAATCATTGAAATACAAAACATCATACGGGAGAGGCAACAAGTTGTTAACATGACATTCGCCTCTCCGCCGCGCATGTCACACGTCCCGGCCGAGCGCAAAATTCAAAAAAAAAAAAAGGTTAATTCATTCTTACCTTACGATAAATGATTCCTCCGATAGTGTTTAACTGTCCAATAACCATTAAAAAGCGGCTGTAGTTTCCGAAATTAATTGCCAGCAGCAATTCGACTCGTGATTTGATCGCCGGTTGGATGTTCCGCACTGATTTCCCGCCGACTGTACAGTCACGAATGTGGCGTCCTTTCGTGTCTGCTGTGCTATGCACGGACGGCAACACACAAAAAAAAGGGAGCGGCAACTTGATGGTGACGAGTCGACTCCATCAGTCGACTGCCGGCCCGTTGGCCGCCAAATTGCGATTTAAAATCGAATAAAAATCAAACGCTAATTGATCATTTTTCAATTGTTCTATTTCAAAATCAAACGATCCTGAAAATACGTTGGATTGTTGGGCAAACTGATCCAGCACAAAACGGCCTGTGAAGCTCTTTTTCAATAGAGTTTAAAACTTTGGATGGACGGCTTCAACCGTTATTTAAAAGCTGCAATTGATATGAAACTATTGGAATCGTTCACGTCTCATTGGTTAGTCAAATTCATTAGTTTATTACACTTCAACCCATAGAGAATATATACCTAGAGCATTACCCCACCGGACGCCCTGGGGATCAGACATCCACACTGGGCCGCTTTAACACTATACGATACATTTTTAATTCCCAAACAACTTGTCTATTCCACCAATCCATTGGGGCCATCCTAGATATAGGGCAAAAGACGTCAGTGATGCATCGTTAACATCACAGTTAGTCTCAACCCAAAAACAATTCTATATGGATCGTCGTTCGTATAGCGCAAGTGATTGCCCGCTATCCGCAACTGATGTGGAGCTGGACGAAAAAAAAAAAATATTCTCAAACAAAAACAAAGATATAGTCGTTCATTCTTCACGGGCAAGCTGGCCCTTACTTTGATGAACAAAAAAAAAAACAATGCATCATCATACAAAATTGACACTTGGTATACAAGTGCATCCGTGGCCAGCTATATAACGTACTCGGGGCCACGTCGCACGAAGATGGTGCGCTGTTTACGGTCGAGTAAACCATCCATGTAGCCACATCATCTATACGGGCTGTTTTGTTGTCCAACAGAAAGACGAATACTAGGTGTGTATACACAGGGGGGGCATCGGGGTTGTTTTCTTGTTACGACTGAGTCATGCCGAGAGCTGATGAATTGTTCTAGCTCGCGAAATACGCAGACACACAGCCGAATGGAGGTGGATGACGTACGTTCCTACGTAGGTGAACGCAGTGGTAAATAGCAAAGGAAAACAGAAAATATTGATGGCAAAACAAATGAAGGCCTTTCTGTTTCACGGGGTGTGGCGTTGTTGAACTGCGTTCCGCAGCAAAAGAGTTATACAAACTCGAAAAAAGAGGAAAAACACGTGCGGAGGCAACAAACAGAAATAGTAGTTGTTGATGCTGTTACTAGCTTCAAGTTTGACTGTGCAGGGAGCATACGAAAGGGGGGGGGGGGGGGTTGAAACCAAAACAGAGAATGGGAACCACGGGGGGCACCTGCTCTTGTTCTGGAACTTTTTTTTTTTTTTTAGAATATAATGCAACAAAAGAATTGAGGGGGGCTCGTTCTCGTTGCTACGGTGACGATAAAAGTTGTTGGTAAATAAACATTAGAAAATTGAGAGAGAAATAGAACTGGCAGATCGACTCAAGTTTTGGTTGTTTGTTTATCTTATTCGACCCAAAAATTTCCATAGCTGTTCCACGCATATAAGTTTGTTTTCTCTATACCTGATGTTGTGTGGCTTTCTATTTGCCTTGCTGTTGTATCTGTGAATCACCGGGTCTCTCTTCGAAGTGTCTGGAATTCCATGATGCGGATGATTCTGGACATTTGTCAGCTGATGGAGTATATGGCACTCAAACAGTCCATTTAACAGACACTGCACATTTCAGTTTGAGGGTCTTACACGTATAAAGCGGAATGCATTCTAAGATAAAGCCGTAAGATATATAACTTCCAATTAAAAATAGTGCGAAAGATAATGCTGGACTTTGTAATGCGATTACAGTTGAGACGGGCTTCATTTGTAATGATTGAATTCAAACAACAAGTTTGTAAGACTTGAAATTAGATTTTCCTATTGAGGCATTTAACACGTCGGGCGCGGTACACGGTTTTAATCTTTTTAAGTCAATGATATACAGACAGTTATAACAGCTACGTATTCATCTCTCCGATATATTATATATCTTTGAAACTATAGAAACAATGTTCATTTTTTTTTTTAGGATTTCGCACACACGAATGACACGACGCGGGCAAAATCAAAAACACGAATGATTCATTCGTACACGTTTTCTTCTTCTTCTCCTCTCCTTTGTTCCGTGTTGAAAAGACTAGTTTGTTGTGTGGACGCAGACACACAGTGTCGTTGACTGTTTGATGGCCAATCTTCGTGAAAGAAAAACAACCGCCTTTTGTTATTTTTTGCTACTCTTCATCTGGATACTCCTTTGGCGGGCAGGGTACGTAACTGTTGTCCACCATTTGTTTTGTTATGTTTTTTTTTTTAATCCGAAGAGACACGTTTCAGTGAGCGGTTCAACGTTTAGCAAGCACGAATAAAACGGGGGAGAGAAAACAAGAAAAAACAGATTAAAAATATTAATCAACTCATTCATCGTTGAGACCATCATTTCAATTTAAAGGAGACTCTGTTATATACGTAAACACTTACTGTGCCGTTTAAACAGGAGACTGGGCTTTCGACAGTGGCTTAAGAAGCGCGCAAAAAGAGAGTTATGCATATACGTACGCATAAATAACGGCGAAAGAAAATAACAGAAATAGTATCACATCGAAACAGGTGCCCATTTCAAAATTGGGATAGCGTTACAGGATTTGTTTCAAGCATTGTACAATATAGAGCGATACACATGTATATAATATCAGAGCTTTGATGTGGTGGGCGTATAGTGTGCCAAGGTAACGGTGGATGTATACAGTCGGGCTAATCAATCAGGCTACATACTAACAAACAAAATTCAAGAAATCCATTGAGATAACAAAAGGGAGACTAGATGGACTAGCAAAAGTTTACATTCCCCTTCCCCGTCCAATTCGAAATTTGCAAATGAGATGGACTGGAATGATTTCCTCTGTGAATGAATCAAACATCTTGTCGTAGAAATAAACAAAAATTATCCCATGATGTCATAATCAACGACCTGTAATCATACATCCCCTATCAAATCCTTAATGAAGGAAACAACAATTAAGGTGGAATGGTTAGAAACGCGTCCAATCAAACCCCAATCACATTGAGATGTGCCACTAAGAGTTTGATGTGACTGGCCCATCTTCGCTGCTGTTGCTGCTAATGCTGCTAGCCATGGACGCAAGCGGCGCTACGATACAAGTGCTACCACTGGGACTACTGCCGTACAGGTGGTAAGGACTATGCGCTGCCACTGTGGCAGACATGACGTACCCATCGACTGTGGCGCAAATGTCTTGAGCCGAACTGCATTTCTTCAAGATGCCTTTCAATTTCGGCTCGGATAGTTTCTGCACATCTTCTGACTGCATCGGCATCGGTGAGGTAGTACATCGTGACAGCTGCAAGTGGGTGCTGGTTCCGTTGGAACGTGCCGGAGAGGACGAAGAAGACAGTGGGCCTCCTCCTCCCAAAGATTCATCAGCGTTGCCGAACCCGGACGAAGAAGACAACACCACCTGAAGATGCTGAGAACATCGTTCTGAGTTATGTCGGCTCAGCCCATCCAGCGATATGTTCGCATTGCGGATCTATAGATGGGAAGAAGAGATGATTGAAAAAAAAAATAATAATTCAGAAAGAATGGAGATGGGATGTGCAATACTTGATCGAGGATGAATCCGCAATCACGTTGGCATTGGCGGAGGAGCTCTACGTGGCTCGTAATGAGGCTGAGGTTCCAGCCGTGGACGTCGTACACTCGTGCGGATTGTTTGCCTTTCAATCCGGCCTGTTCGATCATGACGTCCAGATGGTCGGGAAATTGAGCCAGAGCTTTCAGGACTTGTTCCAGTTCACGTAAGATGGCGGGGCTCTTGTCTCGTAAAAAATGGCATTCAAGTATCGATTTCTCAAAGGCAACCAGCGTACGATACAGAGGTGTTGGCAAGTTGCCCAAACCGTTGCCGCTGCTCACGCCGCCTCCGCTGTTCGTCTCCACTTTCAAAACAGGAAACTGGCACACGGATAAAAACAAAAAAGAAATTTTTTAGATATACGTGGCCTACATTCGCTGCGAAAAATTCAATCAAAAATAATGTCGGACTGACGGAAACGACTTGCAACATTTAAAATGCCCAATGACTGCCGCTCACTTTGCTGCACTCGGCTGATAAGCTGGATGACTGTGCACAGCAAAGGATGTGATTAAACTATATACTGTATTTTTTAAAAGCCGATCAACAAAAGCCAGTTGTTTTGACTTGTTTCCGCAAGATCAGCTGTCTGTGTAAAGCGGATGTTTTACAAATGCTTTATGTTCTATAGCCATCATCCTTCGCGCGAATGGTTATGCAATCAGGTTGTTTTGATTGATTAGCTGTCAAAGGATTGAAAGAAAGGCCCTTTCTTTTATGGAACTGAAAAGAGAAACCGTGACGAGCGTTGGAGGAAACAATGTTCGAATGCTAGTTTTCGTGATTTCGTTTGGGTCGTTAGCCGTCCGAGGCTGAAAATTCATAGACCTGAGAAAATAATGTACTGTTTTATTAACTATGAATAATAAGAAACTAACCACGTTATCCGAGCTGAGCTGGCAGCTGACGACTTCGGGACAATTGGCCAGACGTTGAAGGAGAACGCGCAGACATTGTTTCACGTTGGCCGTGATGGGCAGTCCGCATTCGGAGCGCAATTCGAATAACGCCTGGGCCACATTGTTACGAGCCCTAGAGGCCTCCACCATGGCTCCGATGGAACTCTGAAATCGGATGACAGCGAATAGAAAAAGAAAAAATTATAATAATGTGGTTATCGTGTAACTTGACATTTCATAGGGGTGGGCTTGTAACCGAATACTGGCAGCTAATCACGCGTGCAATCAACGAATAAGATCCCTTTCATTATAACCGACCATCTTGTTAAACATGGTTTCTGTTTCTTGAAGTCATGTTTCTCCATTAGCGTCAACCGGAGAGCTCTGTTGAGCTGTTCCAGCACAGCAGTATTTCTTCATTTCGTTATAGTATACATTGTAGACTAAAAGACATGTATCACCTTAAAATGTTCGTCCAGCTGTCTTAGTCCAGTCATCCGAATGACTGCCTGTTTCTTGCCGTGTTTGTTCCGGCTCTTCGGTAATAGCTGCTAATCAAAAACGGAGGGGCAAAAATAATTAAAAGTAGCTCGATAATTCGATGAAGTTTTTTGAAATGAATGAAACTACCTCTCCGGCCCATTTCTCGCTGATGGCAACGTGGACGAACAGCGTCGTGTTTTCCAGGGCTTCCCCTAAATTGGACAGCAGCCTGACGTGTCGATATCCTTTAAGTTAAACGAGGAAAGATGAGAATAAATAGCAGTTATGGCTTTTGCAGGAAACATTTTTAAATACCAGGTCGAATGCAAGGGAATGGAATGGTATACTGGCCGATGAAATCATCGCCGATAAATTCGTCATCTAAAACAATGAAGCGGATGAGCGCCATTTCCGGATGGTGTACATAAAACTCGAGGCTCTCCTCGAATATGGGACAGTCCCCTTCGTCGGGAATCGTCCGCGTCTTCCGCTCTGTTTCCAAAAAATAAATGAAAAACAAAATCTATAAATTTTCTGAATAATGTTCAATAACCTTAAAGGCCAATCTTACCGGCACAATCGATTGGAATGCCATAGATTTGAATGAGTACATATGGATCGACGATGGTTGCCTTGGCAGCCGAACCTCTCGGTCTGGGCAATTGCTGGCCGCTAATAATCTGCCGGGGAGAATGTATAAAACGTTACCGAGGAAAGCATTTTTTCGTGTACCGCGTGATTAATGACGTAAATATATGGGACACACGCAATTTTTCTCTTTTCTCTTTTCTATTTTTTTTGTTTGAAAAAAAAAAGCTTTTTAATGTACCCGGATTCGTAAAAGCTGCGGCGGTGAAATGGGCGCACTTTCTCTCAGACTTGATGGAATACTGAAGCCGGGCTGACGCATCATGGCTGGCTTTAGAACGTATCCGCATCCGCCATTCTGGCGGAACTTGCCATCGTATAAATCCATCATCAAGCCGGGAGTCTGGAAGTTCAGAGCCACTATAAAGACACAATGAATTCAAACCAAAAAAAAAATTGTTAACTGAAAGTTTTCATATCGAGCCAAGAATCGCTCGATTGTGATATCCTTTTTTGGGAACGGAATCAAAAGATGAGAAATTATATTCGATTGATAAATCGAACGGTCAATAATATTTTTTTTTATTTGGGTGGGTGGCTCGGGAGGTTATGAAACTTACCCATTGGCACTCCGGCATTCCAGAACTCTAGCGGACTGAAATTGCTGGAATCGACTCGGCTGCCGTTCGGGAAGACGCGCAGCAATGAACGCTGAACCATTTCCGTCCACATGCCGGGACTGCTCGCATGTAGACGGGAAGCTGCGCTTTCACTCAACGAATAGCCGCATTGCTGCAATACTTCTGCTCCAAACGACATAGAAAGACGTACAGTATATACAGTAAAACTGTTGAGACTCTCGGACCATTTTTTTGTTTTTCATTGGACGATATCTACGGTATATGGCCCTTGGATATATCTTTTTAGCCCACAAGTACGCACATAAATGTGTATCGCATATTTTCCCCATGGTGGCGAATATATTTAAAGTATACTACATCCATTTGGCCGTTTACGTCCGTTTTACCAAGATATAGCATTCGGAGAACTGTGTACGTGGTATATATATAGTTTTTGAGGGTTATTACATTTGTTCTGATGGGAGCAGAGGAACGATATTGAACTTGTAAAATTATTTTGCATGAGTGCGTAACTCGCAGCCGTATACAACGCCCTCGATTGTTGGAATCCATTAGAACTTACATGAGGGGCCAAATATCAACATGACGTCATTACACGAAAAAGAACTTGGCCTTTTCTATATTTATTGCTATTGCGTGGGATGAATGTGGGTCACATCTAAAGTCTCCTCAAAATACATATTACGTTTAAATGATAGCAAACTCGATGGCAGAGTTAACCGCATTTATAGCGGTTCATTAAAATGCCATTAATACGCAATAAATGTGTCGCCTTCCCCCTGTTTTTTTTTATCGCACCAAACGCACGGCTTGATTTGTTGGATCGTAAATCTTTTTAAAAGCACGAAGGGAATAAAAGATGAAGAAAAAAAAAGGCCTTACTTTTATCGCGACTGCTGGGTAATTTAATACTGCTTCCACGATTCAAAGCAATCAGATCGGATAGCTCTCGGCAAATTCGAAGCCGGCGAGACGCTTGTCCGACCCGACCTGCCCGCGTTCGGTTCGTTTCGGCCCCTTCGTCCTCATCGGTGACCTCTCCTCCGTCCTCCGTCTGATCCGATCCGAATTTTTTGCCCTGCATTTCAATCGCCGTTACAGTGAGAAACAATTGCCACATAGAGAATGCTGAATGAACACGTACGAAGATGATGATTTTGCCGATCAATTCCTCGGGGCTGGCTAATGTTATGGGCTTGTCAGTCGCTTTGAGAAGAGCTTGTCCAAAGAGTTCTGTTATTATTCGGGCGGCTATTTTCTGTTGTGATATTGAACAATGGTTCTCCAGGTGAATGAAGAGTGGGTACCTTTAGATGATGCAATCAGGCCCCACCCCAAAAAAAGGTTAGTTCATATCGCCAAAGATAATAATGTGAGTCAAAGAAAACTATATAGATGAATGCCATGATTGAATACAGCTACTGACTTGGAGGCTTCAAAGGCGAATTGGGCGATGACAGACACTACATCGGAGAAGGCGATTTTGCTAGTTAATGTGTTGCCGTGGTAAACAATGGGCATTTCGGGACCGTCCCAGACGTCGACTGAAAAGAGGAATATTATACAATAGAGTGTCTGAGGAAATGCTGTTGAATAAAGCGACATTCAATGAGTGGAAAGGTCAGCTGTTAATGAATGTCACACCGACAGTTTTGGAATTACTTTTGATGCAGCGGCAGCCGCTTTGGAGGGCGCGAGCGTAGCCTTCGACCGACGAAGGTCCCCTTAATTGATCTTCCAGCAAGTAAGTGTTGTGTGAAGATGAAATGAAGTAATGGCACATGGGAGCAGTCATGTCTTGGTGGACGTGTAGCTGCAGTGGGTGGAAGATGTCGCCTTCTTCTGACAGCAGAAAACGCGTCATTCCTTCAAGAGTTTAAAAGAAATCGTTTGCTAAATGAATTGATATTCAATCAAAGTGCAGCTGACAATAGTTAGATTTTGTGAAGCATCGAATATGAGTTACACAAGTCACAGTTTCACGTTTTCCAAAATGATTATAGACTAAAGTCAAAAGACTAAGGTCGGAAACATGTTGAGAACATGCCAATTAGCGTACAGGCAATCTCTCCCGTTCCACTGAGAATTTTGCGCTCTGGCGATGACAAGCTGAAGGAGCAGAAATTGGGACCGAGAAGCTTTAATGACGACGATGTCACATTTACTGAGATTCATCCACCAACTTAAAGTTGTTTCCCTGTTGTTTTTTTTTTAGCCCCAGGTCTCAAAAGCTTATGTTATTCTATGACGTCACGAAAAGGGATGATTCTAATGAGTTTCGTCACGAACAGTCCCGTCTTAAAGAAACATCATTTTTAAAACAATCCCCGTGATTTGAAGCCTCTCTTATTCATGCAGACTTAATCATACATTGCCCTGATTCATTGCACCATCTAAACAAATGCTGACTTGTTGGATTCAGTTTACCTGTGAATTGTTTATAACTGTGTACAAAGAGATAGCTGTTGTCTTATTCATTGGACTGATTCATCTTTCATTTACGATCCGATTCGAATGCAAATACATCGTCTATTTATACGTTCAATGCAGGGGAAGATGCGAGATCCATCGTTCCTCGTAAGTTAATTACTCTACATTGAAAAAATCTCCCCCGCCCCCTCCCGTCCACAATTTCTGGAGGAATTAATGCACTGACGGATGGAATGACATTTTCATGTTCACCTTACGCAGCCAACAGTCTGAGAGACAGCCCGCTAGCTGAAAGACGTTGTACTGTACAATTATCTAACAACAGGTTACTAATAACTGACTTAGTCTACAGAAAGCGATTAGCTTCTCCCGCCCGTCAGCTAGGGACGACGTTGAATATTTGATTTGTACGATCCTATACTGACAAGGCATGTTCAAGTAGTTAGACGTTTGGGGCTATTTGCTGCAGGCCTTCTACGTACTCCGTCCTCGACGCATAACAATCATTCACGAGCGTTCCCATAGGGTTATACGGAGATAACTGACTGCCTGGACAAGCATCTTTAAGCAGGGCATACAAAAATATAGAACATCATTTTAAGTTATAGGTTATTGCTAAAGATAGACGCTGGCCACGTCTTAAACGAAACTATTATTAAAGCCATGACGGAGCTGTTCATCCGAATAGCATATAAAGACCAGCACGTGATCGATTCATTATTTTCCGATAGAAAATGATTTATTGTCACAAGGGATCCATTAAATGAGCAAATTACCGTCAAGCAATAGTTGATTGTCCGCCCTTGCTTCCGAGGACGGCTCGTACAGTTGAATCAATTGGCAGCACTTTTCCAGTGTCACGTCTGTCATCTGTTATATCGATCGAAAAAGACAACAAATAGGGACAATGGTTGCAATTACTGCCAGTTCTCTCTCTTTCTATCCATGCGCATATAGATTTTGAGAAGAACAAGTTATACAGAGCTGAATGGCAGTTGCTTAGCACAAGCCAAACAACGTTCTTCGTTACGTTGTTCCACATTTAGCAGCGGGGCAACATTGGGTATAACGAAGTCCCCATTAGCAGCGAATCCATATATTAATGCAGCTAATATTTCTTGTTTTTTAATAAATCCGAGAAATACGATAACGAGTTGCAAAACAATACGCGAAAACAGAATCAAAGCTTGAGCTATTTTTGTCCCCCCCCATCCCTTTGAAAAAAAAATTAAATTGGCTACATTAGTTCGTATAGTGGAAGAAACTCTCCATATTGAAATCAAAATGCAAAAAAAACAATATTACCGCTTGTTCGCATTCTAAAAAATGAAGGAAATCGTCGGCCGTGAAATAATCACGATTGGCGAAGCGGATGAGAAGGAAGTAGATTTCCGGCCGGGTGGCCATCTCTTGGAACATGGTGACAAACTCGTCGCTATTGATCCGGCCCCGATCGGCAGGAGATTTCATTGAATCAAACTCCTGCGTATATAAGACACACACACAAAAACAAAAGAAATCAAGTAATTGGGGCTAACATTGTTGATCAATATATCTCTCTATACCCTCGTCGTTCTAAAATTAGCAACGCGTGCCCAAATGGTTAATAAAGTAAATGAGATCTCGGATAAATATAGCCAATAGTATCAACACCATGTACACTATAAGCGAGCTGTTTGGTCTAGCTATATAGTGCGGCCGCATAGAGACACAACAAGCAGTTTGAATGACACGATTCTAAAATGCAAATGTCATGGAGACAGCGTTGAGGTTCTATACACATCAAAAGGCTTGATTCGATTTGACACGTGAACCAATTACATACGTCAAAAGCATTTCAATTGACGTCGGTCCCTAACGTCTATACGTCACTAAAAAGAAATACGTGTTTTCATAGATATACGTTCCATAAATTGTGCCCTGGAAAAATGTTTATATCGTTAGATGTTTTACCGCCATTTTCTGGCGTATTCGGCTGGCAGCCAAGTCGGCGTTTATCTCTTTCAACAGAGCCATGGCAGCATCTTGGTCTAGGTTGAGTAAGGCGTTGGAAGATGTCTCGTCAGCGTTGT
The DNA here is from genome assembly GCA_013167095.2 of Daphnia sinensis. NCBI lineage: Eukaryota > Metazoa > Arthropoda > Branchiopoda > Diplostraca > Daphniidae > Daphnia > Daphnia sinensis. Next base: position 2,473,009 of record CM023192.1, on the reverse strand, counting down.
CGATCTCATTGATGGAGGCCGTTGTATCTGAAACGGCCCTCTCGAAAGCTTCTCGCAGCCAGCGCACCCGCAGCACATCCGTCTCTCCCAGCGCATTCGGTGCTGATATAGTAAAACAGACAAACAAATGAGAATCGTTCAATCAGTTTGGCCCTTTTGTTATAATATCAGCAGCGCTATATATTTCTGTAGCCAAATGTCAAAAGCAGCGATCTTACATTTAGGATGGCAGACATCCATTGATCAATATCATTCACCGCTTATTAAATGCGATGGCTTTTCATCCTTATATAATGCAACGGATTTTCAAAATTAAACCACAAGCGAAATGAAAAAATAAAGAACTAGGGGATGTAGAAAGGGGAATAGTTTGGGCAACTGGGACAATGATTAGACTTTTTCATTCTATAGACGAGCAAAAATGTTGTTTTGAAATGCTTTCGCCTAGATGTTCGCGGAATGTTTTTGGCAATTTACGTGAAAGGCTTATATGTGACGAAAGAAAATGATGCGCTTGTTTTTGTTTTCGACGTCTTTTTGTTGGCATTCAAAGATGTTCCAAAAATGTAAAAAACAAAAAAAAAGGGGGAGGGATGGAAGGGAAACATGTTCTTCAAAGTCACGGATCACTGACTTAATTCCACTTGCAAGGCATGCGGAATATAAGGCACGCGGTTATCTCTTCTGCTGCTATTCTGGCGTATTGATCACAAAAGTAAAGTCACTGTCGCTGACTCAAGTAGCGGCTTTGTGCCCTTGTAAAACGTGTTCTTCGTGAATAAGCAATTCGATATGCTCGCGTGCGCCACTTACATTTTGTTGTTGCAATTGACGATCAATCGCTGCTGCAAAACCCCTTTATTCTAAAAGGAAAAACATATCACGTCAATCCCAACGGCCTAAAGTTCGCTTCAAAACCACTGCAATGAACCATCGCGTTAAGAATCAGAACCGTCCCCCTGGCCGAAAAATTTCGGCTCATCGAAAGGCGCATAGGCACACAAAATCTTTGCACAAGGCCGTGATGCCGTACGGCTGTTTTATACATGCACGTATATAAGACTATAATCTCGTTGGTGGTCCTGGGTACTTTACGCAGGAAACAAACACGCAAAAAAAAAAAAAGGATATCCATGGCTTTTTGAAATGTCAAAGGCAACATCGAGGAGCACGCACAGCAGTTGTATCAGATATGGGCTATCTGTTTATATACGTTGCGCTACGTCATCTGTTTCTTTTCTCATGCGACTATGTGTGTGCCACTCTATAAGGCTGGTGTGTTTATCTTTAGCCTAGGATACCATTTTTTCCTTCTTTTTTCAGATAAAACAATCTTTTCTCGAAATGCAGGCAAAGGTTACATGAGCTATACATGGTGTAGCTATATGCAACAATAACCCTTATGTGTATATACGTATATAAAAGAACTTATCCCATACCGACCGCCATCATCTTCAAACTTATGTCTACGGCCAAAAGTTATTGAAAGTGCATAGGGCTATTCAGACTGGCTTTTTTTCTTATATACGTTTCTTTTCCATTATGTTACTGCTTCTTTTCTTATGGGATGTCATACGAGGTTTTGTTGCAACTATCGCCAATAGTAAAGACGGCCAGGCTCGACATCAGCGGCTTCTTCCTTTTTTTTTTTCTTTCCCAAAATAGCTTACATCTTGCCCACTTGGAAGTGGGCCATACACGACCGTGGGGGATGTACACATACACACACACACACACACTCGTGTGTATATATGTGTGTGTGTCTGAGCGAGTATATGACGAGCATTATAAGGTTCCCGGCTGCCATGCACGTTCATCGATTGCTGTAGATCCTGTGGGGCATGAAGATATGAGCCTAAATATTACCGCCTTTCAACTACAGTCCTGCATAATAACAAAAGAAAAATCTTGTATATACGTAGGCGTTGGCCGTGTATAGCCCAAAAAAGGGGAGCCGCGCACATCTAATGTATACGATGTGGTTCAGGTTGCCCCACAGACAATGTAGACTAGATTAGCATATTAGGTAGGGCTATAAAATGCAGTATAAAAAAACAAAACAAATGAAATCGATTTCTTTTTTTTTTCAAATCTCGCATTCCCAAATGTCACCGAATGTGAACTGTATATAGCAACCATACACACACTTTCACTATAAGGCTGTATTTGCTTCTACATAGAATTGAATACGTCTAGATTGTTGGAACAGGAGCAAAAAAAAAAATATGGAAGGATTTCCTTCTCGGTTGTTGATGTAGAAAATTCGATTGGCTCGAATTCAAGTCATGGCCATTTTTGTGTAGAAACTAGGCTTTTTGTCGACTTGTGCGTTACATAAAAGGAAGAGATAGAGAGAGAGAGAGAGAGAAAATAAAACAGTTTTTCTACATCAAGATACAACAAGCAAAGAAATTGAGGAAGATGTAATCGTTTGAAATGCTGAACAGCCCGCGTCTGTCTTTTTTTTTTTTTTTTCGTTACCGACGAAAAGGAAAACATGCATATGGATGGCTACGTTCGACCCGAATTTCTAAATATAGCATATAAGCAATTCTTATCGATAAAGGCATAAAGGGACGCGGGTCGTAGAGAACTGCGATAGCATATCCAAACCACGTAGAAGATCAACCCTGGCCCATACAATTGGGCCATATAAATTAGACGCGTGCAGATTCCAACCGCAAATCGATTAGTGGTAAAATAATATTCTAATAATTAAATCTTATAATCATTTCCCTTTTTTTTTTTAATTCAGAGGGGCGTAAAGGTCACTATACTTGAAGGATTTTCTTTGATGAGAGCAAACTTCAAACAAAGTGGAGGGAACGAATTTGTACAACCTTTGCGTGTTCGGGACACAGAGGTTTCACGGTGTGTTGTGGACAAATAATTAATTAACATTATGACGCATGTATTTACCAATCCCTCTAAGAGCTTTGCTATCCTTAATTAAAATTGTTTCCCAGTCTATAACACAGACGCAGCGTTATAAAGTTTTGTAGAAATAGGTAAAACAAGTCACGACGCAGGAGGACGTCCCAAGAAACGCATATGCAAATGCACTAGATGATATCTGCTGGCGGATTGTTGCTCGTATGTGTTTCACAACGGTTATGTCACACGCGTGATTGAGATGTTGAAGTCAAACTGTCTTACGTGAATGCCTCCAATTCCACCATCGACCGAACACAGACCAACCATTTATGCGGGAATTTCAAATAGCCCTAAAGCTCTAGCATTATTATTAGTTTATCCATCACTGTCCGAATGTGATTGATCTAGAAGTTTGGGGACTATATACTATCCCTGCTCTCCTATATAGAAAATTGGCAAAGGAGCACGGGAGGAGAGAACTTGCAGCGGACTGAACCAGAGCAGGTTTACGAAGTAACCCGAGAAAGAGTGGTGCGAAAATATTGATGCACACAAAAGAATAAAGAATATATATTTACATAAATGGGTGCCAAGAAGCGCATTGAGGCCAGTGACCCAGATGGTTGCCTCTTCAGCCGAGGAAGCAATGAGATCCAACGAAGAGAAATCATCTCCATGGATGATGGAGAACGTCCAGTCCAATGAAGAGGTGCTCGACCCGACTCCGACAGAAGTAGAAGATGCTGACGAAGTGGTGGAAGCCGCAACGGCCACGGCCACACCTGCGCCAGAAGAAGGCACAGAAGAGGCACCTTGACCTAGTACCTCCGACGTATGGACAGAGCGCACTTCACGGATGCTCGATATTGGAACTAAAAAAGCATAATTGCAATATGTTTAAAAATTCAATTTTTATTTGTTTGTTTATTATCATCGTGCTCGCTGCAGTACCTCTAACAACGTATACAAACAAGACTTGTAATCACGGAGGTCGATATTGCCTCGTTTCTTTGCTGATGGGCTTATATATTTGAAATAGTGTTAGTGCTGTGTACAAGTAAGGCGTGTTTAGTCTGAAATAACAAAGGCTAATCTAACGTTATATCGAACGGGAAATCCATCGATATGGCAACTTTGAAGGCCTTCGTTTTCGATCGAATGTTTTGAACCGATACTTTGGCATGGCCGACGGAGAAAAGGTTGGGGTCAGGGGATCAGACACGTGAGCTCATTAGACTTTCAACATTTGTGTGTCAGCCAAGCAAAAGTTTGTTTTAATAGACTTATAGTTTGCCCTGCAGTCCATATATCGATCTGCGCGAAATTCTCTTCCCTTCGTGCGTGATGCTTTAAGATCCCCCCCCCCCACTCAACCCACCCAACGATTTTTTTTCCTTCTGTGGCTTCATCTTGAAGCTGAAAGTTTCTATATTTTTATGCATACACTGTTACTTTATAAAGAAGCTTTTCAGTTTGTTGGGTAGGCCTATAGTCCGATTTCAAAAGGAAGCAAAGAGTATTATAAAAATTATATATAAGGCCGCCAATCCTTGCATAGATGATTTGATACTAGCCAATCGTGAAGCGTACAATCATTGTTATTTGTGAAAAGGCTTTCCCGCAGCAAAGTATTTCGTATATTTATAAAGATGAATTGCTTCTTACGCATGGAATATCGACCCACGTCTTTATGTATCAGACAAATTAATGCAGTGTAGTGCGCATTTTCAATCCGGTGAAAGGGCTCATCGTTGAGCAGTTGGCCTTGTTAAGAACTCCGGATGGAAAGATTATGCATTTCCCACGCAGAATTTAAATTGATTGGAGATGAACAACCGATTGAAAACTCGTCGAATAAATACAAATTGAATTTTCTATCTCCTTCGTTTGCGTCCCTGTATAGCCTATACAACGGAAGTCTATAAAACGTATTTCCCCCCTCGTTTAATCTAATGATTTTTACTTAAGTAAACAACGCTCAACTTGGTCCACATCATTAGCCTTCCCATCGTTCGACGCATAGAAAATAATTGGATATTTGATGGCGTATAGGCCAAAGTGTTGATTGCTTCCATCACCGTATATCGATGACGTGAATCAATGATCGACACACGCATGCGTGAACTAAATATTAACGGGAAAATATTCAACGTCGTTCATTTTAGCACTCGCTGGGGAGGTCTTTGGAAGGTGACTGCACGACAAACATGAAATATCTCATGCATAAATTGTGGCTTGGGGGCTGCCACTGAACTTAAAAGCTCGTTTGCATAACAAGCCTCGCGTACACAGACAACAAATCATTCCGCTTGAGGTTAATTTTCTAAAAATTTTCTCTGATTACTTAACTTATCATCAAGAGCAAATTGAAGCGAAATCGAATTGCCGAGTGTTTACATACCAGTTGCTTTTGAAGCTTTCTTGCTAGTTGGCACCCAGCGAATGCACGAAAGGTCCTCGTCCAGTGAGAAGAAACGATTGTAAGTCCGGCCGTTGGGCCGAACTTTTACCAGATTGCTTCCGCGCACCATCCAACGCCAACAATCCGCCACTGTAAACGGAAAAGTACAAAAAGAATTTAAACTTTTATCAAATTCGACATTCAAAACGTGAATAATAGCTAGACACGAAGATGGATAACAGCTCATATACTTCAAATGCAGTCACACAAATCACCGGCGCCTCCAGAACAAAAATGTGTTGCGTTGGTTGTTACTCAAAATAGAACGTAATTCAACCATAGCAGACTCATTTGCATACGAGACTGATTCTCAGCTTTATTAGGATCGACTTGGTGATATGTGAAACTGCTGGTTCGCCATATATAGCCGGTCTGAGGGCAAATGAAATTTTTCTATCCTTCAGTATCACTTTGCTTTGAAGCTTGAAATAGATACGGCAATGCTTCATATACCAGGACCAGGAAAACAAATATAAACAAACCGTCGAGATTGCGGAGAACCACAGAAGCAAACTCCAACACACACACAAAAAAAGAGTCGCATAATTTTACGCAGGAAATCAATTGCGATATGTCAATGGGAAAAGAGAAGACTATGGTTTTTCATCAGGGATTTGATATAAGTGAAACTTAACTTATAATTTTTGCTAATAGCGCAATAGGATATAAACATACTGTATAGCGTAAACGGAAAGACGGACCCGCACAACTGATATTGCCTTTCAGATTTGCATGCCTGATCTGCAGTGATTCGCATTGCGCTTATAACAAGAAAGACATTATTCACAGTATACAGCAATAATGCCGATTCCCAGGTTTATTCCCCCCCGTACGCTGGTTGTCTGGCTGTTGCTGTACACACGCAGATGTTTGGCAGCGTTATTCGCAAGAAAAAAAGATTACATGTTTTTGGAAAACGGAGACGACGAGTGGGCGATTTTCTTGTTAAAGTAAGATGTTGCAGCATGATGTACTAAGGCACAACGGCAGTGCCCATGGGCCATCCGAATAAAAAGAAATCGATCCATAAACAGCAGGATAGGAGATAGGAAATAGCAATACGGTGCTGCCCGAATAACGGATTAGCTATATCCTACGCCGGCGTATATATAGCGTGATGGCAGTGAAGCATTTGGAGCGATCTGAAACTTAAACTTGGCGCGCCAGTTTTAAATGACTAAAAAAAAAAGGCAAGGCTATTAATCAAGATCAATACCCTATACGTGGCTGGGACCAATAAAGACAAGCAGTCGCGAGCACTGTAAAAAGACAACGGGGCTCTATGATTTATGTGTTCCTATATACAACTAGTCCAAATATAGCCTATAGTTCATCACAAACCCTATGTCCCTATATTTATCTATAAACTACAAAAAATGTTTCCAGCCTGGCTCGCATCGTATTGGCCGAGTACGTAATATACAATTTACTATATGACAAATAACGACATCGGCGGAAACGGAAAATTGTTCAACGGGTCACGCGGTACGGCTTCAAATTACAAAAAAATCAAATTTCCTGGTTATAATCCAAGCGCTATCGATAACGTAATTATATCTGAAAATCGGAATACGTATCAATGTTGACGTTGGCGACAAGTTCAAATTGAAACACACGAATTTCAGTGGGCGAAACAAAGAGCGAACTATCTGTGTGGTTTACATACGCATTGTATCAATGTTGGGGACATGTATACATTGACGAATCGATTTCCCAATTGTCCTTTGTTCTTTGTTTTTCCTTTTGTTTCTATTGGTATATTGGTTTTTTTTATTTCTTTCTCATCTCCTAATACAAAAAGAATGCTAACGACAGCAGCATTACCAACAAAGAAACATTAGGGCAGTTATCGTATTTTCTCTTTTAAATCACATCATTCAGAGCCGGTTTATATTAGATCGCTAAACAGCGAACACAAAATCAAAGTGTCTGAATTGGTGGAACGACTTGAGGCGTCAGATTTCATCAGATGACGCTTTCAGAGAGGACTTGATTACCTACTGTCGAAATCTATATCCATATAGGGGTGTCTATATTGATCTCGTTTTTGTTTTTGTTTTGTATTTTACGCGTTGGAAAGAAAGACGGGAAAAAAAGAGGCCGAGCCACTCACGGCACAGCTGGAACTAGAGCGAGAGAGACTTGGGATTAGTGCACGCTGAGTCTTTCAATTATCTACGGGGAGGCTGTGAGCATATCAATGATGAAACTATACAGGGACACACGTCGATCGAATAGCTCTAAGGTACACTCCAGACAACGGCAGCGACTCAATCAGCGTCTCTTTATATTTTTCCTTCTCTCCCTATCCCATATACTCCCCCCCCCCCCCAAACAGCTATAGCTTAGTCGTTTTTCATCAACGCAAAAGCAATACACAGTCGTCCACGCCCAGCAAAACGAAGAAATCGATTTGATTCGCGCCGGAACGGGGCTTAGTTATTCTAACCGCGTTTCCTATTATTTTATGTTATTCATTTTCTCTTTGCCCGCAATCATAACGGCAACACATAAGAGACTTTTTTAAAAAAATATATATTCTGTCCTATAGAAGGTTTTCTAAAACTGAGATCTTCATCTTTCTCTTTGTTATTGGATAGATTTAGAAATAAAGGTTGCATAACAACCTTCGGAGGCACCATGTATCATCAGAATCTATTGATTTGAGCGGGATGCATCGAACAATGTCAATCGTTGATGAAGAGGCAATCAATACACATTGATCAATAACATTAAAATATAGATGAATAAACGAGCCAAACGTCTTCATTTACATCGAACGTTTGTTTGATGATATTTCAATTGTTTACCTGATTGAACTTTCTTGTTGTGGGCATGGGTGGTCGACCGAGTGTCAAACAGAACAGATTTGGTAGCTTTGACTTGATAGCCGGGCTCGAGATTAGTTTGCGAGGCCAGCTGTTGTCCAGACGGAGAAAAATGTCGTTCATAACTGCCGCCCTCGATGACGCTGTTACCGACCTCTTCTTCTGCCAATTCAACTTTCGGCTGGCTTTGTGGCACCGGTTGCTGTTGACCCGCCAGTCGGTTTTGATCTACCGACAATGTAGATTCCATATTGAATTTTTTTCTTTCGGTGCACCCGCTTTAGTTGCTTAGCGCAGTCAGTGGGTACAGCGGGGCAACAGGAAATTATAAAGTCCCCCTTTCGTTAGCACTCATCAACTCGAAGACCCAGCAGAGGAATTTAATCCAATTAGAATAGCCAGTTGGAATCAGTGCGCGGGGATTGCATGCCTGCAGCATTGAACGCTGAACGAATTTGTGTTTGGCAGATGTAATTCAGTTTTCCAATCGCTTTTTGCTGATCGATTCGACAATTGCATCACACATCCAGTCGATCTTAGGGACCGTTCTGTATTTTCCCCTTCACTTATTACTTATTGCGGACCAGGGAGAGGTTTCCGGTTCAATATCCGGTGCGGATCCTTCTTGTCGACTGCAAACAGTCACATTCTAACACACAAACAACACCACACTTGGCGGGTACACACATACACACACAGAGAGAGAGACTGCGCGCAAGCTCACACCACACGCAACTGCGAGTTGTTTCAACTGGCGGCACGCGCTTGCAAGAGGCTCTATAAGCAAAAGGGCATCAGCTTCAGTTTCCGCGGCCCGTCCGATCGATGATTCCGTGTGTATTTGTATGCGTGTGTACAGAAAAACCCGTCACTCAGAACACATCGGCTCGGGAATAGCGGCACTGGAATGTAATCCGGCACTGAACTGGATTCCAGGAAAAAGAAAAGCCGCTCAGGCTTCGCAGTCATTCAGCTGGCAGATTTCAGTTCGTCTACGTCCTGACGATCCAGCGGAGAAGCCGCAACTGGCTCACGGTCTCTTGCATACTGTGTTACGTGCACTCGTTTGTGTGTCACACGAAACGCATCGAGTTGCATGCGCCTTAACGCCATCTATTGCCCGCATCTTTCATAATCAATATGATAGGCAGCAAGGATCGTTCACGCCGGTAGCGGGAGGCATCGATTGATCATGCGGAAACGCATCAATCCTCAAGCGCAACAATGACAGAAACGAAGTATAAATAGAAGGCGACAGACACTGACGAATGATTTGGATTAATTGGATTATTTATGGATTGTGATGATGCAATACTGTGGTATCGCCCCGAGCCGCGGACATGAGCCTCTTGTGCCAGTTTCCGATGAGGTGCGTCGGATTCGGAAACCAATGCGAAGCGGCACATAAACCCTACAAGCGTAACATGTCACTCCAGGCGCAGCAGAGACTAAATTTCGAAGACAAGTAACGCAGGATTATGTCAGTAAAGTAATACTGGACATATTGAAAAGAAAAATGGTTATCCTAAAGCACTAAAGGTGTGTAATGTCAGACGCAGCGCGTTCACGTGACATTTTCCACGCCCCACAGGTTTCTTTAAGGACCCATGGCTAACGGACAATGGGAACCGAGTGTACAGACCTAACAAGGTAGTGCTGATGTGTGTTCGTTAAACGAAATGTTGTTCGTTATTTAAAAGCCAGATTAAGCTCAGCGCAGTGGAAATAAAGGTTGGAGCCGTTGAAGGAAATTTCCACAGGATACGTCCTAATTATATTTGCGTAGTTACATTTCTTTAATTGACGTGAGTCTGTTTGCAAGAAAACGACCTACCACTGTTCATGTTTCTATTTTAAAATAATGGTTCTAAAAAACCTTTTTGTGTACGTGCCAAAATCTCACTCCCATTTTTAAGTCTCTAATAAAAAGTACGTACCATATGACTTGGTAATAAACAAAGATAAAATCACGAAAATTTATGACTTAAGTTTTTGCCGAGTCACCATTGCCAATACTACACACTGCTTTGTTCTTTTTTTTTTAAATTTTACACAAGGATACACTTCCATATGAAGGGAAGAGAAGATAAAAAGATTTTTCAAATTTTACGATAAAAGACTTTGGGAACTGTCGCCAGATGTCATTTTTTCCAGTAATTTCGCCGTGGCCATGGTTTAGCTGTTTTGCATTGCGTAAACTAGATGACTTGGCACATTCCAATCCAATTCCAAATATTACTGTTGCAAAACATCGCATGTAACGACAGTTTGTCAAACGGCGCGAGTCTGCCATAGTCCTTACAACAAATAAGACAGTGTTTTAATAATCTACTAGTGTGTTTAATATCTACTATCTAGTCAACTCTTGAAGAACATGTCGCTTGCAACGATTCCATCAGAAGCTCTCAATAGACTGAAAGATGGAACAGTTCTCGTACTCTGGGGCGCTGGTAGTTCTCCGGAAGATGTACAAAGATTTTCTCAGGAACTTTCGGCCCAAAAATGTAGCCGTATAATAGTAGAGCATTTTGAACGTTTAATTTTGTGTAAGTTATCACGTGCATTCTGTATTAAGCATTTGACTAAGTTGTGTTATTTTTATTGCAGCAAACCACCCAAATTCAATATTCGATGTGGTTCTTTCAAATATATTTGAACCACATACAGCAAAACATTCATTTGAGCTGTTGTCTGAAATTGTTAGGATTATGAAGACAAATGGGTTCATATTTGGCAAAGAGAAATCTGATAGAATTTCAGCAGACCTCAAGCTTGCAGGATTCTGCAACATCATTGTTGAACCCTCTGAAAACTCCTTTTCTGCCCAGACACCAAATTTTGAAGTGGGGTCGTCATCCAGGCTTGCATTTGCAAAACCAACAGTATGGTCTCTTTCTGATAATCTTGTAGATGATCAGATTGAGCTAATTAATGAAGATGATTTGCTTGATGAGAATGATTTGAAAAAACCTGAAGCTGAAACCTTAAGAGGTTATTAACTTACAGCAGTAGTCTTTGGTGAAATAATTTGTAACTTTGTGTTCTTCCTTTAAGTGTGTGGTACAACAGGGAAGCGCAAAGCTTGCAAAGACTGTTCATGTGGATTAGCTGAAGAGCTTGAAGCAGGTCAACCGGTAAAGCCTACAACAAAGTCTGCTACTTCATCTTGTGGAAGTGTAAGTTTAAGTTTTCTGGCATGAGATGTTTCGTCACTAATGAATTTAATTATAGTGTTATCTTGGAGATGCCTTCCGTTGCGCCAGCTGCCCATACCTCGGAATGCCGGCATTTAAACCAGGAGAGAAAATCCAACTCTCTGAGAGACAATTGAATCCAGATTTGTAAAAATAATGACAAGATTCATTACATAGGTTGCTCAACTTGGAATATGCACTATGTATTTATGTTGGTCCCATTGTATCCAGAGGAAAATTAGGTTTTATCATGCTTTACATAACTAGTATAGACATCATAACCTAGTGATATTGTATTGTCATATAGTACTCTAAATCTGGTTGGCAGCAGGTAGAAGTTGATCAACTGAGCTGGAGGCCACACAACCCATTCAGCAGCATAAAGTCTCCAAGCTTTCGCTTTAATCTCTTCCAACACTTCAGTGGTGCTATCGATACAAGGTAAATTTAGAATCTTTTGTAAAGACACATAGAAAAGCTGTACCTCATTTGTTCTAAGACACCAACTGTTCCAAAAAATACGGCAATCAGAAATGGGGAAAAAATCACTTGATCCACCAATAGTTTCTTCATCACTATTTTGAAAGTTTTTCCTGGTAGTCTCTTATCAAGCCAGTTGTACCAAAAATGGCAAATGACTGATTCAGTATAAAAACATTAAAAAAAAATGGTTTAAGTGAGTTGGTATTAGGATTTGGAGAGATGAGATGTGTTCAATGGTAGTGACAACCTCCTACGACGGTGCCTGTTGCCGACATGTCTATGGTTCGTTTTTTATTCCAAGTTTGGTTAGGGTTATCACCGGTCAAAATTTCATATTGTTGCTGTAAGGTATCTCCAATTCCACTAAGACTTGTTGATATTGTAACATTTGTAACTAGAATTGTTGATTATTGAAGAGATTATTATTTCACTAATTTCTTTAGAAGCTTAAGGCTGAAGCTGGTATTACTTAACAAGTATTTGCTGAATAAGGTTTTCCCGGCAACTTTGCTCGTCTTTATTATTGCACTCCATTTCAGACGAACTAAAGATAGCGCAAACGACTTCGCTATCATAGTTGGTTTTACAAATGGAAAAAATAAGCAATCATAGAGGCACAGTGGATCAAATGGGTTTTCTACTATTCTTAAGTGTTTAACATAGATAAAAACCTGTGTTTCTATCCTAGAACCCGAGAAGGCATCACTTTTCTGTCTTTTACGAAATCGATTGTCCACGTGAGAACTTGGAAATAACGAATAGAGAAGTAAACATTTTGGAAAACCGCAGATAAGCGCCCATAGATGGCGTTCACAGTTTTTTGGAATGTAGCGAAATAGCTCCATAGGTGGCGATTTCTGTTTCCTCTCTCCAGCTCATTTACATATCGAAAATAGTTTCAGCCGACTTTTTTTTTTAGTTACGAATATTTCCCCTATTATTCTGAAAGGAAAGCTTTCTTAATCTACAATATGAAAAATGTTTAATCGGATGGTTGATCTACCAGTCAATCCACGTAGTTATTAGTCACCTTAGTGCTAGTTGGTAACTGGTAAGATAGTTCCATTCCTGATGTAATGTTGTCTCGTTATTAGTGATCTCTTGCCATGATACATCGACATCGAATCAAATCAACGACAACTCGAATTTAGGACGTTAACAAAATTATACATTTTACTATTTCCTATTTCTTCATGAAGATAATTAAACATACATGGTAATTAATAACTCTTTCTCATTGTATCTTCACGCCTAGGACTACACTTGAAAAAGCTGTTATATGCAGCCCAAGACATACTTTGATCTTGAATTTTAAAACCCACAGGAATTGAAGTGAAATTACTCGTTTGTTCAAAATCTTTTACTTAAAACATTAATACCTACAGAATGTAACCAGATTGTCGATGTCTCTTTTCTCAATTAATTGCTAATGCCAGATTGCTGTTGAAGTCCCAAATTGTATTCTTCCAGATGCAGAATGAAGATTCATAAAGATAATGAAGAAGTTGGACATCAAACTAAAGCAACATGCCAATCAAACAATGTTAGTAGATGGGAAAATATCCTCAACAGCCAACAGGTGTAAAATAAAAACCACAAAAACTAATGGACACAGAGCAGGGAGTTTGGAATTATAGATTTAGCTGGCTTTGTGTTCGACATCAGCTTATCATTAAAAAACTCAAAGGAACATTCAACTGGAAAAGAATGGCCTTTTGTTGAAATCAAAATTTAAGGCAAAGCAAATCCAATCCTTTTTGTGTGTGAGTGAAAAAGGATTTGCAGTTAAGCAAACATTATTATAAGTTTATGGACCTTGGGATATCTTTTATTTAAAAAAAATTTTTATTTCGGCGAACCGATTTGGAGAGAACAATGTCAGCAAAAATTTGGCGAACTAGTGGTAATCGTTTCGTTTTCGTAATGGTATATGTTGTCATTGGCACCTCCATTTATATTTTTGTTTCAAGTTTTAAACCATTTAAAGTCTGGTATCGACTGTTTGAAGTATCAATTCCGGCAATTTCGACAGAGGAGAAGAATTAACATTTTAGCCATGTTAGTTGAAGGATTTCGCAACGCCCCTTGGCTGAAGTAGCAGACTACCCACTTTTATTTCAGATTTAGAAAGAAGTCTGGATCGTGAAACGTGTACGAGCAGTGTATCAGTGAACACCGTGGAAACTGGTGAAAAGGTAAGTTTACCTTTGGTGTACTTCAATGTGTAACCAGTTGAGGCCTTTTTTTCTTTTTTATGAATATCCCAGTGGTTATTCATTTCATGTTTGTTTCTATCGTGAGCTATTCCAAAACGTTCGGATAGGTAATCTAATCGGTAGTAGAAAATTTTATGTGGGGTTCTGGACATGGACAACTTCTGCGTTAGTTGTTCAGTCATTTGCATTTTAAGACAAACCCATAAGTTGTTCATATTGGAACTTCCGTTCTGTTAGTTTTTGGAATAGCAAGTTCTCTTAACAGTAGTCACTATTAGTTTCCAACATCTCAAACCAGGCATGGTCCTTCAGCTAAATGTTGAAGTCTCAATTTCCAATCAAAATGACTTGGGACATGTGCCCCATCGATGTGTGAACTGGGTTCAAAAGCTTTAGATTTTACTTAACCGAGATTGAAAGAATGTTCATGTCTGGCAAATTAGAGTGGTCTATTTGTACTGGCGACATAAGTGGAAGGCATACTCCTTCTTCGTAAAATATGGTGGCCCTGAAAAGGGCCGATTGTTTGCTGAGGCGTTAGTAAACTAGGCACGTTCACCACGGATGCGACGGGCCAACTGGATATCTTTAGGCATGATGGTGACTCGCTTGGCGTGAATGGCACACAAGTTAGTGTCTTCGAAAAGACCCACCAAGTAAGCCTCGCTTGCCTCTTGCAAAGCCATGACGGCGGAGCTCTGGAAACGCAAATCGGTCTTGAAATCTTGAGCTATTTCTCTGACTAACCTCTGGAATGGCAACTTGCGGATCAAAAGCTCAGTCGACTTTTGATAACGACGAATCTCACGAAGGGCAACTGTACCAGGCCTGTAACGATGGGGTTTCTTTACACCACCAGTGGCTGGGGCACTCTTACGAGCAGCTTTAGTAGCCAACTGTTTTCGGGGAGCCTTGCCACCGGTAGATTTACGAGCTGTCTGCTTAGTACGGGCCATTGTAACCAACGAACAGATGAAAAGTTGTAGTTCTCGTTTCTTTGGGTTACTACTTTATTACATTGCAGTGCGGACGCTGAAGAAAACAGCCAATGCATTCTGCTGCTATTGGTTAGGAGGAAAATAGGGGGGGGAACGACAAATCAACAAAGCCGCTCCTTGCCTTGAACATATTGTTGATAAAAGGGGGTGGAGCCAAAGACGGTGGGGTACATAATGCTCCTACTAGGCAGATGTTGATCCATTCGATAGTTTCGTTGCATACTTGCATTCCACAAAGTTTCAACAATGACAGGTCGTGGTAAAGGCGGTAAAGGTCTTGGTAAAGGAGGAGCAAAGCGTCATCGTAAAGTTTTACGTGACAACATTCAAGGTATCACCAAACCGGCCATCCGTCGTCTTGCCCGTCGCGGTGGTGTAAAACGTATCTCTGGTCTTATCTACGAGGAAACTCGAGGCGTTCTGAAAGTCTTTCTTGAAAACGTCATTCGTGACGCTGTTACTTACACCGAACATGCTAAAAGAAAGACAGTAACTGCCATGGACGTCGTGTACGCATTGAAGCGACAGGGACGTACTCTGTACGGTTTTGGCGGCTAGTTTCAGATTCGTGGATATTCCAACTTAAAAATTCATCGGCCCTTTTAAGGGCCACCAAATTCTAAAAGAAATTGATTACGTTAATTAGCTACTTCGAACCTCTGTTACATACTCATCCAAGTTGTTTTTCGACATTTACAGTTTAGTAGCTACTATTATATTTAAGAACTATATAATAACGTTATTTAATGGCTGTTATGTCTGCAACACTTCATGATTCTTGACATTCGCTAATTTAGTGAAAAACACTAAGACGATATTTGAAAGCAACCACATTTTCGTATAAATCTACGCCAAGTTCTGACAAGGAAAATTATTGAGAAGTAAGAAAAGTATATGAAGATGACTTGAAGTTAACAGTTTTGAAAAAACACTCGCAGCCCGATCGCCTTTTAGCTCAAGCTTGTTGACAATCGATACAAACTAATTCTGTCATCCTTAAAACCAGATTTCATTACAATGAAAGATCAATTGGAGAAAACACCGTATGCCAACACTTCATAATGCGCACAACTAACACATAAGCTGTGGAGCAAATCATCGCTTTCTTGAAAATTTGGTGGCCCTGAAAAGGGCCGTTTGGAAAAAGACGGATGGATACCATTTACTTAGTACTAGTGTACTTTGTCACAGCCTTTGTGCCTTCAGATACTGCGTGCTTGGCCAGTTCACCAGGCAGAAGGAGACGGACGGCTGTCTGAATTTCCCGGCTGGTGATGGTAGAACGCTTGTTGTAGTGGGCAAGACGAGAAGATTCTCCAGCAATACGTTCGAAAATGTCATTGACGAAGCTGTTCATGATCGTCATGGCTTTGGAGGAGATGCCAGTGTCGGGGTGGACCTGCTTCAACACTTTGTAGATGTAGATGGCATAGCTCTCCTTCCTCTTGCGCTTCTTCTTTTTGTCTCCTTTGGCGATGTTCTTCTGGGCTTTGCCAGCTTTTTTCGCTGCTTTACCGCTTACTTTAGGGGGCATCTTATATACTTGGAAGGTATATTTCAAAATTCCAGTAAAGACTGAATGTTACCTCCCGTTCGTACAGATCAATTTATATAAAAGCGTCCCCTTCCCCTCTACCTGATGGTAGCCAAATCGGTGAATATGATTTGAAAAGGGCAGATGGTTTTTAACAGAAGGGGAGGAGCTATCCATACGAAGACAAAGATCATTCGCGGTGGGACAAACCAAACCAAAGCAAAGAGAAAGCCAAACATAGCTGTCGTTATTGGCTACCAGTATCCATCCTTTTAAAACTATAAAAGACGGACTTGCTAGACAGTAAACGATTATCGCTCACATTAGAGCGCTAGTATTCACTCAATTCGTCAAACACTACAACATGTCCGGTCGTGGTAAAGGCGGCAAAGTCAAGGGAAAGTCAAAGACTCGTTCCAGCAGAGCCGGACTTCAGTTCCCCGTTGGTCGCATCCATCGTATGCTTCGCAAGGGATCGTACGCTGAACGCGTCGGTGCCGGTGCCCCTGTGTATTTGGCTGCTGTTATGGAGTACTTGGCCGCTGAAGTTCTAGAATTGGCCGGGAACGCAGCTCGTGACAACAAGAAGACCCGTATCATCCCTCGACACTTGCAATTGGCCATCCGCAACGACGAAGAGTTGAACAAACTTCTCTCCGGTGTCACCATTGCTCAAGGTGGTGTACTGCCCAACATCCAAGCAGTTCTCTTGCCAAAGAAGACCGATAAACCCGCCAAGGCTTAATCTATCCCCATCTTTACCAACAAACGGCCCTTTTCAGGGCCAACACAAATTACCGAACAGACGGTCTGCTGCCAATTTGTCTTTACTATTAAACTAGCTTCAAAAAAATTCTTGTAGCGTGTGACTTGAAACTGAGTTTCACGGTGTCAAATCTTTGAAGTCAGTTCAATCAAAGTTTGATTGGATAACATGTACAGCAGTTTTTACACCTAATTGTGTGACGAAAGGGAAAGGTGCGTTAGATTGTGGAGTGACCAAAAACTTTTCAAAACATTTCACACCTATTCCACGATTAGTCATGATTTTCCAGTATTCCAAAACTGAATTGTTTATGTTCCTGTGTGCAAACTAATATTGTTCTCAAGTCGACATAATGACAGATCGCGTTCCCGCCTCGCTGAGATTCCCGCTTCTGAATCTATAATCAGTTCATACTTAATTTTAAAATTTGTTTCTTTTCTTTTACCTAGGTGGAAGCACTTTGGAGACTATGTAATTGAAGGCCGCCAGCTCTTTAATCATGGCTTCATCATTGGCAATGAACAATGCACACGAATCAGGTGGCGCTAGGGTTTGCTGGCTTCTCTATGAATCAAGACATTTCTCCAATATCTCCATGGGGTAGTGAACGAAGTCGTCCTTCTCAGGAGGTATTTCGACCTGAATGTGGATATCGAAGAACGTGAAATCTACGTAATGCTACTAATGCAGAGTTTGTCTGATGTTATCCCCTTCAGACTTTGCTGTCAATTGGTATTTACTATTTTAATTTTCAGAATTTTTTTAAAACTAACTTTTCTGATTCATTCAGATGCATTTGAATCCTTTTGCAAGTCACTCACCAAGAGGTCTGTTAAGTAGATGTGCTGTGCTATATTAAGCTATCTGGGCATTGTCCCATACAGTACTTCTAAAATAAAATAAGCTGTAGCCCAGCTTAATGTAACCTTATTCTCTGAATGTTCAAAGTAGGTAATCAAATATTTTTAATTAGGTGGTAAATTGATTTATAATAATGTACTCTTTCTATTAGGCGATTAGCAATAGTGCGTACCAATTCAACAATCCATGCTGTTGCCATGAAATATCCGTCCAAAAGAATCACACAATTTTCCTCGAAAGGTATTAAATAATAACATCTTGTATGTATTGTTTCACCTAGAAGTTTCACTGGGAAATCCAAAAAAATTAAGGTATATTAACTTTAATGTGGTTATATTCCTGGGCATGCACTATTTATTTGGTAGCATTCTTTATCATTTTGCGCTACAGTAACATTCCTTAAATATCAGCCTTATCCACATTTTTTTTTTCTAGCAGGTTAATGTAAATGATGCCAAAATGAAAGACAAGTGGAAAAAGCCTGATAGAATGCGTGGGCCCCTTCGATTATGTAGAGAGGTACTTAAGATTTTTCATATTGGTTATACTAAGGCAGTAATAACTGTGCTGCAAACAACTGCAAGATATGCCTGTCTGTTCATCTCAGTGATGAGGTGCAAAGTTAGCAAGTAAAACTGTTAAAGCAAAGATTCATTATGTGACTAAGGTAGCAAACCTGAGAAATGTGCAAAAAAGTAACTTGTGCTCCCAGTGAGATGATCATGGCTACCCATCATTTGTTTATTTAACATAGAAGGTTGGCTACTCTTCACAGTTTCCCGATAGGGATTCTATCAAAATCTCTTGGATCACTGTCGTGACGACCTATTTTTTCCGAGATTTTCTTCCATAGATGGCGCTGACGGCGAGAAAATTACTTATGAATTAAAGTAGGCTAATTTGCCTGTGACTACATACAATGCAGAAGTTGCTCATGTTGACTTTTTGTTTTCCTTCTTCAAATTCAGGTACTGCAGAATATTTACTCTGCGTTGAGATGGGAACTCACCTGACCATCACTACAGTTTCATTACTCAATCGGCAGATTGCTTACCATTGTTGGAAAATTTGGTCAGTTCTGGTTGTTAGACTCATTCTGCGCCATAGTTTCATCGTGTGGACATGTACACCAGCAAAACCTGGAGTGTTGCTCTGTAGTTGGTAATGCAAACGTTTGTACATTATCAAGTAGAAAACCATTTTATCTCACTTCTTTATGGAGGAAGCAGCGAGCGATCCATGAAAGAATGTGGCAGTGTGAACGATGCATCAAACACCTCCTCCAAAAAGGATGATTGAGCAGTGGAATTCAGTCGCAAATCAACCTGTTCTGGCGTCGAACTAGCTTGATTGCTGTCCGGCGTTCGCTGCTGATCCTTCACGACTTCCCAGCCAATTGTTGAGGCTTTTCGCCAATCCAGTATGTTTGTCCCCGCACCAAATGCAAAAGGTCCTGCTGAACTGGAAAAGATATCCAATGATTTTCCGCCTTCGGGACAACCTGTAGAACCTGCAGGATCAGGTTTGGTAAAAGTTCACCGGTCACCAGATCTTGACGACGACGGACTCGTCTTAAATGCAATCATGACATCACACTCTTGTTACGTATTTTTCTGCCACGCCTCTTTTGTTGCTGTTTTAACGTCCGTTCCTCATTTGGTTATTAACGGACGAACAATTGATTATATCAACAATCTAGTTAAGAGTTTTTTTTATACGCTTCTTCTGCCACACTCTTAATGCCGTTCCTCCAACAATCATTTTGAATGATCAGCAACAACAATAGTAGCATGTGGCCCAATAGCACCAAGACAGCGCATTGCGATCCAGCACTCACCTCTTGAAGCAGTAACCAGTGGTCAACTCCACTCACGAAATAGAGGTGATTTTTTATATTTCTCATTCCGACAGAAAAGGTTTCATATGTGGCAAATTAATGTGTCGATTTCTTCGTTAGAACAAATTGTACGCACTCTTTGGATATGTTTCTGGCAATGGGAGCTCAAAACAAATGATTCTTGGCCCTGTCAACAAATACAACTGCAGCAGCAACATTAAGCGTTTGCCCAGGAACAACGGCAAGCAATTGGAAGTGTAAACCGACGTCGTGGAAAGAAAAATCTCCATCCAGTTTCTCCATCCAGCTCTGGCTGAATGTTTGAGTTTCCAGTGGACGGTCTACTTATTGCCCAATTCTGAGACACAATTGTCAACCAATTTGACACTGCCACCACTATTCACGGGGCACCGCGATACGACGCTGATTCCTCCAGCCAGTGACCAGGCCAGCAGCCGCACTTGAACATGAACTCGAACGAACAAGAGACGACCCTGAGCTTGATGAACGGTGACCGCATGTTTGTGGATAGCTGTCTATGCTGGAATCGCAACGATGTTTAGCCGATCAACAGAGGGCTACTCTTCCATTACCCGAATGATGTACATGTTTGGCCGAAATGGTCACTCTACAGTTTTTTATCGTCCGAGGTAATCTTTTCAAAGTTGTGTCGGTCTAAAATTAAATAATCGTTTGTTTATTCAAAGAAATAGTAGAGAAGGAAGCTCCACAAGATGACAAAATTGAATGGCCCAGGATTCGGCCGACTTCAGTTCCGTTTATGGCTCAACGTTCAGTTTGTCGTGTAAAACTGAAGCTGCGGCCGCTCACCAGTGGAACGTCAATTGGCGACTGCCATTCGGTTTTCAAAATGACGATTATGATTTGGCCAAAGTGAGGAATCTTGGCCAGAGCGTCGTGGCTACTTTGACCAAAGGCAAAGGCAACGGAAACAGCTCCCACTATGATTATTCCGTGTTGACAATCGCTAACGCGAGCCATCTGGACACTGGCTATTATACTTGCCATAGGTCTGATAACGATAGCATCGCAGTTAGGCAATACGTCTTCATTCAAAGTAAATTTATTACTAAGTGTTTGATAATTAAATGAGAACAAGGGATTTTATAAGTTGGAGTGCATTGATTGCTGCGCCATTGAAAAAGTAACGACGAAAGGAAGCTTTAATTGACTGCAGATCAACTCATCCGTCGGTTGAAATGTCTCTCAGGCGGATTGCAGATGATGGAACTGCCGTTACGGTGATGAACCTTTACCCTACTATTTCTCCGTTCAAGTAAATAAATGAATCATTGCAGGTTTATCCGTCGAGGAAGAACGGTGAAAAATGATGGCGGTTGGTCGTATAATCCGTTTGAAGAATTTAAAAATACGAAAATGGTTTCGTGGGAAATGGAAGGAACTTATTTGTGTGTTGGATGTAAGAAATTTCTAGAAGGGCCATCTAGACATCGATCTGAAGCTGTTACCCATAAATTGCACGTTGAAGTTCGCGGTATAAGTAAGTGGAAAGAACAAATTATGGTCGTTACAAATCATATGCTGTTGGCTTAATTTTGTTTTGTTGCTTTTAAAGGTATTGAACTGACGGTGATCTCGGGTAAGAAAACCGGACCATTACCCGAATGATGTACATGAAGCTCCGCAAGATGACAAAGATCTGGAACTTACAAGTGCAGTCACGAACAATCGCCCGTCTCGGCTTCATACATTTTGGTCGTCTCATGTAAGTAAAAAACAAAAATTATAAGCGATGGAATGCAACAAAAAAACTGTGAAAATCGGTTGGTTTGCGGTAGAGAGAAGTTACCTGGCGCTGAATGCATGTGGTTCGTAATTTACATCGGACTATTGTTGGTAATTTTTTAGTCAGCTCATTAACGTCTGACTGGTTATTTACTGATCGAAAACAACTCCGATATGTTTTCTCCTCTGTATTATGTGCTATATGTAATTTTCTTTTTTTCTTTTTGCGTTTGACAAATGACCTTACGTCTTGCCATTTACGATAATAGCAAAACCGTTTACCGTAGCTTTTTCATAGTAGTTTATGGCTTAGGGAAGTGGCAGTCAACATCTCTTTTAAAAATTGGAACATAGTAACGAAATTATCTTGGAAAATTTATTTAATAGTATGATTATGAAGTACAATTATACGACAATTTTTTGAACATTGAATATACGAATCAGTGCTGAGATGATCACTGGCTTGCGAATTTGTAGTGTCGTGGTCTTGTAGGTGGGAATTCCGGAATGCCTTTGAAATCCTGGAATTAGTGACTAGCTGTTTACAAAATTTATTCACATATTATTAGAGTTCTGTTAACCTGCAGTTTGTTTATTCTTTCATGCAATTTTCGTATATATTACCTTTATCAGATGTAGTCCATAGTTGTTATAGTTTATTATTTACTTTTTTCGGGGATCGATCTTCAATCTTTCGGGATGCTTTGCCGATGCTTAACCATTGAGCCATGTGAGTTGTCAATATTACTTACATGTACTAGAAGACTCGAAAAGATACTATTGTAAAAGCAATTTTTCTGGGCTCGTAAAGCTATATGCTTACCTTGTTAATTCTTGAATAAGGATGCAGCTCTGTGGTAGAGCGCTGGTGTGCGGATTTAGAGGACTCGGGTTCGAATCCCAATTGAGGATAAAATTGCCAAGTGCAAACATAAGTTGTAATTTCATTCTCTTGTTGTGGACAAGTGTGTGCAAGTATGAATTTATCTTAATTCATGGTGCTAAATTTGTTCAGTTGGTCCAGATTTGTTGAACTCAATTGATATGAAGAATTAGATAAGTTGATGATATGACAGGTGGCTCAATGGTAGAGCATCGGCTTAACATGACGATGGTCTCGGGTTCAAATCCGGAGAATGTCATGGGAGTTACAAAAAATACAAATGGTCGAACGAAAATATGGAGGTTAATCAGATATTGTATTATAATTGTCAAAACACGAATTAATGTAGTAATGAGATTGAAATCTTTATAGAAATTTATTAATGGGTATTATAATATGTTTCGCCAAAATATCTGTCCCGTTACTTCGTAACGGGGAAGTTTCTCGACTCGACTTGCAGACGTGGAATGTTGGAAGCCTGGGAATCGAACCACAGACCTCAGAGTTGCTAGGCGAGTGCGATGCCTTCCTGGCAACCCCCCCTATCATCCCCCCCATGAGAACTGGTAGTCTATTGACTGCTCTGCACTGTTACCTTAATGACTTGAAGACTTAGATTACAGCAATGTAACACTCATAGCTCAATGGTTAAAGCGTGAGGCTGGAATGCTGTTCAACTTGGGGTTCTTGGTTTCGAACCCCATCACGGCAAAAACGAAACAAATTAAATAACAACAAAAAATTTTTTATATAAAATGAATTGTATTGCCCTCCATCCACCCACAATTCCACCACTGTTTTTACATACAAGACATACATACATACACAAATATAGTAACCCGTTGGCTGCCACGCCATGCAACCCGTAGGTTGCGTTTCTACATTTGCTACGCGCCACCAGAGGGATGGCGCCAAGGGGGACTTGTCCGAAGACAAGTCCGGGCCGACAAGTTCAAGGAGACCATTATGGGAATGCACACCCCTGGTCTCCATGAACTTGCCAACAAAGGGGAGTCCCTATACGGTGCATTGCCTAAGGCCCGAAGGCCGGCCCGAAAGCCAATCTTGGGCAGTTGCGACTGTCCCACCCCATGGCAAATACGCCATGGAGCAGAACAGCGCGGCCCGTCCCTACAACCTAAAAAAAAAAGGGGAGAAAACGGGGGTGGCAGCCAACGGGTTACTTTACATCACACATAACAAAATACAACGATACCACGAAGCTGAAAGCGATGACGGGGCGACCACGACGTGATGACGAGGCAACCACGATGCGAAGACGAGGCGACGGGCGAAGACAAGGCGACGGGCGAAGACAAGGCGACGGGCTAGGCGATGACGGGGCGACGGGCGAGGCGATGACGGGGCGACGGGCGAGATGACGACGGACGAAAAACGGGCAATCAATTTTGCGTGAGGCAGACGAAGGTGCCATAGTTCTAAATGATAAATTGGAAGAAAATGTATTATTACATGAGGAATGTAAGATGGTTGATGCAATTATAATAGAGAAGACAATTTACCTATGTCTGTTGTCCAAGACTGCAGAAACTGTATGGTTGTAAATTTTAATGACGAAGGTGAAGAATTGATAGCTCTATGATAGGATATTGAATTGTTTAAAAAGAAACACTAGACAAGCCTAAAACTTTACATACCGAGGGATCGGTTTTGATGGTTGTTTGCTGGTGATTTTTCATTGGTAACAAAAGAGGAACATGATGCACTTTTACTTTCCCAGCCAAAACTGAATCTGATGACTGGGCAAAGGTATTAGAAGTACAACATGAGACGGTGATGTTTTGATTCTAAGAATTCACATTGTTGTTGATCTTCTTCCCAGTTAGCATCCTTTGTTTTACGATCACGAACAAGATCTAAAGGCAGAATCATGCCAGTTGGTATAATAATGGCCAAAGTACAACGTAAATACTTCTCAATCAGCAACAGAGTAGCACTACGGAATGCTAAGGTCAAAATTTGTTGACAGGTTAATCTATAATCTGCTGTGACTGTTTGGATTTGGCAGCTTGCATGGCTTAAAAGATTAGCAGTCACGTAAAACATTAAAAATCTGGTGTGCTTCACTTCTAAAAACTGCACTGGGAATAAAACACTTGATTGTAGTTAGTTTTAAAATCCACTGGAATATAACATATTTAAGAGAAACTTTTAAACACAGGTTTCACTGCTCACATCACTGTCATATGCATAATCACAAACAATTCCGCAGTTTGTCCAGTCCGCAGTCCGCGGTCCCACTTTTTTCTGGTCTGTCAGGTCTAGTCGTCGGGCTCGGGCTTGTATCAGCTTGTAATTGTGTTGTTGGGTTTAATTTTTAAGTGTCCAAATTGAGATGTGGAAGACTGATTGTTCAAGCAAGTTTTTATTTTGGATTCGACCTGTGCTAAGTATTATTAATTATCTCTTACAAGTGAAATTACCTTTTGTAATGAAATTAACTTGAAATTACCTCGGTAATAAGATGGATCTCGGAAAATCGCGGACGAACCCTAATTGGAAGGAGAAGATGTTAGGTCTCGGTCCCGATTGGGGGCAACCGGTGTACGCTACTGAGTGTTACATAAATACTACAGGGTCCATTGCAGCAATACGAGCACAGTTTTGAAACACTTGCGTTGCACTTATACGGTGTTGCCCATTTTGTGTCAACATTCGTGCAACAGAGTCCAGCCTGATGTCTTCATTGTTGCATTACTTTCCATCTGACGGCTGTTGTTTCTTGTGTTTCCCTGCATTTTACCAGGAGGTTTAAAAGGCAGCAGTATCCCGTTCAGTTGATCATCACTCACATTAGCATTTGCTTATTGTTTCTGCTTACCTCTTCACGAAATTCACGATGCGCACCATCTTCTTGGTATGATCATTTTAAATTCTTCGTTCCACAGTGCAGTGTGGATAACAGGATTGGACTTTGGTTAAATTTGTTTTTCTTAAAAATGTCGTACTATTTTGTATAACAGGCTATCGGGCTGATGTGCCTCGTTAAGAATGCATTTTCCAGTTCTCCTCCTACGCTTCGCAATTACGAAGGTAAGAACTAAACATTTTGGGGCCTAAAAATCCATCAACAAACAATAGTAAAATTTTTAAGCTTGTTGATGTCGTAATTTAGTTAAAAATGCTCTTACAAGGTTTTCCAAATTGCCATGTTTTAAAACACTATACTTGTACGCAGAGGTTAAAATTAACCCCCCGGCTTTGCGGAAAGACATTGCTTCAGAAGCGAATAAGATTGTCGGCGGAACTGGTGCCTTAGTAGGAGAATTTCCATATCAGGTACACAAGATGGCTGCAAAATGAGTAGCCTAATTAATTGCATAGCCAAATTCGGTATTTCATTTAAGGCTGCCTTGAACCTCGGTGGTCGTTTATGTGGCGGAACCTTGATTGCCAGTTCCATTGTCTTAACAGCAGCGCATTGCTTATCCAGGTAAATTGATTTCCTAAAGGGCGGTTGGGTATATAACCTGAAATAAAAATAATGAATCAATCCCAGAGTAGATTGTGAAAGCTACACAGTTCTTCATTAGTTTTCTATTCATTAGTTCTAGTCATTAGCTTTCTATTCTAGGTGAAAATGTTAATACCTCTATCATTTGCCAACAGTTTTTCCGCTAACTCTGCCAGTACAATCACGGTGACCGTCAACACGACGAGACTAAGTGGTGGTCCCGGTGCTATTAGCAGAGGAGTGAGGAAATTCGTCGTGCATGCCTCATACAATCCCAACACACACGTAAACGAATATGTGGGCTCAAATGTCCACTCTCTCTGTTTTTTTCTTCTGAATAACATGTAGCGCCTAAAGTTCTGTTAAATGATTTCATCTCAATTACAGGATAACGATATTGCTCTACTGGCTTTAAGCTCACCGATAACAAACGTCCGGTTCGCTAGGCTTCCATCAGCTAACACCAACAGCACGTACGCAGGCCAGCAGGCCATAATTGTCGGATGGGGAACAACTTTTGCTGGTGAGTGTTTGTATCAAAAACTTGTTTTCTTCTTCACGGCTTTTTTCATAAAACCATGATAAATTTGCTTTTGATTTTAAAGGTGGGACTATCTCCAGCAATTTGCTCAAGGCTTCTGTAACTGTCATGACGAACACGGCCTGCAATCAGCAATACAGTAATACGATTACTAGTAACATGGTATGCGCAGCATCTCTGGGTAAAGACACTTGTCAGGTAAGTTTCTTT
This sequence comes from Daphnia sinensis, assembly GCA_013167095.2. NCBI lineage: Eukaryota > Metazoa > Arthropoda > Branchiopoda > Diplostraca > Daphniidae > Daphnia > Daphnia sinensis. The sequence continues at coordinate 2,446,081 of CM023192.1, read as the reverse complement.
TTTGATGTCGTACCGTATGTTTGTTGAGAAGAATTCACGAAATCTTTTTGTCCGCCAAAAGGGTGACAGCGGTGGTCCCATGCTGGTGGAAGGTGTTCAAATGGGCATCACCAGCTTCGGCAAGGGCTGTGCTGATCCTCGATTTGCAGGTGTGTACACTCGAATTACTCGTTACGTTAACTGGATCACAACCGTTTCGTCCACTATTTAAAATGGCTCTGGAGCACTGGAGCTTTACGCTAAAGAAAAGGGAAAACAAGCACAAAACAGAAAATTTTGATCATCATCTACACTTTTCGGACCAAATTTTGAATGTAAAGGTGACGGGAAAAAATAGATTTTCTTTTACTATAATCTACATAAATAATTACCTTGTTGATGTAAATAAGAACGGAGTGTTAAACTCGTCTGAAAAGAAGAAATCTGCCACACTAGAACACTCTTGAAACATTAAAAACCAGTTACATTATTAAGCCAAATCTTTTCAATAAGAAAACTTACTCGTCCCAGTTTGTTGAATGCAGTGAATAACAAACAAATAGGATACGTAGATTGCAAGACGAGCTTTCCACACGGTAGTTCCTTGACAGGACCCAAGTTTTTTGTAACAGGACCCAAGTTGTCTTTTGTAACAGGACCCAAGTTGTCTTTCGTAACAGTACGGATATAAACCCTAACACAAAGGATGACTCACGAACTCCACCCGACTCCTCGGCTTTACGCTCTTATCACAGCCTGTTCTTCTCCAATCTGATCATTTAAGGCATTCATGTTACTCATAATGCCGCATTTAACCGGGTTTTCCCAGACATTCGCATCATTCCGCTGCACGGCACATGTAAAAACATATTCATTCAGCTTGGTAACATGAACGATGCGACTACATGGATGTAAATGTGGATCCATTGCGTTCTACAAGTTGAATTTTGTCACTTCCATAAGCATAAAACATAAATAGGTCATGAAATAAGCAATTCCACATCGTTAGTCTCCCCAGTGTACCGATGCTTTGCAGCGTTTAATCTGTGCGAGGCAAAAAAAAACGGAAGTGTAACGTACGTCCGTTTCCAAAATGGGTTAACCGCAAAGAGGCTATGTCAACTCTCTCTTCCTCTCAATCTCGGGAATATTTAACGATAAAAGCGCCTTTGCCAAAGTACTCGCATTTCACTCTACGTTCAGGTTTCTAGTTACACATATCGAGTTTGGGGAAAATCAACATGTGCGAGGAAGAAAACAACAAATTATGTGGATACCTTCAACACAAAGGGAAGAAGGTGAGACATATTTAAAGTTTAGGTAAGAGTGTTAAATTGACATAAGATTATTGGCTTCATAGCGACTGATTTCGATGTGGCGTCGGTGGTACTGCGTCCTAAATGGACGCCTACTTCTATTTTACCGCTCCGAATCTGATTACTTAAAATTGGGCAAGTTTCACGAGCGTCTCGATTTAGGACTCGTCTACGACGTTCTCCCAGCACTCGGCGTCGAAAATGGAATTCAAATCTCTACTCACACTGGACCTCACTGGCTGGTAGGAAGTCCTTGAAATCACTACGTTGATGATGACGTTTATACTTTTTTTGAAATTTACAGAGAACCACAGATGAAAAATCATACGAACTTTGGTTAGGGGCGTTACAAGCATCGATCGTATTACGACGACAAGGATCAACTTTAAGGAAATCAAAAACGGGATCTTCCGGGCCTCTAGAGAAAGTCCAATCTCCCGTTTCGAATCGAAATCGTAAAGCTAAATCAACGATGAGCGACGTTTTGTTTACGACAGATGAACGCGAAACGACAGATAAGAAAATTGGAAGCCCATTTTCAAGGTTTTCGCTGGGCTTCATACCCGGCCACGGGAAAAAATACAGCACGTACGACGGCAGTCGTTCATATTTCCGTGTCGAACAATCACCGAACGAAGAGTGGGACATGAAAGAAAAAGCAGAAGATGACAAGAAAATCAGCGAAACCCCTAAACTTAGAAAGAAAAACACAAAGCAATCCCGACCACTCAGCGAGAGCGTCTCGAATTTCTTGCTGTTAAACAGCCAAAGTTCTGAAAAATTGACAGAAACCAAGACAGAACCAGTTAAATCAGTTAACAAGAAGAAGAATTTGCCATCCATTCCCAAATTGCCCACCAGTTTCGGCGTTGGAAAGCTACTGTCTCACTTGCAAACGCCCAGTTCGGGCAGTAGTTCCAGAAGACATAGCAAAAGCATGACCAGTCTTGTGGATGCCTGTCTTACGGTTGACTACAAACAACAGAAATCTGTTTCCCAGTCAAACGTTGAGAATGTTGACGAGAAAGAAACTTTGTTCTCTAAAAGCGAAGACATTCTATCAAAACGGGCTTCAGATACGATTAGGGTCGACTGTGAGAACATCGTCGACGATGTGGTAGATAAAAAGGATGTTGCTCCGGATCAAACCGACTGCACAAAAGAACCAGAAGAAAACCAACAGGAGGTAAAAGTTATCGTAGTTTCAAGTGAACAACAAAGCTCAGCTTGCGCTGAAGACAACGAGGATCCGGAATCGCCGGATGATAAAAAGAAAGGCGGTAAAAAGACGAAGGATGCTACTCGTCGGAAATCCGGCTTAGCAATGCTGAAACAGTTCTTCCTCTCAGCCAAAATCAGTATGAAACGCAAAGGAGAATCGGTGGACAAGGATAAGCTCTGCGTTAACGAACGCAGTCGCAAAAGCAGCAACGAAAGTGCTGCGGCATCAGAGAAAAGTTCGGCTAGAACGTCGCTCACTCTCGAATCAGACCAACAACACATCACGGTGCAGAACGATGTGATTACCGAAGAACAGAAACAACATCAGTCGAAAGAGGAGACGCATGAGGAAGAGCAATCGACGGAAGTGACGGAAAGCCCCGTAATTTCCGTCCTCCAACGAAACGAATCTCGAATATCGGAAGGTGAAAGATCTGTCCAGGAAGAAGCTTTCGTTTCCGAAAACGCATATACTTACGAAGCTAAAATTATTGAAATTGTTGAACCCCAATCGCCCGGCCTCGTTCCTCCGGAATACGTCGAGCCTACACCCTCTAATCCATGTCAAGACACCATTACGGTTCCAATCAAATCCGCCCGGAACTCTTCGGAGTTAACAATATCCCTTGAAAAGGTGAGACCTGCCAGGAAATCTGTTATCTCTTGCGAGAATGTTACCAAAGAGGATCTAGAGGTGGCGGAACTCAAACCGGTTTTACCATTAAAAACTAAAGTGAAATGCCCGTCACCCGGGTACGACATACCTCGCAACAGCCCCGTTTCCGTGCCCTGCTTCAACGACATCGTACCTGCAGTAAATCCGGAGGAGGTGATTGGATTTTCTTGCGTTGTTGCTGATCCCGACTCGACGACAGACGAGGAACCGGAGGAACAGGAGAAATCAGAACCTTCCAAGAGTTCCGACGAGTTGAAACCGGATGTGCCGACTGGAGATTGCAGTGTCCCGATGGCCGATCGTAAAAGCGTCCGCAAACTATCTCCGTTGATTCAAATATTCGATCATGGTTCCAATCCAAAGGCACCGAACGCTACGCCAATGAGACGCTCCTTGAGTAAGACGAAAGCTTTCGAAAAAAGAATTAGTTTTGCCCAGGCGGAAATTGAAACGGTTCACGAAGAGATGGTACAAATTCTTGCACCCGATCCACTTGAATGACACATTTGTCCCTTGTTCGCTTTAGCAATCCCCCCACACCATTTCTACTCGATTTGTTGTTTTTCTAATTTATGCTCTGGTTTAATTTCTAACAAATAAACACCATCAACAAACTCTCAAACATTTTGAAATGACATTGAAAGTGTTCTTCGAAACGTAATACGTTGGGTGTTCAAACAGAATTACCCCCAAGTTACAGTGGCCACAAACTCAATTCTTCACACCTTTTGTTGTAGTAGGATGTGAGTTTATAATTGGGAGAACGAAGATATTCGATTGTCACTAACATGTGCAATAAACGAAGGGAAACAAAGTCGATCTAGTTATCGTTACATCTATGTTATTTCATCTTCCACCGTGCAATACATTTTCCCGGCTTTAAAACAATTTTTCTAAGTAAAACGAATCACAATACTAGATTAACTCAATTGTAGCAAAGCTAGATTTTTAAGAAACTTTTCGTTACGGAAGATAGCAGTGAGCCAAGAAGACATTTTTACTGAAAATCGTTTAAAAAGCATGAAAGTACAAACAGCTTGACTACGGCGGTTGCTTTTTTTTTTCAACCGCCGAAGTTAAAATCGATTATTTTTAAGATAACGAAGAATTAAATTGGTTGTTTCAACCCCCCAATGTTTTGTATAAAAAAGGCAATGACTATCCCCCATTAACTGCACCCTAATATAACCCCATGCTTTGAACACACAATAATGTAAAAATTAAGAAATTGAAACTTAAAAACCAGACAAAAAGAAGATGTAAATAAGAAAACGAATTCATACCCGCATCGGCCAAGCGGGGCCGATGGCACCATCCATTTCCCGAGCCAATCCGTTATCGCTGCGCACTCGGTGATTGCCCCCTCCTATAACAGCGTTACATTCGTTGCATCTACTTTCCATCGTAGCTCCTCCACAATCTCCAATGGCATAAATATGTCCGTTGGGACATTTAAACCAATGTCCTTTTGACATTCCCATCGCCGAAACAATTTCTTGACGTTCCTTGTCGCTAATTCCAAGACCAGTTTTCAGTTGGGCTCCCAATTTTTCCAATGCAGATTTTATTTGAACTTTTTGGTCGTCTTCTAGCACTCGAATGTTGTTTGTCAGAAGTTGTTGTATCAATTGATTTTCAGATGATGTAGCCCCCATGGTCGGGAAAAGTACAGAGCTTTTTAAAACAAAATAAGCTTGAATATATTCCAATCGCTCCAATTCGCGATCCACCATTCGATATTCTGCTATGGAAATCCGGGATCTCTCCATCAGAGAAAATATCAGTTTCTGAACGAGGACATTCAATTCGTCAGTCAACTCCGGTGCCATGTATGTAGACTTGGTGGACGTAGGCGCAGGGGTAACCCTTAACGGTGTTTTGGAGCCGTTCGCGTCTTTAACCTCCAAAACCATTTTTGCCATAATTTCCATCACTCTCTCCAAAAAACTCAAATTGACTTCAATTTGGAAACGTATGTCTGACCCCATGGACGGATTGACTTTCTTCCCATTTTTCGTCTTTGGCTTCAACAGTTGATAAATTTTCTTCAAATTTTGATCAACGATCGCGACGATCGGATTGTTAAGCGGTTGGCACTTTTTGACAAGCCATGCGCATTTCAGCACTTGTGCGTTAGCTCTGTTGAAGAACTCTAGGGGGTTGCCTTTCAACTGCAAAATTTTCTTTTTCGCTTTTGATATATCATCAAAGGTGCTCTTGATGATGTCGCCATAGCGCATACAGATCCGAATAGTGGTCTTACAACGAGGGCAACACTTTTGCTGAATTTGACCATCTACGTTTGTAGCCATCCAATGATCCATTCCCTCCACTTCAATACAGTGTCCACACTCCGGCAAGAAAATGAATCTAGATGGAATACAAGCGTCAGTATGTTGTTTAAGTTGGAACATGTTAGTACCAAAGTACGTTTACCTTGCATCGTCGTTTTCTTCATTGTAAAGTAATTTGAAGTCTGTCAGTTTATCTATATCGCAAACACGACACAGAGGTGGACACATTTCGCCGCACAGTCCTATGCAGGAATGACCGCACGGCAACTTCTTATTGCAGGGTTCATTACATCTAGTGCGATCACAAGGCTCACCACATTTTTTCCCACATGTTTGATGCTGACACTTCCATTCGCATGGCTCCTAGAATAATAGTAATGTTGCATAAAACATCCATCGCAGAACCGGGAAAAAAAGAAAACCGTGAATACCTGACATGCGCTACAAGGTTCGCAACATGTGTGTCGACATCTGCTATGCGGGCACGAATATTCACAGGTACGTCTACATGGTGGGCAAGAAAGGCCGCAATTGACATCACAAATGTGTCCGCAGACGAGAGAACGGCCACATTTGTCATCGCACGCGCGATGAACTCTTCCATTGAAACATTCGCCACAGGTACCCCTACACTGATGCGTACAATCGAGCGTGGCATTACACGGTTCCAAACAGGTTTTCAGATGCGACTGCACTTGCGTTTCGGTCGGGATTCCGCTGACTGAAAGAAACAAATCAAAATGTTGAATAAGAACACAGAGCATCATGACGGAGCTTACCTGCGTGAAAGGTTTTGCAATCCAGGGTGACGTGGTGACCGCAAATATTCAATCGCGAGGTTGTTACCGGTTCGTTGCAATCCGCTTGATTGCACGGTTCACAACATTTTTTCTTACATGCGTGACCACAAGGCAACTTTAAATTACACAATTCTTTGCAAAGAAGCCGAGTTGGTTCAGTGGAACATGCTACTTGTACTTCATGTCCACATTCCGGGATAACCTTTGTCATCATTTTCCTGTACGATTTATTTACAATAGAAAATTACGTGAGTTGGAAGCCTTAATGCTGCATTCAACTTACGAGCAAAAGATGTCTTCGTCGTTGCGATAACATTCGGTAAAAATGGAGTGCCCACACGGTAAAGTTCGCGTCCATTTCTCGTTGCAAAGGGTACAATCCTCAAAGCACTTCTTGCCGCATTTATGGTTCTTTTTTTTACAGCCTTGTTTCATCTTCCCACACGGTTTCTTACATTGGTATTCCTGGTGGTCTGGGTCCTTACCAGTGTGGCATCTCAAGGTGCAACTATGACCACATTCAAGCCGCACGTTACAAGGAAGGGAACAGATCGCTTGGTACGGGTCTTTCCCGCAATGAAGGGCGACTCGATGCCCACACAGAGGCAACAGACATTCTTCTTTCATGACCCGACATCTAACCGCCAAAGGATCCACATAACACTCCACAACCGCCGAATGACCGCATTTAAGCTGCCTTTCCATTCTGACGGAACAGCGTCCGCACGGTTGAAAGCAGCGCTTTTTGCATGGGTGGCCATCGATACACAATGGTTTTTCACACGGCTTGTTACATTTATAGCCATCAGTCGATTTGCAGCATTCAATTTCAATTGTGTGGTCACAATTCGCAAGAGTTTTTATGACTCTTACGTTGCAACTGACGTCTCCTAAAGGCTGGCTGCATTCCACTTCGCCCTGTAATTCGAAAAGAACACACATGATAAACCAGAAAATTAGTATCATCCACTGATACTTCACCTTGTGGCCGCACGGCAACGTTTTCATCACTTTGGTGAAACATTTGCCGCAATCTTCGTAGCACAGCTTATTACACGGGTGCTGATCAGAACACAGTCGTTGGCAAGGCTGTTGACACTTCACGTTTTTATGGGAGCTCCTTTTGTGGCAAGAAAGAGGACAACTATGGCCACAATCGAGGGTCATTCCGCAAGGTTCGGGACATACGGCTTCGGAGACGGAGGCTCCACACAACAAATCAACTCCATGGCCACAAGCTGGTAGAATCTACAAACGTTCCCATTATTGCAGAGCAGATGATCTATCAACAATCGACCAATACAAATTTACCTTCCAAACAGGCGTCTGACAAAACTCCTCGGCTGGATCTTTAAAACACAATACGGTTTGTTCGTGGGTGCAGGGAAGTTGTTTAGTCACTCGCACCATACAAGGTTTACAATCTACAAAACATTTCTTCGGGCATGGATGTCCAACAGGGCAAAAACGGGTGCAGTTTTCATTGCACTTGAATTCGGCGTGTTCCCGATCATTAGTATGACAGATCTTGGGACAGATATGCCCACAAGCCATAGTTGTAGCACATTTTCCCATGCATCCACCTTCCGGTGGAAAATCTGCCACTTGACGCGCCTAAAAAAATTATATTGCAATTCAAAATTTATATGGCATTGGTGTATAACTTACTCTTGTTATAACATCGTGGCTGTCGCATTTCAAACAGAAGTCCGGCCCTAGTTGGTCATTTGATTCAAGCAGTTTGCTAATACCGTTCCACAATTTGCTCTTCCCTTGCAAATTTTGCATATTGCCAATCATATAGAATCCCTGTTTTGCCCTTGACAGCGCCACACAGATTCGATTCTCGATGCGAAGAAATCCAATGTTTTCATCCTCGTTGCTCCTCACAAGCGACAAGATGATGATGTCGTTCTCTTCACCTTGGAAGTTATCCACTACTGCAATGCGAACAGACTGAACAGCTGGTTGTTCCCTGCGTATCTTGAAGAAATAAAGAAGTTGGCCGGAATACGTAGTAAGGATTGTAATTTGCTTGGGAGTATATCCCTGCATAATGAGATGTCGAGCCAGTGCCAGGGAAAGCTGTGCTTCGTACGGATTCAAATGACTTTTCCCTTCGTGATCTCCTATCTCTTGTTCCGAATGTGTCAGGAAAAAAATATTTGATGTCAAGCCTCGTATAGCGGGATAACGAAGAACTGAAGAATGGTTTTCCAACGTCGGATAAATAGTCGGGACGATCAAACGAGCTATTTCGGGACGCATACGATGCTGAACGCCCAAAACGCAAGGCTCCATCCCATTTTTGATCAGCCTTTCAAACAATGATACGTCTAGAGAAAAATCTTTGGCTAGACGGTGGACCGTGACCGGTGGTCTCAGTTGCTGATGGTCTCCTGTTAATTGTGAAGAAAGTCTGTGTGAGGATTGCAAACTAAAATGGCTCAATATACATGGTTATTACCAATGAGAATTAACTGCTGACACGACGCTGACAAAGCGCAAACTACATGGGCTTCCAAAACTTCCGCTGCTTCTTCAACAATAACTTGAAAGGAAAATAAGATCGTCAAGCGATTTGAATGCATTAGTAAACAAGTAAGGAGTTTAACCTATTTTTGGCTTGAGATGGTTTAGGAGAGCCCTCTGTTTAGCTGCTCCTGTTGTTGTCAATCCCACAATATCAGCCTTCTGGCAGATCTCAGCCGATTCCAATGTTCGAACGTCTTTCAAGCGGTTTGCATTTCTCAGATAGAGCTCTTCAAGCTTAGTAACTCGCTCTTCTTGAATATCCAGTGCTTTGGCTTTCCAGGAATTGTACATCATCCAACGAATGTGCAACGGGATTCCCATTATATCGTTCTTGTACCACCCATCGAGTTGCTTGTCGTCGAGCGTAGGGACCGTTTGAAGCAACTGGCACAGTAGCAACATTCTGTTCTGCAATTCCCGAATATTTACTTCATACCAACTTGCGTCTTCTTCTTCCACAGTTTCCAAACATTCTCTGAACTGCTTAACCAAAATTTCGTCATCCCTGAACTTGTAGCTGAAGTCGACGAACACTTTGTCAAAGGTTTCATCCTCTGGATTAGAATGTCTACTGAATTTCTGTGCTTTTACAGACGCCAAGTGGTCATCGTCTTCTACTTTACGATTAGCTAGATTAAGATCAAGTGGAGAAAAATTAGAGATTTTACATCAGTAGACAGTAAATAATTAAGTTACTTTGCATTTCTTCAATGAGTTCCTTATCCCACTGATCGTCTGCTGTGTCGTTTTCCTCCGTTGGTGAAACTACAGGCAAGTTCTTCGTCGCATGATGCTTTTTGAAACTGTTGTTACTGAAATAGTTGACAAGCTGTTGAAGGTCTTCGTTTCTGTAAATTCCGAGCCAACATCCTAAAGGTGTCCAATTTCTGTTGTGATATCTCATCATTGAACGCTTTAAAGCATCAAATGCGCTGTGCAGAGATTTTGGAATGATTTTCATTTTCAGGAGCAAATCTTCATGAATCAGTCCACGTGAATGCATTACTACCATAGCATAGCGGATGACATTTCGCTTCCTGTCAAGTGCAATAAGTATTAGTGCAGTTTATCTTACATGCTGATTTCTTAGGTACCCATCAATTTCGCGTAGTTTATCATTTATTTCAAATATCCACCTCCTGGTATCCTGTTGTGAATATCGCCCCGGCTGTTTCTTCCAGGCCGCTAACGAAAACGGCTCTAGGGCCGCACATTTGCTTTGGCTACCAATGCGCACAATCTCATTAGTGAATTCCGATATGCCCTCTAAAAATTGGTCGAGGGCATGGTTGGTGTAGCAAATAACCAAAATAGGCGATGATCGTGCAAATCGTTCGCCATTCCAATGCTGTTTGTTTTTTAGTAATGTGTGGACGATTCGCAGACCTAAATACGTTTTGCCCGTGCCTGGTGGACCCTGGATCACAGAAATTTTTTGCGTCAACGCTACGTACAATGCAGCACACTGACTAGGATCCAATCCCAGCTCATCTGCAGTAGGGCGCAAACTTGGTTCGAGAATGGGAGCTTCTCGCATGCGAAGCTTGCCAGCCTGCTCGTCTGTAAACCATAAAAACCACGAACAAAATGGTAAACATCATTGTTTTAAAATAGGAAAAACAATTGTTTCGAATTACTAGATGAATTATCCAGGGCATCTCTAATCTCGGCTTCAGGTAAGTCGCCTTCTTTATGATCACTTGGCACATCCATTGGTACGCACGTCAAATCATACAGAGCCTGTAACGACAATATTAAGCTTAATCGGTATCAAATAATTCAAATTAAACAGAATAATATTTTTTATTTTGAAGTCATTCTCACATTCTTCCCATTTAGGTAAGCAGGAACTGCTGGTGAGGTATCTCGGCCGAGTATGTAGTCTTCCAAAGGAAAATTTGTAGGGCTGATCCGTTGTAAAGCTGTTAGAATGCTTCGGTAAGCTTCGAAAAACACTGTGGATTCTGCCATGACAAACGTCTGCTTTTTGAGGGCTGCCGATAAGGTACCACCTTCAAACTTGACTTTGATTTTGCCTGCATTCAAAAGTTTCGGATCCCGATCCAAAACTGTGAACAAGTGGAATGACATAAAATTGTCTGAGGACAGACAAAGGAGCGATCCGTAAAGAAATCGTTTGCTGTGCTCCCAGACGATTCTCCTTAATCCGGCATTAGAAAATTGAATCACATAACAATCTTCATGCATGTCGTATTCCAAAATTCTGACTTCATAGTAAAGTCGAATGTTGTCCGGATTCCGGATTCGCGAATGTTTCTTGTCCGTCTGACTTTTGTACGCCAGCAATCCAACCCGCAATGGGTTGAAGAAATCCTCGCGTAGCAATCGGAAGTGAATGTCCAGATAGGTCGCAATGTCCGGATATTTGCCCTTGACAATATTCGGACGTAGGAAAGGCTCAACATCCATGCAGACATCCTCCCAATTAGGCATAACATTCAGCGTCCGGAAATCATTGGGCGGGTCTTGAAGAACCAATTCTTCCAGATACTTCTCCCTGCGAATGCGACGTTCGTCTTTCCCTACCACAACGGGGATGTGTTGACTCCATGCCGTCTACGTAAAAGAATAACGTTAAACTACTGCGAGCGAAATATCTCGTCATAATTACTTCACCTGTAACTGTTGAATCCCACCTTCCAAGACATCAAAGGCATCTGTAACGTTCAAGTTTTTGATGGAAGGCATGGTCTTCAATGAAATTATATCCGTAAAAAAATTCTCGCCCAAGGTATGGCAACCCAAGGCGGGCGTCAATACCAACATTTCGGTGGCCAAGTGAAAGATGGAGGTGGTCAGGCGCTTCAAACGTACCTCTTTCGGTGGCAAATTTCTGGCACGGGACATTGGAATGTTTATGATCATTGAAATTACGTACGTAAATATTTTTTGGGCCGCTAATATCTTCACGACGGTAACGAAACTGTCTGTAAATTGGGAGGCTCCATTTTTCTTGCAGAATCCTCCAAGGGCGACTATTATCAGTTCCAAGTACTCGACATTGTTCAAATTTTCTTGAAGTTGGAATCCTAAATCATTTTCGGGATCGCCGAGACAACGGATCACTTCCGACGGTTCCGCATCGTCACTCGCCAACTTCATGATGTATTCAAAATCCAATCTTCGATGACTGCCTTGTCTTCGTTGTGGTATTGTGTGTGGTACATGGAATCCTCGGCCTCGATTTCCATTTACGTGTTGGTGGACTGTAGAAAAAGACCTACTTGATGTTCCAGTTGTGGACGATTCCTGGTTTTGGGGGACAGAATCCAGCGATAAGCGGCCACTGCCCCTTTGTTTACCTCTTGTAGAACTTCCTCGACATGCTCCCATTGCACCACGCCCTCGTCCTCTAGAGCGATTTTCCATTTTCTAACCTGGATAAAAATGCAATAAACAAATTAAAAAGTATTTTACAAACCGTTAGTTTAGGCTAAACAGTGGCTGTGTCGGTTGCCACATCATGGTGATACACAAAGATAAAAGACCGACGTATTGCATACTTACAAGATATGAAGATGCGTCACCAATAACGGCCGACCCTTCGCTTTCGATTACGTTCCGCAGAACGGAATGTTGCTTAACAATGCTTAACAATGTTTGAATAACAACTTGATAAACAGCCTTAACTTACAAAAAAAAAAAAAGAAATCTAATGGGCATCTCACGATACCGACAGGTCTTAATGGACTCTCTTTTATCTTCGAGTGCACGTAGAAGATGAAAATGTAAACGTCCATCAACAAAACACGAACAAAACAATTAACCTCAGGGACATCGGGGCATATGCACCTTCCATTGAATTTCGTAAACTACAACAGAAAATCACTTCTGATAGCGTCTTCCTGGAACCGTTTGACACCTGATCTCACCTTTCATTACCAATGAAAACACACGTCCACAAAACGATTTTGGCCTTAAAAGTGAGCACTACGTTTTAACTTTCAAAAATTAAAAAAAAGAATTTTAATAGCACAGCTTAAAAACCACATAACTACACGCCAAACGCGAGAGACGAAATCTAACCCACACTGTAATAAGAACAGATTAGAATGCCCCGTGCTATGCTATCCCTAGAGGTTCCGTTTAAACTTTTCTTTTTATCTACATTTCTATTGCGGATTGTTTACAGAGCAAATCAAAGCTACGTACGTTCTTATCATTAACTAAGTGGCATTTTGCCTTTTACCAATTACAGCTAATGTTGACGTACGAACAAAACAGCCATTACTAAAAGTTGAACAGGCTGAATCCCGAAGACGCCATGAAAACGTTCGAACATGGCAGAATGTTCTAGCTTCGCAGAATCTCGAATATTTTGCAAATTCAGTAACTATTAATAAACACTTGGAAAAATATTACCTGAATGGTTTCGAAGATTTCAACTTGTGTGATGGATCATGGATGAAGGCAAACGGCAAACACCATATGCTGAAATTCACCGACAACTGCTCGATTTCCTAACAACTTATCACCTTCGGCCATCGCTTCCTACTGAGCGGTGAGACGATATGCACTCGTCGATGACGCAACGATCGAAAAAACCCCTGGGGTTGTCTTCCAATTTTTGACCTTGTAAATGCGAAACAAAAACAAAAAAAAAGGTCGTCAGCAAAAGAAAAAGAAAACGACAAAAAAAAAAGAGATTTGTCATTTCCGATATGGCCTCTATGACATATTGGCTCGGCTAATGGGACGCATTAGATTAGGGCCTTGTTCATATTGAATAACTCCGCTCAGATATTCAATATGCACATGGTTAGACCATAAACTAGCACCAGGAAACACCGTAAACGTTCACCACGGCACTAGCAAAGTTTAGAATGGAAAAAGAGAAAATGTTTTGAGATTTTCCTCAATAGTGGTGAGCTTTACGACGCCATTTTTTTGTTGCAGGATAATGGAGTCGTTCGGGTTTTGTTACCCAGAACTTAAAACCACTGCTGAATAGCCATGTTTTAGGATACGTTACCCGATAAACTGCGTTGGTCAGAGGAATTTGAAGACTCGTTTGAAACAGTCCTGAAGAAATACAAATTAGTCTCGACAAAAACGAGGAGTTATGGTAACTATTTCATTGTTACCTTCTTGTAAATCAGGTTTTAGATTGCACTGGCATGTTGATTACTGTATGGAAAGATGAGGATGTCGGGCAGCAGCACTTCATCGCTGAACGATGACGGGTGAAATCTTCAATAGTTTCACTACAAACAGTGAAATACATTAAACTATTTCCTTTCTGTTTTGCAGATGCACAATTCTTAAATTAGATTAGTTTACTTTGGCAAAAGTTTTCAAAGGTTTTGTCTCCAAAATGTAAAGCACCATATGTGCCATAAACTTATTGTCGACATCCTCGGTTAAAACTCTTTCCAAGAGTAACCCCCCCCCCCGCGAGGCCGTCATAAATTTTGGAACAGCAAGTCTAGAAGAGGATGGTACGTTGACTTTTAGCTCTAACACCAATAGGGCTGCAACAGAATCAACAAACAACAGGGGGCAATACGCCCTTTTTCTCCCCCCCCCTACCTGCTCATCTTGTGTTAGTACTCCAAGGGTTTGCGTTCGGCAAACTTGAATTTTGTCCGCGAGTCTAGACTTTCATCTCTATCGCTCGTTAGAATTCGTCAGTCGTCGTTCCATTCCAAAACAAGACATCGAGGATGCAAGACCGCAAGTGTTGCCCTGCTAAAATACCATCCGTTTCGGACCGATTACAACTTCTGTTTGAAAACCCTCTACACATCCAAGAGCTGATCTTCAAAGAAAAATGTCAACCTGTTCGACAAGCGATTGATCTGACGTACACAGCCAACCAACCTGTGCAAAAAAACGTTATCGAGAATCAGTACAAAACAGTGAGAATCGAAAGGTTACTTGGCTCGTACTGGTCCGGAGGACTCCATCTTCGTGTGGTCAACACCAGGGATAGACAGATGGTTTTCGCAGTGCCACTTCACGATACCACAGATTACTCGTTCGTCAGTAGGGATGCCTATGCAACATTATTGCAAGATTGGGAAGGTGCGCCACCAGTTGTAATTGAATTATTCAATTCACCTTTCACGTTCGATCACGGATCGAGGTACGGCATACTGGTCTACGACGTGATTGTTCGCGGCTGGGAACTCGTCGGATGCCTTTCGCCACTCGTTTCTGACAAAGTCGACACACGTCAAGTTCCCGATCCGGCCATTCGTCTGATGGAATATTTCAGAAGGAACTCACCTGTAAGTTGGTTTCGTTTTAAATTTGGGTTAACACAGAACGAATAATGATTATCACCTTTTGTTAAAAAGCAGAATTTAGCCGATGTAACAAACTTCACCAAGAAGAGAAAATCGCTGGAAGAAAATGTTAGCGTACACTGTATAAATTTGCCAGTGGCCAACTGCCCGTCCAATTCCCAGTCCTTTTAGACTGCCCTGCACGAGAAAACAGATGTCAAATCAATATAAAAAATACTGTTGTATTTGCAACTCTTTGGTTAGCAATGTATACGGATTCTAATACAGCATGCACATGTTACTACTTGAAAAGAATTGTTTGAAGTTTGACTTTTGAAATATGAAACCACCTGTTTTATTGTTTGTTCTCCGATTCCAAACCCCCAATGGGAACGAATATAGAACCTTAAACCGCACACAAGGACGGGGGGAAAGACCAATTCTTCTTACTCATTTTTTTGTTTTGTTTCTTTGACCTTGTCTTAACTGGTCCTGGCTGGGCCAGTCTGTGCGGCGCCAGGTCACTCGCATTTTGGTGGTCAGTGAAGAAGGACTGTGGATTTTTTTGCTGTATCCGCATTAAATATCAATTTGATTCCTGATTTTTTTTTTGCTACCGGTAACATCATTGCTCCGTAAGTAAAGTTCGTTCACTAGCCGAATATAACCTTATATCGATAGAAAACTATAGTTTTAAATGTCGACTGAGAATGAAGAGAACTGGAAAAGGTATACAACCCTTTACATTTACGCCAAAATACGTAGGCCGCTGGTGCTGATGAAGAGATTCGAGTCGCACTAAACTTTGTCTAACAACATCTACGATAACCTGAAACCCTCCGTTTGTCTTTGCCTCCCACATAAATACGTCAAATTGTGTTTCTTTTAACGACTCTAAGAAAAATACTACACTTTTTATTTGAACCCCCTTTTTAAACGTTAGTTCTCTTGTAACATACGAAACAGGAGAATGACATCGTCGTCCCCCCCTCCGCTGATCCCAATCCACGGATACAATCACATCCACCATGCCGTCGTAAATCCCTCAGCGAACAGACAAATGGAGACGCAGGTGGGCACTTCTTTCGATCCACGGCCTTACGACGTCGTCGATGTACACGATCAGCAATACGACGAACATTGGTTTGCACAGAACGAGGACTTGGCAACACGACTTCCCGTTAATATTAACGAACCTGAGTTTTATCCATTGCAAAGATCGAACCATTCTGACACTGAATTTTCTACCGGTTTACTCTGCCATCATTACCATCCATCGCAAGTATGAATTTTCTTTTCATTTTAATCAGAGTAATTCAACATTACTTCTGTGCGTTAGGATAACGATCATCGGAAAAACAGAGCATCAAATGGTAAAAAACTTGTGGCCGATGTCGATTGTTATTGGTACAGAAGAAATCTGAGAAACATCGCAACGATTGATTGCCTTACGAAGAAAATACGAACATTACAGAAGAAGTTAAAAATCACTGAAAATATTGAAGGTAATTTTTAAGGATAACGTTTTGCTGAACTTACTGAATTCACACAATTTTTCAGATGTACAAGTTAATGTTACCCAATTGAATGCTGTAGAATGGAAGAAGAAAGATGAAATCCCCCGAAAAATGTTCCACTGTACAATTTGTCACAAAGTAAAAACGGGTTAAGATTTTAAAAACGAAATGTAACTTAATCAACTATCCTCCTATTGTTTTCCATTCGACAATTTAAAAATGGAAATCTAGAAATACACGTCGAATCAAGGTCTGCGACTGCACACACAACGTAAACACGGCAAAACTCAAACGGCTTGCAGCCTATTCACGGATACGGTACTAATTCAAAACCATTATGCGGGACAAACTTTAACGTGAATCCTTTTACATTTAACTGTGTAGATGACACCTCCCCCTGACGTTCAAAGAAAACAAAGCGACAGCGATCATCATGGCGGATATTCTGAAAATGGACGGCCTGAGATGTCTCCTCAAGTCACGCTTATTACTGTTTCCGAATGCACCGTTTCCTTCAGTGTAAGCGCTTAAATACACAATGCTATATCTAAACGATATCGAACTCGTTTTAGACGGGCAAGTGGGCAAATTGTTTGCTAAGTTTGGTAGATGAATTCTACCGGGCATCGACATACGGATGGGAAAAAAAGTAATAGTCAAAAGAATTAACATACCCATCACCAAGGAAGAAGGCTGGATGATGTACCAATAGGGAAACGGCGATAAGGAAGCAGGCCATTGTGGATTTTGGATCCGCCATCTGGTAGTTGCGCTGACGAGTGCCATACCTAAAAATTTCCAGCTTCTTGGAACTGTAAAAAAAAAGGGGGAGTTAGAAACAAAAATAAAATGCAGGGGTCGCATTGGAGGCGACTAAATAAGTGAGTCATAAACACAAAAGTCGAATGAAAAGTTATTGGGCGTTTGCCGTTTATGTCACTCACTTATTAAATCTTTTTCAATTAGGTGTCCCTTAGTTCCAAAAATTTAAAAGGTCCGCATGGGAGTTTAAATAACTAAATGTTTGCATAAAAGGGTTAACGAAATTCGATCCCGAGTAATTAGCATGACAGCTCTAAACCACCCTATACTGATACTGCGCACGTTAGAAGAGAATAGAGAAAGTTTAAATTTTTTGTTTGCGTCATTGCTCCATAACTTACTCTGACATTTGGCCACCCAACTGCAGCATGTGTTGCACTTTAACTATACATGTTTTACTACACAGCATCCGCGTTTTTCGAAACGGATCTGTAGCGCAGGTAGCTTTCAGTAGATATAAATCAACTCAAGAAAAACAAAAGAGAAATGCTAGCCCTGCACAAAGACAAACGCGAACTTCTACTCTTTATTACTGTGGAGAATGGAGTGGTCTAACTTTCGTTAAATTTAAATGGCAGGGCCGCAACTGAAGATAACATCACTACATGGAACACTGTCCTGACGTGAAAGTGAGAAATCAGGCATAATCTATATACACAAATGAACTTTGAAGAGTTTCAACAAAGATAATTTACGAAAATCTATCAAAACCAAAAAAAAAATGTTTTGCCTACCGAGTGCAGTAAACGTTCGTTAATAAGAGGGAAGGGCAAAACACGGTTGAGGGGGAATGTAAACAAGGAATTATTGAGTTCACCTCCTTGATCCATAAGTGTGAGCGGGTTCACCACATCGTACTTGAACGTGTCACGACCGCATAAGCAAACGGCACGAAGGACGTACCGAATCACATCACCTTGGGAAATACACGCAACTTTCGTATAGGTTGCAGATTGAGTAGTACATATAGTTTGGGAAACCTATCCGCACCTGTTTTGCGGTATCCGTGTACCGTCTGCAGCGTATAGCCCACGTGCAACACGTAGACTCGTATTATTTGCAACCGTTTTATTCGAGCAATGCGGCACAACACATGTACGAAAACCAGGCCACCAAGGTTTTCCTTTTTCAAATCAAAACCACGGATTCGTCGTCATCGCAAGAAAAACATCTGCATGTCCCAAAAAATGCGTAGGCGATTGTTAAAGGATTATATGAATTTACGGGCTCTCGAGTCGCACTATATAAACGGAAGCATTTTACTCACTTATCACTACAACTTCACTTCACTAATCGTTCAGTTCAGGTAACTATAACTTCCATTTTTACTTTTACACGAAAAAAAGATATAGGTAAACTGTTCGATTTAAATGTGCAATTGTACTCTATTACTTTTTAGAAAGCAAATAGAATAGTTATGCATTTCGCAACTATTACTCTACTAGTCCTCGCGGCTACTAATTTTGGCCAAGCGCAAAATTCCTACTGTACTCTGAGCACATGCCCGCCCAATACCAATACTCTCTGCAAGTACTCGGTATAATTAAACTTGTCAATTTTAATTTACAAATCATCCTATAACTTAGAAATTGTGGTTGTTCAGAGCACTTCTTGGGGAGCAGCGTGTCAACCCGCATACCCAAGTAAATCGAATGTTACCATAGACGAGATCCCAATCATTCTAAAAGCGCATAATGATTATCGTCGCCGAGTTGCCAAAGGGCTAGAGACTCGAGGTTCTCCAGGTCCCCAACCCGCGGCATCCAACATGAGAGAATTGGTATATGCTAGCTACATATCTGCTTATTATTAGAATCAAATGCTGTTCTTACCTTTTACGCGTATTCTGTATATTCTGCGATGTGTGTAAATGACAATTGCTTGGATTTTTTAGATTTGGGATGATGAACTCGCCGTGATGGCCCAAACCCACGCTCAGCAATGTGTTTTTGGGCACGACGCCTGCAGAAATGTTGGTATGTAAACTGTAAATGTAAAAAAAGAGAATAGGAGTTTACCATTGCTGGCCTTAAAATTTATGAATTGATAGTTACCTAACTCAATGATTGTTTTGTTAACAGCTCGTTTTACGGTGGGTCAAAATCTCTATATTGCTGGTTCCTCTCAAGACACCCTTGGCACATCAAACTGGAATGATGCTGTTACATCTTGGTATAATGAAGTTGACAACATGGCAATTGAGTTTGTCTCCAGCTTTCCGTGAGTCTATTCTAAATAAAAATAAAAATCACTTTCAACTAATGGCTATTCTGGCCTACTCATTCCGCATGTGTAGATCAAACCCACCTAAAGTTATTGGCCATTACACCGCAGTGGTTTGGGGAACAACCACTTATGTTGGCTGTGGAGTTGCATACTACCAATCAACTGCCGTAAGAACTTACTGTCCATAAAATAATGATACTGGAATACTTAAAAACTGTGTCCATTTTCTGGTTGATTCAGGTTTGGCCAACATTTCCTTATAATCGCTATTATGTTTGCAACTATGGGCCTGCTGGAAACTACCTCGGTATGCCAGTTTATTCGCAAGGACCCGCTGGATCTGCCTGTCCTTCTGGAACTGTAAACAACGATGGTTTATGTGCCATTAGTGCTTAAATCCTTTGCAAATCAACATGTTGCGTGTTGCCATATCTGCACTGACAGCTAAATTTTTCACTTACCTTTTAAACTAGCCTATGTCACTCACGATGAGCCAGAGGCAAATATATAACCAGACTGCATACATCTAAGTTTTCCACCAAATCACTATTTGTTTCTGTTTTACATTTTTATTGTCGGAAAAATTGGAGGGAGATCATCAAACCATGCTTCGAACGTGCTTCGAAGATCGAATTCGAACGTACCAAACTCAAGTGGATTCGTTTCTTATATCCACGGTAGATGGCGTTACAGTGAACGGTTCCTTTCAAAAATAACAGTAGCCCTATGTCGCTATCCATTACGCTATCTTTACACGACATAAATAATAGTGATTTTTTTCAAGTAAAGCATAGTTTCCATAATAAAATTGCAAGACAGACGAAATCACACTATTCAGCTAATATAAAGATGAGCATGTTCTTATTATTTTAGATGCTAAATAATGGAAATGTTCTCATTTCCATTAGCGCAAATGTCGTTTCAAACTATTACGTAATTATTTTTCTCCTACTTCCTCCGAATTAAACCATGATTTAACAATCCCATCCATAGATGGCAGGCAGGCAACACTTACCGCCATAAATTCAATTCAACCGCTCGTTTAAGCCGTCACGCTAAAAACGGTTCCGAGGCCCTCCGTAACGCCGTTTCAGCCGCCCAACAAAAACAACAGGCGTCACACAAAAACAGAATGCTATTCTCCGCGACGTCTAGGAAATTGTTGACTGCAAGACGCTCGCATTCCTCGACTCATAAAGTCGGCAAAGCGCACAAGAAAAGCGACGGCCGGCGTATGTGCCCGTGATTCTGAAAATAAATACACACAGCACACACAGAGAGGCCGTCGGAAACAAACAGAACAGCGAAGAAGAAAGAAAAAAATAAAGGAGGAACATATAAGATGACTAGCGGCAGCCCACCATTGAGTCTAAACCCTCGTTTTTCGTGACCAGCCTTTGCCATATCACGAAAGTCTGCAACCTATTAATTCTTTGTCCACCCCTCTCTCTCTCGTTCGTACGTCTGCAGTTTGTGTGTGTGTACTATCTATGGCGGATGGATAAACAAGTCATTCAGGAATATTTGTCGAAGAGCTTGCGGTGTCTAACGTGCCGATATATACATCTGCTGCTTTTCCATCATCTTCTAAGAGGCAAATAATAGCGCCGCAAAAGAGACTAGACCGCCAAACGGGTGCAACTATTATATAGCCCCGTGTGTGTATGTATGTCCTTTAGTATATACGTAGCTATATACCTGCTTGCGCATTGTATAGTTTTCCCTTTTTTTTTATTTTCGAAATGCTTTGACTCAGCCCGCCCTTTTGGATGTGATACCGCGGATTGGTGGAACAATATTCTCTATTGAAAACGAAGCATCGTATAGACATCGAACCCTACAAGAAGTTCACTGGGGATCCCTGCATTTTTTGTGTGTGTCTTTTTTTTTATTAGATCGTACTTTTTGAAATGTATAGAAAATCATCATTTGCTCATCATCCTGTTTTTGGAGAGTGATACGCCCCCTTTTTTTTCCCTATATACGTCTGATGTTTGCCCTTTAATCAAAGTTTCACCCATTTGTGATATTAGTTCCAAACAATTCAATTCCTTTTTCTTCTCCATTTTCTTATGTTCTCCACGCCGGATGATATGGATTGCCGCATCACTGTATGCTGCTATATAACTTATATAGCTGTATAAGCTCTCTTTCAATTGGGGAAATGCGCGCGTTTCTATTTTCATTTGAAGTCCTATATAGTCTCTAGAAAGAAAGTCGAGACCAGAACAGTTTTTGAAAGACACGTTTATTTCCAGCTTCTTTTCTTTTGTCTGTTGCAATCTCCCCAGCACCAAAAAAAAAACTGGATGGGGGGGGAGAAGAGAAGAAGACGAGAGACTGAAATAAATAGAGATATTGAGAAGGATTAGATGGAATGAGAGTTTCTTTTTCTATCCTAACAGGGACCGCCTTGTTGACGATCCTTCGTATCCCACGGCCTCCGCCATCGTCAGGACTGTGGAACCCCCCCCCCCCCCCTCAAAAAAATAATGAAGTGAGAAGAATGGCACTGTGTGTTTCTTGTATATAGAAGAACGGCCAGATTTAAGTTATATTTACCCATCACACCAGAAAATAGACAAAAAGGGAGGGGGAGGCGTTTGGCTTTTTCCAAGAGAGTTTATGCCTATTCCTATATTTATATTCCTTCGACGCCGTTTGAACTCGTCACGCGGGCCGACGGTCGTTCACAGACGTTCTTATTGTTTTTCACGCACATTTCTCCCGCCGTTCATATCCGTGTTATATATGGCACAGCTGTATAATAGAAATGTTCTACGTGTATAGGTGCCTATATAATACATTCCTGTGCGCGTTCACGCGTGAAACGGTCAGCCATTGGGCTGGGCGAGTAAAACATTTAAAAGCTATAGTACATCGGTGTGTGTATAGTTATCGGTGAAAATGAGAGCAAATAGGGCCTCTTAAAAGCTGATGGCATTATACCGACGTGTATGTACGTTTAACAGAGCGAATAGAAAACTATGCAGTTAGTGATGGTTGATGGTCGTAAAGTTCGTTTTGAAAGAACTCGTTTTCTATGTATATGCAAAAGACTGGCTGTCGTGTCAGCAGCTGCAGATCCAGTTTTTCAAATGCGAATTATGCTGCAACATGGACAGCCTTTTATAATATAAAAGAGAGATAGTATATAGATGTTTATTAAGCTTTCATTTTGTAAAGGCCACGCAACGTTGGAGAGCCTTATTCAATATGGACTTCACGTTTCTTGAGTTAGCTACCACACACACAGCAGTCCACTAGATATAATCGAAGATTAACGATTGATTTGTCAACCTCAATAATGCGCGTGTATCGTATGATTGATTACATTCTATATAAACGATATAACCGAATTACGGTTGACTGGAGATTGCCAGTCCGCCTGTGGTCGATACAAAACGTCCCCATCAGCCAACACTGCGTATATTGAACAATCGGATTGATCAGTGTCTCGTTAGTCGGCCATTTTCTTTATATTTGTTCCAGGTTTAAACACCAATACATCACAATAATATAGCACTATAGTTCTTGATTCGATTTGTATATAAATACACACACAGGACAAAGAAAATGCTGCGCAGGTTCGTTGCTTTGCGCTGCGCTGCTTACACAATCTTCTTGAACGCGTGAAATGTCGATTCAGCCGCGGGTGCAGCTCCCGTCCAACGGTCACTTTATTGATCGGCCACCTTCTTCCACTCCCCCTACATCTTTTCTTGCCGCATCGGCACACACCCCATAGAAAGAAAAAATCGGTGGACTGAGAATCACATACGGAATTATTGAAATATGATCCTCTCATCGTTGAACGATGAACGCGTGTCCTATTGGTTACACACACATTCACGCGCAACTCTGTACAGGAAATATGGAATTTCATATGCGCGTCGTTCCTATTGGTCGGCGCTCCGGTGCGGATGGGAACCTTCCCGCAAACGCGCACAGCACGTTCCATTTTTATGAAAGTTATGATGTGCGACGCCCCTTCTCGCTCGTTACGAGCATACACAACATTGGTCGACTATGAAATTCATAAAGCCACGCCTACCCATATATGCGTGTAGGGGGCAAACCCGGTGTTCCAGCCAACCACCGTTATTTTTCTCCCTTCTTTCCCTAACCGTTAATAATATGTCTTTCATCTTTTTTTCTCCCCCTTTTTTTTGGCCTTCCAGTGCGGGTCTCACACACCGTTATGCCTCCATATATACCCTTCCCTTCTTTCTGTTATGACATGCGCTGAAGGAATTGCACTCTGCTTCCAAAAAAAAAAATATTAGAACAATAATAAAAGGGGTTTTGGTGAAAGAGGATAGGTTTTTATTAACAAAAGCAAAGAGCGAATGTTGATGGCCAAGTTTTATATATACGGTATTAATGTCGCATCTACCCTCTTATTAGCTCCAGTTCACCGCCCCCCCCTTTTTTTTTTTTTAATTCTACAAAATTCAAGGTACACACATAGACATTAACAGGACCATCATGAGTGCATACACACAAGAAGCAGATGGTTTTCCATATTTTTCCGCACTGCTCCCATCAGGGTTCCCCTAGATTGGATTTGATATCCCTATTTGCTCTCCTCTATGTTATTACGTGTATAGCCAAGTATTTTATTATATTTTAGTAAGCGATGTATTGTCGATAGTTTTTTTATTTAACTATACACGT
This sequence comes from Daphnia sinensis, assembly GCA_013167095.2. Lineage (NCBI taxonomy): Eukaryota > Metazoa > Arthropoda > Branchiopoda > Diplostraca > Daphniidae > Daphnia > Daphnia sinensis. The sequence goes on along the minus strand of CM023192.1, from coordinate 2,421,770 downwards.
AGATGGACCCCTACGGAAAGATGCATGGAATGAAAAGAGAAAAACAGATTTTTTTTAAAGAAAAAATAAAAAAAATGTCCTTGTGTTATATATCGCGGCATTGGATCTGAATGGAAATGGATCGGAGCCAATCCCTCCGCTTTTTTTTTAGATGGGGGTCCTGGCTTTCGTCCGCTGACGAGAACCGTTTGATAGGGCGATTATAATTTCGCAGTTGAGTGCGCCATTCATCTTTTTTTTTTCATCCTCTTGCATCGCTTACACAGAGAGAGAAATCGGCCCTTCCTGTGGTGCCCATCACGCCGTGTGCCCACACCCTCTTTTTTTTTCCACCAGAAAAATGCCATATCATTATGTCATCATGTGAGCCGCGAGTTCCAGTCAACCGTGTTCCAATACATATCAGTTCATCCGTCACATTACGTATATATTCACAATATGCCTCGCACAATGGGCCTCTATAAGGATTATACATTGCAATAGACCAGTATATACATTTATGTATACTCTGTACATTGATAAATGCTGATCAGTATATTTATATGAGCTTATATAAGTACAAAATGAGGAATATCTTTTAAAGGCCTTGTTTATTCACCCAGCGTCTGTGTGGGGACGGGACGTCATTATCATATTCTCTCCGTCCGCGTTTGTGTTCCAGGCTATTATTGACGGCAAACACAAATAGAAATGTGTTTAACTGAAACGCGGAGAGAGGGTCCAGCCAAAGGCTGGTTCGTTTATATCTACGCCATCATAACAAAACATGCAAAGAATAATAGCTTTCGTTGTCATCGACTCATTTTAGACCCGTTCGTCTCTATCCTATAAGGAGAGGCTAGCAAAAATAAGAACAGAAACTGTAAAAACAAAAGAGGGTCTTCTTTTTTTTTTTTTGGTGTATGTATATATATGTCCAGTATATGTTGGAAGAAAGGATGTACACCGGCTGGGTGCTTTTTTATAATTCCCTGGGACTCAATCAGCGAAACAAAACCAGTTGTGTGTATCTATACGGCCGTTTGCTTTCGTGTGTGTATATCTCTGTGACCCTATACGATTTCCTTGTGTTATATAAGCCCTCGTCGATGGATAGTACACAAGTATCCTAGATATAGTGCTGAAAAATTCAGGACATCCGAAACATTGATTATATGTAACGTACAGGCCCTAATGTCATGTAGGGCTGGGGAAGTATAATAGCCCGATATAGGATGCAATTAAATATTCAGCCGTAGGCTATATTACCGCACACGGATGTCGTTTATGTTCGAGTTCTAAATGAATTGAATTTTCTGACGTTCACTGGAAACGAATGCCTCTTCTTTTTTAAATACATAAATTTGCATACAAGACAGCACGCACATATATATAGGCTCTTTTGAATAAAGTCATTTTATTTTAATTTCAAATTTAACTGCATCAGGCACGGTGGTCTTTTTGTTTTGATTGCTATATAGCTCTCCAACTGCAATATTTATTACGCCCTTTCTTATTCATTTTCTTCAAATGAAAATGTTGTAATCTCACATCGAATCGAAAAAAATACACAGCGCCTATTATATTCTATGCATCTATAATAAGTACAGATAATAATATTTAAAAAAATAAAAATAAAAATAAATTTTTAAAAAGAAACCATCAACTAGTCGGCGTGTCTTTTATAGATCCTTGAAATGAAATAAGAAAATGTCTAAACCGCAGACAAAATAAAAAAAGAGAGAAAGAAGATTCAAAGATAAAAAAAAAAGAAATAGGAGGTATATGGACATCGAAGAAGAAGGTTAGTGCGAGCGCGCGATGTTTTTAACATTTGAAAAAAAAAAAACATTGGAAAGATATTTACGAGCCGATCAAGAGAGCAGATGCCGCGCTCTCCAGACGCTGGAGGTCGATCGGCATTTGATGGGGTTCAGATTGGCGATCGCTTTGTTGATTTAATTAATGGATCGAAAATAAGAAAAAAAGAGTTTTCTTTTTGGCTGCTGCTGTTCGGGGCTCCGCTCTCAGAAAAGATTTGTGTCCCTTTCACATTTATTCCCTTTTTTCTTTTTTAAAACGTTGGCCAGCATCACAACTGGGCGAAGTGCAGCCCACCAATTTTCCCTTATATATTCACCGCAACAGAAAAACTGATAAGAGACATTTAAAAAAGGACACGTGACTTATCACAGTGAATTGTGGGTTGTCGCTCAAAAAAGACACGCATATACATGTATATGTATACAATTCGGGAAATTGTATGTCTATTTTATATATTTTGGCTAATAGTTATGACTTTCATTTGAAATAACGCGTCTCGTTTGGCGTTTCAGTTTGGCCAGTTTCTATATAGGTGGAACGTCCGTGCCAACCAAAAGTCCTCCATTTTTGGAACAGGATATACATATATAATGCCTTCTAACCCAAAAAATAAAAATATTTAGTTGGTATATTACAGACGCGGGTAATTCATCTTCTAATCGCCGGTTCATCTTCTCTTTTTTTTTTCGGCCCAAAAAGTCACCTCCTGGCCGTTGAATATAAATCTCATTGATGGTGGGCAAAAGAAAGAAAGAAAACTGTTTCTCGTGTAGTACATTATACACATCAGTTTGCATAAATTATAAACGATGTAACTCACGAATTCAATCGCGCAGTTCAACACCATAACCATAATGCATCAAAGAATTTGAATGCCTTCATACGTAAGAGCTTTTTCCTATTGTATACATGTAACGTACGTACGTGCGCGTATAAGAAGCAGCATAGGATTCTATTGTAATGTTAATGTAATTCCAACTTTTTTTTCGGCGGCTCTTTCTTATAAATGTTTCGTCTCATTTCTATATATCCATTTGTGCTGCTGCTGCTGCCTTTTTACACTTCCCAGCTTCCACATGATGAATGGACAGATAGAGCGGCTGCCCTCCAGTTCTCCCCCCTCTCTAGAAAAAAAAAAAAAACTCCTGAAAAATTTCGTCTAAAAAAGGGAAAAAAAAAAGAAATCACGATAAGAGACTTTAATATGCCTCGATAGGGAGGGGGGGGGGGAATAAGCAGAAAAGGGCAAAAGAGGGACGGCTCGTTTTGATGGTCGAATTATGCAGCTTCTCTCTCCCTTACTTCTAACTATATCCATTTCCTTTTTTTTTATTATTATTATTCGGGCTGATAAGGAAACGCCATTTTTTTTTCAGTGATGGGGTCCAGCAACACAGCCTGCATTAAGTCCGGGATCTGATATCGGTGGGTCCGCACATAAACTCATCACTCTTCTCTTCATTCGTATATACATATTTACCTTTCTTCTTTATACACACTGATGTGTGTACCATACTCGTTCTTTTTAAAATTCTTTTTTAATGTCCCCCCCTCCTCCCACCTTTTATATAAGAGAAGAGATGTCACACGGGCTTCTATATATATGTACATTCGATCAAGCCATATAATAGCCGTACGTAAAAGGCCAATGGGTGTTTGTCTATATAACTGGCGGCAAAAAAAAATCAATCGGCTAGCCACACAATTTATGGCAATCAATCTATAAAAGAAAGAAGAAGAAGACAAAAGAAAGTATATATCCTTATTCTCTCTCTCTCTCTCCCGATGGTGTGGATGGCACATGCCCGTATATATATATATATTATCATGCCATATAGCCATAGCATCTCACCTGATGCTTAACTCTTCTTCTTCGTCTTCTTCTTCATAAAAGGTAATCGTGATGTGTGTAATGCCCTCACGTTCATCGCCCATTGGTGATGCTGCCAACAGCTGATTGTTGCTAACGCCATATAATTTTTTTTTCAAAAAATCTATCATTTCTCGAAATTATATAAATGGCCGATGATTGCAATCAGGTGAGTATACGGTCTTCAGCTGTGCATTTTGGGACCACAGGCCTATTCATTTTTTTTTTTTTTTTTGTTTCTTTTAAAAAAGGTGGGGGGGTCATTAGAGTCAAACGAAGCTACCGATAACTGATGGCTTCTGAGGCCAAAGCTTTCATCTCTGTCACACACCGTCTATATACGTTAGTCAGGAACTTGTTTGACTTCTTCCAAGAAATCCCCCCCCCCTTGCCCATTTTTCTTCGCTCTCTTGCCCTTCGCATTTGTTAAATGTATTTCAAAAAAACAAAATAAATAAAACTTTTTATTTTTTAAAATAAATATCAAGGATTAGAGTTAAACGATTCAGAGCGTATTTCTACATGGAACAGAAGTTACACGTCCCCATGACGATGGACACGCAATAGCGGTGTGTTCCAGAATATATGGAATCGTATATACGCGTTATGTGTGCCCTATAATAATAAGTGACATGATGTCACCATACATCATCTCACCCTATACATTTTTCCTTTTGATACGTAACGCTCTACACACCCACACACACGCATATGCGCAAGGAAATCGTCGATGACATGGCTAATCAAATTCACTTGCCACTTTATTCCCCCCCCCCTCCCCTTTCCGTCCATTTGAATTATTCTTTTTTTTAAGGGGAAAGCGTAACAGAAGGGATAACGAAGAGTGTTTGTTGATAACATCAAAAAAGAAAGAGAGAGATAGTCATGTGTATAATAAGGATGTGATTATGTAGATTTGAATCAATTCCATTTGAACGTCCGATTTTTTTGGCGATTCATAAATCAGTTGTTGTACTCACTCTCGCATTTCTTATGAAAATTTGCATATGTACATCGCTTCCCTTGAAAATATATCAACGAAAAGCATAACGCACAACTTGCTCATCAGCCAACTGGCTAATTTAAACGATGAGTTTCCTTCTTCTTTTCTATTGGGATTTGTCTTACCTCCACTCTCGTTTCATTATTCAAATGCGCACTTTGCGTGTGCCCCCCTTTTTTTTAACACAAATACATTTTCACTTGCATTTTTCCCCAAAAAACGAAACGGCCGGATGGATTTGAATTTATTTCCGTTTGCCGGAGTAATCCCCCCCCCTTCTGCCAATATGCCATAATTTACGAGGGACACAATTGGGTGCATGTGCTCATTAGTTCTATTCCTCCTTCTTCCCCATGCGGAAGTGAATGACCGGGATCTATCTTCAGGGACCCAGTTCCTATACACTCTTCTCAATAACAAAGGGATGAGGGACACACACAAATGGGGGCGTCATCTTGCCACTAGAAAACTTCTTTTTTTTTTCAAGACATTTCTGTTGTTATTGCCTTTCGCAGAGCTCCGCCGCTAGTTACTATAAATATACAATTGTTGGCCTTCCCTTTTTTGTGTTTTAAACTTATATATACCGAAGACACAGTGTGCATGTTTTCTCTCCCTTTTTTTTAAAAAGAAATGTAAAAACACTCAAAGTTTGACTCGCGTCTCTCTTTTGTTTTTCGTCTGTGTTTGTCGTCAACTGTGGAAATTTTTTTTTGTTGTGTTCCAAGGATCGCACGTGCCACCGGAAGACATTTTCTATTTCCGCTTTGTCACACACACGCATTATTCCCCTCAAAAATTTGGCTCAATTGACCTTTAAACTTTTAAACACAAAATAACATGTTGAAGGATATCGATTTATTTTTCCCAAATTTTTTTCATTTATTGATTTGAAATGATGGCGTTTGTACATAAGTGATGACATAAGCTCTAAAGTTTTGGAACGTACGCTTCCCTTTACGTTTAACAAATGCCGTGAATGTCGAACAGGACTTTAGACAAACAAAACAACGTTATACAATCAAAAAGCAGGCTGATATTATTTATACAGTGTATAAAGCATTGACAAGAGATTTTGAAATCACAGTTTGAATTATAAATTCACCCGCTTTCGAATTTTTAATTGTACGCGCCCTTTTTTTTAGTTTGACACACGTCACGGGAGAGAGAAACTGTTTATAAATACAGAGGGGGGGGAGTGAGCCGTGAAGCGTGATGGAAATTGATGCGTGTCATTTCCTTTAGCAAGGAGCTTATATATATAGATGTTAAATAAAAAAAAAAAGAGAGATGTGCGCAATGCTAGCCCCAGGCAGTGTTGATGACTTCATTTCGAGTCTTCCTGTATACATACACATACGTGCTGACCATATGGCAGTTTCGCATACATTAAAACGAGGTGGGTGGGGGGCAAAAGAGGATTGAATATAACGCCAGTTTGACTCCGGCTTTTGAAGCTTTACGTTAATGTATTCCGCTATAAGTTCCAGTTTTTTTTTTCTTAACATCCGCACCGTCAAACATTTGTTTGTTTTTTTGTTTCCTCTTTGAAATTGATCTCCGTTTATTAAGCTGCGCATTTTCATTGACTCACAGAAGAAACAGCATACAATTAAGACGCTTCCAGAATATATCCGTTTTTTTTTTAACGTTAACGCTGTTGATAATCGCATTAAAAGGCAGGGTACATAGCCATAAGACAAAGAAAACAGCGTAAGAGTGTACACGTCTCTGAAAAAAAGAAAGACGGCGTGAGATGCTCATTAACCCGCCCACCCGAGTCGCACGGGGCCCTTATACACTATGTATATATATGTATATATCAACTATATATAAGAGATCTATATAAAACAAAATGAACCTTTATATGTATTTAGCCAGGACGGCCGGAATGATGGGAAAAATAGCAGCCGGAGCACATTGCAATTTGGATTGCTATAGAGATAGAAGGGAGGGGGGGGGGGGGGCGATGTGTTGTTTAACTACCTCTGCCAATGATGATGATGATAATGATCCTATAATAAACACATGTCCCCCTTTTCGTTGATGAACCTTTTCCCCTCCTCTTACATAGTGTCTAACTCATTTGCAATTTTTAATTATTCATCAGAGAGAGAGAGAGAGGAAATGAGTTTTCCTATTTCGCATGATATTTTGCTGGACGATTAAGGAAATTAAATAAAAAGGTGTTTTGATTCCTCGTTTGCATTTTTAATTTGATCGTTAAGCCCCTGTATATATACACACAGGGCGTTAGGGTGTGTTGCTCCCAAAGAAGAGGGGGGGGACCAATCTAAATCAGCTGCGCTTTTTATTTTCACAGCATCCGACGCTGTGAAATGTTCCAGTCGAACGGAAACGCTTTTCTCATCAAGCCGATCATCATCACTTGAAATTCCGTGTGTGTTTAGATTCAGGGTGTGTATAGATCAAGGACGTCATGCGCGTTATTAAGCTATACAAACTCTCACAGTCAATCAAAGCACTCATCACCTCTCTGATGGCTGTTTTTTTTTTCAAATTAATCCTCTTTCATTCTTAACAAAAAAAAAGAAAAGCTATTCAAATTAATTATATACGCAATGTTTGCTTTAGATCTCGAGAAAATGGCTGGATATAGACGGGGATTCATCGCTGATGGCCACATATGGTCAACACGCGTTTAGATTGGAGTGTGTGTGTAGGCTCTTTTGCCAGAGTCGGTGTGTATAGGCCTACACACACGAAGAATGGGTAATAAAAGCGAGTGGCCACGTCCGTGTTCACGAGAGCGTATAGAAGTATAAAAAAAGAACAAGAAAAATGTATGAGGAGTATACAGGGGGGAGGGAGATGTCTTTCGGGTGTAGTTGGGCAAAGATGGCCATCGTCCGATGAGAGTCATAGATGAAATCCATGTTTCCTATTTTTTGTGTTGTGTATAGTTCTATATCATCTCTTGTATTCCCCAACTTCAGGGACGTATAACAAACGTTATGTACAATCTTATGGCAATCATACAATCATATGAAACAAGTCGGGCTTAAGGTTGGGCAGAAACACGTCCGATATATGGCTAAATCGTTCAAACTGATGGGCACGTACTACACACAATTCTTTTAACCATTTAACATTCATTTTGTTTGTTTTAAATCCAATTTTATTTTATAAACTAGACGTCCATTTGCCTTAACACACACAGGTTCATCCTTCACTATATATCTATATAAGTGAAGGGAAGCCAGCGTTGCGTGACTCGTGACATTGCAAGCTATATACCTCCCCCCCCCCCATGTACATTTTGAGGTATACTCTGAGCTCTATCTCCCTTCTAACTCGTAAAAATAAGAAAAGAAATATATGTGGGCACTTGCATATGTGAGTTTGAAATGGGGTCCGGCTGCTGCTGGACAGGAATATAGCCATCCAACTCTCAGATCACATTTTCACCCCCCCCCCCCCCTCCCTGCTTCGTTCTTTCATAAATGGAAAAAGAAAGAGAGAAAGAGAGAGCTTTTGAAACGTATAGAAATGGGGAGAATCCCGCGGGAGCGCTCCGGCCGTGATTCAACTGCCGATTCCCAATGGAAAATTTTCTCCCCTTCACGATTCCATCTCGATTTTTTTTTTTAGTAACGATCCATCGAATAAGTTTTCTTTTCTCGAGATATCAAACATTTCTGCTCTGACATATCCGCATCATCTGTTATATAAAGGTCTTGATTGTATGTGTCAAAAGGTCACCTCTTATTTATTTTTCAATCCAAACTTGTCTTCCCCTCCTTACGGAACGAGTATATTATCATCATATTGATATATGTTTATATTCAGAAAGCGAAATGTGGAGAGGGGAGCATTGTTTGATTCTTATACACACAGCGAAAATAGAAATGTACGTGGCGTGTTAAAGCCACTAGAGACTTATCAGTCATGGCAGCAGACTTGCCACTATATATATATACTTCTTCTATATAAATATAAATCCGAGAGAGATTGTTTGGTAATGTTTTTCACTCTCTTTGTCGGGCCCACTCTCACACCCTCCTCAACCCTCGTTTCTCTCCATCTTTTCTCTGTGTGTGTTATGTAACAGATTTTCCCCCCCAATCTATATAGAGCTATAGGCCTTGTATTATACGTATACCTTTAACAAACCACATGGGCGTAGGGGAAAGGCACATTCTATAAGATGTTTGTGGCACACACAGTAGCGGATCATCCATCACATTTGGAGTGCCTCTCGTTTTCATATATAGGAAGAAACATGGAGCTTTTTGCGCTCGATTCATAGCGTTTTATTATATCAAAAATGATCAGCCTAAATCAGACGTGCGTTGAATGTAGTATATTTAGAGTGTGGTATACTATATTAGATATCTAATGGCTTTTCGTCGTCTCGCTTTATTTATAGCGAGTACATAAATCTGTTGATGCATCGTCCAACAGGCAGTTCCAGTTCTTTTTTTTCGGGCCAGCTATTTTAGTATACACATTTTCAGATGAATAAAAAGCGAAGGGGGGGGGACTTGTTGATTGAGAAAAATAGAACGAGTTTTCACCTTTGTAAAATCGCCCCCCCCCCTCCCCATAAATGAAATGACACCCAAAATAAGAACATTTTGCCAATTTTTTTTTTATTTAAATTATTTTATTTGTTGATTTCTTTGTATATACTTCCATTTATTGCATTGTCTGGTCCGTCCCTTCTGTGGCGGCGGTAAGTTTGTCGGTCAAAGTAAAGGTGAGGGGGGGGGGCGCAAAAAGTTGTCGCGACGATCTGTTTGGATTTATTTTATTTTAGTTTTTTCTTCTTTGAAAACTCTCTAATAGCTAAACCACACGCGTGGAGGGAATTCATAATTGAACGAAGCTTTTTGCATGAAACAAAAAAAAAACACCGGCTCCCGCATTGACTCTTCGTCTTCTTCTTTTTTATGTGTGTGTGTGTGTAACCTTCAATGCTGACCGCGCGGTGTGTGCGCGCACAAGCACTCTCTTTTTTTGTGTGTGTGTGTGCGTTTGCGTTCACTCAATCACGATGTGTGGAGGTAGACAGACGAAAAAGGGGGGGGGGATACAAAGTATCTTTTTTCAATTTGAATATTTTATTTTCCCCTATTTTTTTTTTGTAAATGTGATTTTGCGGGGCGCCAACCGGACTTCTTTTGTGTGTGTCCGCTTGTGTTTTATGTAATGCCAAAAAGGTAAAAAGGGGGGGTAGGATATAGTAGCACAGCTACTGTATGTATATAACATGCAGAAATCAATGATTGATCAACCCTTCCTTTTAAATTTCAATTTGTTTTTCAAAACCTTTTGCTTTTTTGAAAAAAAATTCTCACCTGGACGCCCAAATGGACCGAGATGAAATATTGAAACAACGTCAATTGTGCTGAACTCTGTAAAAAAAAAAAAAAAAAGAGTTAAAAGTGCAGACGGCCCTTGTCCCTACACCGGGGCCGAATAAATATCACAAAACCGCACAAAACGGGCAGAAAAAAAAAACAAAACATAGGAAACATAAAATACTAAAAACATGGCGCGTTTGGCTATATAGAAACAAAAAGGAAAAAAAATCAATTGACAAATAAAACAAAAGACGCTCGAAAAGCCGTTGGACACCATCACCAAAAGAGAGAGGAGGGGTGTAGGAAGAGTGAGGCGGAGGAGGGTCCGGTTACGTATGTTTGGCACGTTCCTACGCTATAAAAGTTGAAGCGCTTCTCTCTCTCTCTCTTTCTCTTCTAAAAAAAAATAAAAAAGTTTGTGTGTCATTTTGTTTTTCTTTTTTTCCTAGACAGAGGGGGGGGGGGAGATCTTTTTCGTGTGTGGTGGGTAGAAGAGCGACAGATAAGTGTTTGTCCATTCGTTTTCCATGGAACGTGCTGCCGGTGCTACGAGAGAGTTAGAGAGAAATAAAATAAAAGATCACCAGACATTGATATTTTAAATGCTGATATTCTTTTATTATTATTAATATAAATATATATATACATATAAATTTAATCGAAATTCATGTTATAGATTGAAAGGTGAGTGGCTATTTTTAGCATCAGAGTTGCACGGAGGGCGGCGGGCCACGATCACTAATCATCTTGTGTTGCGTAAAAGCTGCTGGACAGCACACAAGAAAGAGAGAAACTCGTTTACCTGACTGTATCGAATTAGAAAAAAATCAAATAAAATATGGCAATCATCTATTTGCTTTTTGTGTATGTACGTGTACGCGTATAGTGAAGAACAATTTGGGGATATGGCGCCACACGCTGCGCAAAAATACGAATGGCGTCCAAGTGTCCAGACTTTGCCTCTTATCTACCTTGTTATTATTTGATTTTATTCCAGCTATACGTATAGCTACACGCACAGGTATATATCGTGAATGTCTAGCGCGTGCTGTTTTTTTTTTCTTTTATACGTCCGAGTTTTTTCAATCAATTGTGTCTAGATGTCCAAATGAGGGCGATTGCATCCCTCTCCCCTTTTATTTTTTTATTTTTTTGAACCGATTCTTACGCCATTGTTTCTTAGATTTCCATTATGATTTCTGTGTTTTTTATTTTTCTTGTGGCCCATTTTTGCCAAAGTGAATTTGTAATGAGCTATATATGCATTTCTGGTGTTCCAAATGAGGTTGTTTAACCCCAGCTGTTTGCTATTCACGTCTTTTTTGGGGGGGGGTTGAACAAAATTGAATGCCTCCATTTCAATTACATAATAGACGAACTCTGTCACATTTCAGGCGATAATATAGGCCCAAACCCCCTCAAAATTTTCTTGTTTATGCACCGTGAGAAAATGGTTTTAATAAAAGGCATTTCGATTTCTGATTTTCAAATGGCACGCAGATCCCTTTTTTTTTTTAAATCTAAATATATATAAGAACACGGAGAGAATGGCAAATATCACCTGGCGGCGACAGCCAGTCTCGTTATTATTTGTTACTTTAAATAATGCAATCCAAACTTTTGTGTAATATAGCTACCTTTAAATAAAAAAATGAAAAGACATCGGGTGGGGTCGTGATGCTCCAGTGATTTTCAGCTGCGTTCAATCGAGCGATTTACGTGTCGGATAGATAGACTGTGCTCTCTTTTTTCATTTATCCTTTCACGAGAAAACAAAGAAATTTGTGGAAAACATTTTTCGATTTTCAAAAGTTTTGATTGTTCAAACGACTCAATGTTTATTGAATTCTATTAAGCTGCCCTGACATTCAATGGGGTAATATAATAAAAACATTTTGACGTGTATAACTCGAAGATGACGCGTTAAATATGATGAAATACGACCCCCTCCCCCCCCCCCGTTGTGCTTGTTTAATCCCACCCAAAACAAACTCGTTTCGTTTCTTGAATTTATTCGATTGCACACATTTTCTTAATTTCTTTAATTGTTGGGAAGAATGAGTTTTCAAGGTTAGTTGGTGTCTACCAGTTTCAGTTGGGATAATTGGATGGTAGATTAGCGTCTGTCCGCTTCCTTTTTTTTTTTTAATAACTCAGTTGGGCACATGAATCAATCAAACCCTTTCCCCTCAACGTGCTTATAAACTTTAATTCCATTTTTCTACCTTTTTTTCATGCGGGATTGATGGCCTACTAAATAAACACAACTAGGGCCCGTCTAATTTCGCTTAACTTGTACGTATACAGTATATGTATATAATTCATTTCATTTCTCTTTGTATATAGGTTTATATAATCCAGTTGTATATGTTGCGTGTGGTCGCTGTATACCTTTTATAATGCGCTGGTCTTATCATCGCCTGGCTCATTATATATTCCAACATCAATTTGCAATGGTATTATTCTTTTATTCGCAATCGTGATGACATTTTTTTGTTGTTGTTGTTTTCCTTTCGAAATATAAATGCCCAGAGGAACCCTCCTCCTCCGGAACAGTAGGGGGGGATAAACAAAGTGAAACAGAAACAATGGAGTACAGAAGACGAAAGTGGAAAACAGAGAGAAGTGAAAGAAGAGAAGGGTAAAATACGGGAGGAATTAAAAAAAGGTGGCAAGTAATGTAATAATACACCATCAAAGTTTATAATAGACGAACGTTGATGACAAACGAAAAACGCGCACATTAAATCTGAAAGGAAACATAATGCAAGATCCGGGGGGGTAATTTCAATTTTCAAAGACGATATTGTAGAAATAAACTTAAAAAAAAATGTTATTACATTAAAATTTATACAATGCTCAGTGTGTGTGTGTGTGTTGCACGCAAGTATATTTGACAAAGCTAAAAAGGGGTCAGACAATCATTTTCACGGTTTTCTTGTATATAAAGAGCCTAACATTTAATATTCACACTTGCACTCATGTATACCGCGTAAGATAAACAAAAATTACAAACAAAAAAATCTTATTTTTTTTTTTTTTTTTTTTTTATGTTTGATTTTTTTGAAGTGGAGTAGATTATATAGGCGGAGGAGGCGACTAGCATCTAGTTAGGAACATGTATATGACAGATCCAATCAGACAAAATCCACCGTTTTTGTTTTAAGGGCGAAAAGAGAATGAAAATTAAATGATGATTTTGAAAAAGAAAGAGTTTTGTATGCTAATTTTAAAACAAATGTGTGTGCTAGATTCATATACGCCAATTTATGTAATGGAGATGTAATGGTACAGAACGTTCGGGACTAGCGCGAGCCCTACCGACTTTGAAGCCCGACTTTGAGCGCTCGGCTCCGATGCAAACTTGGCCAGCTAAACGTAATGGCGCTGCACAAATGTATTTTTCAGCCTTTTTTTTTTTTTTTTTTTAAATTAAACTATCGTGCCAGCACCCTTCGTTATTAAGCTCGTTAACGCACGGGGGCCGAGCCCTATAGTCGGGACTAAACAAGTACAGTTTAATTAAAATACTAAAGAGTGGGAATAACTGATAAAGGGAAGGCCGTCTATATAGTTTCCACACATTCATTTTGCCTTTCCTATAACCAAACGTGCGTGAGTGCCCTAGGCCAAATATATAGTCCAACTGGTGTGTCAATGTGCAATGGGGGGGTTCATTTTGTTTCTTGATAGGCTTCACTAATAGCAACACTATTTTCAATTTGTTATTCATATTACAGTTAATAGACACACCATACATTCATCAGCAGCAATAAGTGAATATAAAGAAAAATTCATATACGAGTCAGCACAATCAAACGCCATCACGAAACATCAAACCTATTTCCCAATCATTTTTTTTTTTCGTTTTGTTTTTTGTTTTTTATCTCCTTAATCAAAACATAATGAATGTAAAAATTGATAAATATAGAGGATTTTGAACATTTGTGTTTTACATTAGAAAGGAATGAAACGAGAGAATTAAAAAGAAAATAGCATAGAGAGGTGGGACACACACATCAAACGTGCACGTTAACTAATGCGTGAAGCTCAAAGAAAAACGCCGACCAAACGCCAATTGTTTTTTTTAAAGAATATTGATTCGATACGACACGAAACATTCAATTTCATCTTTCAACAATGTTAACGAGCGAAAATATTTGTTTTGTTTTTTTTCTAAAGGGTAACGATATGTGTCTCGTAGATGAGAGGGGTGGGGCCAGATGTGCGTGAACGTGAAATGGAGGGGTGGGGAAAGGTTATAGAGCGCATATGCAAAAATTCATAGTCCCTAATAAAATTAAAAAAGTCCAGCATTCAAAAGCAGAGCCTTTTCCAGCACCCACGGACGAACGGGCCAGAAAGATTCGATGAGATCCATCGCAGGAGCGCCGCAAGGCCAAACTGATTCAAAATTCAATAATCAAAACAGCAAATGAGTTTCAATTTCCAATTCAAATTTCAATTCAAACACAAATGTAGAAATTACCTGATGTTCAGTTTCAATAGCGTTCAGGCAACGGTCCCGGTGGTACGGGAAGGGCCGATCGACGGGCAGCTACGCGATAGGGCGGCGGACTGGACTGATGTTGCGATCCAGCCGCATTGGCCGCGGCCGTAGCGGCCAACTGACTAGCCGGGCTGATGCTGCTGCTACTCTCGCTGCTGCCCGAAGAGCGTCTACGACGTCTCGAATCGTCCGTCGGCCGCTGATGGTTGGCCGTCTGTTTAGCGTGAACGCTGGACGCATTGGCGCGATGCGACATGGCCGAAGAGCGTTGATGATGCAACTGCATCAGCTGTTGCTGTTGCTGCGCCGTTGCCAATAGCAACTCGGAATTGTTTTGCTCCTTCAGAGGCAAGCCGTTCTCGTGATGCAGGTGGTGTAGGCCGCCACTACCCCCATTGCGATCGTGGCTGTGCTGGATGGTCAACGAGAGGCAATGCTCTTTGAGTGCGGCCGGAGTCGGGTTCAACATCATCAGCGCGGCCAGGTTGTTATTGGCCGCCGTGCGGCGATCGCTGAACTGGCCGCCACCAGCCGGCGGAGGAGGCGGTGGGGGTAGGTGATGCTGGCTGTGATGCAAGTTGAAATCGTCAGACGAATTGCTCTTGTTGGACGAGTCCTTGACAGAGCACGAAGACGACCTGGAACGCGAACGATCGGCGTTGACGCTGTTGAGTAACTCGACCGAAATGGGCGTGCCGTCCCGGTTCTTGTGCGTCATCATGTGCTGTTTCATATTGCCCTGCACGGATTTCATTTGTTATTTTCAATTAAAAACCAACCGATAACACATGTGTGATTGTTATTTGGACGAAGGACGGGTACCACGGTACCTTTGTGGAGAAGCCTCTGTCGCAGATGGCGCACTTGAACGGCCGCTCTTTCGTATGGCTGCGGTAATGGATCTCGAGGGCTGAGTGACACGCAAAAGTCTTGAAACAGATGTTACACGTTGTGTTGCCGCGGCCTGCAACCCACGCATTCCCCCAAAATTAAAATAATAAAATTTTTTGATAAATCAAGGCCCATTTGAATTCATTTGCATATGATAGGGAAATTGCGCATTAGTTTTGTTACCTGGAGCGCTGATGGGCAGGTTGAGCGGATTGAATGATGGCGATGCCATGACGGCCGTCGTTAACGATGAGAGGGCCGAGGCCGGCGATGTGTTGGTGCTGATGGCCGGGCTGGACGATGTTGAGAACGAAACAGACGTGCCGGTGAGTCCGCTGGACACAGTCAGACCCGCACCGGATTGCTGCATGCTGAAAGCAGCCGGAACGAAGGTCGTTGATGCCGACGAGACGGAAGAAGAAGAGGACCCACCGAAAATGGGCGGGCCTCCGCGGGCGGCCGTTAAATCCAGTGGGGAAATAGACGGACGATGTTGCTGGCCAACAACAGCGGCCGGTTTGGATGGTGGCGTCGGCGGCGGAGGTAGCGGAAGAGACGCGTTAGTCGATGATGGCCGACTAACGGCCATTATCGGGCTATGACTGGCCGGAATTTTCTTGTTGGCCGGCAGCTTCTCGCCCGGCGTCGAAGCGCGGGTGGGCGAAAATTCAAACTGACGTAGACGTTGCAATTGTTGCTGACGTATCTGTTCGGCCGTCGATGATTCGTCGGAACTCAAAGATAATTTCTCGCTCTTAATTAAATCGCTCCGCATGATCTTGGCCCGTTCGTTGCTAGGCGACGTCATGTGACGGTCGGGCGAGTCCAGTTCGCTGGCCTGCTCGTCCTGATGTAAAGAAGATTCTTCCTCTTCCTCCCCATCTTCATCGTCGCCATCATCATCGTCATCGTCGTCCATCATCGTCATGTCCGCGAAATCCTGCTGATATTTGCGGAAGAATTCCGCATTGGCCCGGCTGATTTGCGCCATGATCAACTGATGACGCTCTTCGTCGCTCAAGGCCTGGCCTCCGGCCGCCTGCATCCTCTGCTGCAATTGGTGCTGCAGCTGGAGGCCCAACAGGCCCGGATGTTGCGATGAGGCCGTCGATGAAGTAGGGGATAGAGCCTCGGAAGAGCTCCCGCCCAGCTCTCCATCGCCGGCCAAATCGGCGTCGTTATCGGCGTCTCTGTGCTCGCCCATTAGCATACCATTAGCATCTTTGGCGTCTTGGAGATTGCGCGAAGAGAACGGGAATCCGATGGGCAGGCCGTCAGGCCCTTGTTGGAGTCCAGCAAAGCCCGGATGGTGGTGCAGGAAGGGCGATCCCTGATGATGGTGTAAAAACGGGTGGAATCCGGCCGGAAGAAACGGAAATCCCGGATGTGGGAAAGGATCGCGCAGTTCGGCGGCCGAGATTTGTTCCGGCGTTAGGTCGGTCGGTTCGCCCGTATGCAAACGAATGTGCTGCTGGAGAACGAGCCCGTTGGTGAACTTCTTGTGGCACACGGGGCAGATGTGCAGCAGACGGGCGGGCGGTTTGGCCCGGTGGACGCCCATGTGCGTTTTTAGATTTCCCTTGGTCGTGAACGCCCTGCCGCAGATCTTGCACTTGAACGGCCTCTCGCCCGTGTGCGTCCGGTAGTGCATTTGTAGGGCTGATTTGCATGACAGCACCCTGTGGCACACGACGCACTGATTAGGGTCCACCAACTTGTTCTCGATGTTGTCCACCAGCTGTTGCAGTTTGGCCGTGTCGGACGTGCGGGTCACTTCGATCAAACTCTCCCAGGCGTTGTCGTTGGAGCCCGGACGGGGTAGTAGGTTGGTGTAAATGGCCGGATCTTTGGCCGGATCGACGTCGTTGGGCAAGAGCATGAAGCCGGCCGGAGGCTGGCCGCCGTTGGGCATCCCCTGCGGGGGGAAAGAGGCGAAACGGAGCGATCCGGAGTTGGCCGGACTGTCTAATTCAGAATTGTTGGACGAGTGCTGCTGAAAGAGCAGCGATCCGTTGCCTACACCGGCCGGCGGAGGAGACCCCTCTGCTCCGTCTGATAGAGGGGTGTTCGATCTACGGCCGCACAGGTTTTCCGGCCCGTCCGTGCTGTTGTTGTGCTCTTTATTGGCCGGTTCGTCGTCCATATCTTCATCCGCGTTATCGTCCGACTCTTCCAGGTCATTGTACGGTTTGTGGCTGATCAGTTTGGATTTCATCCGGTCGTCCATCGGCGGACGGACGGCCTCATCCTGTTGACTGGCGGGCGAAGATCGTTCATCCGCGTCCAAAGGGCCGCTGTTCTCATCGGCCATTTCGCCGTTTTTTCCGCTTTCTTCCGCCGGAGGTTGCGGCGTTCCGCCGGATGACTCCTGGCGATCGCCGACGGGCGAGTCCGTTTCCCTCTGCTCGTTCATTTCACTGTCCGGCTCGTTATCGTCGTCCTGTCGTTCGATTTTGACGACCGCATCCGCTTTGATGGGCGATTCCGCACGGTCCGCTTCTTTCGTGTTCTTCTCAATTGAAGGTTCCGCCGATTCCGGTGGCGCTTCCTTGGCCGGCGATTCGTCCGCTTCTTTGGGCATCGGTGGGACGGCCATCAGAGGCGGGAACATAGGGCGGATGCCGGCCGGCATCAGATCACCGAGCGAATGCGGCCGGAAGAGAAACGAATTGGAGACGGGCACGACGGGAGCCGAACGGAAGAGGCTGCTGGACTGGGCCGGGTGGTGTGGCTGATGATGATGGCCTGCGTGACTAACGGACGACGAAGACGGCGGGAGGAAACTGTGATGGTGATGATGGTGATGATGCGGTCCGGCCGGCGGTGGGGGCGGCGGAGGCGGGGACATTTTCGACTCGTCCATGTCGAACTGGGCCAGCAGCGGCGGATGGAATTTGTCCAGGTGTTCGGGCACAGGGTGTGGGTTCATCTTGACGTGCGGGAAACGCTGGGCGTGCCGCTGGAAATGGACTTTCAGGTTGCCCTTTGTCGTGAATCGATTGCCGCAAATGTTGCACTTGAACGGCCGCTCGCCCGTGTGCGACCGGATGTGAATTTGCAAAGCGGAATCGCTGCTGAACACTTTGCCGCAATAGCGGCAACGGTGTTTGAACAGCTGATCCTTCTTACCTCCGCCGGAACCGTTGCCGCAACCTCCGTCGCCCGTGCCGTTCGGTCCGCCGCCCGAATGGCCGCCTCCGGACGATCCTCCGAGCCCGTTGCGGAAGCCCAGCTCGTCGGCCAGGTTGGTGGCCAGCAATCCTTGAGAAGCGTTGTTCAACACTTGCTGGGCCGTCCTTTGCAAAAGATCCAGCGTGCTGGGCCCCTCCGGATTGGTCGGAGGCTCGGACGTCTGCAGGATGGTGTCCGCCAGCGATCCGCCGGGCAATTGCGACATGAGGCTGGCCGTCGAGAAAGTGTTGTGAGAGTAAACGGAGCTGGTCCACGACGAGCTGGACGTCGCTGTCGTTGCGGACGTGATGTTAGATGTCAACGGCGCTGACTGGGCCGGAAGAATCTTGGCCGTTCCGGACGATGGAACGAGGTGATCTTCCCGCGAACGGCGGACGTCTTTGCCCCGCGGTGATTGCGGGGCGGCCGAAGCGCTCCGGCCGTGCAGCTCTACCTGGCCGGAAAGTCCGCTATCTCGAGGACGGGCCGCCGGAGTCGAAGTGCGTGAACTGTTCTCGCTTCCGCTGGAGGCTCTGACTGCTGTTCCAGTGTCCGTTTCGTGATGCTCGTTAGCGTGTTGATGATTAGCCACGAATCCCATCAGATTGGCCATTCCGCCTTCCATGCCGGACGCGACCATTTGGCTGATCATAGCGCCGACTGGGCCGGTCGAACTGGCCGCTGCTGGAACAGCGGCTGCTTGATCGCTTTGATTATTCATCTGCAATTGCTGCTGGAGCTGCTGGATCAGTTGCAACTGCATGATCTGCTGTTGCTGGAACGTGTACAGAGTGGACTGCAAGACGGCCAGCTCTTCCATGGCAGCCGGACTCTGCGAATCTTTGTTGGCCATGGCCGTCGCTGTGAACTGGGCGATGGCCATCTTGATTCTATGAAGCGCGTCCAGCGTTGCCGCGTACGGGAATGGAAGCTGGGCATTCCCAGGATCAGCCGATCCAGCCGGACCTCCAAGAGCAGCTTGACTGGCCGCTGCGAACGGAAGGTTCAGGGCTTTGTCCGTCATGGCCACCTCGTTCATGAGCGCAGCTGACGTGGCCAGCAGGACGTCCCTCTCTCGTGCCTGTTTCTTAAGCCTGGCCGGCAGATCTTCAGGATCTTCTTCTTCATCATCGTCGATGTCACTAACGGCCTCGTCTTCATCGCTGGCCGTCATCATGTCTTCATCATCTTCATCTCTCTTCCTCCTTCTCCCTCTCTTCTCGTTATTGTTGTTCATCCGATCGTCCGGCCCTCCTTCATCTGTAAACGGAAAATGATTTTGATTGAAATCTCTCAATTTCACAATCAATACAAGATGACAATCAATTGAACTCGATATAGAAACCCAATCGATAATAAGAGGACCATGGGGGCGGAAATGTATACTGAATAAACCGGATCAAATAAAATAAGGACACATCTATTGAAAATGTCCATTATTTTTTAAATAGATCATGTTCCAGTTTGATGATCCGGTCCAGTTTGAAACGCGACAAGCGGCCGATATGGGTTTTTTTTTTCTATTTTTGGGATATACGTATGTTTGTGGCGTTTCTAAATGTCTCCCCCCCCCCCCCTTTCGAGGGATCTGGTGTAAACAGCTGTTTGAAACCTTCGCGCTGTTCATAAATCTGTTTATCGTATCTATAGATGTATGTAATTTATATATATAAATATATGTAAACATTCATAACGCCGCACCGGTATGTGTGTACCACACGGTTTGTTTGTATATATATACACACAGGCGCAAAAGTCTACACACACACGCAGACACATGAACCGGTGTGTTTGGAACAAGCGGTTGCTGTGGTTGTCCACCCTCATCCGCCGCCTTTTTTTTTTTTCTTGTATATAAATACACACATATCCTATATAGAATTTTTTTCCGATCATTTGATGTCCGTTTCTTTTACTCGATTTATTTCCTCCTTTTTTTTTTTGTTAAAACGTTTGGCCTAGTTTAATAAAACGCAATTGTCCGCGCTGGACGATTGATGACATTCGATGCCGCACACGGAAATTCTATTTTGATTTATTTGAATTGTTATGTGGGAGATGCACATTTTCAAAAACGGCTGTGGAGATGTTTTTCCCCTGTTGTTATCCATGGTTTTGGGGGGGGGGGGGGGGAGAAAAGCAAAGGCATCCGGCGGCACTTTTGCGCATGACTAGCCAATCATAACAAAACGTTGATGTCAAAGATTGTCTTTCTTCCGAGAAACTTCTACCTCCGCCCCCCTTGTCGAAGAAAGCTCGTTTTTTCGAACACCATCGGGGCTAGCATTACTTTACGTATTCTATATTTAGTTGGGAGGGTATACACACACGCACTCCTACGCATTTTGCTGGAGAATGTTTTTCGCCAGTTGCTTCCTCGTCAACTGTCTTCTAATTTCTTTCCTCACATTTCCTTTTTTTTTTTGTACATGTGTGTGTGCAATCTGATACTATACGTCACTGTCAAATCCTTTTTGATTGCATTGGAAATATCCCTGAATCATTATTTCGTGTTTGGCCGTTTATCCGTTTGACGGACGTATCGCAAATAAGCATCGCCATTCAAAAATCAAATCCCTATAGAAAATGAATAGACAAGACCTATACACATATTTTCTGGAACACATTCTGGACAGATTCGTGGCCGATTTGAAACAGCTGATGTATATGTTTACTTTTAGGGTTATAATAGCCTATTTTGCATGAGACTGTTGAACTCGTATAAGCGTCAGCAGCTCTTATTTTTTTAAAGATTTTAGTATAGAGGAGGGAGGACGGTTAGGCCTACGCAGCGAGACGTGTGTGTCAGTAAATAAGCATAATTACATGACGCCCGATAAGAAGCGACCTAACGTCGGGAGCGTGTGTGTGCGGGGGGTTGGACCGCAGAGGAGCGTGCGTGGCATATGGTTCAACTCAAATGGCCCATTTCATTCTCACTTTAGATTTTTTTGTGTAAAACTCATAGCGTAGCTCAGCTTCGTCATCATAGAGATAAAAGAGCTTTCGATTGTCTTCACGAGATATGCAAATGACCCAGTCATACATACCTTTTTCCCCCTCACCCTGAAAAAGAACGGTTTATAACAACGAACGATTTGTCTGTAAGATGAATTATGTTTTAGAAAAAATAGAAAAGGATATGCCATGTGCGGATGTTACGGATGAGTCTGCACATAAAATGGACTTGTTTTT